>CM038671.1:718305059-718941727 GCA_021605145.1 Aegilops bicornis
CGATGAATTGTGGATTTATGATCAGCTTATCTATGAATATTACTTGAATCTTCTCTGAATTCTTATATGCATGATTTGATATCCTTGTATTTCTCTTCGAACTATCGGTTTGGTTTGGCCAACTAGATTGGTTTTTCTTGCAATGGGAGAAGTGCTTAGCTTTGGGTTCAATCTTGCGGTGTCCTTTCCCAGTGACAGTAGGGGCAGCAAGACATGTATTGTATTGTTGCCATCGAGGATAAAAAGATGGGGTTTACATCATATTGCTTGAGTTTCTTCCACTACATCATGTCATCTTACTTAATGCGTTACTCTGTTCTTCATGAACTTAATACTCTAGATGCATGCATGAGTCGGTCGATGTGTGGAGTAATAGTAGTAGATGCAGGCAGGAGTCGGTCTACTTGAGAAGGACGTGATGCCTATATTTCATAATCATTGCCTTAGATATCATCACAACTTTGCTCTTTTCTATCAATTGCTCGACAGTAATTTGTTCACCCACCATATTATTTGCTATCTTGAGAGAAGCCACTAGTGAAACCTATGCCCCCCGGGTCTATTTTCCATCA
This sequence comes from Aegilops bicornis, assembly GCA_021605145.1. Lineage (NCBI taxonomy): Eukaryota > Viridiplantae > Streptophyta > Magnoliopsida > Poales > Poaceae > Aegilops > Aegilops bicornis. The sequence goes on from CM038671.1 coordinate 718,305,632, forward strand.
TATAAGTTTCCGATCTACTATTTTGCAATCTTTTACTTTCTGATCTATAAACCAAAAATACCAAAAATATTTACTTTATCTTTTGTTTGGTTTATTCTATCTCTATCAGACCTCACTTTTGCAAATAACTGTGAAGGGATTGACAACCCCTTTATCGCATTGGGTGCAAGTTGTTTGATTGTTTGTGCAGGTCTTGGTGATTTGTGCATTGTCTCCTACTGGATTGATACCTTGGTTCTCTAAATGGGGGAAATACTTATCTCTACTTTGTTGCATCACCCTTTCTTCTTCAAGGGAAAAACCTATGCAAGCTCAAGAAGTAGCAGGAAGAATTTCTGGCGCCGTTGCCGGGGAGATCTACGCCAAGTCAAGACATACCAAGTAACCATCATAAAACTCTCATCTCTTGCATTACATTATTCGCCATTTGCCTCTCGTTCCCCCCCCCCCCCACTTCTAAAATGATTTTCGAAAAGATTGTTTGTTTCTTCGCCCCTCTTCCGTTCGTCTTCTTCATTGCTTTTGTTTGTTTGCTCGTGCACCGGTTCGCTTGTCTTGCTTTCATGGCTAGTCCTCCTATTATTGTTAGCACTCCCGATAATGAGGTTCTTAACTTTAAAGAAAGGGAGGGAGAAAATTTAAAATATGCTTGGTATAGAATTTGCAATGCTCAGAATAGATCTACCCAAAAGCAATCTACTGTCGTTCTCCTTCGCAATTTTTATATGGGTGTTACTCCTTGGAATAGATATGTTCTAGATACTATTACTGGAGGGAATTTCTTGGGAAGCCATACTTTTGATTCTTACAATGTTATGATGGATTTGTTAGGCCCGCCACCTTTTTTTTATCAATGGAACTGCTTTAACCTTAGAACATGTGATGCAAAGGCTTTATATTATTGAGAATAAAATTGCTACCGTAGAGTTGATTGAAAATTTGGATAAAAAGATTCATAATCAGGTTACTCAATATGGATCTAAGGTAGGAGTTACTTTAAAGAATCTTAGAGAAAAGGAACCTATAGTTAATTAAAAGATAGATCAAGATTCTACTAGAATTGGCAAACTAGAAGACATTATTACCAACTCGGGTTCCGCTTTTTCCTCCGTTAAAACTACTCAAAATCTTCCTCCTACTAAGACTACCAAGTTTATTTACGTTCCTAAAAATAAGGGTGAATCTTCTAGTAAGGAAAGTGAAGATCTCAAAACCATAAGTGTTCACCCCAATTTTCTTGCTATTATTAAGGAACCGATTGCCACGAATGAATTTCTTGATTTCTTGCCTAGGAGTTTGATCATTGACAAAATCAAAGAATCTCCTAAGGATTATAAGTGTGCAATTGAGGAATTTCATACCAAAGATGACAATACCTAGATCTATTCGTGTTTTTAGGCCTAGCTAAGGGCGTTAAACAATAGCTCTTGTTGGGAGGCAACCCAATTTTATTTCTATTCTTTGCTTTTTGAGCATGTTTTGCTTTAAAAAAATCATATGGTTAGATGTGGTTTTGTGTTTTAGTTAGTGTTTGTGCCAAGTAAGACCTTTGAGATGGCTTATGGTGATAGTTGTTTTGATCTTGCTGAAAAACAGAAACTTTTGCGCCTAGGAAAATAATTTTCATAATTCACAGAAGCGTGTTTTTGATCTGATTCTTTTTTAAAAATATTGGTACACAAATTTCCAAGGTTTTCCTAATTTTTCAGAATTTTTGGAGTTACATAAGTATTTGAAGTTTCCATATTTCTACAGTCTGTTCTGTTTTTGACAGATTCAGTTTTATATGTGTTGTTTGCTTATTTTGATGAATTTATGGGTAGTATTGGGGGGTATGAACCATGGAAAAGTTGGAATACAGTAGATATTACACCAATATAAATAAAGAATAAGTTCACAACAGTACCAAAAGTGGTCATTTATTTTCTTATACTAACGGAGCTTATGAGATTTTCTGTTGAGTTTTGTGTTGTGAAGTTTTCAAGTTTTGGGTAAGGATTTGATGGACTATGGAATAAGAAGTGGCAAGAGCCTAAGCTTGGGGATGCCCAAGGCACCCCAAGGTAATATTCAAGGACAACCAAGAGCCTAAGCTTGGGGATGCCCCGAAAGGCATCCCCTCTTTCGTCTTTCTCTATCGGTAACTTTACTTGAGGCTATATTTTTATTCACCACATGATATGTGTTTTGCTTGGAGCATCTTGTATGATTTGAGTCTTTGCTTTTTAGTTTGCCACAATCATCCTTGCTGTACACACCTTTTGAGAGGGACATGCATGAATCATGATTTATTAGAATACTCTATGTGCTTCACTTATATCTTTTGAGCTAGGCAATATTGCTCTAGTGCTTCACTTATATCTTTTTAGAGTACGCTGGTGGTTTATTTTAGAGAAACTGTTGAACTCTCATGCTTCACTTATATTATTTTGAGAGTCTTTTTAAACAACATGGTAATTTGCTTTGGTTATAAAATTAGTCCGAATATGATAGGCATCCAAGAGGGATATAATTAAAAAACTTTCATATAAAGTGCATTGAATACTATGAGGAGTTCGATTCCTTATGATTGTTTTGAGATATAAAGATGGTGATATTAGAGTCATGCTAGTGAGTAATTGTGGATTGGAGAAATACTTTTGTTGAGGTTTGTGATTCCCGTAGCATGCACGTATGGTGAACCGTTATGTGATGAAGTCGGAGCATGATTTATTTATTGATTGTCTTCCTTATGAGTGGCGGTCGGGGATGAGCGATGGTCTTTTCCTACTAATCTATCCCCTAAGAGCATCTTGCGCGTAGTACTTTGTTTCGATGACTAATAGATTTTTGCAATAAGTATGTGAGTTCTTTATGACTAATGTTGAGTCCATGGATTATACGCACTCTCACCCTTCCACCATTACTAGCCTCTCTAGTACCGCGCAACTTTCACCGGTACCATACACCCACCATATACCTTCCTAAAAACAACCACCATACCTACCTATTATGGGATTTCCATAGCCATTTCGAGATATATTGCCATGCAACTTTCCACTGCTCCGTTTATTATGACACGCTTCATCATTGTCATATTGCTTTGCATGATCATGTAGTTGACATCGTATTTGTGGCAAAGCCACCTTCCATAATTGTTTCATACATGTCGCTCTTGAGTCATTGCACATCCCGGTACACCGCCGGAGGCATTCATATAGATTCATATTTTTTTCTAAGTATCGACTTGCAATTCTTGAAGTGTGGTGATCTTCATTATTAGAGCATTGTCCCATGTGAGGAAAGGATGATGGGGACTATGATTCCCCCACAAGTCTGGATGAGACTCCGGACAAAAAAAAGAGAAAAATATATTTAAAAAATGAGAGAAAAGAGAGAATGGGCAATGTTACTATCCTTTTACCACACTCGTGCTTCAAAGTAGCACCATGATCTTCATGATAGAGAGTCTCCTATGTTGTCACTTTCGTATACTAGTGGGAATTTTTCATTATAGAACTTGGCTTGTATGTTCCAATGATGGGCTTCCTCAAATTTCCCTAGGTCTTCATGAGCAAGCGAGTTGGATGCACACCCACTTAGTTTCTTTTTGAGCTTTCATAAACTTATAGCTCTAGTGCATCCGTTGCATTGCAATCCCTACTCACTCACATTGATATCTATTGATGGGCATCTCCATAGCCCGTTGATATGCCTAGTTGATGTGAGACTATCTCCCTCTTTTTGTCTTCTCCACAACCACCATATTCTATTCCACCTATAGTGCTATGCTCATGGCTCACGCTCATGTATTGCGTGAAAGTTGAAAAGGTTTGAGAACACCAAAAGTATGAAATAATTGCTTGGCCTTTCATCGGGGTTGTGCATGATTTGAATATTTTGTGTGATGAAGATGGAGCATAGCCAGTCTATATGATTTTGTAGGAATAACTTTCTTTGGCCATGTTATTTTGGGAAGACATAATTGCCTTGTCAGTATGCTTGAAGTATTATTGTTTTTATGTCAATATTAAACTTTTGTTTTGAATCTTACAGATCTGAACATTCATGCCACAATAAAGAAAATTACATGGATAAATAAGTTAGGTAGCATTCCACATCAAAAATTCTGTTTTTATCATTTACCTACTCGAGGACGAGCAAGAATTAAGCTTGGGGATGCTTGATATGTCTCCAACGTATCTATGATTTTTTTATTGTTCCATGCTATTATATTATCTATTTTGGATCTTTAATATGCATTAATATGCCATTTTATATTATTTTTGGGACTAGCCTATTAACCTAGAGCCCACTGCCAGTTTCTGTTTTTCCTTGTTTTTGAGCTTCATAGAAAAGGAATACCAAACGGAATAAAACCTTCGCGATGATTTTTCTTGGACCAGAAGACACCCCGGAGACTTAGAGTTTAAGTCAGAAGATCCACTAGGCGGTGGCAAGGTAGGAGGGCGCGCCCAGGGGGGTAGGGCGCGCCCCTGCCTTGCTGATTTCTACTACGCAACTTTATTCTTGTAGACTCGTGTTGGGCGTCCAAGTGCAGAGTTTTGTAGGACAGTAGAAATTTTCCCTCAAGTGGATGGCCTAAGTTTTATCAATCCGTGGGAGGCGTAGGATGATGATAGTCTCTCTCAAGCAAACCTGCAATCAAATACAAGAGATCTCTTGTGCCCCCAACACACCCAATACAATGGAAAATTAGGTGCACTAGTTCAGCAAAGAGATGGTGATAAAAGTGTAGTATGGATAGTAGATATGAGTTTTTGTAGTGCGAACAATAAAAAAACAGCAAGGTAGTAAATAGTAAAACGGAGCACAAACGGTATTGCAATGATGGAAAAGGAGGCCTAGGGTGCATACTTTCACTAGTGCAATCTCTCAACAATGCTAACATAGTTGGATCATATGATTATCCCTCAAAGTGCAATAAAGAATCACTCCCGAGTTCCTATTAGCAGAGAACAAAAGATAGAAATTTGTTGTAGGGTACGAAACCACCTCAAAGCTATTCTTTCCGATCAATCTATCGTAGAGTTCATACTAAAATAACACAAAGCTATTCTTTCCGATCAATCTAGCCAAGAGTTCGTACTAAAATAATACCATATGACACACATCAACCAACTCTAATGTCACCTAGATACTCCAATGTCACCACAAGTATCCATGAGTTAATTATATGATATGCATCAAACAACTTCATGATCATAATATTCTATCCACACAAAGAACTACAAGGGGACCCCAAAGTTTCTATCGGAAAAAAGATAAAAAACATGCATCAACCCCTATGCATAGATTACCCCAATGTCACCGCGGGAATCTGCAAGTTGAGTGCCATAACATACATCAAGTGAATCAATATGATACCCCATTGTCACCTCAAGTATTCATACCGCAAGATATAGATCATGTGTTCTCAAATCTGAACATTCAATCCGACATGACAAAACTTCAAAGGGGAAAGATTCAATTCATCACAACAAGAGTAGAGAGGGTAGAAACATCATATGATCCATCTATGTTAACAAAGCCCATGATATATCAAGATCGTGACATCTCGAGATCGCGAGACAGAGATTAAACACATAGCTACTGGTACAAACCCTCAGCCCCGAGGGTGGACTACTCTCTTCTCATCGTGGTGGCCGCCGGGATGATGAAGATGGCCACCGGTGATGATCTTCCCCTCCGGCAGGGTGCCAGAATGGGCTCCCGATTGGTTTTCGGTGGCTACAGAGGCTTGCGGTGGCGGAACTTCTGATCTAGGGTCTCCGTGAGGGTTTCTGGAATATTTGAGAATTTATAATGTGAAGAGGGGGTGCGGGAGGCCACCGAGGTGGGCACAACCCACTCTGGCGCGCCTGGGGGGCCAGGCGCGCCCTGGTGGGTTGTGCCCCTTCAGGGCACCCCAGGTGCTGCTCTGGCCCATCAGTAGTCTTTTGGTCCATAAAAAATCCACAAAAAGTTTCACAGTGTTTGGAGAACTTTCATTTCTACACAAAAAACAACACCACGGTAGTTCTGCTGAAAACAGCGTCAGTCCGTGTTAGTTCCATGCAAATCATATCAAAACCATATAAAATTATTGTAAACATGGCATGAATACTTCATAAATTATAGATACGTTGGAGACGTATCAGCATCCCCAAGATTAATTTCTACTCGTCCTCGAGTAGGTAAATGATAAAAGAAATAATTTATGAAGTGTGAATGCTAGCAAAGTGCACAAGTTTTATCAATGACAATTTAAATCACTTTTCCTTGCATCATAACAGCAATTATTTCTTGTAAAACTTCTCACGACCAAGTAGCAGCCAATTCACATGTTAAGGTTCAAACAATGAATTCTCTTGAAACTCAACAACCTATATTCTTAGTCACCAAACAATTGCAATTCAACTTATTCAATAGAGTCTAAGTAAGAGCTCCAAATACTCAACCATCATATAGTCTTCTATGATTGCTAACACTCACCGCATACGCATGAGCAAAACGTTTCAACCGGACACATAGAAAGATAGGGGCTTATGATTTCGCCTCCCAACGTATTCACCTCAAGGGTGATGTCAACAATAATAACTCATGCTACCCATATCCAACTGGATATATGTGCCTAGATCTTTCCTCACCACATGATGCTTCCCAAAAGATATAAATAAAAAGTAATAGAGAGAAAAACTTCGACACTTTGGATAAAAGTAAATACTGAAAAGTAAAAGATAGGCCCTTCGCAGAGGGAAGCAGAGGTTGCCATGCGCTTATTTGTTTGTATACTCAACCCCTTAGTGCAAAAGAATGTAAAGTTATATTGCCCCGTGTGATAGCAACCTTTATTATGCAATCTGTCGCTTTTATTCTTTGCCATCACAAGTTCGTACAATGCTCAATTTTCTCTTACACTAAATGATCTAACACTTTTAGAAGCAATTTTTATTGCCTTATTGCACCGATGACAACTTACTTGAGGATCTTGCTCAATCCATAGGTAGGTATGGTGGACTCTCAATACAAGATTTGGGTTTAAGGGTTTTTGGATCCATAAGTAGTATCTCTACTTGGTGCGGAATTTTTGGCTAGCAAAGATAGGGGGCAAGCACCACATGTTGAAGGATCTATGACAATAGAACTTCTATGTGAATTTGAACAAACGTAAATCATTACGTTGTCTTCCTTGTCCAACGTCAACAATTTTGGCATATAATATTTTGACGGGGGCTCACAATCACAAAATATTTCCAAGATAGTGTATTTGTATGTGAAAATTCTCTTCCTTCTACTAATCATTCATGAATTGGTTGTATGACCAATATTGTGATTGTCAAGCTTCAAAAGATTTCACTTTCTAAACCCAATGTGAAGCTACCACTAGGCATGATATGAACATACAATTTCAACTTCATGATATTCAATTCATTCAACAATTCACTCATAGGATATAAGTGAAGCACAAGAGTAAATGACAAGCTACTCCAGAAAGATATAAGTGAAGATCAAGCGAGTAGTTAAGCAAATCGTAACCAATTGTGGATTCTCTCTTATTTAAAATCTTTCAAACCTAAGTATTTTATATAAACAGCAAGCAAAAAAAATTAAAATGACATTCCAAGCATAGCACAACTCATGTGAAGAAGCAAAAACTTAGGCTCAACCGATACTAACCGATAATTGTTGAAGAAGAAAGGTGGGATGCCCACCGGGGCATCCCCAAGCTTAGATGCTTGAGACTTCTTGGAATATTAGTTTGGGATGCCTTGGGCATCCCCAAGCTTGAGGTTTTGTGTCTCCTTAATTCCTCTCATATCACGATCTCCCTAAATCTCAAAAACTTCATCCACACAAACTCAACAAGAACTCGTGAGATAAGTTAGTATAAATCCATGCAATACCTTATCATTCTCTACTGTAGCAAATCACTAAAATTATTATTTGACATTGCATACTAAATGCCTCTGCATATTTAATACTCCTATCCTCAAATAGAATCATTAAACAAGCAAACATATGCAAACAATGCAACCATAACAACAATCTGCCAAAACTGTACAATATGTAAAGAATGCAAGATTCATCATACTTCCCTAACTCCAAAAAATATGAAAATTTACCACATTGTAGAAAATTTATCAGATCTTATTCTGCAAAAAGTTTCAACATTTTATCACATCCTTACTTTTCTCGGGAATTTTTGCAATAGCGATAAACTTTCTGTTTTGAAACAGGAACTCATATACTTGCAAAATAAGCATGGGAAAGGCTATACTTGACATTTTTATTGAAAAGAAAGATGCAAAACATTATTATAAATAACAGCTAGAAAATCCTAACAAAATAAAATTATGCTCCAAGTAAAACTCATATCATGTGACGAATGAAAACATAGCTCCAAGTGAGGTTACCAATAATGTTGAAGATGAAAGAGGGGATGCCTTCCGGGGCATCCCCAAGCTTAGTTGGTTGGATCTTCCTTGGATATTATCTTGGGGTGCCTTGGGCATCCCCAAGATTAGGGTGTTATTGCTCCTTATTATCCTCATACCGACATCTCACCCAAAACCTAAATATTTCAATCACACAAAACTTAACGGAACTTCATGAGATAGGTTAGTATGATAAAGAGCAAACCATTTCACTTTGGTACTGTCAAAGACAAGATTCATAATTGTTTCCACACAATGCCTACTGTAGCATATCATTTCCACAATTTATATTGAGCAATTTAAGCCATAGAAACTAGGAAACAAGTAAACTATGCATTGAAAACAGAATCTGTCAAAAACAGAACAGCCTGAAGTAATCTGTACTCCAACCATACTTCTGTCACTCCAAACATTCTGAAACATTAGGACAACGTATATAATTTATATATATATCACCTGTAAAAAATTCAGATCAAAAGCACGTTCCAGTGAATTTTAGAAATTCCTGGAATGGGTGCAAAAGTTTCTGTTTTTGCACAGATTCAAGTAACTATCATCCACAATATCCCAAAGGCTTTACTTGGCACTTTATTGAAACAAAAGCTATAAAACATGATTACTACAGTAGAATAATCATGTGAACACACAAAAACAGTAGGTAAAAGTGTTGGGTTCTCTCCCAACAAACACTTTTCTTTTATGCCTTTTTAGCTAGGCATGATGATTTCAATGATGCTCACATAAAGGATAAGAGTTGAAACACAAAGAGAGCATCATGAAGCATATGACTAGCACATTTAAGTATAATACACTTCCTATGCATAGGGATTTTGTGATCAAACAATTCATGGGAGCAAGAATCAACTAGCATAGGAAGGCAAAACAAGCACAACTTCAGAACTTTCATTATAAAGAGAGGAAACTTGATATTATTGCAATTCCTACAAGCATACGTTCCTCCCTCATAATAATTTTCAGTAGCATCATGAATTAATTCAACAATATAGCTACCATATAAAGCATTCTTTTCATGATCCACAAGCATATAAATTTTATTACTCTCCACATAAGCAAAGTTATTCTCATGAATAGTAGTGGGAGTAAACTCAACAAAATAACTATCATGGGATTGAAAATTAAAATCATGATGACAAGATTCATGGTTATCATTATTATTTATAGCATACATTTCATCACCATAATCATCATAAATAGAAACTTTGTTCTCATAATAAATTGGAACCTCTTCCAAAATAGTGGAATCATCACTAAATAAAGTCATGACCTCTCCAAATCCACTTTCATCAATATAATCATCATAAATAGGAGGCATGCTATCATCATAATAATTTTTCTCATCAAAACTCGGGGGACAAAAAATATAATCTTCGTAAAACATAGCATCCCCAAGCTTATGGCTTTGCATATCATTAGCATCATGGATATTCAAAGAATTCATACTAACAACATTGCAATCATGCTCATCATTTATGCCAGACATCTTATTGAATTCTTGTTCTATCAATTGAGCACAATTTTCCTTTCCATCATTTTCGAGAAACACATGATAAAGACAAATAATATGAGGCCACTCAATTCCATTTTTTATAGGTTTCTTTTATAAACCAAACTAGTGATAAAACAAGAAACTAGAAGATTAGATTGCAAGATCTAAAGATATACCTTCAAGCACTCACCTCCCCGGCAACGGTGCCAGAAAAGAGCTTCGTTGACGGGATGTGAGTGCCGCTTACCTAACCTCCCCGGCAACGGCGCCAGAAAAGAGCTTGATGTCTACTATGCAACTTTATTCTTGTAGGCTCATGTTGGGCCTCCAAGCGCAGAGTTTTGTAGGACAATAGCAATTTTCCCTCAAGTGGATGACACAAGGTTTATCAATTTGTGGGAGGCATAGGATGAAGATAGTCTCTCTCAAGCAACCCTGCAATCAAATACAAGAAATCTCTTGTGTCCCCAACACACCCAATACAATGGCAAATTGTATAGGTGCACTAGTTTGGTGAAGATATGGTGATAAAAGTGTAGGATAGATAGTAGATATGATTTTTTGTAGTGCGAACAATAAAAAAACAACAAGGTATTAAATAGTAAAACAGAGCACAAACGGTATTGCAATGATGGAAAATGAGGCCTAGGGTGCATACTTTCACTAGTGCAATCTCTCAACAATGCTAACATAGTTGGATCATATGATTATCCCTCAAAGTGAAATAAAGAATCACTCCTGAGTTCCTATTAGCAAAGAACAAAAGATAGAAATTGTTTGTAGGGTTCGAAACCACCTCAAAGCTATTATTTCCAATCAATCTATCCTAGAGTTCGTACTAAAATAACACAAAGCTATTCTTTCCGATCAATCTAGCCAAGAGTTCATACTAAAATAACACCATATGACACACATCAAACAACTCTAATGTCACCTAGATACTCCAATGTTACCACAAGTATTCGTGAGTTAATTCTACGGTATGCATCAAACACCTTCATGATCATAATTTTCTATCCACACAAAGAACTACAAGGGGACCCCAAAGTTTCTATCGGACAAAAGATAATAAAAACGTGCATCAACCCCTATGCATATATTACCCCAATCACTGCGGGAATCCGCAAGTTGAGTGCCATAACATTCATTAAGTGAATCAATATGATACCCCATTGCCACCTCAAGTATTCATACCACAAGACATACATCATGTGTTCTCAAATCTGAACATTCAATCCAACATGACAAAACTTCAAAGGGTAAAGATTCAATTCATCACAACAAGAGTAGAGAGGGTAGTAACATCATATGATCCATCTATGTTAACAAAGCCCATGATATATCAAGATCGTGACATCTCGAGATCGCGCGCGAGTGACATGTCGTGGAATTGTCACGTCAGATGTCCTCGTGAAAGGACTTAGTTGTGGAGCCATCGCAACTAGGAAGCTTGAAGGGGTTAAATCGGGACAAAGGACATGAGAGGTTTTATACTAGTTCGGCCTCTTACGGTGAAGGTAAGGCCTACGTCTAGTTGGGTTGGTATTGATGTTTCGATGACCAGGGAGCGAGACACGCTATGCCCGGCTCTCGATGAGTTGTTTCTTGCCCTAAGCCGCCAGCAGGTTGTCCCCTTATATGCACGGGTTGGCGCCTGCAGCCTCTGAGAGTCGAGCCGGCTTATAAACGATTAATAAAGCTCGGTGACTAGTTAAATATACCTTATGATACAAGTCATGCCATTACGGTGGTTTACTACAACGGGCCTTAAGTCGCCTGTGGGCCTTAAGCCCTTTATTGAACCGCCATCTTCATGCTTGGTCTTGGGCTTCTCTCTGGTGAATCCTCTTTGCGTAACCCGGCTCCTCCTGGGCGGCTTACAAAAATAGTTATATCCCCAACATTAGGCCCCAGATTGATTTGAACCTGTTCATGTCAATCTTAAAATACCTTTAAAAAAATAAATCTTCAGTCTTCTGACTGTGCCAAGGGTTTTTGTTTAACCCGCCATGATGTCATCTCTTGGATCCGTGTTAACCCGCCGTGACGTCATCCTTTCTTAAATTCTTTTTCTATTCCACCGTATCGTCCAACGGATCTCTGCTTTATTGACTGTTCCGAAAATCGAGGCGTCGGGGCCGCTGGATAATAACTCTTATCTCCTCGTTTCCCACGCCGTCTCAGTTATCCTCTCCTTATAAATAGGCGTGACCTAGGTCTTCCTATTCTCGTCCTTCCAGTCGTCTTCTTCCTCTCGCTGCTTCTCTGCTACTCGAGCTCCGCCGCCGCTGCCGCAGATCTCCTTCTCTTCTCCAACTCAGGCCGCTGCATCAACCTGGTTGGACCAGAAAAAAGCGACACCCTTCCGTGGCAACCTTGCATCGATAAGTCTCCCCTTTCCTGCTCATTAGATCTACATTAAGGCCTTCGAGTTCTTCGAGTTCTTCGCTGTCCAGTAGCTTTCTTTCATAGATTTCATTATCCTCGCTCTTCTTGATCTTGAAGATGATAAAAACTGATGCGGTAGATGTTTTGCACCTACTTTGAAATGCAAATGACCCCTTTCTGTCGCATAGAGGCCCCATTCGAGCCCTTGAGCTTTATCTGCTCCAGTCTTAGGTCTAGAAAATTTCCTTTTCAGAACAGTTGTTTGATCCAAAATAACAGTGGTAGATTATGATACCTGTTTGTATCACCCAGAAAATTACTTCTGTCGAATACCCATAAACACAACTGTCCATGTAGCCGGTTTAAATAAGTGATACTGAGATGTAAGCCTTGCTTTCTTCTCATGACCTTAAGAATTTTGAACTGCTCTTGATACTTGTAGTGGCTTAAATATTGTTGCACAATCACCCTTATATCATTAGGCCCCTTCTTAAGCCGCCACCTTAAATAATTTAGATATTTCTCCCGGGTCAAAATTGAGCCGGAACTTCTTATTTTGTCGTAGGCCAACTGTTGTCATGGCACCTAAGGCGGCCAAAGCCCCTGTGACTTGCAATTGGGTCCCATCCACAGTTACTAAGAGTAAACTTGCTGAGTTCGTGAAGTCTGGCCACCTGCCAAAAAAGGAGGTCATGTCTTATCGTGCCCCTGACCCGTCTGAAGAGAGGCCTCAACCCAAATAAGGGGAGGTGATAGTTTTCACAGATCACATGAACCGGGGATTTGCCCCTCCCGGCTCAAAATTCTTCAGGGAAGTTTTGAATTTCTTTGATCTTAGACCTCAAGACATTGGACCCAATTCCGTGTCAAATATTTGCAATTTCCAAGTCTTCTGCGAGGTGTACCTAGGAGAGGAGCCAAGTCTGCTTTTGTTCAGAGAACTTTTTTACTTGAACCGGCAGAATGAACGTGCCAACGGGCCTAGTCTTGAGCTTGGCGGCATCTCAATCCAGCGGCGGAGAGATTGTCTTTTTCCTTATGCTGAGCTGCCGAGTCACCCAAAAGATTGGAACCAAATGTGGTTCTACTATCAAGACACTTCACCGGCTGATGAGAGGCCGCTGCCCGGCTTCCGCGCCCTATGACTTGAATCCAACCATCAGCTGGCGGATAAGTTGACTGCTGTTGAGCGCCTGCCTCTCAATCCCACCATCAAGAAGATCAAAGCTCTTTTAGGAAATGGGTTAAGCGGCATCGATCTGGCCCGGGTCTGGGTCACCTGGCGAATACTACCATTAAGCCGCCGCTCCGGCTTAATGTGTACTTACACAGGCGAGAAAGATGACCCAATGCGTCATAGCCCTAACGACTTACCAGATGACGTGGTAGATGCTACAACCCAGTCGCTGCTGAAGGAGGGCACTGTAACTAGCAATGCCTTCGGCTTACTTCCCTTCTGCAAGAAGAACCCGACCCCTGCAGTGAGTTACCAATCTTAATAAATACTCTTTAACATGTTATACCTTCTTTGTACTCATGATTCCTTATCTTTTTCCACAGGCCGGTGATAATTTCTGGAAGGTCAAATATGACCACGAGGCTGCCAAACAAGCCAGGGCAGCCAAGAAAACCGAAAGGAAGGCCTCCAAGACGGGCACCTCAAAGAAGAAGAAACCCAGCGCCTCCGATATGTTTAAATTGGATGACTCTTCTTCGGATGATGAAGAGGTAATCCTTTGATTTTCTTAACTCCTTTGTCGTTTATTTTACTGATATTCTATCCTTTCAGGAGGATACAGGGAACAGTCAAGCAATTGATGAATAGGTAACTATAATCTCCTCTGACTCAGAGCCTTTGCCAAAGCAAAAAATCTGAAGGGTGACCCGGAAAGTAAGATTTTCACATCCTCTAGCTTACCAAGATCCTCAATTTCTTTTGAAGCAACAACAGCTTGAGAACCGGAGGCAGACTCGGGCCAATCAAGACGCTGAACTCTCATCCTGCTTACCCGATGTAACCAGGAAACGTTGGACCGAGGTTATCTCCGATTTACATTCTATTTTACCTTTGGCGGGTTTGATTCGCCAACCTCTCAATTCATCTGACTCCAATTATCAGGATACCTCTCCTTCCTCTGACGAGTCGATGCAATCAAACATGCCGGCTTTCAAAACAGCTCCCGGGTAATGTAGCCTTCCTTACTTTAAGTTTTTCCGTGCTTATGCTTTAATACTCATCCTTCTACCTTTATTGACAGCCTGCAAGTGAAACCCAGCAAGAGGGCAAGGAAAAATAAGCCGTCCCAAGACCCGGTTGTCACTGAACCGGAGCTTGACTTGTCTGCTCCTGACAGCTCCACCCATCAACCGCCGCCTGAACCGGCTTCTGATATTCCGGTGCCAACTTCTGACCCGCCTGCTGAAGATGTTATCCACAACTCTGATAACCCGGAAGCTCCTAGTCCGGCCAAATCGACTGACCCGGAAGTTGAATATCTGAAGAGTCAATTTGTTGAACCGGGCCGGCCTACTGTTCTTGCCCAATGCACTGCCAAGGAAGAATTTTCCCAACGTCGAAAAGCCAAGCAGGACATCACTGACTATACTCACTTAAGCATTGGTGATATAGTCTCGGGCTATCTGAACCAAGTGCATAGTAGTCGTGACCTGGAAATTGACATGGTGAAACAAATACAGCACAAATCTGAGGTATAATTTATGCTATTTTCCTGAATCTTACTTACTGTACCAGCCCCCAAGTCTATTGCTTATGAATGAATATGCTGTAGACTTAGAAATCTACTTACTGTTAGTTTGTTCAGTTTAAAGTGAATATATTTAACCCGGTGATAGCATGAGACTTTGAATTTGTGTTACACATTAGCCCCCAAGTGTCAAGTATCTTTACTTGCAAAGTACTTGAGACTTGATATGTATGACCCGACAGGATAAGTAAAAAATTCTTTAAGCATACATTAGCCCCCAAGTGCCAAGTATCTTTACTTGTAAAGTGTTTGGGAGTTGAATGTTACCTTACCATGATTCTTACCATAACCTGATGTCAATACAGGCCACCATAAGTCAATTTGAGTCGGAGCTTGCTGACCTGAAGAGCCAGCTGAAAACTCAAGAGCTTGAAACTCAGAAAGCCAACTCCAAGTTTGAATTCAGCGTCTCTGAACAAGAGAAGTTGAGGCAAAATTTTGAGTCAGAAAAGAAAATTTGGGCTGATGAGAGGACTTCACTGGTGACTCGGGCCGAGGCGGCAGAAGCATCTCTTGCAGAGGCAACAACCGAACTGTACGATTTAAAACGACAGATATCCCAAATGGTCTCAGCCATCTTTGGTAAGTTACTCTGCAAAACCTCGAACATTGTAATTTTCCAATGATTATTGTAATAGTTATTTCCGGCTCATTGTTATGATTGTGAACATACAAGCCCCAGGAGTACCAACCTCAAGCAAAACATGCTGATCAAGCTTAAGGCGGTTTACACCTTAGTGGAGCAGCTGTACTCCGGGTCACAACGTGCCTTGGCCGTTGTGGCCTTATCAAATACCACTCCTCACCTCTTACAAGATGTGCTGAAGCATCTCGCAGTGCTACCTCAACGAATTCAGGATTTAAGGCGGCCATCTTGAAGAGCCGGAGCCGTGGCCGCATTAAGCCGTGCAAAGGCATGAGTGCCAGAGCTTGACTTGGCTGACATCTCTCTTGGATATCCAAGCCTAAAGGAGGACGGTACTGCATTAGATGATCAAGATTTCACCGCCTGTGTCAAAATCGTACGTCCCTTGGCTACCCTTATTGGGAATGATACTGATCTTACTAAGTATTCGCCGAGCTATGATAGAGAGAACCGGAGAATTCCAAACATTCCATACGACCAAGTCAGCCTGATCCCTCCATTGCGTAAGCATACCTTTTCCCCTGAAGTGGACCCGACCGGTTTAACAGATGATGAGGCTGAGTTTGAAGCCTTGAGTGGCATTGACTGGGCCTCGTCCACCTTCCAGGACAAAGCAACCGACGAGAGGCGGAGAAGGATAACCCGGAGTCTTCAAGCCCACCGAAGGAATGAACCGCCAGGCGTTTTATAACTTTGCCAAAACAATGCCTCACTTATTCAGACTCGGGGAGTCTTGTAATAGGATAGAAAAAACCTCTTAATGTTTGTCATGCCTTTGCACATGTTTATGGTGCTTATTACTTTCGTCAGCCGCCATCACTATATTTTGCTGGCTTACATTGACCGCTTATTTCCTTGATGTTTAACTTGCTTTGCCTTATCCTGCACATAAAACAAGCAAAATTTTCTTGGCGGTTTATCGTGCCTGGGGTTTATATAGAGTATTGATAACCTGGAACATGACCCAAAGACATCATATACAGGCCGGTTCATGATTATTTATTAAATATAATCATAATAGCATACCTGCAACCCCTTTGATAGTCTTCCCGGCTCATTTGATGCTTTACCTGGCACTTACGAACCTGGGGTGATCAATATTAAACCGGAAGAATCAAGAACCATCTCCTCAAGAAGGTTTCAAGATAGTTAAAATAATTATATTTATAAGCAATGTTCACAGGCTCCTGATTCGAATACGATCAGAAAACCGTCCCAAAGGTGTTAAGCTAAGATTCGGATACGATCATATAGCCCCCAGTGGCTTTGGCGATGCCGATCAAGTGGGTATCGACAGCTATGTTCTCTTTGGTTCGAATACGACCTATGTTTGAACAAGAAGCCCCCAAGTGAACATAAGAGTTTTTTAATGACGCTGATTCAAATACGATCCACGTCAGACCCAAAGGGGTTAAGCTGTGATTCAAATATGATCAAGAAGCCCCCAAGTGGGTTTGGCAGTATGCCGATCAAGTGGGTATCGACAGCTATGTTCTCTTTGGTTCGAATATGACCTATGTTTGAACAGGAAGCCCCCAAGTGACCATGGCTAGATTCAGATATGATCATAAGCCAGTCCAAAGGGAAAGCCGGATTCAGATGTGATCCGCTCCCTGTTGGTTGTCTCCACTACCTGATAAAGAAGACACATAGAGTTTTGAGGGTAAAAAGGACGGAGGTCCTGCTTTATTTCTTTATATAATATATACATCATCAAAAAATATATATATCTTGAAAGCCGATGGCTTAAGTATAATAAGGCCGGAGATGAGCAATATTCCACGGCCGGCGGGTCTCCTCCTCCGACTTACGTGAGTCTTTGTGCTCTCGAACATCGATGAGGTAGTATGACCCGTTGTGCATATTCTTGCTGACCACAAAGGGCCCTTCCCAAGGCGGGGATAGCTTGTGCATATCAGACTGATCCTGGATGAGCCGGAGCACCAAGTCGCCCTCCTGAAAGGTTCCGCTTCTAACCCGGCGGCTGTGATAGCGGCGCAGGTCTTGTTGATAAATCGCGAGCGGGCTAATGCCAAGTCTCGCTCCTCATCTAATAAATCAAGTGCATTTTGACGAGCTTCTTCGTTGTCAGCCTCAACGTAAGCCGCCACGCAGGGTGAATCGTGCCGGATGTCACTTGGCAGGACCGCCTCTGCACCATACACCATAAAGAAAGGCGTGTAGCCTGTAGATCTGTTAGGCGTAGTGTTGATACTCCATAACATAGAAGGTAACTCCTCCACCCAACAACCCGGAGTCCGCTGTAAGGGGACTAAGAGTCGGGGCTTGATACCTTTCAGGATCTCTTGATTAGCTCTTTTTGCTTGACCATTGGATTGAGAATGAGCAACAGCCGAAACATCAAGCCGGATATGTTCTCTTTGACAGAACTCTTCCATGGCACCCTTGGAGAGATTAGTGCCATTATTAGTTATGATGCTATGTGGGAAACCAAAACGAAAGATCACCTTTTTCATGAATTGAACCGCCGTGGCTGCATCACACTTACTGACCGGCTCTGCCTCAACCCACTTTGTAAACTTATCCACTGCCACCAGGAGATGTGTCTTTTTATCCTTAGACATCTTGAAAGGCCCAACCATGTCAAGCCCCTAGACTGCAAACGGCCAAGTGATTGGGATCATCCTCAATTCTTGAGCCAGCACATGAGCTCGTCGTGAGAACTTTTGACAACCGTCACATTTGCTGACCAGATCTTCCGCATCAGCATGAGCCATTAGGCAGTAGAAACCATGACGGAAAGCTTTTGCTACCAGAGATTTTGACCCGGCATGATGGCCACAATCCCCTTCATGGATCTCATGAAGTATTTCTTGGCCTTCTGCAGGGGACACACAATGTTGAAACGCCCCAGTGACACTTAGGTGATGTAACTCACTGCTAACAATCGTCATAGATTTGGAGCGCCTGACGATTTGTCTTGCCAAGGTCTCATCCTCTGGTAACTCACTCCGGGTCATATAAGCCAAATAGGGCACTGTCCAATCCGGGATAACGTGAAGAGCCGCCACCAACTGTGCCTCCGGGTCTGGCACCGCTAGCTCTTCCTCGGTAGGCACCTTAACAGAAGGGTTATGTAACATATCGAGAAAGGTGTTAGGCGGCACCGGCTTACGTTGGGATCCCAACCGGCTTAAAGCATCAGCCGCCTCATTCTTCCTTCGATCAATGTGCTCCACTTGTTAACCCTTGAAGTGACCAGCCACATCATCTACTTCACGACGATAAGCCACCATAAGGGGATCCTTGGAATCCCACTTGCCTGACACCTGTTGAGCTACGAGATCTGAGTCGCCCAAGCATCTTACCCGGCTTAAGTTCATCTCCTTAGCCATCCGGAGACCATGGAGTAAGGCCTCGTACTCAGCTGCATTGTTATTACAAGCTGGAGTACTTAAGAAAATTTGTCACCTCGAGGGGAAGTTAACACCACTCCAGCCCCTGAGCCTTCTAGCTGTCTGGACCCGTTAAAGTGAATAATCCAATATGTGTTATCTGGCTTCTCCTCAGGAGCCTGCAACTCTGTCCAATCATTGATAAAGTCCACCAAGGCCTGAGACTTAATAGCAGTACGTGGCATGTACTTCAAACCATGAGGCCCAAGCTCGATAGCCCACTTGGCGACTCGTCCTGTGGCCTCCCTATTCTGGATGATGTCTCCCAAAGGGGCAGAACTTACCACAGTTATAGGATGACTTTGAAAGTACTGTTTCAACTTCCGGTTGGCCATAAACACTCCGTAAACGAGTTTCTGCCAATGTGGATACCTTTGTTTAGACTCAATGAGGACCTCACTGATATAGTAAATTGGCCGTTGAACTGGATGCTCCTTGCCAGCTTCCTTACGTTCCACCACGATGGCAACGCTGACAGCTCGTGAATTGGCAGCCACATATAACAACAAAGGCTCTTTATCAATTGGAGCCGCGAGAACCGGCGGTTCAGACAATTGTCTCTTGAAGTCTTCAAAAGCAGCATCAGCGGCCTCACTCCAGACAAAAGTGTCAGTTTTCTTCATCATCTGATACAATGGAAGGGCCTTCTCACCTAACCGGCTTATGAACCGGCTTAAAGCGGCAGCACGACCCGCCAGTCGCTGAACATCATTGATGCACGCCGGCTTAGTCAGAGAGGTAATCGCCTGAATCATCTCCGGGTTAGCTTCGATGCCTCTGTTTGACACCAGAAAACCTAAGAGCTTGCCCGCAGGTACGCCAAACACACACTTGGTCGGGTTAAGCATCATCTTGTAAACCCGGAGATTATCAAAGGTCTCTTTCAAGTCAGATATCAAGGTTTCCTTTTCTCTGGACTTCACCACAATGTCATCCACGTAAGCATGAACATTACACCCAATTTGATCGTGCAAACAGTTCTGCACACACCGCTGATAAGTCGCCTGGGCACTTTTGGGTCCAAATGGCATAGATACATAACAGAAGGCTCCAAACGGAGTGATGAAAGCCGTCTTCTCCTGGTCCTTAACTGCCATTTTGATCTGATGTTAACCAGAGTAAGCATCCAAAAAACTCAAACGTTCACAACACGCCGTAGCATCAATGATTTGATCAATACGGGGGAGATCAAAGGGATCAGCCTGACAAGCCTTGTTTAAGTCCGTGTAGTCCACACACATCCGCCAGGTGCCGTTCTTCTTGAGGACAAGCACCGGGTTAGCCAACCACTCCGGGTGAAAAACTTCAATAATAAACCCGGCCGCTAAGAGCCGGGCGACCTCCTCTCCAATAGCTTTCCGTCTCTCCTCGTTAAAACGCCGAAGAAACTGCCTGACCGGCTTATATTTCAGATCAATATTGACAGTGTGCTCAGCGAGTTCCCTCGGTAAACCCGGCATGTCAGAAGGTTTCCATGCAAAGATGTCCCGGTTCTCACGGATGAACTCGATGAGTGCGCTTTCCTATTTGGGATCCAAATTGCTGCTGATGCTGAACTGCTTAGAAGGGTCACCCGGGGTAAAGTCAACTAGCTTTGTCTTGGCAGCTGATTTAAACTTCAACGCCGAGTCGTGCTCTATAGTTGGTTTCTTCAGGGAGGTCATATCCGCTGGGTCAACATTATCTTGATAAAATTTGAGTTCTTCCGCCGCACAGGCCGACTCAGCATAAGCCGCGTCGCCTTCTTCACACTCCAATGCTACCTTCCGACTTCCATGCATAGTGATGGTGCCCCTGTGACCCGGCATCTTGAGCTGTAAATAAACATAACACGGCCAGGCCATGAACTTAGCATAAGCCAGCCGCCCGAACAGAGCATGATATGGGCTCCTGATTTTGACCACCTCAAACGTCAACTTCTCAGCTCTGGAGTCATATTCGTCTCCGAAGGCCACCTCCAGCTCAATCTTGCCAACTGGGTAAGCCGACTTACCAGGGACCACTCCGTGGAAAACAGTGTTGGACGTCCTCAAATTTTTATCAGTTAACCCCATGCGTCGAAAGGTCTCATAATAGAGAATATTGATGCTACTACCCCCGTCCATGAGTACCTTAGTGAATTTATATCCACCAACCTGAGGTGCTACCACCTAGGCCAACTGACCCGGGTTATCGACCCGTGGAGGGTGATCTTCTCTGCTCCACACAATGGGCTGTTCTGACCACCTCAAGTAACGGGGTACTGTCGGCTCGACAGAATTCATGGCCCTCTTATGAACCTTCTAGTCACGTTTGCATAAGCTAGTGGTAAACACGTGGTACTGCCCACCATTCAACTGCTTCGGGTTGCTTTGATAACCCGACTGTTGCTGCTGCTGCTCTCCTTGACCAGACTGCTGTTGATTATAGCCTCCTTGACGTCCCTGAAAGCCGGAACCTGAGCCGCCACCCGGGCCATGAAAACCGCCAGCCCCTGAACCGCCACCAGACCCATTATGGCCATCATAGGTGTTGGAATTCTTAAACGCCTTCATGATCGCGCAATCTTTCCACAGGTGTGTGGCGGGCCGCTCCCTGGTGCCATGTCTCGGGCAAGGCTCATTGAGTAGCTGCTCAAGAGATGGGCCTGACCCGCCGGATCGAGGCGGCTTACCCTTACGTCTCTGATTGTTACCTTGCGTATTGGCATTGGCCACAAACTCCGGGTTACCGTCCGCCTAACGCTTATTGCCGCTTTGATTCCCCGGGTTATGCTATTGACCCTTTCCATTGCCGTTCCTTTTTCCTTTCCCTGTCTTCTCATCGTCAGACGCGGGATCCTTGGTACTATCAGAATCGGCATACTTAACTAAAGCCGCCATCAGCGTACCCATATCCTTGCAGTCACGTTTGAGGCTCCCCAATTTCTGCCTCAGCGGTTCAAAGCTACAATTCTTCTCCAACATAAGGACTGCAGAGCCGGCATCCATCTTGTCAGATGAATGAATTATCTCCTTGACCCGGCGTACCCAATGGGTGGTGGATTCACCCTCCCCCTGCTTACAATTCATCAAGTCCACAATCGACATAGATTTCTTACATGTGTCCTTGAAGTTCTGGATGAACCGGGCATTTAACTCTTCCCATGAACCAATGGAATTGGGTGGCAAACCTTTTAACCAAGACCGGGCCGTTCCATCTAACATCATGGTGAAATATTTAGCCATCGCCATGTCACTGACGTCCAACAGCTCCATGGCCATCTCATAACTCTCGATCCATGCTCCGGGCTGTAAGTCGGCCATGTAATTCGGCACCTTTCGAGGTCCCTTGAAGTCCTTGGGAAACCGCACAATACGCAAAGCCGGAACCAGGCAAGGAACACCATCGGTTCTAGTGGCTACTCCCGCCTCAACGGAGGTCGTTGGATACTCTGGAAAATCTTGATGTGCCATCTATTGAGCCGCTAGCTGAGCCGCCAGCTGAGCCACCCGTTCATTCTCCTGACGTATTCTGTCTTGTACTGGATGATATCCACCGGGCTGGTTACGGCGTTGGGCGTTGCTTGACAAGGCTTCAGACTCCATGTGCCTGCTGTAACTCGGGCTCCGGTTCTGGCGAGGCGGCACTAACCAAGGCGGGGGAGTTGAATGAATTCTGTCCCGGCTGTAAGAATAGGTCTCTTGCTGAGCTAAGGCTGTCTGGAGAAGTTCTCTGACCCTCCGGGTTTCCACTGTCGCCGGGTCATCACCGTCCATAGAAGAGCCGCCAAACGTGTTGAAGCTGCGATTAAGTTCTCCATGGGGTTGGAAAAGTAACCCGGTGGAATCGGCACATAACGTGGCGGTGGCATGCTCGCGTGAGGTGGTGCCATCTCCCGAGGCTGAGCCGGTCCTCCTGTTCTGGCTGTCATAAGCTGACTGGCCTCTGGCGGGTTACTTGGGCCGGCTCCGGGTGTAGCAAAAAGAACCCGAGGGTCGTAATTCGGAGGCAAACGGGACTGGGTTTTCTGATGTCTCCTCCTTATCACCTCATTGGATGCGTTCAAACTCATTGTGAGCTGGTAAGCCTCCGACTGCAACCGCTGTGCCCGGGCATCTAGAGGCGCTCGCTCCATGGCTAATCTAGTGTCCTCAGCTGCCAAGGCCTCCTTGGCCTGAGCTATTTCCTCACGCACCCGTGCCACCTCCGCGTCATGCTCATCTTTATCTGCAGGAACGACCGTTGCGGTTAACAGGGCTGCAAGCTTGTCCATGAGGTCTATCAGCACCTGCGCCGGTGGGCGCACGGGTCCGCCTGCCCCGGCTGCTCCTAACCCAGACGTTACTGCTGCAGCAGCTGTAGAGTTTGAGCCAGGCTGAGTCCCAGCCATAAAGACTCCTGCCCATCTTGGCGGCTCATAGGGGTCCGGAATACTGATGCCATCGGAACAGCCCCCGAGCACACCGTCTTGCACTTGGTACAACGAATCTGTTGAACCGGCGGATGAATCACCGTCTGAGAGGACGGCCGTCTCACCCCTATCTTCAGATCCTTCAGAAAGTTCCTCTCCATGGATGCAGCCTACGAAAGCACGCTTCATGACAGGTTGAGTCCGGGTCTTCCTCGCACGCCGAGCCGTCTCGACGAGGTCGGTGCAGTTGTCCGGCTCAGGGCCTGGCTCACCGATCCGGCCGATGAAGACGTGGATTCCGCCAAAGGGGACCCGGTATCCGTACTTAATTGAGCCGGCGTCGGTTCCCCGTCGTCGATGTAGATCTTGCCGTGACGACTCTTGGCCATCCGGCCCACTACGTATCCCTTGAGCTCTTCGAAGTTGCCCTTCAAGAACTCAAATCCACCGTGCGCTGGCCCCACGGTGGGCGCCAACTGTCGTGGAATTGTTACGTCAGATGTCCTCGTGAAAGGACTTAGTTGTAGAGCCATCGCAACTAGGAAGCTTGAAGGGGTTAAATCAGGACAAAGGACACGAGAGGTTTTATACTAGTTCGGCCCCTTACGGTGAAGGTAAGGCCTACGTCTAGTTGGGTTGGTATTGATGTTTCGATGACCAGGGAGCGAGACACGCTATGCCCGGCTCTCGATGAGTTGTTTCTTGCCCTAAGCCGCCAGCAGGTCGTCCCCTTATATACACGGGTTGACGCCCTGTGGCCTACAGAGTCCCGGACGGCTTATAAACAGTGTCCGAGTCGGTGACTAGTTAAATATACCTTATGATACAAGTCATGCCATTACGGCGGTTTACTACAACGGGCCTTAAGTCGCCTGTGGGCCTTAAGCCCTTTATTGAACCGCCATCTTCATGCTTGGTCTTGGGCTTCTCTCTGGTGAATCCTCTTTGCGTAACCTGGCCCCTCCTGGGCGGCTTACACAAATAGTTATATCCCCAACATATCTACTAGTGCAAACCCTCAGCCCCAAGGGTGGACTACTCTCTCCTCATCGTGGTGGCTGCCGGGATGATGAAGATGGCCACCGGTGATGATCTCCCCCTCCGTCAGGGTGCCAGAACGGGCTCCACATTTGTTTTTGGTGGCTACAGAGGCTTGTAGTGGCAGAACTTCCGATCTAGGGTCTCCGTGAGGTTTTTTGGAATATTTGAGAATTTATATGGCAAAGAGGGGGTGCGGGAGGCCACTGAGGTGGGGTGTGCCCCCCTCGGGGTACCCCCAGGTGCTGCTTGATAACCCGCAAGTATACGGGATAGTTGTAGCCTCTTTCGATAAGTAAGAGTGTCGAACCCAAGGAGGAGCTAAAGGTAGAACAAATACTCTCTCAAGTCCTATCTGCCACTGATACGACTCTACGCACGCTTGACGTTCGCTTTACCTAGAACAAGTATAAAACTAGAAGTACTTTGTAGGTGTGATAGGATATGTTTGCAAGATAATAAAGAACACGTAAATAAAAAGTAGGGGCTGTTTAGATAAAGAAGCAATAAAGTAAGTATTAGTAGAGAGCTTTTTGTTACGAGAAAGTTATTTGTCCAAGGCAATCGATAACTAGACCGGTAATAACTATTGCAATTTTATTTGAGGGAGAGGCATAAGAGAACATACTTTCTCTACTTGGATCATATGCACTTATGATTGGAACTCTAGCAAGCAATCCGAAACTACTAAAGATTCATTAAGGTAAAACCCAAACATAGCATCAAAGTATCAAGTTCCCTTTTATCCCATACGCAACAATCCCCTTACTCGGGTTTGTGTTTCAGTCACTCACGCAACCCACTATAAGCGAATCATGAACGCATTGTGAGGGAGTCCTGGACTAGGGGGTGTCCGGATAGCCGAACTATCATCATCGGCCGGACTCCAAGACTATGAAGATACAAGATTGAAGACTTCGTCCCGTGTCCGGATGGGACTTTCCTTGGCGTGGAAGGCCAGCTTGGCGATACGGATATGTAGATTTCCTACCATTGTAACCGACTCTATGTAACCCTAGCCCTCTCCGGTGTCTATATAAACCATATGGTTTTAGTCCGTAGGACATCAACAATAACAACAATCATACCATAGGCTAGCTTCTAGGGTTTAGCCTCCTTGATCTCGTGGTAGATCTACTCTTGTAATACCCACATCATCAATATCAATCAAGCAGGACGTAGGGTTTTACCTCCATCAAGAGGTCCCGAACACAGGTAAAACATCGTGTCCCTTGTCTCCCTATTACCATCCGCCTAGACGCATGCAGTTGGGACCCCCTACCCGAGATCCGCCGGTTTTGACACCGACATTGGTGCTTTCATTGAGAGTTCCTCTGTGTCGTCACCTATAGGCTCGATGGCTCCTTCGATCATCAACAACGACGCGGTCCAGGGTGAGACTTTTCTCCCCGGACAGATCTTCGTATTCGGCGGCTTTGCACTGCGGGCCAATTCGGTTGGCCATCTGGAGCAGATCGAAAGCTACGCCCCTGGCCGTCAGGTCAGATTTGGAAGTCTTAACTTCACGGCTGACATCCGCGGAGACTTGATCTTCAACGGATTCGAGCCACAGCCGAGCGCGCCGCACTGTCACGATGGGCATGATTTAGCTCTGCTGCCGGACAGTGCCCTGGAGGCCGCACACGAATCCGCTCCGACCCTTGATTCGGAGCCGGCTGCGCAGATGAAGGACGGATGGTTAGACACCACCTTGGGGGCTGCAACCTCTACGGTGATAGAGCCGAATACTGACTTTATCCCTTCTGAAGCTCGTGACTCCAAGGTGCCGGACTCCTTGCCGGACTCCGAACCTCCCGCGCCCCACCAATCGAATCCGATTGGGCGCCGATCATGGAGTTCACCGCCGCGGACATCTTTCAACACTCACCTTTTGGCGACATTCTGAGCTCGCTAAAATATCTCTCGTTATCAGGAGAGCCCTGGCCGGACTGCGGTCAGGACGGTTGGGATGCGGACGACGAAGAAATTCAAGACCCACCCACCACCAACTTAGTAGCCGCTGTCGACGATGTAACCGACATGCTAGACTTCGACTCCGAAGACATCAACGGTATGGACGACGATGCCGGAGACGACCAAGAACCAGCGCCTACTGGGCACTGGAAAGCCACCTCGTCATACGACATATACATGGTGGATATCCCAAAGGATGGGAATGGCGAAGGAACAGTGGAGGAAGACCT
Organism: Aegilops bicornis; assembly: GCA_021605145.1. Classification (NCBI taxonomy): domain Eukaryota; kingdom Viridiplantae; phylum Streptophyta; class Magnoliopsida; order Poales; family Poaceae; genus Aegilops; species Aegilops bicornis. Next base: position 718,332,385 of record CM038671.1, read on the forward strand.
CTCCAAGAAACAGCCCAAGCGTCGGCGTCAGCGGCGCCGCTCTAAATCCCGCCAGAGCAAGAATGGCGATTCCGGCACCGGAGATAATAATACCCCAGACAGTGCCGAAGACAATCCCCTCCAGCAAGATTCAGCGTAGGAGGATGGAGATGCCAGCCCTCACGAGAGGGCGGCAGACGAAGAGGTAGAGGACGATAGTTACATGCCTCCCGCTGGAGACGAGGCAAGCCTCGACGACGACGAATTTGTCGTGCCTGAGGATCCCGTCGAACAAGAGCGTTTTAAATGCAGGCTTATGGCCACGGCCAACAGCCTCAAGAAAAAGCAGCAACAGCTTAGAGCTGATCAGGATCTGCTAGCCGGATGATGGCCGGAAGTCTGGCGGCGAAGAGCATGAGCTTGAACGCCCCTCCAAAAGCTACCCCAAACGCAAGTTGCTCCCCCGATTAGAGGAGGAGGCATATAAACCTGCATCACCAGAGCACAATACGGCTGACTGGCCACCTCGTGGCCGTGACAGAGAGGCCTCTAGGACCTTCATTAGAACCGTACCCCGGCATCGCTCGAACATCACAAGGCCACAGGGGAATGCTCTGGACTTGCGAGTTATATTGGAGGATAAGGCAAGACAATCAAGATCGATCTACGGATCGCGTGGGCACCCATGATACGTGACGACAACCGTCACGCCGGACACAGTAAGTCCGGCCGGGCCGAACACAATAGACAAAGCTCGTTGGAGCTTCGTCGCGATATAGCCCAATACACAGGCGCCGCACACCCACTATGCTTCATAGACGAAGTAATGGATCATCAAATCCCCGAAGGGTTTAAACCCGTGAATGTCGAATCCTATGATGGCACAACAGACCCCGCGGTTTGGATCGAAGACTATCTCCTTCATATCCACATGGCCCGCAGTGACGATCTTCACGCCATCAAATACCTCCCACTCAAGCTTAAAGGACCAGCTCGTCATTGGCTTAACAACTTGCCAGCAGAATCAATTGGATGTTGGGAGGACCTGGAAGCCGCATTCCTTGATAACTTCCAGGGCACGTATGTGCGACCACCAGACGCAGACGACCTAAGCCACATAATTCAGCAGCCACACGAATCAGCCAGACAATTCTGGAAACGGTTCTTAACTAAGAAAAATCAAATCGTCGACTGTCCGGATGCGGAGGCCCTCGTGGCCTTCAAACATAACATCCGCGACGAGTGGCTTGCCCGGCACCTGGGGCAGGAAAAGCCGAAATCCATGGCAGCCCTCACATCACTCATGACCCGCTTTTGCGCGGGAGAGGACAGCTGGCTAGCCCGCAGCAAAAATTCTGGCAGTCCGGATACCAAGGATCGCAATGGCAGGTCGCGTCGCAACAAGAATAAACGCCGCATTAACGGCGACAATAATGAGGATATGGCAGTCAACGCCGGATTCAGAGGCTCCAAACCCGGTCAGCGGAAGAAGCCATTCAAAAGAACTACTACGGGTCCGTCCAATTTGGACCGAATACTCGATCGCTCGTGCCAGATACACGTCACCCCCGAAAAGCCAGCCAACCACACCAACAAGGACTGTTGGGTATTCAAGCAGGCAGGCAAGCTAATTGCCGAAAACAATGGCAAGGGGCTGCATAGCGATGACGAAGAAGAGACCCGACCGCCGAACAATAGAGGACAGAAGGGTTTTCCCCCACAAGTGCGGACGGTGAATATGATATACGCAACCCACATACCCAAGAGGGAGCGGAAGCGTGCACTCAGGGACGTATACGCGATGGAGCCAGTCGCCCCGAAGTTCAACCCATGGTCCTCCTGCCCGATCACTTTTGATCGAAGGGACCACCCCACCAGCATCCGCCACGGCGGATTCGCCGCATTGGTTTTAGACCCAATCGTCGATGGATTTCACCTCACCAGAGTCCTGATGGACGACGGCGATGCTGAACACTGCTTTATCGAGGACACGGTCGCCAAGATGGGCATAGACCCCTCAAGGATTAAACCCACAAAGACGACCTTCAAAGGCGTCATACCAGGTGTGGAGGCCAATTGTACGGGCTCAGTCACACTGGAAGTGGTCTTCGGATCCCCGGATAACTTCCGAAGCGAGGAGTTAATCTTCGACATAGTTCTGTTCCGCAGCGGCTATCACGCTCTACTCGGATGGACCGCATTTGCAAAGTTCAACGCGGTGCCGCACTATGCATACCTAAAGCTCAAGATGCCAGACCCTCGAGGAGTCATCACGGTCAACGGAAACACCGAGCGCTCCCTCCGAACGGAGGAACATACAGCAGCTCTCGCGGCAGAAGTACAATGCAGCCTCTTAAGGCAATTCTCGAGTCCGGCCGCCAAGCGACCGGACATGACCAAACGCGCCCGAAGTAACCTACAACAAGACCACCTGGCGCGTTCCGAGCACGCGTAGCAATGCGGCCCCAACCCCAGCCCTCGCAAGATCGCACGACTGGTCCTTCGTGTACATCATTACGCTCTGGAGATACCATGGGCATAGGGGAAGGGGCACAACCACGACAGGCCCAGAATGCGGCTCAACCACATCAGGGGCTCCCAAGTGTGTCATTTCTTTTCTTTTTCCTTTTTTCTTTCTTACCCACAGGACTCCGTTCACCAGAGGCCTTGTCCGGCAGTAGACCGGCCGAACTCACGATGCAACAGCCAGGGAAGGAAAAAGGCTGCGACGAATATCCAGGTGGTCTCCCTTACGAGCATTAAATATGTCTTATACACCACTCCACAGCCTACCCCTGGAGGGGGACATGTTTAATAGTCCCGTCCCTTGCTTATCGCACTATTTGTATCGTTCTGCATTCATAGCAGTACTTCTTGAATAAAACAATGCAGCACCTTTTTGGTTATAATTGCATTTCTTTCTTATACATATGTTCATTTACGACATGTTGCATCCGTACACTTTGGTACGGCTAAAAACACCAGGGGCTTATGTTCCCCACATCATGGTGTGATAAGTCCGAACACTTTCACAAGTGCGGCACCCCGAACTTATAGCATTATATGCATCAGCTCCGAATCATGTCTTGGGTCAATAGTTGGGTTTGCCCGGCTCCCATGTTTTGGTACCTTACGTTCCGTTATATCGGCTAAGGTAGCACTGGGAGAACCACTGCGATTGCGCCCCAGTTGAGCTGGGTTAACGCCTCAGTGGAGAATGCTAAAACTGACCGTCATGATGAGGCGAGAGCCGGCCGCTGTTCGAGAGGTTTTTTCGAGTCCCTAAAGACTTATGCCGCTTAGAGAGAGGAACCGCTTTTGTCCGGCCCAGGCGTGGATAGCGCCCCGAATTCGGCCTTCCGAACACTAGGGGCTTCGCCGAAATTTAAAATTATAGAATTCTATGGCTAAGTGAGAGTGTTCAAGCATTATAAGTCCGGTTGCCTAGTTAAATGCGTGTTGAGCGCCTCCCTAGATGGACCCAAATATGGGAACAAGAGTGCTCAAACTTATCCCGAACACCCCAGAACTCGTGGCATGGGGGCTGAAGCCGACGACTTGCCATCTCTTAGATTTGATAAATAGCTGAACAGAAGGTAATATTTTAAATCAACAAGCGTTGCTTAGCGCATATGAACAAAGTTTTCTACGCACAGGATAACAAAATGCGAGTCTACTCAAATATTACGTTGTTGGAGCACTCACCAGCAATAGTGCGGGCACCCTTCAGGACACTCTTGTAATACATCTCGGGCGTGCGATACTCCTTGCCCGACGGTGGCGCGTCCGTCACAAGCTTCTCAGCATCCATCTTGCCCCAGTGCACCTTAGCACGGGCAAGGGCCCGACGGGCACCTTCAATACAGGTGGATCGCTTGATGACCTCAACCCATGGACACGCATCCACCAGCCGCCGCACCAGGCCGAAGTAGCTCCCAGGCATGGCCTCATTGGGCCACAGCCGAACTATGAGGCCCTTCATGGCCTGTTCGGCCACCTTGTGGAGCTCGACCAGCTGCTTCAGCTGGTCGCTAAGGGGAACCGGATGTCCGGCTTCAGCATACTGAGACCAGAAGACCTTCTTCGTCGAGCTCCCCTCCTCGGCCCTGTAGAAAGCGGCAGCATCGGACACCCTGCGGGGCAGATCTGCGAACGCTCCTGGAGAGCTCTGAATTCGGGTAAGTAACACGTAATCCACATCCACATGCTTGCTTTGCATGAAAAATGCCTTACCCGACGCTATTTTCTTCAATGCCTCGATTTACTGGAGGGCCTTGTAGGCTTCGGCCTTAGCGGCTTTGGCACTCTCAAGAGCCGATGCAAGCTCGGACTCTCGAGTCTTCGAGTCGCGCTCCAAACTCTCATGTTTTTCCACGAGAGCCTGGAGCTCTTGCCGTACCTCCGCCACCCGCGCCTCCTGCTTCTCTTGCTCGGTGCGCTCCGCGGTCGCATTACGTTCGGCCACGGACACCGGCTCCTTCAGGGTCGCCACCTCGTTTGTGGTCCCTGCAATACCCACGTTATCCTTGTCATTCTTTTTGCAACCAAATCCTTTTCTGTAAGGTACAACTTTAATAAGGTGCTACTCACCTTCTTTGTCCTCGAGCTGCTTCTTGGCACGGCCGAGCTCGTTCTCAGACCGCTCGAGGTTTTGCTTCAAAGCATTGACCTCCGCAGTCAGTGCGGCAGAGGTCAGCAGCGTAGCCTGCAATCCCATATCGACATATTTTTTATGACTCATGCGTATATCTTTTTAGATCCTCAGTCTGGCTTTTCTTTCCGAACACCGAACCGAGCATCAGGGGCTACTGTCTATGCGGTACTATTTTACATATATTAATATTCTTACCTCAAAGCCTGATAGAAGGCTGCTGCAGGCTTCGGTCAGCCTGATTTTGGCGAGCTGGACCTTCTGAATCACCGCACTCATGACGGTGCGGTGTTCCTCCTCGATGGAAGCGCCGTTGAGCGCCTCCAGCAAGTTATCCAGCGCCTCCGGTTGGAAGGAGGCCGCCGGCGCCACGGTCTTGCCCTTCTTACGAAGGGGCCGCCCGCCGGACTCCGGAACCACTACAGGTTCCGGTGCGGAGTCCGACACGAAGTCCGGGAGGTCGCCCTGCGCCACCTCCGGGCCCTCCTCCTCCGGATGGGTCCCTCTCTGGGATCCCACCTCGACGTCGTCAGCGTCGCGGGGAGAGGAGGCGGTTGGAAGTGAAGTGCTGTTCACATCCGACGAGCCCAAGGATCCGCTCGACGAAGCGGGAAGATCGTCCTTGGGCGGACTGCAGGGTTGTATGCGGCGTTAGAAAGACACCAAGTGGTAAAAAGAAAAATCATGAAATCATTCGGGAGTCCGGATACTTACGATCTCGCCAGGGGCTTGGTCCTTGGAGGCCAATCCTCGTCGTCGTCACCGGCGTTGGTGGAACAGTCCGGGCGAAGAGTCCTTCCCTTCTTGGACCCTTCGGCCTCCCTAGCTGGGGAGGCCTTCCTTTTCTTCCCCCCCCCCCCCCCCGCTGGAGGAGAGGCCTTTTTCTTCTCCTCCTCGTTCTCGGGGGAGGAGTCTGCCTCGGAGTCATCGGACACCTGAAAACGGGAACTCTTTTGAGTACCCGTGGCCTCCTTCTTGGCCTTCTTCTCCGGCACCACATGGGGTGCCGGAACCAGCAGCCCTGCTAGACGGGCATCCACTGGGTCTTCTCGCAAGGGGGCCGGACAGTTAGTCTGCTCGGCCTTCTTCAGCCAGTCCTGTCAAAGGAAAGGGAGTTTAGATCCCGCATAGAGTCAAACTATGAAAAACAAGTGTCCCGTAAAGGGTAGAATCGCTTACCTCGTCAGCCTGACGCTGCGAGCGGAATCCGCGATCTTCGGTAGCGGATGCGGGAGCCTCGGAGCCCTTAAACAACACCTTCCAGGCATCTTCGTACCTAGTGTCGAAGAGCCCGCTCAAGGTTCGGTGCTGAGCCGGATCGAACTCCCACAATTTAAAGGCCCGTTGTTGGCACGGGAGGATCCGGCGGATGAGCATGACCTGGACCACGTTGACAAGCTTGAGCTTCTTGTCCACCAGCTTCTGGATGCAGGCTTGGAGTCCGGTCAGCTCCTCCGAATCGCCCCAAGTCAGCCACTCTCCTTCCAAGAGGTGAGCCGTGTGGGGATGCCAGATCTGAATTCGGGGACCGCTGCCCATTTAGGGTCACGCGGCTCGGTGATGTAGAACCACCCCGATTGCCACCCCTTGATGGTTTCCACGAAGGCGCCCTCGAGCCAAGTTACGTTGGGTATCTTGCCCACCATGGCGCTTCCGCACTCCGCTTGATTCCCCTTTACGACCTTCGGCTTGACATTGAAGGTCTTGAGCCACAAGCCGAAGTGGGGCTGGATGCAGAGGAAGGCCTCGCACACGACGATAAACACCGAGATGTTGAGGATGAAATTCGGGGCCAGATCATGGAAATCCAGGCCGTAGTAGAACATGAGCCCCCGGACAAAGGGGTGAAGTGGGAAGCCTAGTCCGCGGAGGAAATGGGGAAGAAATACCACCCTCTCATGGGGCCTGGGGGTGGGGATGAGCTGCCCCTTGTCGTGGAGCCAGTGCGCGATGTCGCTGGACAGGTATCCGGCGCCGCGCAGCCTCTCGATGTGCCCCTCCGTAACGGAGGAGGCCATCCACTTGCCTCCCACTCCGGACATGGCTGGAGAAGGTCGAGGTGAGATGTGCGGACTTGGGCGCTGGAGCTCGAGTGCGTGGAGATGGATAAGCAAAGGAGGAAGAAGGCATAGGTAAAAAGGTGGATCCTTATCCCCTTATATATGGGCAGACGAAACTATGCGTCCCCACCAGCCTGGTAAAACTCGCTTTTCTCCCAAGCGCCGCAATCAATGGCGTGGTTGGGTTACCCACGTCCGTATTGATGAGAATCCCGGAATAAGGGGAACACGATCTCTGCTTCGACAAGACGTGCCAAGGAAACCGCTTCGCTAAACGCGCTGAGGCGGTATAATAAAAAGGATTCAAGTAAAGGCTTGGTTGTGGTGTGACGTCACGCCACGAAATACGTCAGCAGATTGAACTTGTGTAAATATTATTCTCTCTATGGTGGAATGTGGAATTTATTTTGCAGAGCTGGACACTATCCTGATGTTCACAATCTTCTACAAACTATTCGGAGAAGGAACCCGCCTTGCAATGCCGAAGACAATATGCGCGCCGGACTAAATGCGTCATTGAAGCCTGGTTCAGGGCTCTTGAGAGAGTCTGGACTAGGGGTGTCCGGATAGCGAACTATCATCATCGGCGGACTCCAAGACTATGAAGATACAAGATTGAAGACTTCGTCCCGTGTCCGGATGGGACTTTCCTTGGCGTGGAAGGCAAGCTTGGCGATACGGATATGTAGATTTCCTACCATTGTAACCGACTCTATGTAACCCTAGCCCTCTCCGGTGTCTATATAAACCGGATGTTTTTAGTCCATAGGACATCAACAATAACAACAATCATACCATAGGCTAGCTTCTAGGGTTTAGCCTCCTTGATCTCGTGGTAGATCTACTCTTGTAATACCCACATCATCAATATCAATCAAGCAGGACGTAGGGTTTTACCTCCATCAAGAGGGCCCAAGCTGGGTAAAACATCGTGTCCCTTGTCTCCTGTTACCATCCGCCTAGACGCACAGTTCGGGACCCCCTACCCGAGATCCGCCGGTTTTGACACCGACACATTGCAACACCCTACATCGGGAATCCCTCACGCTTGCGTGACACGGAGGGCACCATAGGACATCACCAATAATAAAACATGCAACTCAAACCAATCACGATCATCAATTAACCAATAGGACAAAACTGATCTACTCAAACATCATAAGATAGCCATACATCATTGGGAAATAATATATAGCATTGAGCACCATGTTTAAGTAGAGATTACATCGGGTAAGAGAGAGGTTACACCGCTGCATAGAGGGAGGAAGAGTTGGTGATGAAGGCGGTGAAGTTGTTGGTGAAGATCGCGGTGATGATGATGGCCCCCGGCAGCGCTCCGGCGCCACCGGAAGCAAGGGGGAAAGAGCCCCCCTTCTTCTTCTTCCTTGACCTCCTCCCTAGATGGGAGAAGGGTTTCCCCTCTGGTCCTTGGCTCCTATGGCTTGGGAGGGGCGAGAGCCCCTCCGAGATTGGATCTATCTCTTTATTTCTGCGTTCTCAGATTCTACCCCTTCACCCTTTCTTTTATATCTGGAGATCCGTAACTCCGATTGGGGTGAATCTTTCACCCAGATTTTTCTCGTAAAATTAGCTTTCTTGCAGAAAAAAAAGATCGTCAACCGAATTACAGGTGGCACACGAGAGTCCAGTACACGCCCAGGGAGGGGGGAGGGCGCGCCCCCCTATCTCGTGGCCACCCCGGACACCGTTTCGCGTTGATTCTTCCTCCGGAAAATCCCAAATATTCCAAAATAATTCTCCGTCCATTTTTATCCCATTTGGATTCCGTTTGATATGGGTTTTCTGTGAAACATAAAACATGCAACAGACAGGAACTGGCACTGGGCACTGGATCAATATGTTAGTCCCAACAAATAATATAAAAAGTTGCCAAAAGTATATGAAAGTTGGATAATATTGGCATGGAACAATCAAAAATTATAGATACGACGGAGACGTATCAGCATCCCCAAGCTTAATTCCTGCTCGTCCTCGAGTAGGTAAATGATAAAAAAGATAATTTTTGATGTGGAATGCTACCTAGCATAATCTTTATCATATGTCTAATCATGGCATGAATATTAAGACACGAATGATTCAAGGCAATAGTCTATCATTTGACATAAAAACAATAATACTTCAAGCATACCAACCAAGCAATTATGTCTTATCAAAACAACATAGCCAAAGAAAGCTCATCCCTACAAAATCATATAGTCTGGCTATGCTCCATCTTCATCACACAAAGCATTCAAATCATGCACAACCCCGATGACGAGCCGAGCAATTGGTTCATACTTTTTAACGCGCTTCAGCTTTTTCAACTCTTACGCAATACATGAGCGCAAGCCATGGACATAGCACTATGGTGGTATAAGGTGGTGGTTGTGGGGACAAAAAGGGAGAAGATAGTCTCACATCAACTAGGCGTATCAACGGGCTATGGAGATGCCCATCAATAGATATCAATGTGAGTGAGTAGGGATTGCCATGCAACGGACACACTAAGAGCTATAAGTGTATGAAAGCTCAAACTGGAAACTAAGTGGGTGTGCATCCAACTTTGTAACATCCCAAATTTTCAATTTGGAATGTTATACATTAGATCATCATGCATTACATATTTTCTTGCATTTTGCCGATCCTAGAAATTTCACGCAACTCAAGGACCCTTGGAGAGAGTTGGAGATTTCGAAATTTTCATATTTGAGTTTCCTCGAATTATGAAAAAAAATATGAGAGGATCATTTGATTCTATTTATTTCATCTTCAAATAATTTTCCAATATCAAAATATGAGAGGGAATAATATGACTTTCCCAAACATTAGGAAAACAATGAAGATTTACTAAATAAATCAAATTCTTGATTTTTCGGAGTTTATTTGCCTTAGGGAAAAAATTGCGTGATTTAAAAAAAATTGCATTTTTGGCCCTGAGTAAAAGTTCATTTTGTTCGACTCATTTTTAGGAGTCGGGGAAAATTTACTTTGTAAATTTTGGAGCTCGTTTAGATTTTATTTTATTCGTTTTTCTGCGCGCGATATTTAAAAAAAAACCGCAGCGCCCCGCCTGGGCCAAGGGCCCAGCCGGCCCAGCCGCCCTCCAGCCTTGTAGCCTCCGTCATGAGCCGAGACCGAGGAGGACTCCTCCTCCTCTCCTTGCTTGCCCTCCCCAAGCCACCCTTCCCCTTTAAATACCCCAACACCCCCTCTTCTCCCCACAAACCCCTCTCCTCTCCCCAACCGCAGCCACCGCCGTCGCCACTAAGCGCCCGCCCGCCTAGCCGCTTGCCGCCCTAGCCTTGGCCGCGCCCTAGCCGCCACCCACGAGCCCGCCTCGTCGAGGTAGCCGCGCGCCACCCTCCCCTCGGTTCGGTTTTTTTTAAAAAACCGTTCCGGTTTTCTTTTTCCGTTGTTCGGTTTATTTTCGAAACCCTAGACCGGTTTTATTTCCGGTTTTCTTTCTGTTGTTCGGTTTTTTTCAAAACCCTAGATCGGTTTTATTTCAGGTTTTGTTAAGCGAGCGTTCGCCGGACCGTTCGTCTTAACGAACATGACCACCGGTTATTCCCGGTTAACGAACGTCCGTTCGTTTAACCGTTTGTCGTTTTTCTTTTAAACGGATATTCCAATTTTTATTTCTGATCACGATTTCAGATTCGATCTTCCTTCTAGTTTATCTTCTCGCTCGTTTATCGGAATCAGGTGATTCAAACGCCTGGAGTTTCGTTTCGAAATCGCCGTTCCGACTAATCAACTTAAACCAAGTTTTGCTACTGTAAAATTTGACCTAGTTTCAACTTGCTAGAACCAAGCTGTTTTCTTCCGCCGGTTGTTTTCCGTTGTTTGGTTCGATTCGTTTTCTTTTGCAACCAGGGTTTTTAAGTTGAACTTTCTGGTTAGATTTTTTATTCAAGATTTACCCGTGCATTAGATGAGTACTTATTGTATGCTTGTTGTTTGTCTGCGATAGATCACCCGGAGTGCGCCGCTTGTTACTTCGAATCTCTAGGTTTCGCGGATCATCAGCATAGCAAGTAACACTTGATCATACCTTTTCTACCACCCAGTTTTTATGCATTAGATCAATCCTCAAACACTTGCATGATTAGGATCTAATTAAATTGTGGGATGGGAAGTAGATTGAGGTAGTACCTATTACCTATTTTACTTATGAAACCTTGGGAGTTACTTCTACGTTTCTTTGATTATGCCATGCTATGCTAGTAGGCGTGGATTGGGTGAGTGATATCCATGACAGATGTGAGATTGTTAAATTAATGGTTTATCTAAGGTGGCCACTTAAACACACATCTGGGTGGATTGAGGCACCTGGTTTCCATCAGGACTTGCCTTTTTTTTCGGACCGCCACCCAGGCTCAAAGGGATCATGAGATTATTCAAACTAGTAAATTCCGTGTGCAGCCACAAGCTATTATGGGCTCTGGCATAGTTGACTAAGTTGTGTGAACTCTTATAGTGGTGGACTAGCAGATGTAGGGGATGTAGGTGTACCGGTCTACCCATTGTAAGGTGCTAGCGCTTCTGAAAGACTATGTCTCGGTCATCCGTTTCTCAAACACCATGCAGTACGAGAAACCAAACGGAGGCGATCGAGTCTTGTGGGGAAAAGTGCGCAAACCTCTGCAGAGTGTATAAACTAATCATGATTAGCCATGTCCCCGGTTATGGACATCTTGAGTATCTAGTATTTGAATATCATGTGAATCTCAACATGTTACTCTAATTTAATATTGTTGGGTTTGTTAAGGATTACTTTTAATTGGGATTGAGGATGCTGTCAACCATTCTCAATGTTTAACAACCACCATGATGGTTAATTAAATTTATTCCTTTGCAGTAGGGAAAAACTGGCTTTATGCAAAACTGTAACCGTAGAGCTTTCCACCAGCCACATATGCATGTAGTACAAGCTTATCATTCATTATTCTCTATGTGTTACATTGCCAGCATATTCCATGTGCTGACCCGTTTTCGGGCTGCAACGTTTCATGTTGCGCACTTTTAGAACGACAGTAAGGTGTTTTAGGTCGTGGTTCTATACTCAGTGATGCCGCTGGAGTTGATGGACTCACTTATCTTCTAAGTCTTCCGTTGTTATCGTTATTAGATGGCCTTAAGCCATTTTTATTGTAATAAGTCCTCTTTTGGACAACGATGTAATAAGTGTGTGATTGCTACTCTGTTATAAATCCTTAATCTTGTGTGGTGTCGGCATTCTTGATCCGGGGATGACATCTGAGCACGTAGATTTGATCCATTCGGGTCGGGTCGCTCTGAGAGATGGTATCGAGCACCTGTTGTTGTAGGACACGACCACTAAGTTAAAGCCATAGATCACTACTCTCTTCACATTTTCTAACTCCTCATCTTTTCTACTCTTTTAGGATGACGGACGCCAAGATCAAGTACGCCTACGCCCAACCAGATGAAGGCACACTTTTTGGATTTCACTTGAAGGAAGTCACCAAGTACCTGAACATTGGACTACCAAGCTTCACCGGGACTTTCAACGCCACTCTGCCAGAGGAAGAGCGCTGGAAGATTCAAGCTCACGTTCCGGGAAGGACATTCGCCCCAATCACCAAGCCTATAGATAGTGTTTTCGATTGCACCAACACAGAGTGCAGGAAAGAGCATGGCAGCTCACATCACCATGGGACGCATTGGGGAAGTTTACCAAGAAGACCTCAAGGACACCATCTACCAGATTTGCGGATGCGGAGATGAACAATGGGAGATAGTCAGCACCAAGAAGGATAGATCCATTGCAGCTTTCATCCAGGAGTTAAACCAGCACATTCGACGCCAGGAGAACCAGATGTGCAATGATATGATCGAATTGAAGGATGCGAAGGGAAGGATCATCAAACTTGAAGAAGAACTAAAGTCTACACGTAAGGACTACATGGACGAGATCGTAGCTGTAGCAAGGCACAATAGCGATCTTAAGTATGAGATTGAGGAACTCAAGAAGAAATTAGCACTCAAGAATGAAGACAAGTACGTCGACGGTCCGACCAACTACATCATCATCGACAACACCGATTCGGATCCAAGTGAACCCGACTTTGAAGACGAAGCTGGAGCAGACATTATGGAATCTTCCACCGGTTCAATTAATAGATGACCCCCACATATTACTAGTAGTCCCTCCATGTAAACATTATAGTTCAAACACTTTTGCGATAGTTAGACCGTTGTAAGCCCTTTGTTTGAATGAATGAAGTGATTTTGTGTGCATTTGCTCATGTGCATTTGGGTAGTGTTTTCTCCTTAGACGTCATTCTATTCTTAATTTCTCGTCTTTTCTAAACCCTTCAGATGCCTCCGAGACGCGACCCCGGGTTTGTTTTCCCGCCAGAGATCACCCAATTGATTCAGCAGCAGAATACTTTGATCCAAACATTGGTACATAACCAAGGCAACAACAACAACAACCCACCACCACCACCTGCGGATCACTTGACTCGTTTCCTTAGGCTGCATCCGCCGGTGTATTCCAGTAGCACCGAGCCGATTGTAGCAGATGATTGGCTCCGTAAGATAGGGAGGGAGTTGACCACTTGGGATGTCTGAGATGGAGAAAAGGTGAAGTTTGCTGCACATCGGCTTGAAGGACCCAGCAGCATGGTGGGAGAATTTTACAGCCACTTACCCTATAGACACGGTCACATGGGATCGATTTGACAAGCTTTCCGCACTGCCCATGTCTCAGCAGGAGCTATGGCCATGAAGAAGCGTGAGTTTCGCAATTTACGCCAAGGAGGAAGGACTGTTGGCCAGTATATGGATGATTTTAGTAAGTTAGCACGTTATGCCCCAGATGATGTTGCTACAGATTCAGCTAAGCAGGAGAAGTTTCTGGAAGGACTGAATGATGAGTTAAGAATGCAGTTGATGGTAGCAAGTTTCAACAACTACCAGGAGTTGGTAGACCGTGCCCTCATGATTGAAGGAAAGCAGCAGCAAACTGAGAATCACAAGAGGAAGTATGGGCAGGGGAAATATAACTCTGGAGCCAATGAAGCCCGATATACCCCTAAGCAGGAGTTCGGTTTGACATACCCATGGAGGAGGTAGTTCGCACAACCATAATGGCCACAAAATGGTAATGGGAATGGAGGAAGCAACGGCGAGAACGGACCACACCATCAACCCCAACCAAGAAAGACCTGAGCCATGTCACCTGTTACAAGTGTTCCAAGACCGAACATTATGCAAATGAATGTCCCGAGGGCCAAGGTGGAAATGGAAGCTCTGGAAAGAAGCCAAACCCTTTCAACAAGGGACAGGTGAACCACATTGATGTGGAGGAGGTTGAAGATCAGCCCGATGCGATGTCGGTAAGTTTTTGGTTAAGTCATTTACTGCACTAGTACTTTTCGATACCGGTGCAACGCATTCATACATATCAAGGGGATTTGTAGAAAAGTATAGCCTGCCTACTCAGATTCTTAAAACCCCTATGCTAGTAAGCTCACCAGGAGCGGAGTATATGGCCCAACAAGGATGTTTCCAAGTGCCATTAAGTATAGGGAGGCATGTGTTCCCGACAGATTTGATCATTTTGGAATCCCAAGGATTGGATGTGATTCTCGGTATGGATTGGCTGTCGATGTATGGGGGAAACATCGATTGCGCAAGTAAGACAATTTTGCTCACAACACCAGAAGGAAGAAGGATTAGGTATGTATTGCGACATGGACCAAATAGGAATCAAGTAAATTCCTTATCAGGAGTTGTGCAGGAAGAGGTGCCAGTGGTGAAGGATTACCCTGATGTATTTCACGAGGAATTGCGGGAATGCCACGGATAGAGACATTGAGTTTTTGATTGAGCTTTTGCAGTGCAGGCCCAATATCAAAGCGACCATACAGGATGCCCGCATACGAGTTTGGCGGAAATCAAGAAGCGATTAAGGAGCTATTGGATAAAGGTTATATCGCCCAAGTTCTTCGCCTTGGGGATCACCCGTACTTTTAGTAGAGAAGAAGGACGGATCGTTAAGGATGGTTGTTGACTATCGTGGTTTAAATGAAGTAACAATCAAGAACAAGTACCCACTACCAATGATAAATGATCTATTTGATCGTTTGCAAGGAGCTAAAGTGTTTTCCAAGATCGATTTGCGATCAGGGTACCATCAGTTGAAGATTCGAGAGCAGGACATACCAAAGACATCATTTACCACGAGATATGGACTGTATGAATATACCGTTATGTCATTTGGACTGACTAACGCGCCTGCCTATTTCATGAACCTGATGAACAAAGTGTTTATGGAGTTTTTGGATAAGTTAAATGCATTGGTGTTCATAGATGATATTTTGGTTTTCTCGAAGAATGAAGAGGAACATAAGGAACATTTGCGATTGGTTCTGGAGAAACTAAGGGAACATCAGTTATATGCCAAGTTCAGCAAATGTGAGTTTTGGCTAAAGGAAGTTGGATTTCTTGGACATGTTATATCCGGAGAAGGGATAGCAGTTGACCCCACGAAGGTTGATACTGTAACCAAATGGGAAGCACCAATGACAGTTGGAGAGATCCGGAGTTTCCTTGGACTCGCAGGATACTACCGAAGATTCATTGAAAATTTCTCAAGGATTGCAAAGCCTATGACGGAATTGCTGAAAAAGGATACCAAGTTCATATGGACTGAGGATTGTGAGGCAAGTTTTCAGGAATTGAAGAAAAGATTGGTTACCTCACCAGTGTTATTTTTGCCCGATCAGACCAAGGATTATGAGGTGTATTGCGACGCTTCACGTCGAGGACTTGGAGCAGTGCTTATGTAGGAAGGAAAAGTTGTTTCGTATGCTTCACGACAGCTTAAGCCTCATGAGTTGAATTATGCCACCCATGATTTGGAGTTAGCAGCCGTTGTGCATGCATTGAAGACATGGAGACATTTTCTCATTGGAAATCATTGTGAGGTGTACACGGATCACAAAAGTTTGAAGTACATCTTCACGCAGAAGGAATTAAATCTCAGACAGAGGAGATGGTTGGAGCTCATTAAGGATTATGATATGAGATTGCATTATCACCCCGGGAAGGCTAACATTGTAGCAGACGCCTTGAGCCGTAAGAGCCACGTCAATACACTAAAGATGGGAGGAATACCCAAGGAGTTAGCCGAGGACCTTCGAGAGCTATGTTTGGAAATAGTTCCGAGAGGCTATGTAGCAACATTGGAGATTCAGTCTACATTGATGGATAAAATCAGAGGAGCTCAACAGGCAGATAAGGAAGTTGCCTCTATAAGGGAGAAAATGAGCGAAGGAAAAGCAAAGGGATTTCGTGAGGATGAGCACGATACACTATGGTTTGAGGACCGTGTTTATGTGCCAAAGGACCCGGAGATCAGGAAGTTGATTCTGCAAGAGGCACATGATTCGCCCTACTCGATTCACCCAGGAAATACCAAGATGTATTTAGATTTGAAGGAAACATTCTGGTGGACCGGAATGAAGAAGGATATTGCAGAGTATGTAGCAGTTTGTGATGTATGTCAAAGAGTGAAGGCAGAACATCAGAAGCCAGCGGGATTGTTGCAACCATTGCCGATACCCGAATGGAAGTGGGATAAACTAGGCATGGATTTCATCACAGGTTTGCCAAAGACTTGTTCAGGCTATGACTCAATTTGGGTTATAGTCGACCGCTTGACGAAGGTAGCTCATTTCATTCCAGTCAAGACTACCTATAGCGATTGCTAAGTTGGCAAAGATATACATGACCAGAATTGTGTGTTTGCACGGAGTTCCGAGGAGTATCGTATCAGATAGAGGAACCCAATTTACCTCAAAGTTTTGGAATTAGTTGCACGAAACATTGGGAACCAGGCTGGAATTCAGTACAGCTTTCCACCCACAGACCGATGGACAGGCTGAGAGAGTCAATCAGATTTTGGAGGATATGCTGAGAGTTTGTGCACTAGATTATGGATCTAGTTGGGATGATAACTTGCCGTATGCAGAGTTTTCTTATAACAATAGTTACCAAACCAGCTTGAAGATGGCACCTTTCGAGGCTTTGTACGGAAGGAGGTGCAGGACACCGCTATCATGGGACGAAGTTGGAGATCGTCAGTTGTTTGGACCAGATTTGATTAAGGAGTCTGAACAGAAGGTTAAGTTGATTCGTGATAGGCTCAAGGTAGCCCAGTCCAGACAGAAAAGCTATGTGGATGCAAAACGCAAGGCGATAGAATATGAAGTTGGAGACAGAGTTTATCTTAGAGTATCCCCACTTCGAGGAGTTAAGCGTTTTGGAGTTAAGGGAAAAATTAGCACCACGTTTCGTTGGACCATATAGGATCTTGCAACGCATGGGAGAAGTTGCTTATAAGCTGGAATTGCCAGAGGGCCTGTCAGGAGTTCATGATGTATTCCATGTTTCTCAGCTGAAGAAATGTCACTCCGAGATGGCAGAGGTACCGCTAAGAGATACAGTGCCACTTGAAGCAATTCAGTTGAAGGATGATTTGACATATGAGGAGAAACCGGTCAAGATTCTCGATCATGCCAGCAGAGTTACTCGCAGCAAGGTTATCAAGTTTTGCAAGGTTCAGTGGAGCCACCACACTGAGGATGAAGCCACCAGGAAGAGAAGAATATTTGCTCAAGGATCACCCTCACCTATTTTCTAGCCAACCCGAATCTCGAGGGCGAGATTCATCTTAAGGGGGGTAGGTTTGTAACATCCCAAATTTTCAATTTGGAATGTTATACATTAGATCATCATGCATTACATATTTTCTTGCATTTTGCCGATCCTAGAAATTTCACGCAACTCAAGGACCCTCGGAGAGAGTTGGAGATTTCGAAATTTTCATATTTGAGTTTCCTCGAATTATGAAAAAAATATATGAGAGGATCATTTGATTCTATTTATTTCATCTTCAAATAATTTTTCAATATCAAAATATGAGAGGGAATAATATGACTTTCCCAAACATTAGGAAAACAATGAAGATTTACTAAATAAATCAAATTCTTGATTTTTCGGAGTTTATTTGCCTTAGGGAAAAAAATTGCGTGATTTCAAAAAAATTGCATTTTTGGCCCCGAGTAAAAGTTCATTTTGTTCGACTCATTTTTAGGAGTCGGGGAAAATTTACTTTGTAAATTTTGGAGCTCGTTTAGATTTTATTTTATTCGTTTTTTCTGTAGCGATATTAAAAAAAACATGGCGCCCACAGGCCAAGGGCCCGGCCGCCCTCCAGCAGCAGCGCCGCCCAAGCCGAGACCGAGGAGGACTCCTCCTCCTCCTTGCTTGCCCCTCCCCAAGCCACCCTCCCCTTTAAATACCCCAACACTCCCCTCTTCTCCCCACAAACCCCCTCTCCTACCCAACCGCAGCCACCGCCTAGCCGCCGCCCGCCGCCTAGCTTGCCGCCCGTCGCCCTAGCCGCCACCCCGCCGGAGCCCCGCCTCGTCGAGGTAGCCGCACCGCGCCACCCGCCCCTCGGTTCGTTTTTTTAAAAACCGTTCCGGTTTTCTTTTTCCGTTGTTCGGTTTATTTTCGAAACCCTAGACCGGTTTTATTTCCGGTTTTCTTTCTGTTGTTCGGTTTTTTTCAAAACCCTAGATCGGTTTTATTTCAGGTTTTGTTTAGCGAGCGTTCGCCGGACCGTTCGTCTTAACGAACGTGACCACCGGTTATTCCCGGTTAACGAACGTCCGTTCGTTTAACCGTTCGTCGTTTTTCTTTTAGACGGATTTATTCCGATTTTTATTTCTGATCATGATTTCAGATTCGATCTTCGTTCTAGTTTATCTTCTCGCTCGTTTATCGGAATAAGGTGATTCAAACGCCTGGAGTTTCGTTTCGAAATCGCCGTTCCGACTAAACAACTAAAACAAATATTTGCTACTGTAAAATTTGACCTAGTTTCAACTTGCTAGAACCAAGCTGTTTTCTTCCGCGGTTGTTTTCCGTTGTTTGGTTCGATTCGTTTTCTTTTGCAACCAGGGTTTTTAAGTTGAACTTTCTGGTTAGATTTTTTATTCGAGATTTACCCGTGCATTAGATGAGTACTTATTGTATGCTTGTTGTTTGTCTGCGATAGATCACCCGGAGTGCGCCGCTTGTTACTTCGAATCTCTAGGTTTCATGGATCGTGACAAGGCAAGTAACACTTGATCATACCTTTTCTACCACCCAGTTTTTATGCATTAGATCAATCCTCAAACACTTGCATGATTAGGATCTAATTAAATTGTGGGATGGGAAGTAGATTGAGGTAGTACCTATTACCTGTTTTACTTATGAAACCTTGGGAGTTACTTCTACGTTTGCTGATTATACCATGCTATGCTAGTAGACGTGGATTGGGTGAGTGATATCCATGACAGATGTGAGATTGTTAAATTAATGGTTTATCTAAGGTGGCCACTTATACACACATATGAGTGGATTGAGGCACCTGGTTTCCATCAGGACTTGCCTGTTTTTTTTCGGACCGCCACCCAGGCTCAAAGGGATCATGAGATTATTCAAACTAGTAAATTCCGTGTGCAGCCACAAGCCATTATGGGCTCTGGCATAGTTGACTAAGTCGTGCGAACTCTTATAGTGGTGGACTAGCAGATGTAGGGGATGTAGGTGTACCAGTCTACCCATCGTAAGGTGCTAGCGCTTCTGAAAGACTATGTCTCAGTCATCCGTTTCTCAAACACCATGCAGTACGAGAAACCAAACGGAGGCGATCGAGTCTTGTGGGGAAAAGTGCGCAAACCTCTGTAGATTGTATAAACTAATCATGATTAGCCATTTCCCCGGTTATGGACATCTTGAGTATCTAGTATTTGAATATCGTGTGAATCTCAACATGTTACTCTAATTTAATATTGTTGGGTTTGTTAAGGATTACTTTTAATTGGGATTGAGGATGCTGTCAACCATTCTCAATGTTTAACAACCACCATGATAGTTAATTAAATTTATTCCTTTGCGATGAGGGAAAAACTGGCTTTATGCAAAAGCGTAACCAGAGAGCTTTCCACCAGCCACATATGCATGTAGTACAGGCTTATCATTCATTATTCTCTATGTGTTACATTGCGGCATATTCCATGTCTTGACCCGTTTTGGCTGCAACTTTCATGTTGCAGACTTTTCAGAACGACAGTAAGGTGTTTTAGGTCGTGGTTCTATACTCGGTGATGCGTGGAGTTGATGGACTCACTTATCTTCTAAGTCTTCCGCTGTTATCGTTATTAGATGGCCTTAAGCCATTTTTATTGTAATAAGTCCTCTTTTGGACAACGATGTAATAAGTGTGTGATTGCTACTCTGTTATAAATCCTTCGAAGTACTGTGTGGTGTCAGCATTACTGATCCAGGGATGACATCTGAGCACAGAGACTTGATCCATTCGGGTCGGGTCGCTACAAACTTGCTTGCTCATGAAGACCTCAGGCGTTTGAGGAAGCCCATCATCAGAATATACAAGCCAAGTTCTGTAATGAAAATTCCCGCTAGTATATGAAAGTGATAACTCAAGAGACTCCCTATATGAAGAACATGGTGCTACTCTGAAGCACAAGTGTGGTAAAAGGATAGTAACATTGCCTCTTCTCTCTTTTTCTCTCATTTTTTTTCTTTTTCTTTTTTTCTTTTTGGTGGGCTTCTTTGGCCTCTTTTTTTTATCTGGGCTTCTTTGGCCTCTTATATTTTTCATAAAGTCCGGAGTTTCATCCTGACTTGTGGGGGAATCATAATCTCCTTCATCCTTTCGTTACTGGGGCAATGCTCTAATAATGATGATCATCACACTTTTATTTACTTACAACTCAATATACAACTCTCGAACAAAGATATGACTCTATATGAATGCTTCCGACGGTGTACCGGGATGTGCAATGATCTAGCATAGCAATGACATCAAAATGGACAAGCCATGCAAACATCATGCTAGCTATCTTACGATCATGCAATGCAATAAGACAATGAATGCTCAAGTCATGTATATGATGATGATGGAAGTTGCATGGCAATATATCTCGGAATGGATATGGAAATGCCATAATAGGTAGGTATGGTGGCTGTTTTGAGGAAGGTAAATAATGGGTTCATGATACCGGCGAAAGTTGCGCGGCACAATAGAGGCTAGCAAGGTGGAAGGGTGAGTGTGCGTATATCCATGGACTCACATTAGTCATAAAGAACTCATATACTTATTACAAAAGTCTAATTAGCCCTCGAAGAAAAGTACTACTACGCATGCCCCTAGGGGGGTAGATTGGTAGGAAAAGACCATCGCTCATCCCCGACTGCCACTCATAAGGAAAGCAATCAAAGAGCACCTCATGCTCCAACTTCGTTACATAACGGTTCACCATACGTGCATGCTACGAGACTTGCAAACGTCAACACAAGTATTTCTCAATTTCACAATTACTCAACTAGCACGACTCTAATATCACCACCTTTATATCACAAAACTATTGCAAGGAATCAAACATATCATATTCAGCGATCTACAAGTTTATGTAGGATTTTATGACTAACCATGTGAATGACCAATTCCTGTCCTCTCTCTAAAAAGATATAACTGAAGCAAGAGAGTTTGATTCTTTGTACAAAAGATATGCCCATGCTCTAACAAATATAAGTGAATCAAAAGAGCATTCTACAAATGGCGGTTGTCTATGTGACGAGAAACTGGCAATCCAAACTTCAAATGTTATAAGTGAAGCACGTGAAGCATTGTATAAAGCCATACTCAAAAGATTTAAGTGAAGTGTAATGAGCATTCTATAAATCAACCAAGGACTATCTCATACCAGCATGGTGCATAAAAGAAAAGTGAAAACTAAATGCAAAAGACGCTCCAAGACTTGCACATAATGCATGAACGAAACGAATTCGAAAACATACCGATACTTGTTGAAGAAAGAGGGGATGCCTTCCGGGGCATCCCCAAGCTTAGACGCTTGAGTCTCCTTGAATATTTACTTGGGGTGCCTCGGGCATCCCCAAGCTTTATCTCTTGCCTCTCTTCCTTTTCCTCATATCGATACATCCTCGATTAGACACTACATCCACACAAAACTTCAACAGAAAACTCGGTAAGATCCGTTAGTATAATAAAGCAAATCACTACTCTAAGTACTGTAGCAAACCAATTCATATTTTGTTTTTGCATTGTGTATACTGTAATATAACTTTTCCATGGCTTAATCCACTGATATAGGTTGATAGTTTCATCAAAACAAGCAAACTATGCATCAAAAACAGAATCTGTCAAAAACAGAACAGTCTGTAGAAATCTGAACATTCACAATATTTATGTTACCCCAAAATTTCTACAAAAATTAGGAAAAATAAAAAAGTTGTATATCAAGACAGTTCAAAAGGAATCAGAACCATTTGACGTTCCAGGTAAAAATGTAAAATCGCGCACTACAGCCAAAGTTCTGTCCTTCACCGTACAAACCAACAAGCATTGTAAACATCCTAAAGGCAAACCTTAGCACATTAATTTTATAATACAATGGAATTATACAAGGGGATAATTATTTTGTTGAAAAGTTTCTGTAATCAATATTCACAAAGTTTCCGTGAGCATGAACAAAGTTCAAGGCTAGCTCCCACTTCAACAATGCTTGTCTTTCTCACTTTCTCTTTCCTTTTTGAAAAGTTTTTAAGGTTCCCCTCTTTATTTTTGTGTTTTTAAACTATATAAAAGCACTCAACAGAAATAAATGACTCTCTAAAACTTCCGGGTTGTCTCCCTGACAGCGCTTTTCTTTAAAGCCATTAAGCTAGGCATTTAGTGCTCAAGTAATGGATCCACCCGGATCCCAAGGTATATCAAAGCCAATTTTAATTAACAATGATTTGTAATTTAGTATTGAGCACAAAGTAACATATATCATGCAACAACAAAGTCTAACTCTCTTCCTATGCATCGGCATGTCATAAAAGAACAATTCATGCACGCCAAGTAAAGGCCAATGCATAGTATAAGCAGTTTCTTGCAATTCTATCGTATTGGAAACATAGGGAGGTGGATATATAGTTCCTCTCTCATAATAATTGCAAGTAGGAGCAGCAACCACATGCATATTACATTCATCAAAATCATCATGTGCAATGGTAAAAGGCAACCCATCAATATAATCCTTAATAAGCACAAACTTCTCCGATATAGTGTAGTTTGGAGAATTCAAAAGATAATAGGACTATCATGCGTGGGTGCAATAGCAACAATTTCATGTTTAACATAAGGAACTATAGCAAGTTCATCTCCATAAGCATAATTCATATTGGCATCTTGGCCACAAGCATAGCAAGCATCATCAAGAAGGGATATTTCAAGAGAATCAACGGGATCATAGCAATCATAATAGCAATCATCCTTCGGTAGGCACGAAGGGGAATTAAACAATGTATGAGTTGAAGAGTTACTCTCATTAGAAGGTGGGCACGGGTGATCAATCTGCTCTTCCTCCTTTTGTTCTTCGCTCTCCTCATCATCTTTTTCATCCAATGAGCTCACAGTTTCATCAATTTCTTCTTCTATAGCTTCCTGCAAAATATTAGTCTCTTCTTGGACAGCGGAGACTTCCTCAATAAATGCATTAATATAGTAATTGTATTCATAATTTTCATAGCAATATCTAAGTATAGCAAGATTTTCAGGCCTATAAACACCATCATCATCAAAAGCTTCATACTTTTCAGACAAACATTCAATTTCATAAGCAGCCTTAAAAGCAACAAATTCTTCTATTTGTTCAACATCATAGTAATCATAAATATCATTAGCATAAGAAGCTAAGGTTTCATTATCATTAAATTTGCATGAAAAGGGAAGGTGTGGAGCCTTCATCCTAGAGCAACAAGTAATATCATATCTCAAGCATAGATCCCGTCATACCAACGCAACATAATAAATTGGTCCCATAATAGTTTCCCTTTTTGTGTCGAGCGATAATCCCTAAAGTATTCACGTTGATCCAACGTGTCTCCCATTATAAAGTTGAATGGGGTTTTCTCAGGATTATCAAAGTAGTATATAATATCTCTCACATAATGAGAGTCGAGGGTTTTAGGAGTTACCCCATCTCCATGAGTAGCAAGTACACCTAATTTTTTTGGTATTTCGTGTTCCATATCCATAATTAAAGATAGAGAACAACTTAGAACAGCAAATATAAATTACTTAGTGATAAACCAAACAAGCACACACGAGAATATTCAACCCACGCTATTGCTCCCCGGCAACGGCACCAGAAAAAGGTCTTGATAACCCGCAAGTATACGGGATAGTTGTAGCCTCTTTTGATGAGTAAGAGTGTCGAACCCAACGAGGAGCTAAAGGTAGAACAAATACTCTCTCAAGTCCTATCTGCCACTGATACGACTCTACACACGCTTGACGTTCGCTTTGTTAGGGAACGTTGCAGAAAATTAAATTTTTTTCCTACGGTTTCACCAAGATCCATCTATGAGTTCATCTAAGCAACGAGTCAAGGGAGTGAGTTTGCATCTACATACCACTTGTAGATCGCGTGCGGAAGCTTTCGTGGGGATGGTGATGATGGAGTCGTACTCGGATCACCGACGACCAAGTGCTGAACGGACAGCACCTCCGCATTCAACACACGTACGGTACGGGCAACGTCTCCTCCTTCTTGATCCAGCAAGGGGGAAGGAGAGGTTGAGGAAGATGGCTCCAGCAGCAGCACGACGGCGTGATGATGGTGGAGTGACAGTTCTCTGGCAGGGCTTCGCCAAGCGCACGCGGAGGAGGAGAGGTGTTGGGGAGGGGAGGGGCTGCGCCTTCAAGTTGTGTATGCAGCCCTCCCTCACCCCTCTATTTATAGGGGAAGGGAGGAGGGCGGCCCCTCTAGATGCATCTAGAGGGGGGCGGCGACAAGGGGAGGGCTTGCCCCCAAGCAGGGGCGCCCCTTAGGGTTCCCCCTCAACCCTAGGTGCATGGGCCCAAGGGAGGGTGCGCCCAGCCCAACAGGGGCTGGCTGCCTCCCACGCAGCCCAAGTGCCCCCCGAGAGGTGGCCCCTCCGGTGGTCCTCCGGAACCTTTCCGTGGCCCTGTACAATACCGATATGCCCGAAACCTTTCCGGTGTCCGTTTGACAACTTCCCATATATAAATCTTTACCTCCGGACCCTTCCTAACTCCTCGTGACGTCCGGGATCTCATCCGGGACTCGAACAACATTCGGTAATTCACACACAAGTCTTCCTAATAACCCTAAGCGTCACCGAACCTTAAGTGTGTAGACCCTACGGGTTCGGGAGACATCACGGAACATGATCGGGACGCTCTCAGGTCAATAACCAATAGCGGGATCTGGATACCCATGTTGGCTCCCACATGCTCCTCGATGATGTCATCGGATGAACCACGATGTCGAGGATTCAAGCAGCCCCGTATACTATTCCCTTTGTCAGACGGTATGTTACTTGCCCGAGACTCGATCGTCGGTATCTGTCGGTGTACTAGAGTAGGGGTACCCTATTACCCCGAACTCGTGCACGGACAGTTGCAGCGCCCCACGGCAGGGCTGGCCTGATGGCCGCCAAGGTCCTCAGCGGCTCCTTTGGAGCCATTTAAGAGCAAAATAGTCAAGACCCCGGCAAGAGGAGCTTGTCGGGAAGGCCACTCAGGGCGCAAAGGAAACAAGGCCCCGGCAAGAAGAGCTTGCCGGAAAGGCTTGGCGGCCCGAACCCTCAAGCGCGACAAAGGTTCTGCCGCGGCAAAGGCGCTTGCCGGGTGGGCGACCTCTCTTCATCTCCGCTCCAGCTCACCCGCCAACGTGTCACCACGGGCTCTCCCAAATCTGGCGTGTCGACGGGCTGTGCAGCCAGCGGGGAGTAGCGACAAGCGGCGCCGACAAGCTACCATCGTGGCAAGCAGAGGCGCTTGACGGTCCTGTTACCTTTGTTCGGGTGGTAGAGGCGGGCATTGATGACTCTTGTCCCTTGCCGTCAGAGTTAGGTATAGGTTCTTGTACACTGCATACAAAGCGGTGTACCAACCTATGTTTTTACCATTGTAACCTTGTCTACTTGCCACATGTGGTAACCCCTTGTGCCTATAAAAGGAGGCCCAAGGGAAACGTAGAGGAGGTTCGGCTCGATTCGGTCGAGCTCAGGCTTAGTTCAGCACATTCATACGAAACCACACTCAGGCTAGGTCTGGTAGCTCGCATTGCTCCCTAGCAAGAACACAAGATAATCCACAAAGCAGCAGTAGGAGTATTATCTCTCCGGAGAGCTCCGAAGCTGGGTAAATCTGCTCGTGTGCATCGCCTCGATCCGCTCTTTGTGCAATCTCCGCCCCCTCCGAACCACAAGGGACCCAGGTCCCGTAGGTGCTCGTGGGGCACGATCAGCTCTCCCCCGACATCTTTGGCGCGCCAGGTAGGGGGCGTCGAGGCTGTGTGAACCCGATTCGGTGGTCGCACGAACAACTTCATCGACATCTTCGTCGACATGGCACCGAAGAAGAAGCCTTCGGCAGCAGCTGAGCCGTCCGCGTCGAACCCACCACCACCGGAGCCGTCAGGCGGTGGGGGAAACGCTGGCGGAGGAACCGGCGTCGTCGAGAGAGCCCATGATGCCGCCAGGTCCAAGGACAAGGCAGCGCAGGCGTCGGTGTCCGAATCTGCCCCACGTCCTTCGCAGGAGGCGCGGGACCGACAACGTCATGATACCCGCGGCACCATACGCTCGTTGGATCAAGGCCAAGCTGGAGGATCCCGAGGCCCTCGAGACCCGCATGCACCTCAGCATGCCGATGCAGTGAATGCGATCGCTTAGGCGGGATGCTGCTCCTCCTAACTTGGTTAGGAGTCCGAGCACATCCGTTCTTCGCTCCGTCGCCGTTGCCGCCAACCACTCCAGCGGAAGCCTTGGCGAGCTCGATTACTACTAGATTACCCTCCGACGGCCGATAAGGTCGGCGAATGGAAACCACAATTTAGAGTCTCATCGGCTTCGCCAACGGCGACGCCCCGCTGCAACCGAGTGCCGCGGCGACGGGCGACATGGCGCCAAGCCGATGGCGGCAGACTTCGCGAGGTGCACCCACCGTACACTCCCCTTCCCGAAGGCCAAGATCGCCCGACTCGCCGGATCCACCTCGACAGCGACTCCACGGCGTCGTCCGGATCCGCGAGCTTCGTCGCGACCAACGCCAAGTTCTTGAGAGCGGCAAGAAGAAGACGCTTCGGACCCGTATTGGCGTCGAAGAGAAGCGCCGTCAATCGACCAGCGCCGGGCCCATTGTCGATATGCATGCGCCGAAGAACCAGCGACTTGCCGTCTGTGATAGGTTGCCCTGCGTTCACTCGTGAGCTGTGGCAAGTCCGGTGGCCCGACAAGAAAAACTTCAAACCAGACGCGTGCGGAGAAGTATGACGGCAGGACACACCCATCGGAGTTCCTCAGCATTTACACCATCGCGGTGCAAGCTGCGGGGGGACGAGACGACAAGATCCTCGTCAACTACTTCCCCTTGGTACTCAAGCCAAACGTCAGATCTTGGCTCATGCACTTGCCGGATGGCTCTATTTCTTCTTGGGCAGATTTGTGCCACCAGTTTGTTGGCACCTTCACAGCGGCCACAAGCCTCATGGCTGTGAGAGTGATCTCCACCTGCTTGCCCGGAAGGAGGGAGTCTGCGCAAATTCATCCGTAGATTGATCGAGTGCACTACAATATCCCAGACGCCCACCCTGCTGCGATGATCGGTCGTTCCATCGTAATGTACGCAATCGCAGGATGAGGAGGAGATGGCGATGTGCAAAGTCAAAGACGTCAGTGAGCTCTACGCCCTGGCCGACAAGTGTGCACGTGCTGAAGAAGGAAGAAGACTCCCGGGAGAGAATGTGGGAGCAGAGTCGGCGGTGAGGGATTGCCCGGCAAGGAATAGCCGTGAGCAACAGGAGGAAGAAAAATCAAGAAGTACTAGTTGTCGAGCAGTCCGGCAAGGATGGTGCCGCCAACAAAGCCAAGGCCGGTGGCTCCGGCAAGGAGGTTGCCGTGGACGCCGACCGCCAAGCTGTGGCGGCCGCCGACAAGCCTGACAGCTCCAACAAGAAGTACTGTAAAATCCACCGCACCAAGGGCCACGACCTCCAGAGCTGCAAGAAAGTCGAGCAGCTTGTTGAGCTACAGAGAGCTGAATACGAGCGGCGAGACAAGGAGAAGGCCCAAGAAGGTGCAGGTGCAGCAAGTAAGAAGAGACCCGGTCGGGGAGGGCGCCGCGGCAAAGCCAAGCAGCGGCAAGGAGACAGACCTCCCCGTGGCCGCGACAAGGAAGAAGATGAAGATGAAGATGACGAGGACGATGAGGACGACGAAGCTGATGAGCTTGAGTTTCAAAAGGTGACAGAGGTCCTTTGCGTCGACGGTGGTGCGTCTCTGCATACTTCGCACCGTCAATTCAAGCAATGGATGCGTGAGGTCAATGCAGCAGAACCATCCATAGAGTCACGCAAACCTCTGAAATGGTCCAGCACGCCCATCATCTTTGACATTGAGGATCACCGATCGCATCACTGCGATCGGGTGCTGCCGATGTTGGTCTCACCAACCATCCGCAACCTCAAAGTCACAAAGATGTTGGTTGTGGCGAGGCGGCCTGAATCGATCTCCTCTGCGGTGCTCCGAAACATCAAATCCTGACGGTGAGCTCAAGAAACTGGTACTTTCCAAGGAATCAACCCAGGAAGGAGCAAACCCAAAGGGAAGATCACGTTGCCGGTAACATTTGGCAGCGAGCTCAACTTCAGAACTGAGAGGGTCACGTTTGACATCGCCGACTTCCCATTGCCCTACAATGGCATACTTGGCCGTCCAGCACTCGCAAAGTTCATGGCCGCCTGTCATTATGCTTACAACCTACTCAAGATGCCCGGCCCGACAAGCGTCATTTCTGTCCATGGCGACAAGAAAGATGCACTTATCTGCGCCGACAAGATTACCGGGATGCAGTAGCAGCGACAAATAGCAAACCACTTACCGCTGAAGCTCCCGGGGGGAAGAAGACCACTAGGTCCGGCAAGAGCTCTGTTGCCCACTCCGGCAAGCGCACCTCTTCGGAGTGCTGCGCTACCGTCGAGGACGCACCATCGAGCTCCACCGGCAAGTGCAACAAGATGATGGCAGCTCCGCCAAAGACCAAGAAGGTGCCCGCCATGAGGACGGCACCGGTGGTACCTTCACCATCGGTGCCACGCTTGATCCTAAATAGGAAGGCGAGCTCGTTGCTTTCCTGGCAGGCGAGTGTCGATGTGTTTGCATGGCAACCATCCGACATCCCGGTGTTCCCGTGAAAGTAATTGAGCACCACCTAGCTGTCTGTCCTCACGCGGCCCATCAAGCAAAAGTTAGGAAAGCAGGCGTTGGAGCGCCAAGAGTTCATAGCGGAGGAAATCAAGAAATTAGAAGCGGCGGGGCTTGTCAGAGGAGTCCTCCACCCCATGTGGTTGGCCAATCCGGTAGTTGTGCGCAAGGCTAATGGGAAATGGAGGCTTTGTATTGACTTCACCGATGTTAATAAAGCTTGTCCCAAAGACCCATTTCCCTTGCCGCGTATCGACCGGATTGTTGATTCCACGGCTGGATGCGATCTGCTTTCGTTTCTTGATGCATATTCAGGATATCATCAGATCTTCATGGCGAAGAGGATGAAGAAAACCGCATTCATTACACCATGTGGCACGCGTCTTTGCTTTATACGGATGCCTTTCGGTTTGAAGAATGCTGGTTCAACCTTTGCAAGGGTAGTCCATGATGCCTTTGGACCACAGATACACATAAATGTAGAAGCCTACATGGATGATATAGTGGTCAAGAGCAAGGACATA
This sequence comes from Aegilops bicornis, assembly GCA_021605145.1. NCBI lineage: Eukaryota > Viridiplantae > Streptophyta > Magnoliopsida > Poales > Poaceae > Aegilops > Aegilops bicornis. The sequence goes on from CM038671.1 coordinate 718,361,955, forward strand.
GCGACTCTGGTTCAGGATTTAGATGAGACGTTTGCAAACCTGCGCAAGATCAACCTCAAGCTCAACCCCGAGAAGTGCGTGTTTGGAGTCCCTTCCGGCAAGCTTCTCGGGTTCTTTGTATCTCAGCGGGGAATTGAAGCCAATCCCGACAAGATCAAGGCCATTGAGCGATCGAAGCACCAAAGCACGTCAAGGATGTCGAGGCTTGCGGTTGCGTGGCTGCTCTCGGCGAGTTCATCTCTAGAAAGTTCTGCTGAACGCAGCATACCTGCCGTTTTCAAGATTTTGAAAAAGGCGGGTCCAATGAAATGGACTCCGGCGGAGGCTGCTGCAGGACTTGAAGAGATACCTGTCCTCCGCTCCAATACTTGTCGCACCTAAACCACAAGAGAAGTTGCTGCTGTACATAGCGGCGACCAATCAAGTGGTTAGTGCTGCGTTAGTAGCGCAGAGGGAGGCAGATGATGAGCCGGCAACCGAGGCAGGCGCATCCAGCGACAAGCAAGGTGCTTCGCCGTCAAGCTCTGGTCCCGACAAGGACGGATCAAGCGAGGTTGCGACAAGATACGAAGAAGATGGTGCAGCGCCCAAAGATACTTTGTCGGTTCCCTTCTGCGGGGGCTAGATCGAGGTACTCTGGTGTGCAAAAGCTGCTTTTCGGCCTCCTCATGGCCTCGAGAAAGCTGCGCCATTACTTCCAAGCACATGAGATAACAGTTGTCACTCGCTTTCCGCTGAAGAGGATTTTACAAAATCCGGAAGCAACGAGCAGGATTGTTGAGTGGTATTTGGGAACTGTCAAGCTTTGGTCTCAAGTTCGAAAGCACTTCAACTATCCAGAGCAGGGCATTGGCAGAATTCATAGCGGAGTGGACGCCAACGCAAGACGAAGAGATTCCAGAGACGAGCATCCCCGTCAAGGAGGCAAATAAAGAATGGCTGATGTACTTTGACGGTGCCTTCTCGCTGCAAGGCGCCGGTGCCGGCGTGCTGCTCATCGCACCCACCGGAGAGCACCTCAAGTTCATAGTCCAAATGCACTTTCCCAAGGAACAAGCAACAAATAATACTGCAGAGTATGAAGGCTTGCTTGCCGGTCTCAGGATTGCGGTGGACCTTGGGATCAAGAAGCTCGTTGTCAGGGGAGACTCGCAACTTGTCGTCCGCCAAGTAAATAAAGATTATCAGAGTCCGTTGATGGAAGCCTACGTCGATGAAGTGAGGAAGCTAGAAGAGCACTTTGAAGGCCTGCAAATGGAACACGTTCCAAGAGCACATAATGATATAGCTGATGGCCTCTCCAAATGTGCCGCACTTAAGTTACACAATGGAACCAGGGATTTTGTGCTCAAGCTGACTCAGCCAACCGTGACACCATCAACAGACAGAGCAAGAAGAGAAAATTGGTTTCTGGCGACTACTTTCCGTGAGAGCTCTGAAGCCGCCGCCAAGAAGGTCCCTAAAACCAACGCAAATATCACTGAGGAGCAGTCTGCTCCGACAAACCACGCAGTTTGTATCGTTGAAGCAAACGCTCCCGACAAGCTTAGCTCCGGCAAGCTTGCCGGGGATCATCGAGCTCCGGCGGACCCACAGGTCCTTGCCGTAGAAGCTGATTTTCCCGCAGCGATAGATGAGCCTTTAGTCCTTGTTGTCGAGCCACAGGCTCCAACATGGGCACAGCAAATCGTCCATTTCCTTCAGACAGGAGAACTTCCCGAAGAGCAAGAAGAAGCGGAAAAAGTAGCCCGGCAGTCAAGTATGTACCAGTTTGTTGACAACATCACATGCAGAAGAAGGCTCAACGTTGTGAAATTGAAGTGTATTTGCGGGAAGATGGATGAAGCTATTGGCGTAGATACACGGAGGCATATGTGGTCACCACATTGGCGCAAGAAGAACTTGCTTAAGCAAAGCTTTCCGGCAAGGTTTCTTCCGCCGAAGCCCTCCGTGATGCAATCGCACAAGTAACCAAGTGTGAAGCGTGCCGTTCCATTCAAAGCAGATACACCAACCAGCTCAAGCTCTCCAGACGATCCCTTTATCCTGGCCCTTCTCGATGCAGGGGGCTCGACATCCTCGGCCCTTTCCCCGAAGCTGTCGGGGCTTTGAATACTTATGCGTCGCAATCGACAAGTTCACAAAGTGGCGGAAGTGGAACCAGTGAGGAAGGTGACAACACGATCAGCCCGTCAAGTTCTTGGTCAATTGTTTGCCGCTTTGGGATTCCTAACCGGATCATCACCGACAACGGCACACAGTTCACGAGTCGCACCTTCATGCGATGCGCCCAAGATCTTGGCGCCAAGATCTGCTTGCTTCCGTTGCTCATCCAAGAAGCAACGGTCAAGCGAGAGCAAACGCTGAAGTGCTGCGAGGACTCAAGACCAGAACTTTCGACGAAGGCGCAAGTGCGGAAGAAACTGGATCGAGGAGCTGCCGGTGGTTCTTTGGTCGATCAGGTCGACGCCAAATCGAGCCACCGGCGGACACCCTTTGCTCTAGTCTACGGAGCGAGGCAGTTCTCCCACGGAACTCAGATATCTGGGTCACCTCGAGTGCTCGCTTATGATGAGCTTGAGCAAGAGCATTGCGACAAGATGACGCGCTTCTCCTCGAGGAAGATCGTCTTTAGGCTCTTTGTCACGAGCTGCTCGTTACCCGACAAGCTTTGCGTCGCTACCATAGCCGCAGTTAATGCCGAAAGCTTCGAGGAAGGCGACCTTGTTCTTCGGCGCGTTCAATCCGCCAAGAATTCCAACAAGTTGACGCCAAAGTGGGAAGGCCCTTATCGGGTGAAACGAGTCACTAGGCTCGGCGCTGTCCGCCTTGAGACCGAAGATGGCTTTCCGGTGAGCAATTCCTAGAACATAGAGCATCTTCGCAAGTTTTACCCATGAGGCGCGGTTGCCAGAACCCGTTCCGACAACCACCCATTTGTACAAGTCTTGCCGCTGTTGCATGTAATCCTTTGTACAAAGCCGGGCGCAGACCACGTGCATCAGTAAAGCCTATGGTTGCGCACATTTTGTCAATACATGCTTTCATAATCATATATGCATGTGTTTACTAACATCTTGTGCAGCACCCGCATCCGGTAAGCGATAATGAGCCATTAGGCTCCATAACTTTATTTTTCTCTTCTTTCTTCTCAAACAAGGAGAAGGTTCCTCCACCCACAAGTTAACCGGGGGGAGAGGAGGAGATAATGGTGTGGGCCGACAAGCGTCACTTGAGGAACTGTCGCCTTGCCGGAAGATGGATAACAGAAAAGTTAAGTTGCTAAATTTAAGCGACCAGTTTTAAAATTTTAAGTTATCTTCCTCGAACGATAGTACTTTGTATGGAAAACCTGTGCGCGGAGGAACCAAATCGTGACTGGTCGCGCCCTTACTTTGTTTCGAGTCCGCTCAACAACTTAAGTGAGCTGCGGTTAGTAGCGAGGTTGCTTGTCGGTAGCGACTTCGCCAGAAGCTGCTGAAGTTCCGCTTTTCGGCGCTTCGCGGCAAGGGTGCTGCACGCAAGTTCCCCTGGAAGCATAGGGTATAAACATACAAGGGAAGAAATCGAGTAAAGGAAATAACATTGCATTCGATTGCCTAAGATAGTGTATATTACATAATAACTTGTCGCAGATCTAATAGATTTTTCGCCTGAACATGATCTACAGCGACAAGAGAAAAGATAGACTTGGCGGCCTTGTCCACACGGTCGCCCTCGAGCCTCTTAACTCCGCTCACCCTGTCGACGATGGGTGCGACAAGGGTCTTGAGCGCTTCAACATCGGCGGATGGAGGCAGGGACTTGAGGGCCTTGGAGAAGTCAACGCCTGGGTTGCGGAAGGCCACCTTCATCAACACCTTCGAGAGCCTCGGCACAGACTTGGCGTGATTCCTCCGCCCGATTGCTTGAACCTCATCCGGAGCCGCGGATACCCGCCAACACGCCTTTGAAGAATAGGCTGAGCTTGGCGCTGGGTTGGAGGTTCTCGTCGGTGGAATATCCAAGATCTGTCATCCCCAACTCTATCGACTCATTATGGATCCCGGCGGTGTCCACAAGACCTTCATCCAATGCATTATGCTGTCCGAAGATTATTCTGGGCGGTCACAAAATTCGACAACAACTCCTCGGTAGCCCTGATCTTTTCCAGCAGGCCCGTTTCCCGCTCCTTGGCGCCGTTCAACGTCTCCGTCAAGGTGGTCAGTTTCAGCTCTAGATCCGCCTTGGAGTCCTTGGCGGCATCGAGCTCTTTGATCTTCTCAGCAAAACGACCTTGTAGCTCGCCGAGGGTGTAAGCGTCCTTCTCATGCTCGCGCTTCAACCCGGCGACCTCCTCGGCACTCTTCTGGAGGGTGGACTCCAGCTGAGCCACCCTCGTCTCCAATTCCCTCTTGGCGGCCTCGGCAGCTGCAGCAGCATCTTTTGCCTCCTGAAGCGGCCCGCCAACCGTCTGCTCGCGCGCGGCGAGATCCTCCTCGTAGCTGTCGAGGTTGATCTTCCGCTGCGCCAGCTCACCTTCTCGCGCGGAGAGCTTCTCATCGGCAAGCCTCTGCTGCTCTTCGACCTCGCCCTTCTCCAAGATGAAGGTCGTGCGCTCCTCAGCAAGCTGCTCACGCGCCCGCTATATCCCGGAGGGTTTCTTTATTGGCGCGCCGGAGCTCTTCCGCGCGTTTCTCCAAGTCAGCTCCCGCCCTCACGACAAGCACCTCCCTGGACTCCAGTTTGGCTTGGCGGGCGCGGTAGAGCGACAACAACTTCCTTAGCAGCTGCTCCTCCTCGGGCTCACCGCTGCTGCTGCTCGGTGCGTCAACCGGCTGACAACTGGCGGAGGCAAGCGATTCTGCATCGAAAGTCTCCCCTCGGCCGGCGCCACAGAGCTTGATGCCCACGGAGCTTGATGAAGACACCCTCGCCGACCTTGGTAGGCGCCCGGGCTGAGGCTCCTTGGAGTGCAATGCGGCATCGGTGGCGGGAGGATCGGCGGTTGGTGCAGCGCTGGCGCTCCTGCGCCTCCGGGCCGTCGGTCTGATCGCCAGATTCCTCCCAGCCTCTGCGCCCGGTATCTCGGCAGCCTCCTCGCCCGGCCGGGCCTGTCGGCGCCAGCCTCCTCCTCCTCCATGTTGGCGGCGTCGACATTGTCGCCGCGGGCGTCTTCCTCGCCGGCAGCCTCGGTTTCCATCGGGTCTCCGGCAGATGAATCTGATGGTCAGAATAAGAAAGCACAAATCAAGTAGATATTCGAAAGAGAAAGCGGAAGAAAAGAACCCAAGGAAACTATCAAGACAAGAAGATTACTGCGGTGGGGTGCGTGGCGCGGCCTCCTGCCGGAGGATCGTCGGCGCCAGCCCTTGTCGGGAAGCTCCCCTTGTCGAGAAGCCTCCCTTGCCGGAGAGCGCTCCCTTGGCGGAGAATTCTCCCTTGGTGGCGTAGTTGAAGCAAGCAGAATTTCGGGAGCGGCCTCCGGGGCCTCCTGATGAGGCTGGACCTCAGGGGTGGCCTCCAGTGCTCCATGATGTGGCTGCTCTGCTCCTACAAAATCCAACAAACCAGATATCGATGTGGAAAAGCACCCAAGCGCGCCTAGCCACGAAGCGTGCAGATACTTCTACTGGGGGCTGTCTTTGGGGCCGCTCTGTTGAAGGTTGCGGATCCGGCAAGGAGTCGGGACGTGCCCCTGTTGCTCTGGAGTCATCTGAGACGACAACCACCGGCGTCTTGGCCCTCTTCGGCGCCCTCTGAGCTGACGCCCTGAAGAAGAAAGCTCAGAGTGGAACCAGTCAGATATAAGATAAAGCAATAAATTGAAAGATTACGAATAGCAGCGGCAAGGTCTTACTCTTCCTCTTCTTCCTCGGAGCTGAGGGCGGAGAGATCAAACTCTGCTCCAGCACGACGGATTGGGGGAGAGGACTCCCTCTGGCGCTTGGCGGGTGCAGGGGCCACGACTCCAGAAGGCCCTGCACCCGTCGCCGTGGCGAAATGAGGCGCTCCCGCGGCAACAGTACTTGCCGCGGTGGAGCGCGTCGGGCGGCGAGGCGGCTGTTGGACCGTATGCTCCCCCACCACTTCTCCGGTCTTCCGGAGACGTCTCCTTGGCGGGGCGGCGAGCTCCTCCTGCGGCAAGCTACTTGGCGGCGGAGGAGAGGCGCCCCCGGCAGGCTCACTTGGGTCGTTGTCGGGCTCGGTCTGCTCCTCCTCACCGACGAACTCTTCTTGGTCGGCAAGGCTTGCCGCCTCGGCCCTCTCTGCCTCCTCGACAGTGAACCCAAAGCGCGCCCGTGGCGGCAGCCTCTGCAGCCTCCTCCAACCTTGTGGCGATGCGCGCCATCTCCTGAGCAGTGGTGTCGCGGGTGAGCCGCCTCTTCTCGTCGGCGCGGATCGGCACTTCAGACAAGTTGTCGAAGAACTGCTGCACTATGTCATCGGCGGGCTCCTGCCAAGTTGGAACGATCCCATGGGAATCGCACAACGGCATTATCGCTACGGATGCTATGAAGCGACGAGTTGTTGCACAAGGGCACAACTCCCTCGGCAACATGCACCATCCGGGGTTATCCGCTTCAGGCTTGAACAGCTCCCGCGGCATACCGTCAAGCTCCAGGGTAGTGAAATTCCAATTCAGACCGGGGCGCAGCCTCATGATATCCGCCGCATTCTGGAATTCCCAAGCAGGCCTCCCTTTCTCCTGCAAGGGCGCAATGTGGCGGTGAAGGAAGTCCGCGCCAACTGCTCCTACGGTAAGCCCTGCTTGCCGGAGGCGCAAAATCCTAGTCGTGGCAATCTTCAACTTGTCGTCCTCCGGCGCCAAGTTGCTCCAATCGTTGCCGCGAACTATGGGGGTCTTCTTGAGGCGATAAAAGGCTGTGGCTCCTCCTCTAAGATCCAGCACCGATCAGCCCTCCACTCCTCCCACTTGCTGCGCAACTCTCCGTCAAGATACACTTCCTTCTTGCCGATCCTAGAGGTCCATGCAATTCCTCCCAAGCGGCTCTCCTCTCTCTCGCTGGGTGAGAAGTAGTGGCGGAAGAGTGCGACGTTTGGGTGGACCCCGACAAAGTTCTCGCAGAGATGTGCGAAAACGGCCATGGTAAGGATGGCGTTGGGGGTGAAGTCAAGGAGGCGGAGGCCATATGTGTTCATGACATCGCAGAAGAATTCAGAAAAGGGCGGGCAGAGCCCGCACCAGAAGAAAATCGCGAAGAAGGGGTACCCGATGGAGACCTTAGCAGATGTGGCGGCGGAGATGACCCTCGTGCGCGGATGCGCCCGGGTCACCGTCGACCAGAAGAGGTAGTACAGCTCCCGCAGCTCCTTCCTGTTGAGCAGGGGATCGAAGAGGGCCAGCTCCTTCCATGACGCCCTTGAGCAGCTGCGCCTCGGCAGATTTCACGCCTTTTTCCCTTATCGGCCTTGAGCCATAGGGAGTCGTGGTGGAGGAAGCCGCGGCGTTGGTGGCACCGGTGGCAATGGAGGGGCCGGCGTCGCTCTCTTTGGGCTCAAGAAGGAAAGGGGAAAGCGGCGGGGTTTCGATGTGACAAGAAGGGCAAGTGGGCGTCTGCCCGGTTCCCCGCTTATAAAGAGGAGAGGGACGGGCGTTTCGATTTTTCCCATTAAAGAAAACCCCACGATCTCCCCACGACGCCACGCCCGTGCGTGCCGTTCGTGGGAGACGTGGTGGGTCCAAGGCAAATAACGGCGTAATCAAGACCACGCGTGCCCGTGCACTGTTTTGGGCCTGGCCCAACAGAGCTTGGCGCCGTGTGTGGCCCAGGCCCGGGGGCTCCTGTCGGTGTACTAGAGTAGGGGTACCCTATTACCCCGAACTCGTGCACGGACAGTTGCAGCGCCCCACGGCAGGGCTGGCCTGATGGTCGCCAAGGTCCTCAGCGGCTCCTTTGGAGCCATTTAAGAGCAAAATAGTCAAGACCCCGGCAAGAGGAGCTTGTCGGGAAGGCCACTCAGGGCGCAAAGGAAACAAGGCCCCGGCAAGAAGAGCTTGCCGGAAAGGCTTGGCGGGCGCTGAACCCTCAAGCGCGACAAGGTTCCTGCCGCGGCAAGGCGCTTGCCGGGGTGGGCGACCTCTCTTCATCTCCGCTCCAGCTCACCCGCCAACATGTCACCACGGGGCTCTCCCAAGTACGCGTGTCGACGGGCTGTGCAGCCAGCGGGGAGTAGCGACCAGCGGCCGACAAGCTACCATCGTGGCAAGCAGGCGCACTTGACGGTCCCTGTTACATCGTTTCGGGCGATCGAGACGGGCATTGATGACTCTTGTCCCTTGCCGTCAGAGTTAGGTATAGGTTACTGTACACTGTACAAAGCGGTGTACCAACCTATGTTTTTACCATTGTAACCTTGTCTACTTGCCACATGTGGTAACCCCTTGTGCCTATAAAAGGAGGCCCAAGGGCAACGTAGAGGAGGTTCGGCTCGATTCGGTCGAGCTCAGGCTTAGTTCATCACATTCATACGAAACCACACTCAGGCTAGGTCTGGTAGCTCGCATTGCTCCCTAGCAAGAACACAAGATAATCCACAAAGCAGCAGTAGGAGTATTATCTCTCTGGAGAGCTCCGAAGCTGGGTAAATCTGCTCGTGTGCATCGCCTCGATCCGCTCTTTGTGCAATCTCCGCCCCTCCGAACCACAAGGGACCCAGTCCCGTAGGTGCTCGTGGGGCACGATCAACTCTCCCGACGGTATCCCAATACCTCGTTCAGTCTCGTTACCCGGCAAGTCACTTTACTCGTGCCGTAATGCATGATCCCGTGACCGGACACTTGGTCACTTTGAGCTCATTATGATGATGCACTACCGAGTGGGCCCGGTGATACCTCTCCGTGTCTGGAGTGACAAATCCCTGTCTCGATCCGTGTCAACCCAACAGACACTTTCGGAGATACCTGTAATGCACCTTTATAGTCACCCAGTTACGTTGTGACGTTTGGTACACCCAAAGCACTCTTACGGTATCCGGGAGTTACACGATCTCACGGTCTAAGGAAGAGATAATTGACATTGGAAAAGCTCTAGCAAAACGAACTACACGATCTTTGTGCTATGCTTAGGATTGGGTCTTGTCCATCACGTCATTCTCCTAATGACGTGATCCCGTTGTCAATGACATCTGATGTCCATAGTCAGGAAAGCATGACTATCTGTCGACCAACGAGCTAGTCAACTACAGGCTTACTAGGGACGTATTGTGGTCTATGTATTCACACGTGTATCACGATTTCCGGATGATACAGTTATAGCATGAATAAAAGACAATTATCATGAACAAGGAAATATAATAATAATGCTTTTATTATTGCCTCTAGGGCATATTTCCAACAGTCTCCCACTTGCACTAGAGTCAATAATCTAGTTACATTGTGATGAATCGAACACCCATAGAGTTCTGGTGTTGATCATGTTTTGCCCATGGAAGAGGTTTAGTCAACGGATCTGCGACATTCAGATCCGTATGCACTTTAAAAATTTCTATGTCCCCATCACGAACATTTTCACGGATGGAGTTGAAGCGACGCTTGATGTGCCTGGTCTTCTTGTGAAACCCGGCTCCTTGGCAAGTGCAATAGCTCCGGTGTTGTCACGAAGAGTTTGATTGGCCCCGACGCATTGGGTATGACTCCTAGGTCGGTGATGAACTCCTTCACCCAAATTGCTTCATGCGCTGCCTCCGAGGCTGCCATGTACTCCGCTTCACATGTAGATCCCGCCACGCCGCTCTGCTTGCAGCTGCACCAGCTTACTGCTCCACCATTCAACATATAAACGTATCCGGTTTGTGACTTAGAGTCATCCAGATCTGTGTTGAAGCTAGCGTCGATGTAACCCTTTACGACGAGCTCTTCGTCACCACCATAAATGAGAAACATGTCCTTTGTCCTTTTCAGGTACTTCAGGATATTCTTGACCGCTGTCTAGTGTTTCTTGTCGGGATTACTTTGGTACCTTCCTACCAAACTTACGGCAAGGTTTACATCAGGTCCGGTACCTGACATGGCATACATAATAGATCCTACGGTGAGGCATAGGGGATGACACTCATCTCTTCTTTATCTTTTGCCGTGGTCGGCCATTGAGCCGAGCTCAATCTCACACCTTGCAAAGAGGCAAGAACCCTTTCTTGGACTGATCCATTTTGAACTTCTTCAAAATCTTATCAAGGTATGTGCTTTGTGAAAGACCTATGAGGCGTCTCGATCTATCTCTATAGATCTTGATGCCTAATATATAAGCAGCTTCTCCAAGGTCCTTCATTGAAAAACACTTATTCAAGTAGGCCTTAATGATGTCCAAGAATTCTATATCATTTCCCATCAGAAGTATGTCATCTACATATAATATGAGAAATGCTACAGAGCTCCCACTCACTTTCTTGTAAATGCAGGCTTCTCCATAAGTCTGCATAAACCCAAACGCTTTGATCATCTCATCAAAGCGAATGTTCCAACTCTGAGATGCTTGCACCAGCCCATAAATGGATCGCTGGAGCTTGCATACTTTTTCAGCATTCTTAGGATCGACAAAACCTTCCGGCTACATCATACACAGCTCTTCCTTAAGATAACCGTTAAGGAACGCTGTTTTGACGTCCATCTGCCATATCTCATAATCATAGTATGCGGCAATTGCTAACATGATTCGGACGGACTTAAGCTTCGCTATGGGAGAGAAAGTCTCATCGTAGTCAATCCCTTGAACTTGCCGATAACCCTTAGTGACAAGTCGAGCTTTATAGATGGTGATATTACCATCTGCGTACGTCTTCTTCTTAAAGATCCATTTGTTTTCTATCGCTCGCTGATCATCGGGTAAGTCAGTCAAAGTCCACACTTTGTTTTCATACATGGATTCTATCTCGGACTTCATGGCTTCTAGCCATTTGTTGGAATCTGGGCCCGCCATCGCTTCTTCATAGTTCGAAGGTTCACCGTTGTCTAACAACATGATTTCCAGGACAGGGTTGCCGTACCACTCTAGTGCGGAACGTGTCCTAGTGGACCTCTGAAGTTCAATAGCAACTTGATCCGAAGTACCTTGATCATCATCATTAATTTCCTCTTCATTGGTGTAGGCATCACAGAACATTTTCCCGAGCTGCACTACTATCCTGTTCAAGAGGCGTACTTCATCGAGTTCTACTTTCCTCCCACTTACTTCTTTCGAGAGAAACTCTTTTCCGTAAAGGATCCGTTCTTGGAAACAAAGATCTTGCCCTCGGATCTTAAGTAGAAGGTATACCCTATGGTTTCCTTAGGGTATCCTATGAAGACGCATTTTTCCGACTTGGGTTCGAGCTTTTCAGGTTGAAGTTTCTTGACATAAGCATCGCATCCCCAAACTTTTAGAAACGACAGCTTAGGTTTCTTCCCAAACCATAATTCATACGGTGTCGTCTCAACGGACTTAGACGGTGCCCTATTTAAAGTGAGCGTAGCTGTCTCTAGGCGTATCCCCAAAATGATAGCGTTAAATCAGTAAGAGACATCATAGACCGCACCATATCCAATAGAGTGCGATTACGACGTTCGGACACACCGTTACCGAGGTGTTCCAGCGGCGTTAGTTGTGAAACGATTCCACATTTTCTTAAGTGTGTACCAAATTACGTGACCTAAATATTCTCCTCCACGATCTGATCGTAAGAATTTTATCTTTCGGTCACGTTGATTCTCTACTTCATTCTGAAATTCCTTAAACTTTTCAAAGGTCTCAGACTTGTGTTTCATCAAGTAGACATACCCATATCTACTCAAGTCATCTGTGAGAGTGAGAACATAACGATATCCTCCACGAGCCTCAACGCTCATTGGACCGCACACATCGGTATGTATGATTTCCAACAAGTTGGTTGCTCGCTCCATTGTTCCGGAGAAGCGGAGTCTTGGTCATCTTGCCCATCGTGCATGGTTACGCATGTGTCAAATGATTCATAATCTAAAGACTCCAAAAGTCCATCAGCATGGAGCTTCTTCATGCGCTTGACACCAATGTGACCAAAGGCGGCGATTGCCACAAGTATGTGGGACTATCGTTATCAACTTTACATCTTTTGGTATTCACGCTATGAACATGTGTAATACTACGCTCGAGATTCAAGAAGAATAAACCATTGACCATCAGAGCATGACCATAAAACATATCTCTCATATAAATAGAACAACCATTATTCTCGGATTTAAATGAGTAGCCATCTCGTATTAAACGAGATCCGTAAACAATGTTCATGCTCAAACTTGGCACCAAATAACAATTATTAAGGTTCAAAACTAATCCCGTAGGTAAATGTAGAGGTAGCGTCGACGGGCGATCACATCGACTGGAACCATTCCCGGCAGCGCGCCGTCACCTCGTCCTTCGCCATCTTCGCTTATTCCGCAGCTCTGCTGTGAGTTACAAATATGAGCAACGACACGGTATCAAATACCCAGGAGTTACTACGAGTAATCTTGGTAAGGTACACATCAATTACATGTATATCAAATATACCTTTGGTGTTGCCGGCCTTCTTGTCCGCTAAGTATTTGGGGCAGTTCCGCTTCGATGACCCTTCCCTTGCAATAAAAGCACTTTCGATCTCAGGTTTGGGTCCATTCTTTGACTTCTTCCGGCAACTTGCTTACCGGCGCGGCAACCTCCTTGCCGTCCTTCTTGAAGTTCTTCTTGCCCTTGCCCTTCTTGAACTTAGTGGTCTTATTGACCATCAACACTTGATGTTCTTTCTTGATTTCAACCTCTGCTGACTTCAGCATAGAGAATACTTCAGGAATGGTCTTCACCATCCCCTGCATATTGTAGTTCATCACAAAGCTCTTGTAGCTTGGTGGGAGCGGCTGAAGGATTCTGTTAATGACTGCCTCATCAGGGAGGTTAATATTCAGCTAGGTCATACGGTTGTGCAACCCAGACATCTTGAGTATGTGCTCACTGACAGAACTGTTTTCCTCCATCTTACAACTATAGAACTTGTTGGAGATGCCATATCTCTCGACCCGGGCGTGAGCTTGGAAAACCAGTTTCAGCTCCTCGAACATCTCATATGCTCCGTGATGCTCGAAACGCTTTTGGAGCCCCGGTTCTAAGCTGTAAAGCATGCCGCACTGAACGAGGGAGTAATCATCAGCACAAGACTGCCAAGCATTCATAATGTCTTGGTTCTCTGGGACGGGAGCGTCACCTAGCGGTCCTTCTAGGACATATTGTTTCCTGGCAGCTATGAGGATGATCCTAAAGTTCCGGACCCAGTCCGTATAGTTGCTGCCGTCATCTTTCAACTTGGTTTTCTCTAGGAACGCGTTGAAGTTCAAGTTGACATGAGCGTTGGCCATTTGATCTACAAGACATATTATGCAAAAGTTTTAGACTAAGTTCATGATAATTAAGTTCATCTAATCAAATTATTTCAATGAACTCCCACTCAGATTAGACATCCCTCTAGTCATCTAAGTGTTACACGATCCGAGTCGACTAGGCCGTGTCCGATCATCACGTGAGACGGACTAGTCATCGTCGGTGAACATTCTCATGTTGATCGTATCTTCCATACGACTCGTGTTCGACCTTTCGGTCTTCGTGTTCGAGGCCATGTCCGTACATGCTAGGCTCGTCAAGTTAACCCTAAGTGTTTTGCGTGTGTAAATCTGTCTTACACCCGTTGTATGTGAACGTAAGAATCCATCACACCCGATCATCACGTGGTGCTTAGAAGCGACGAACTTTAGCAACGGTGCACAGTTAGGGGAGAACACTTCTTGATATTGTTGTAAGGGATCATCTTATTTACTACCGTCGTTCTAAATAAACAAGATGTATATGCATAATAAACATCACATGCAATTATATAGTAGTGACATGATATGGCCAATATCATAAAGCTCCATTGATCTCCATCTTCGCGGCTCCATGATCATCTTGTCACCGGCATGACACCATGATCTCCATCATCATGATCTCCATCATCGTGTCTTCATGAAGTTGTCACGCCAATGACTACTTCTACTTCTATGGCTAACGCGTTTAGCAATAAAGTAAAGTAATTTACATGGCGTTCTTCAATGACACGCAGGTCATACAAAAAATAAAGACAACTCCTATGGCTCCTGCCGTTGTCATACTCATCGACATGCAAGTCGTGACTCCTATTACGAGAACATGATCTCATACATCACAATATGTCATTCATCATTCATCACAACTTGGCCATATCACATCACATGACAATTGCTGCAAAAACAAGTTAGGCGTCCTCTAATTGTTGTTGCATCTTTTACGTGGCTGCAATTTGGTTCTAGCAAGAACGTTTTCTTACCTACGAATAACCACAACGTGATCTTGTCAACTTCTATTTACCCTTCATAAGGACCCTTTTCATCGAATCCGCTTCAACTAAAGTAGGAGAGACAGACACCCGCCAGCCACCTTATGCAACTAGTGCATGTTAGTCGGTGGAACCGGTCTCACGTAAGCGTACGTGTAAGGTTGGTCCGGGCCGCTTCATCCCACAATACCGCGGAAGCAAGATAAGACTAGTAGCGGCAAGCAAGTTGACAAGATCTACGCCCACAACCAAATTGTGTTCTACTCGTGCAAAGAGAACTACGCATAGACCTAGCTCATGATGCCACTGTTGGGGAACGTTGCAGAAAATTAATTTTTTTTCCTACGGTTTCACCAAGATCCATCTATGAGTTCATCTAAGCAACGAGTCAAGGGAGTGAGTTTGCATCTACATACCACTTGTAGATCGCGTGCGGAAGCTTTCGAGGGGATGGTGATGATGGAGTCGTACTCGGATCACCGACGACCAAGTGATGAACGGACAGAACCTCCGCGTTCAACACACGTACGGTACGGGCAACGTCTCCTCCTTCTTGATCCAGCAAGGGGGAAGGAGAGGTTGAGGAAGATGCCTCCGGCCAGCCACGACAGGCGTGATGATGGTGGAGTGACAGCTCCCGGCAGGCTTCGCCAAGCGCCTTGGAGGAGGAGAGGTGTTGGGGAGGGAGGGTTGCGCCTTCAAGTTGTGTATGCAGCCCTCCCTCACCCCTCTATTTATAGGGAAGGGAGGAGGGCGGCCCCTCTAGATGCATCTAGAGGGGGCGGCTGCCAAGGGAGGGCTTGCCCCCCAAGCAAGGGGGGCGCCCCCCTTAGGGTTCCCCCCTCAACCCTAGGCGCATGGGCCCAAGGGGAGGGGTGCGCCCAGCCCAACAGGGGCTGGCTGCCTCCCACGCAGCCCAAGTGCCCCCCCGAGAGGGGTGGCCCCTCCCGGTGGTCCTCCGGAACCTTTCCGGTGGCCCTGGTACAATACCGATATGCCCCGAAACCTTTCCGGTGTCCGTTTGACAACTTCCCATATATAAATCTTTACCTCCGGACCCTTCCGTAACTCCTCGTGACGTCAGGGATCTAATCCGGGACTCCGAACAACATTCGGTAATTCACACACAAGTCTGCCTAATAACCCTAGCGTCACCGAACCTTAAGTGTGTAGACCCTATGGGTTCGGGAGACATGCAGACATGATCGGGACGCTCTCAGGTCAATAACCAACAGCGGGATCTGGATACCCATGTTGGCTCCCACATGCTCCTCGATGATGTCATCGGATGAACCACGATGTCGAGGATTCAAGCAACCCGTATACTATTCCCTTTGTCGACGGTATGTTACTTGCAGAGACTCGATCGTCGGTATCCCAATACCTCGTTCAGTCTCGTTACCGGCAAGTCACTTTACTCGTTCCGTAATGCATGATCCCATGACCATACACTTGGTCACTTTGAGCTCATTATGATAATGCACTACCGAGTGGGCCCAGTGATACCTCTCCGTAATACGGAGTGACAAATCCTGTCTCGATCCGTGTCAACCCAATGTACACTTTCGGAGATACCGTAATGCACCTTTATAGTCACCCGATTCGTTGTGGCGTTTGGTACACCCAAAGCACTCTTACGGTATCCGGGAGTTACACGATCTCACGGTCTAAGGAAGAGATACTTGACATTGGAAAAGCTCTAGCAAAAGCGAACTACACGATCTTTGTGCTATGCTTAGGATTGGGTCTTGTCCATCACGTCATTCTCCTAATGGCGTGATCCGATTTGTCAATGACATCTGATGTCCATAGTTAGGAAACCATGACTATCTGTCGACCAACGAGCTAGTCAACTAGAGGCTTACTAGGGACGTATTGTGGTCTATGTATTCACACGTGTATCACGATTTCCGGATGATACAGTTATAGCATGAATAAAAGACAATTATCATGAACAAGGAAATATAATAATAATGCTTTTATTATTGCCTCTAGGGCATATTTCCAACACGCTTTACCTAGAACAAGTATGAAACTAGAAGTACTTTGTAGGTGTGATAGGATAGGTTTGCAAGATAATAAAGAACACGTAAATAAAAAGTAGGGGCTGTTTAGATAAAGAAGCAATAAAGTAAGTATTAGTAGAGAGCTTTTTGTTACGAGAAAGTTTTTTGTCCAAGGCAATCGATAACTAGACCGGTAATCACTATTGCAATTTTATTTGAGGGAGAGGCATAAGCTAACATACTTTCTCTACTTGGATCATATGCACTTATGATTGGAACTCTAGCAAGCAATCCGCAACTACTAAAGATTCATTAAGGTAAAACCCAACCATAGCATCAAAGTATCAAGTCCCCTTTTATCCCATACGCAACAATCCCCTTACTCGGGTTTGTGTTTCAGTCACTCACGCAACCCACTATAAGCGAATCATGAACGCATTGCAACACCCTACAACAGGAATCCCTCACGCTTGCGCGACACAGAGGGCACCATAGGACAGCACCAATAATAAAACATGCAACTCAAACCAATCACGATCATCAATTAAACCATAGGACAAAACGGATCTACTCAAACATCATAAGATAGCCATACATCATTGGGAAATAATATATAGCGTTGAGCACCATGTTTAAGTAGAGATTACAGCGGTAAGAGAGAGGTTACACCGCTGCATAGAGGGAGGAAGAGTTGGTGATGAAGGCGGTGAAGTTGTTGGTGAAGATCGCGGTGATGATGATGGCCCCGGCGGCCTCCGGCGCCACCGGAAGCAAGGGGGAGAGAGCCCCCCTTCTTCTTCTTCCTTGACCTTCTGCCTAGATGGGAGAAGGGTTTCCCCTCTAGTCCTTGGCTCCCATGGCTTGGGAGGGGCAAGATCCCCTCCGAGATTGGATCTATCTCTCTATTTCCGCGTTCTCAGATTCTACCCCTTCACCGTTTCTTTTATATCTAGAGATCCGTAACTCCGATTGGGGTGAATCTTTCGCCCAGATTTTTCTCGTAAAATTAGCTTTCTTGCGGCAAAAGATGAGCGTCAACTGCCTTACGGGTGGCCCACGAGAGTCCAGGGCGCGCCCAGGGGGGAGTGTGCGCCCCCCTGTCTTGTGGCCACTCCAGACACTGTTTCACGTTGATTCTTCCTCCGGAAAATCCCAAATATTCCAAAATAATTCTCCGTCCGTTTTTATCCCGTTTGATATGGGTTTTCTGCGAAACATAAAACATGCAACAGACAGGAACGATCTGATAGAGATAGTATGATAAGATAAATATATTTTTGGTATTTTATATTATAGATTGGAAAAGTGAAGATGTAAATAAAAGTAGATTGAAAGCTTATATGATAAAATATAGACCCGGGGTGTCACATCCCTAGATTATTACTTGTATTAGTTGCATCATAGTGCATCATGCATCATGTCTAAATTCCAGTGAAATTTGAATTGAGGGAATTCTCAAGCCTTAGATAAATCCTTTTAAAAAAGGGCAAGAACCCTTAAACTTGCATTCATTGAAACCAAAATGGCCTTCATTAATGTTTGATAATTTTGGCAAGGGTTTGGATCCAAACCAAAAATATTGAACATTTTTAAGGAATTATTTTGGCACTGAATTTAAATCATTATTGTATTTGAATTTGGAATTATATTCATAATATATGGGATATATTTTCAAATGACTTTGAAATGTTTTATCTGCTGTTGGAAAAGTCCATCTAGCAACATAAAATTGTTTAGAGGATTTTTGGCACTGGTTTGAAACTATTGGAATTTCAAACAGTGGCAAGATTCAAATCAAAACAGAAAACAGAAATAGAAAAAGAATAAAAAGGGGAAGACCTACCTGGCGCTTACCTGCCGCCCAAGTGGCCAGCCCAGCCCAGCAGCCCCCCTTGTCATCTTCCTCCTCTACCAGAAAGACTAGGCGTGTGGTCGCCCCAATCGCGCACGCTCCCCGCCAGATCCTGCTTGCCGCTTCCCCCGGGACCCCCTGGAGATGCCACGCACCCCCTGACCCCCTCGCTCACTCTCTTCCATCCTCATCCCCTCCTCTGCCGCTCTCTCTCTCTCTCTTCCGAAACCGAACGTCGCTGTCGCCGCCGTTCGCTGCTCACGCGCTCCACACCGTCCCCTCGACCGCCCATCGTGTTTGAGAGCTCCGCCCCGTCGTCTTCTTCATCCTCGATGAGCCACGCGAGCCAGGAGGGCCTGGAACGTCGCCTCTGCCGTCGTCTTCATCGTCGGCCGCCTGAGATCACCGTCGTCGTTCCGGCCGCACCAGACCTTCCCCGAGCCGCTGACGACGCCCTTGAGATCACTATGAGCTCCTCCGCTTTCCCCCTCTTTCCTCGTTGCTTATCCCGAGCCATAGCCTGCGCCTCTCGAAGCCGAGCTCCGGCCGCCACGAGCCTATTTCCGGCGAGCTCAGGCCAACCCCACGGCCTCGCACTTACCTCCCTGGATGCGAGCGAGCCCGGGCTACGCCCCGGTGCCCTAAGCCGCCGCCCCCGTCGCCTTTAGCGCAAGGCCGGCACGCTGCCGCCACCGTATTGGTCGCCGCCGGCCAAACCCCGGTGGGCTGACGTGGCCCCTTAGTTAGGCGCTAGTTAAACATCCCACCCTCACTGACAGTGGGCCCAGCGCCCCTAATTTTTAGTTAGATTAGAAATAACCCCTGTTAACCGTGTGTCATTGACGTGTGGGTCCCACCGGCTAGATTTGACCTAGACCGCCTAGTTGACCTGCTGACATCACAATGACACAGTGCTGATGTCATAATTGTTTTCTAGATTTGAAATAAATCAAAAATGATTTATTTATTTCAGAAAATACTTCAAACTTCTAAAAATCATATAAAATCAACCGTAACTCCAAATGAAATAAATTATATATGAAAAATGATCTGAAAAATCCAAATAATCTTTTTGTGGCATTATCATGCATGTTTGAACAACTTAAAGCTGCTGTATACAACAATTTGAATTAATGGCACTTGAAATGTCATATATGGAGTATGAATTTGAATTCTTAGATTCAAACCAACTCCACTTAACTTGCTGCTAGATGCATTAGCTCAAACCACAGCATATTGCCATGTCATGATCATGCATCATATTGTGCACTGCATTGATGGTGTTCTTCCTTGCTTGCCGGTGTTTGTCCCATCTCGATAGACGTGGTTCCGACGATGAGTTCAATAACACCGATGAAGAGATATACCATCTTCAGAAGTGCCAGGCAAGCAAAACCCCCTTGTTCATTCCGATACAATCCCACTCTCTCGCTCCTGCTCTCTTTTACTGCATTAGGGCAACAACGATTCAACTGTTACATGCTGCGGTAGCTGAACCCCTTTCCTCTGCATGACCTGTCATTGCCACAGTAAATAGATGAAACCCACTAGCATGAGTAGGAGTTGTTTGAGACCTGATGTGCCTACTCATTCATGCTTGTTGTCATGCCTGCTACTGCTTAGAGTTGAGTCAGGTCTGATTCATCGGGGATGAGTTGGAATGTGGTGAACATGTCCTACTGTTGAGAGCTAAGTGTGTGAATACGATTTCGTAAAGGTAGCGATCAGAGGCCATGTAGGAGTACATAGTGGGTTGTCTCATTGAAGCCGTCCTCAGGAACTGAGTTCTGTGTTTGTGATCCATGAACAGTTACTACCACACATTGGGTTCCGGCAACTCAACCCCTCTCGACTTATTAGTCAACATGATCTCTGTCCAGGAGTTGCAACTAGTTTCTGGTGTTTGTAGGTAGTGTTAGTAGTCTACCAAGTGGCACCCGGTACAGGTGGGCTTGGGACAGACTAGGCACAGTGGCACGGTGTACCTAGTGGCACCCGGATGGTGGGCTTGGAAACCCTGCTCACATCGTTTGGGGCCATTAGCGACACCCGGCCGGATCTCCTTGCGGATGGAACCCGAATAGGCGATAAACCTGGACAATAGACTTGTGTGGTTAGTCAGGTCGTGGCCAACACCCTCGCCAGGCTTCCGCTTGAAGTTTGCCGAGATACATGACCTGTACATGGCGGTAAGTGGCGAGAGCGTGTGTGAAGAAGTACACCCCTGTGGGTTAATATGATATATTCGAATAGCCGTGTCTGCGGAAAAGGACTTCTGGGTTGCCTATACAGTTCATAGACAAGTGAAAGTGGATACTCTAAAATGCGCAAGATAAGCGTGAGTGCTATGGATGGCGTTCTCGTAGGGAGACGGGAGCGGATCCATAGTGGTGTATTGATATGGTGAATATGTGGACTCGTAGCGCCACCTCAAAAGAGTTACTTGCGATTAATGTAGTTCAGGATAGCCGGTCAAAGCTGACTTCTTTGCCGGTCAAACTCCACCACCCCCCTTTGTTGATAATGATGCATATGTAGATAGTTCTGATGTAAGTCTTGTTGGGTACATTTGTACTCACGTTTGCCTATTTTATGTTTTTGCAGAGAGACTTCAGTCTCGCTAGTAGTTTTGCTTGGACTTCGATGTTTAGCTTGTTACCTCAGCTACGATCTTGTGCCCTCAGCAGGATCTGGTAGATAGTCGGGCTTCTCGGCCTTTTTCATTTGTAGATGTCTATACTCAGACATGTTAAGCTTACGCTTGTGCTTTGACTGGTATGCTCTGAATGATGGGTCGAGAGACCCATGTTTGTAATACTTGGCTCCTCGGAGCATATTGAATAAATACTTGGGTTGTAGAGTCATGTTGTGATGCCATGTTGTACTTGCACATATCGAGCATATTGTGTGTATGTTATTGAAATGCTTGGTATGTTTGGGATCTGACTATCTAGTTGTTTATCCTTGGTAGCCTCTCTTACCGGGAAATGTCTCCTAGTGCTTCCGCTGAGCCTTGGTAGCTTGCTTCTGCTCCGGAACACTTAGGCTGGCCGACATGTGTCCTTCTTCATTCCTGTGTCTGTCCCTTCGGGGAAATGTCACGCGGTGTCTACGGAGTCCTGTTAGCCTGCTACAGCCCGGTTTACCGGATCCCTGCTAGCCCAGTTGCTACAGCCCGGATTCACTCGCTGATGACCGACACGTTCGTTGTTGGGTCATGTATGCCTGACCCCGTAAGTTAGTGCCACTTTGGGTTCACGACTAGCCATGTCAGCCCGGGCTCCTTGTCATATGGATGCTAGCGACACTATCATATACGTGTGCCAAAAGGCGCAAACGGTCCCGGGCCTGGTAAGGCATCACCCGTGGGAATACCGTGTGTGAGGCCGCCAAGTGATATGAGGTGTTACATGCTAGATTGGTGTGGCATCGAGTCGGGGTCCTGACAGCTTTGGTATCAGAGCCTGACTGCCTGTAGGATTACCAAGCCAAACCGGGTCAAGTTGAGTCTAGAAATTCTTTAGTTATATAAGGGAATTGATTGTGGTTGGGAACGTAAGGCTCTTTTTACTCCTTATACCTTATGCCCTTCTGATCCGAGTCATCTTATCTTCCTAACGGGGTTAAGGAACTAGGCTTTCTCTTCTTTCTATCAGGATCACGTGTTACTAATCTGTAGACTCATAGGAATGGTGGATTCAAGCCTTAGCTCAGTTCATACTACTTCCTTGTGTTGACAGTTGGCCTCAGAACCTGGATATTATGATGTTAAGTGGTTATGCCACCATTTTTCAGGGTGTCTCAAAACGTTTTGAGCATTTATAGCCGTTATGTTGTCCGAGTCATCCCAGGTTTCTAAATAGTCTGATGCATTTGCAAATCCTTTCTTTCCGTTCACGATGTCCTTTTGGTCAGAATAAGCACACTAACCAGTTAGTTGAGGTACTCTATTGCCTCGACATATATGTTGGAGCTATTATTATGACCCTAGGAGTCTTAGAGAACCACCCAGTAATCTAGCCATGTTTTGTGTTCCCTGTGTGATAATTCTGGCCATCATTCTCGAAAGCATCCCGTGATGCCACTTAGTAGTAGGTATTCTACTCCTGGGTTCTTGAACCCGAGATTCACCCTACTTATTTCATGTTGATAGTGCCTGCTAGTTCCTTTAGGATATTAGTAACCTTTGTGATAGTCCTCGAGGTTTGTGGTATATCGTTCTTCCAATACCGTGAATCAATATGGCAGAAGTTCCTTTGAACCAAAAGATCACAACCAGAGTGGTCTTGATAAGATTTCCATTCAACATTGTGAATCTGCCAGTTCTACCTCTCTGCATGGGTTATCCGGAAGAAATGTTGAGCTTAGCTCGACATACTAATCTATGCATCCACAAGTCAGAAAGATATATGTTCCTTTGAGTTGTCTCTCTTTAGTAGTTATCTGACCTTAGCCTATCAGTTGATAGTCAGGAGTATGTGTGCGTCCGGGTTCATCAATGCCTTTTACTCTTGTGGTCCGTCAAGCCGTTCTATTTCAGAATGAATAGGAGAAACAAACTCCAGTACCTCTTCCATATCCAGGATTTGGTCAAAGCAGTTGTATTCCGCAGATCAAATGCCAATCCAGCTTTTGTTCTGTTCTACCTCGAAGTATCACCCTCTTTCATAACAAGAGTATCGTGAGAATTGCACACCGTCTTATGAATTCTTGATGCAGTGATACTTCCCTCCATCATTCTTCATTCCTCGGTTCCTGCGTTGTTGTAACCAGAATGCCGACAAGTGAACCATGATGTGTGAAATCAATACTCCTAGCAACCGTGTTGCTTGGTAGTTAAAGGACAATAATTTCATTCTTAGCGTGTTGGTTACTAAATCACCATTCTAAGATTGATCGTGCTACCTATTCCTTATTTCGGTGCACTCTTCGATCAATGAGTTAGGATTGTGTCAACCCCTCGCTCTTTTGATCTTATCATCTTGCCCTAAAAAGCAAGATCGATCTCTTGCTTAGTAACATACATGTGGTTCATGATTTTCCGAATATCTTCTCAGAAGTATCACCAGGTTGTCACCTGACCGCTATGTTGAGTTTGTGATCTAGTTGGTTTTCCTATAAACCACCCCTTCTCCAATAATCTGTGTTGGATATCCCTGAGCTAGTTGGTTAAGCTGAACGACAACTTGGAGAGTCTCGTGGGCCCCTCATGGCTCCCCCGACCGACTTCTTTCGCCTATATATTCCCATATACCCTAAAAACATTGAAGCGAAGAATAGATCGGGAGTTCCGCCGCCGCAAGCCTCTATAGCCACCAAAAACCTCTCGGGAGCCCGTTCCAGCACCCTGCCGGAGGGGGGATCCCTCACCGGTGGCCATATTCATCATCTCGGCGCTCTCCATGACAAGGAGGGAGTAGTTCACCCTCGGGGCTGAGGGTATGTACCAGTAGCTATGTGTTTGATCTCTCTCTCTATCTCTCATGTTCTCTCTATGGCACGATCTTGATGTATCGCGAGCTTTGCTATTATAGTTGGATCTCTTGTGATGAATTGAGTTTTCCTCTTGAAGTTATCTTATCGGACTAAGTCTTTGATGATTTGTGAACACTGGATGTATGTCTTGTCGTGCTTATATGTGGTGCCAATGGGATATCACGTGATCCACTTGATGTATGTTTTGGTGATCAACTTGCGGGTTCCGCCCATGAACCTATGCATACGGGTTGGCACACGTTTTCGTCTTGACTCTCCGGTAGAAACTTTGGGGCACTCTTTGAAGTACTTTGTGTAGGTTGGATAGATGAATCTGAGATTGTGTGGTGCATATCGTATAATCATGCCCATGGATACTTGAGGTTACAATGGAGTATCTAGGTGACATTAGGGTTTTGGTTGATTTGTGTCTTAAGGTGTTATTCTAGTATGAACTCTATGATAGATTGAACGGAAAGAATATCTTTATGTTATTTTACTATGGACTCTTGAATACATAAAACAGAAAGGATAGCTTTGAGGTGGTTTCGTACCCTACCATAATCTCTTCATTTGTTCTCTGCTATTAGTGGCTTTGGAGTGACTCTTTGTTGCATGTTGAGGGATAGTTATATGATTCAATTATGTTATTATTGTTGAGAGAACTTGCACTAGTGTAAGTATGAACCCTTTGCCTTGTTTCCTACCATTGCAATACCGTTTACGCTCACTTTTATCATTAATTACCTTGCTGTTTTTATAATTTTGGATTACAAATACCTTTATCTACCATCCATATTGCACTTGTATCACCATCTCTTCGCCGAACTAGTGCACCTATACAATTTACCATTGTATTGGGTGTGTTGGGGAGACAAGATACTCTTTGTTATTTGGTTGCAGGGTTGCTTGAGAGAGACCATCTTCATCCTACGCCTCCTACGGATTGATAAACCTTAGGTCATCCACTTGAGGGAAATTTGCTACTGTCCTACAAACCTCTGCACTTGGAGGCTGAACAACATCTACAAGAAGAAGGTTGTGTAGTAGACATCAAGCTCTTTTGTGGCGGCGTTGCCAGGGAGGCTAGGTAAGCGACACTCACACCCCATCAACTAAGCTCTTTTCTGGCAAAATGGTGGTCTTGGTGTGATTCATCTCCACCTGCATAATCAGGCTCTGTTGATTAAGCACCTCCATAAATTCTTCAACAAAGCTGATATTCCTTGGGTCTCTCTGATTTGGGATTCTTATTATCATGGTGTTGTCCCTCAGGCTACAGTGATATGTGGTTCTTTCTGGTGGAAAGATGTGTTCAGGCTGGCTAACAATTATAGAGTAGTAGCCACTGTTTCAATAAACCACTACAAAAAAAGACACATCCATGACATATTGAGCCGAACGAAAAAAATTTCTGTCATACAAATGACACTTCTATGATGATAATTATGACAAAAGCCGGTATCATCATAGATGTGGTGGGCTCCTACATCTATGACAAAAAATCATGACAGAAAATGGGCTTTTCATCCTGGGCGGGCCGAAGACGCAGCTGCATGACATTCTTTGGGTCGTCCATGACGGAAAAAACCGTGGTAGAAGCGAGGGGGAGGAAAATTTCGGGGAGTTGCCGGTTACGGTGGGAGAGCGATGCACGTTCCTCTCGTGCAGTGCAGCGCTGTGTGTGCGGCGTTGGCTCTAATCAACCCGGCGAGGCGTTGGGCTCTAATCAACCCGGCGAGGACAGACCGCAGTTACGCTGCTATCGAACCCGAGGGATCAATCGATGGCTGTTAATCGAACCCGATGGAGCGATTCTTCGCCATCGCTGCTAATCAAGCCGGTCGATGCTGCCTCTAGGATGAGCGATGAGCGCTATGGGGGGGGTTGGATGAGCGGTGAGTGGTGGCGTTGCCTCCGGATGAACAGGAACCCGTGGTGTGGAGGGCTGGATGAGCGATAGATGGTGGATGGGTGGCCGTGGAGGGGTGGTTGAACAGGACCCGTGGTGTGGAGGGCTGGATGAGCGATGAGACGGTGGAGGGGTGCCCGTGGAGGGGTGGTTGAACAAATGGCGGTGGAGTAAGCGCGGTGGAGGCTGGATGAACAGGAGCCTGTGGAGGCTGGAGGAGGTCGACGGTGGAGATAAACAGTATCCCGTGGAGTCATGTTTTGCGGTACGCCACACCCCTCCCCCCCGTTTCGACCGTAGCGCTCCAACACAAGTCCGTTTTGTCCGTTTTGCAGTATGCCACACCCCTCCCGATGAACAGGACCCCCGTTTCGACTGTGGGAGGTCTGTTTCCTCCGTTTTGCGGTACGCCAGGCCCCTCCCAATCAACAGGACCCCGTTTCGAATGTGGTGGTCGAACACAAGGCCGTTTCCTCCGTTGTGCGGTACGCCAGGCCTCGTTTCCATCGCCTATTCCGTCTAAGCCCTCCCGATGAACACGACCACGCATTCCGTTCCGACCCAGCTGGTTGGCTCCCACGCGTTCCGTTGCCTCCCGATGAACACGACGCATTCTGTTGCCTCCCCGTGAACAAGACGCATTCCGTTGCCTTCCCATGAACACGACGCATTCCTTTGCCTCCCCATGAACATGAGCCCTCTCCGTACGTATGCACGACTAGGCGTTCGAGACCCCGCCCGTATGTACACATATGTGACCGTATTTTCTTTCTTGCACCCTGGCCGCTGTATGTACGTGTACATGCTGTTGGAAATATTCCCTAGAGGCAATAATAAAAGGGTAATTATTATATTTCCTTGTTCATGATAATTGTCTTTTATTCATGCTATAATTGTATTATCCGGAAATCGTAATACACGTGTGAATAAATAGACCACAATATGTCCCTAGTGAGCCTCTAGTTGACTAGCTCGTTGATCAATAGATAGTCATGGTTTCGACTATGGACATTGGATGTCAATGATAACGGGATCACATCATTAGGAGAATGATGTGATGGACAAGACCCAATCCTAAGCATAGCACAAGATCGTGTAGTTCATTTTGCTAGAGCTTTTCCAATGTCAAGTATCTCTTCCTTAGACCATGAGATCATGTAACTCCCGGATACCGTGGGAGTGCTTTGGGTGTACCAAACGTCACAACGTGACTGGGTGACTATAAAGGTGCATTACAGGTATCTCCGAAAGTGTCTGTTGGGTTGACACGGATCGAGACTGGGATTTGTCACTCCGTTTACGGAGAGGTATCACTGGGCCCACTCGGTAGTGCATCATCATAATGAGCTCAAAGTGACCAAGTGTCTGGTCACGGGATCATGCATTACGGATTGAGTAAAGTGACTTGTCGGTAACGAGATTGACCGAGGTATTGGGATACCGACGATCGAATCTCGGGCAAGTAACATACCGATTGACAAAGGGAATTGTATACGGGGTTGTTTCAATCCTCGACATCGTGGTTCATCCGATGAGATCATCGAGGAGCATGTAGGAGCCAACATGGGTATCCAGATCCAGTTGTTGGTTATTGCCCGAGAGCCGTCTCGGTCATGTCTACGTGTCTCCCGAACCCGTAGGCTCTACACACTTAAGGTTCGGTGACGCTAGGGTTGTATGAATATGAGTATGCAGTAAACCGAATGTTGTTCGAGTCCCGGATGAGATCCCGAACGCCACGAGGAGTTACGGAATGGTCCGGAGGTAAAGAATTATATATAGGAAGTGTTGTTTCGCCGTCGGGAAAGTTTCGGGGTCACCGGTATTGTCTTGGGACCACCGGAAGGGTCCCAGTCCACCGGTGGGGCCACCCATCCCGGAGGGCCCCATGGGCTGAAGTGGGAAGGTGAACCAGCCCATAGTGGGCTGGTGCGCCCCCCTTGGCCCACCCCCTGCGCCTAGGGTTGAAACCCTAGGGTGGGGGGGGGGGGGCGCCCCACTTGCCTTGGGGGGCACTCCACCCCCCTTGGCCGCCGCCCCCCTTGGGAGATGGGATCCCCAAGGGCCGGCGCCCCCCCTGGGGGCCTATATAAAGGGAGGGGGAGGCAGCGGACCTGAAGTTCTCGCGCCCCCTGCTACACCTCTTCCTCCTCCGTCACGAGCTTGGCGAAGCCCTGCCGGAATACTGCTGCTCCACCACCACCACGCCGTTGTGCTGCTGCTGGAGCCATCTTCTTCAACCTCTCCTTTCCCCTTGCTGGATCAAGAAGGAGGAGACGTCATCCGCTCCGTACGTGTGTTGAACGCGGAGGTGCTGTCCGTTCGGCACTTGGTCATCGGTGATTTGGATCACGGCGAGTCTGACTCCATCATCCACGTTCTAGTGAACGCTTCAAGCACGCGATCTACAAGTGGTATGTAGATGCAATCTCTCTCCCATGACTCATTGCTTAGATGAACTCATAGATGGATCTTGGTGAAACAGTAGGAAAAATTTTAATTTTCTGCAACGTTCCCCAACAGTGGCATCATGAGCTAGGTCTATGTGTAGTTCTCTTTTGCATGAGTAGAACACAATTTTGTTGTGGGCGTAGATCTTTTCAACTTTCTTGCCGCTACTAGTCTTATCTTGCTTCAGCGGTATTGTGGGATGAAGCGGCCCGGACCAACCTTACACGTACGCTTACGTGAGACCGGTTCCACCGACTGACATGCACTAGTTGCATAAGGTGGCTGGCGGGTGTCTGTCTCTCCCACTTTAGTTTGGGCGGATTCGACAAAAAGGGTCCTTATGAAGGGTAAATAGAAGTTGACAAAATCACATTTTGGTTATTCGTAGGTAAGAAAACGTTCTTGCTAGAACCCAATTGCAGCCACGTAAAAGATTCAACAACAATTAGAGGACGTCTAACTTGTTTTTGCAGCAATTGTCATGTGATGTGATATGGCCAAGTTGTGATGAATGATGAATGACATATTGTGATGTATGAGATCATGTTCTCGTAATAGGAGTCACGACTTGCATGTCGATGAGTATGACAACCGGCAGGAGCCATAGGAGTTGTCTTTATTTTTTGTATGACCTGCGTGTCATTGAAGAACGCCATGTAAATTACTTTACTTTATTGCTAAACGCGTTAGCCATAGAAGTAGAAGTAGTCGTTGGCGTGACAACTTCATGAAGACACGATGATGGAGATCATGATGATGGAGATCATGGTGTCATGCCGGTGACAAGATGATCATGGAGCCCGAAGATGGAGATCAATGGAGCTTTATGATATTGGCCATATCATGTCACTACTATATAATTGCATGTGATGTTTATTATGTTTATGCATCTTGTTTACTTAGAACGACGGTAGTAAATAAGATGATCCTTACAACAATATCAAGAAGTGTTCTCCCTAACTTGCGCCGTTGCTAAAGTTCGTCGTTTCGAAGCACCACGTGATGATCGGGTGTGATAGATCCTTACGTTCACATACAACGGGTGTAAGACAGTTTTACACATGCAAAACACTTAGGGCTTACTTGATGAGCCTAGCATGTACAGACATGGCCTCGGAACACGGAGACCGAAAGGTCGAACACGAGTCGTATGGAAGATACGATCAACATGAAGATGTTCACCGACGATGACTAGTCCATCTCACGTGATGATCGGACAGGGCCTAGTCAACTCGGATCGTGTAACACTTAGATGACTAGAGGGATGTCTAATCTGAGTGGGAGTTCATTAAAATAATTTGATTAGATGAACTTAATTATCATGAACTTAGTCTAAAACCTTTGCAAATATGTCTTGTAGATCAAATGGCCAACGCTCATGTCAACATGAACTTCAACGCTGCCCTAGAGAAAACCAAGCTGAAAGATGATGGCAACAACTATACGGACTGGGTCCAGAACCTGAGGATCATCCTCATAGCTGCCAGGAAACAATATGTCCTAGAAGGACCGCTAGGTGATGCACCCGTCCCAGAGAACCAAGACATTATGAATGCTTGGCTGTCTCGTGCTGATGATTACTCCCTCGTTCAACGCGGCATGCTTTACAGCTTAGAACCAGGGCTCCAAAAGCGTTTTGAGCAACACGGAGCATATGAGATGTTCGAGGAGCTGAAACTAGTTTTCCAAGCTCATGCCCGGGTCGAGAGATATGAAGTCTCCGACAAGTTCTATAGTTGTAAGATGGAGGAAAACAGTTACAAGTGAACACATACTCAAAATGTCCTGTTGCACAACCGCCTGTCCCAATGGACATAAACCTCCGGACGAGGCGGTCATTGACAGAATCCTTCTCGCTTCCCACCAAGCTATAAGAGCTTTGTGATGAACTACAATATGCAGGGGATGGTGAAGACCATTCCCGAAGTATTCTCAATGCTGAAGTCAGCAGAGGTTGAAATCAAGAAAGAACATCAAGTGTTGATGGTCAATAAAACCACTAAGTTCAAAAAGGGCAAGGGTAAGAAGAACTTCAAGAAGGACGGCAACGATGTTGTCGTGCCCGGTAAGCAAGTTGCCGGGAAGAAGTCAAAGAATGGACCCAAGCCTGAGACATAGTGCTTTTATTGCAAAAGGAAGGGCCGCTGGAAGCGGAACTGCCCCAAATACTTAGCGGACAAGAAGGCCGGCAACACTAAAGGTATATTTGATATACATGTAATTGATGTGTACCTTACCAGTACTCGTAGTAACTCCTGGGTGTCTGATACCGGTGCCGTTTCTCATATTTGTAACTCACAGCAGGAGCTGCGGAATAAACGAAGACTGGCGAAGGACGAGGTGACGATGCGCGTCGGGAATGGTTCCCAGGTCGATGTGATCGCCACGGCACACTACCTCTACATTTACCTACGGGATTAGTTTTAAACCTCAATAATTGTTATTTAGTGCCAAGTTTGAGCATGAACATTGTATCGTGATCTCGTTTAATGCGAGATGGCTACTCATTTAAATCCGAGAATAATGGTTGTTCTATTTATATGAGAGATATGTTTTATGGTCATGCTCCGATGGTCAATGGTTTATTCTTAATGAATCTCGAGCGTAATATTACACATATTCATAGTGTGAATACCAAAAGATGTAAAGTTTATAACGATAGTCCCACATACTTGTGGTAATCGCCTTATGGTCACATTGGTGTCAAGCGCATGAAGAAGCTCCATTCTGATGGACTTTTAGAGTCTCTCGATTATGAATCATTTGACACATGTGAACCATGCCTCATGGGCAAAATGACCAAGAGACTCCATTCTCCGGGACAATGGAGCGAGCAACCAACTTATTGGAAATCATACATACCGATGTGTGTGGTCCAATGAGCGTTGAGGCTCGCGGAGGATATCGCTATGTTCTCACTCTCACTGATGACTTGAGTAGATATGGGTATGTCTACTTGATGAAACACAAGTCTGAGACCTTTGAAAAGTTCAAGGAATTTCAGAATGAGGTAGAGAATAACCGTGACCGAAAGATAAAGTTCTTACGATCAGATCGTGGAGGAGAATATTTAAGTCACGAATTTGTTACACACTCAAGGAAATGTGGAATCGTTTCACAACTCACGCCGCCTAGAACACCCCAGCGTAACGGTGTGTCCGAACGTCGTAATCGCACTCTATTGGATATGGTGCGATCTATGATGTCTCTTACCGATTTACCGCTATCATTTTGGGGATATGCTCTAGAGACAGCTACATTCACTTTAAATAGGGCACCGTCTAAATCCGTTGAGACGACACCGTATGAATTATGGTTTGGGAAGAAACCAAAGCTGTCGTTTCTAAAAGTTTGGGGATGCGATGCTTATGTAAAGAAACTTCAACCTGAAAAGCTCGAACCCAAGTCGGAAAAATGCGTCTTCATAGGATACCCTAAGGAAACCATTGGGTATACCTTCTACCTTAGATCCAAGGCAAGATCTTTGTTGCAAAGAACGGATCCTTTACGGAAAAGAGTTTCTCTCGAAAAGGAGTAAGTGGGAGGAAAGTAGAACTCGATGAAGTACTACCTCTTGAACCGGAAAGTAGTGCAGCTTCGAGGAAAATGTTCCTGTGGTGCCTACACCAACCGGAGAGGAAATTAATGATGATGATCAAGGTACTTCAGATCAAGTTGCTACTGAACTTCAGAGGGTCCACTAGGACACGTTCCGCACTGCAGTGGTATGGCAACCCTGTCTCCGGAAATCATGTTGTTAGACAACGGTGAACCTTCGAACTATGAAGAAGCGATGGCGGGCCCAGATTCCAACAAATGGCTTGAAGACATGCAATCCGAGATAGGATCCATGTATGAAAACAAAGTATGGACTTTGACAGACTTGCCCGATGATCGGCGAGCGATAGAAAACAAATGGATCTTTAAGAAGAAGACGGACGCAGATGGTAATGTCACCATCTATAAAGCTCGACTTGTCGCTAAGGGTTATTGGCATGTTCAAGGGATTGACTACGATGAGACTTTATCTCCCGTAGCGAAGCTTAAGTCCGTCCGAATCATGTTAGCAATTGCCGCATACTCTGATTATGAGATATGGCAGATGGACGTCAAAACAGCGTTCCTTAACGGTTATCTTAAGGAAGAGCTGTATATGATGCAGCCAGAAGGTTTTCTCGACCCTAAGAATGCTAACAAGGTATGCAAGCTCCAGCGATCCATTTATGGGCTGGTGCAAGCATCTCGGAGTTGGAACATTCGCTTTGATGAGATGATCAAAGCGTTTGGGTTTATGCAGACTTATGGAGAAGCCTGCGTTTACAAGAAAGTGAGTGGGAGCTCTGTAGCATTTCTCATATTATATGTAGATGACATACTTTTGATGGGAAATGATATAGAACTCTTGGATAGCATTAAGGCCTATTTGAATAAAAGTTTTTCAATGAAGGACCTTGGAGAAGCTGCTTATATATTAGGCATCATGATCTATAGAGATAGATCGAGGCGCCTCATAGGTCTTTCACAAAGCACATACCTTGATAAGATTTTGAAGAAGTTCAAAATGGATCAGTCCAAGAAAGGGTTCTTGCCTGTACTGCAAGGTGTGAGATTGAGCTCGGCTCAATGTCCGACCACGGCAAAAGATAAAGAAGAGATGAGCGTCATCCCCTATGCCTCGGCCATAGGATCTATTATGTATTTGTAACGCCCCAGATTCGATGCGCCAGGTGTCTGCCAGTTATTCGCCGTCGTTGCCATGTCATGTGCTTGCGTGTTGTTCTTTTCCATGTCATCATCTGCATTTCATATCATGTCATCATGTGCATTTCATCTTGCATACGTGTTCGTCTCATGCATCCGAGCATTTCCCCGTTGTCCGTTTTGCAATCCGGCACTCCTATGTCCCCCGGCGCCCCCTTTTACCTCTTTTCGTGTGCGGATGTTAAACGGTCTCGGAATGGACCGAGGTTTGTCAAGCGGCCTTGGTATAGCACCGGTAGACCGCCTGTCAAGTTTCGGATCATTTGGAGGTCGTTTGGTACTCCAACGGTTAACCGGGTAACCGTAAACCCCTCTTTCTCTTTGCAGCCCAACACCCTTCCAAAGTGGCCCAAAACCCAGCAAACTCCCCTCCATGCTCTTGGTCGTTCGATCACGATCGCGTGACCGAAAACCGCACCTCATTTGGACTCTCCTAGCTCCCTCTACCTATAAATTAGTTCCCCCCTTCGTAATTCGCGGATGAACTCTCCCCCCGAAAACCCTAAAATCGCCTCCGCCGCCACCGGACGCGTCCGCTCCCTCGCTGACACGTCCGCCAGCAACCAATCGTGGCTCGCCACATGTCGCGCCACTGCCGCCCTCCGCCGCCCGGGAGGCCCTCCCGGCCTGACCGCCGCTGGCCGCCCAAGGCCTCCGGGCCCGTGCTCTCCGCCGCCGCCGCCTCCGGCTCGCCCGAGCCGCCGCCGTCCCGCCTCGCTCACGCCGCGGGCCCGCCACC
This sequence comes from Aegilops bicornis, assembly GCA_021605145.1. Lineage (NCBI taxonomy): Eukaryota > Viridiplantae > Streptophyta > Magnoliopsida > Poales > Poaceae > Aegilops > Aegilops bicornis. The sequence goes on from CM038671.1 coordinate 718,395,482, forward strand.
ACTGGGATCAGCCCTTGGCCACGCCAACCTCGCTTCCCGTCGCCCGCCAAGGCTCTTGCCGCCTCGGCGCGCCTCCCGCCGCCGATGACCAGCGTGGCGCCTCCCGCGCCTGGCCGCCCTGGCCCGGGCCGCCCGCTTGCCGCCCGTCGCCTCCCGTCGCCCTCCGCCCGTCCGGACGGATCCGGCGAGATCCAGCCGGAGGAGCCCCGGATCCGGCGCCCCCCCTCGCCGGCCGCCTCGTCTCCGGCCGCCGCCGCCCGCAGCACCGGCGAGCCACCTCCTGCCTCAAAGTCCGTGCCATGCGGTTGACCTTTTTCCCCCCTTCAAATTCATCCAAGTCCCGAATCTGCTAATATTTTGTTGCATTTTCGTCATGTCATAACTCTGCATCCGTAGCTCCGTTTTGTGCGTATAATATGTCAAAATGTTCGACTCGATGAGTAGATCATTTCATCTCATTGCCTCATTTTCATTTGAGCTCATCTTGATGCAAGAAATGCTGGTAGAAGAGTGCTATGTGATGTTAGCTTCTGTTTCTTAACAGAACATGCACTATTGTCATTTTTGCCATGATTGATGTGTGCATCCTATGATTTTGAGTCCTACATGTGTTTTGTAATATGCCATGCCATCTTTCCAGGGGTGTATGCCATGTATTTTTGTGATCAATGTGGTGACTAGCACAAGCATGCAAACTAGGTGTCTTGATGTTGCTGATTTCAGCCCTGTTTTGCTGATATTTTTATGCCATGTTAACTTGATGCTACAGAGAGATCCATGCATATTTTGAGATACTTCAGTAAGGATGTTTTGTTAAACATGTCTTGCTCTATCCATACATGTCCTTGTTTGAAATTATGGAGTACCATAGCTTGAGTCAATCGAGCTCTACTTTTGCTATAAAATGTTTCTTGGCAGATTGTTTACATGTTATTCAATTTTGCCAAGGTTGTTGTAGTTGACCCGTGTATGCTATGATGTTCTTCTTGCCATGTATAGCTTCTATGCCATGTCTTCTTGCTGTTGGTTACGTTGCCATGCCATGTATTGATCTGTGGTGAGTGGTTCAAGTTCACCAACATGCCTACTTATCGTTGTTCCTGCCATGTTTAAATCTGTAATATAACTTGCCATGTTTACATGGGTACCATCATATTTTCTGATCCATTTTGGCTCATGGTCAGTAAAGGACTTTTGTTATATGCATTTAGTAGAGTCATGCCATGCCTTTGTTTGCCATGTTAAGTTCTTGTAGCATGTTGTTTCATAGCTCTCAACATTGCAACCTGATGTTATTTCTGCCAAAGTCTGAAACTGTTATTATTTGCAATCTTGCCATGTCATTTTGAGCATGTTATAATGATTTCTGGAGATAGCTCAGTGTTCATGTTTTGTAATGCTTTACCTGTACATCATGCCCATGCCTCTTGTTTTCTTGTTGAGGTCCTGTAGGATGTTGTTTTGTTGCTTGCAATATGCCTAGTTGCTGTTTTGGACAGATTGTTGCTATGACTTGTATTGTGTGTATGTGTTGCACCGTTTATATGTAACTTGACTAGAATTTCGTGTAGATCATCGTGGTGCATCTTAACTTGCTGTTTAACAACTTGAACATAAAGTTATTCAGATCTAGACCAATTTCGAAATTTGCATATGAGGACTTCTAGGAATTGTTCTATGTTGTTTCGGCCTCATTTAAACTTGCTTTGATGTGTTGCTCTTGTTTGCATCATCCCTTGCCATGAGTAGCCTCATCTAGATTTGTCATGCATCATGTTTATTGTGCATCATGTCTTGTTCACGTGTGGTGTGTTTACCTATGTTGTGTGCTTCTTCTTGTTAGTTCTGTTTGCTATGCGATCGTGAGGTTTCGTTCGTCTACGCTTGGTTCGGCTTCATCCATTCGTCTTCTTCATGGACTCGTTCTTCTTCCTTGCGGGATTTCAGGCAAGATGACCGCTACCCTGGATCTCACTACTATCATTGCTATGCTAGTTGCTTCGTTCTTTCGCTATGTCTTGCGATACCTATCACTTGCCGCTCAAGCCATCCCAAATTGCCATGTCGACCTCTAACCTTTTTTTTTTCCCTTCCTAGCAAACCATTGTTTGGCTATGTTACCGCTTTGCTCAGCCCCTCTTATAGCGTTGTTAGTTGCGGTGAAGATGAAGTTTGTTCCTTGTTGGAACATGGAGATGTTGTTCCTTGTTGGAACATGTTTACTTGTTGGGATATCACAATATATCTTATTTAATTAATGCATCTATATATTTGGTAAAGGGTGGAAGGCTCGGCCTTATGCCCGGTGTTTTGTTCCACTCTTGCCGCCCTAGTTTCCGTCATATATCGGTGTTATGTTCCCGGACTTTGCGTCCCTAACGCGGTCGGGTGATTTATGGGACCCCTTGACAGTTCGCTTTGAATAAGACTTTTCCAGCAAGGCCCAACATTGGTTTTACCATTTGCCTCACCAGCCTTTTTTTCCCTTGGGTTTCGGAGCCCAAGGGTCATCTTTCTTTAGCCCCCCGGCCAAGAGCTTCTCTAAGTCTTGGCCTGAACGTAGATCATGGGCCACCTTGGGGCAACTTGAGGTTTGGTTTTACTTGTAGGATGTCTCATCCGGTGTTTCCCTGAGAACGGGATATGTGCAGCTCCTATCGGGATTGTCGGCGCATCGGGCGGCTTTGCTGGTCTTGTTTTATTGCTGTCGAAATGTCTTGTAGCCGGGATTCCGAGACTGATCGGGTCTTCCCGGGGAGAAGGAATATCCTTCGTTGATCGCGAGAGCTTATCATGGGCTAAGTTGGGACACCCCTGCAGGGTTTGAACTTTCGAAAGCCGTGCCCGCGTTTATGTGGCAGATGGGAATTTGTTAATGTCCGGTTGTAGAAAACCCGAAGTTGATCTTAATTAAAATACACCAACCGTGTGCGTAACCGTGAGTGTCTCTTTTCGGGGTTGATCGAGAGGAGAACACGGTTTCTGGGTTATGTTTGACGTAAGTAGGAGTTCAGGATCACTTCTTGATCATTACTAGTTGACGACCGTTCCTTTGTTTCCCTTCTCGCTCTCATTTGCGTTGGTTAGCCACCATATATGCTTAGTCGCTGCTGCAACCTCACCACTTTACCCCTTCCTTTCCCTTTAAGCTTTGCTAGTCTTGATACCCATGGTAATGGGATTGTTGAGTCCTCGTGGCTCACAGATTGCTACACCACCAGTTGCAGGTACAGGTTTCACGATGATCATGACGCGAGAGCGATGTTTATTTGTGTTGGAGTTCTTCTTCTGCTTCTTCTTCGTTCAGGGGTTAGGTTCCAGGTCGGCAGCCTGGGCTAGCAGGGTGGATGTCGTTTGAGTTTCTGTTTATGTTTCTTCCGTAGTCGGATGTTGATCTCTTGTATATGATGTTGATGTATTCTTGTGGCATTTGTGCCTTATGTATGTATCCCCATCTATTATATAATGTTGATGTAATGATATCCACCTTGCAAAAGCGTTCCAATATGCTTGGGTCTATCCTTGGTGGGACCATCGAGTTCCTTTTGGATAGGGTCGCATATTGGGCGTGACAAGTTGGTATCAGAGCCTCGACCGACCCTAGGAGCCCCCTTGTTTGATCGTGTAGTTTGGCCGCAGTTGAGTCTAGAATAAAGCTGGTTTTCGGAGTCTAGTTATATCGGAGAGTAGGAATTCTTTTACTCCTCAGCCCCTTCGTCGCTCTGGTAAGGAATCTTGACGTAGGTGTTTTGAATTACTCCTCTTCCCGTTCAAATTTTTCTTTAGGATCACGTGGTTAGTTTCGTGAGTTGTCCATCCTCTTTTTATCCAGTGCATTTTTCGTCAAGTCGACTCGAGCCTCTTCATCTTTGAGTTCAATCCTCAGTTCTTCCTCCGACGTCGTTGTCTTCCCTGTCCAAAGTTGTCCTTGTTTTTTTTCCCGCCCGCCCACCCTTCTTCTTCTCGGAACCGGAGTCCGTAATCGAGTATCCATCCTACTCATGCGAAGTTTTTCGCTCTCTCTCCTCAATGATTTCAACCGGTGTTTTATCTTCAAGATATTCGTCGGTTTTTCCCCTCCAAGTTGCCTTTGTTTTTTGGGACAATTGCATTTTTACCCCTAGTTGGTTCCTACCCACGGGTTTTGCCCTTACTTTTCGAGCTTGCTCAGTTTTGCCCTTACTTTTTCCGTCAAGGTCCCTCGAATGCCCTTTGACTGTTTGACCAAAACTTTGAAAATTCATAACTAATTCATATGAACTCAGAAAAATGCAAACAAGATATAAAAATGTTCAGATAAACATTACCTTTATGTGCATATCATTTGCAGTCAGGACAAACGCACCCTTTAAACTACTTGAGTTAATTAATGTTATTAAAATTATTTAAAATAAAAAGGTATAAACAATATTTTTTCATGAATAAAAATTACATGCAAATGTAGGTGATGTTTTCTGAACATCCTGATATCTTATTTACATTTTTATGAGTTCGTATCAACTTGTTATGAAGTTTCCAAATAATGGTCAAAGTCGTTAGAACATTCTTAACAAGATGATACGAACTCGTAAAGATGCAAATAGGATATCCGGATGTTCGTAAAACATCACCTACATTTGCATGTAATTTTTATTCATGAAAAAATATTGTTTATACCTTTTTATTTTTAATAATGTTGATAACATTAATTACCTCGTGTAGTTTAAAGGGTGCTTTTGTCCTGAATGCAAATGATATGCACACAAAAGTAATGTTTATCTGAACATTTTGATATCTTATTTGCATTTTTCTGAGTTCATATGAATTAGTTATGAATTTTCAAAGTTTTGGTCAAACGGTCAAAGGGCATTCGAGGGACCTCGACAGAAAAAGTAAGGGCAAAACTGAGCAAGCTCGAAAAGTAAGGGCAAAACCCGTGGGTAGGAACCAACTAGGGGTAAAAATGCAATTGTCCCTTGTTTTTTTTCCCGCCTCCCACCCTTTTCTTCCCGGAGTTTGCCTCTCTCCCGACCATCTATTTCATTCGTGTGGAGTCACTTCAGTCTTTCGTCAATTATTTCAACCGGTGAATTCTCGTCTTGTTCGTCATTCTTCATCTCTTTTCTTCTCCGGTGGACTCAATTCAAGTTTTTCGTTGTCGATCATATTCTTTTCCTCGAAGTGTTCTCTTTGCTCGTTCGCCTCTCGCCAGTTTATCATTCCGGAGTTCGGAAGACATACCAGGAGATTTGTCTGTGTTCCAATTAATTCGAGGGTGTCACCTCAGTCAAATATTTCATTTGTTCCGGTGCATCATCTATCTGTTCAACATCCCTTTCCAACGATGTTTTTTTTAGTGGGCCCTAACCCACAGGTCTTTTCCCAGGATCTTACTGACTCTTCTAATTCCCCCGGAGTTATTCTCAATTCTTTTCAAGTGTGACGTAAGAATGGATCCCATCAGTCACATGCCTTCTCCAAGATCTCTTTCAAATTCTTTTCATTGTTGACTCAACCTCTTCGCTTTACATTCTACCGGAGTATCTCAACAATTTTGGTGGTGTTTCTCGTCGTCATTTGAAGGCCGAAGTAGAGTTTTCCCTCTAAATCTTGTCCGTTCCCCCGGAGATTCGCGGTTCTAGCTTCATGTTATCAGTCTCGAATTATTCCATTTGTCAGATATTCTTTTCTTACCAATCCGGAGTATTTCAGGTGTTGCTCTCCCTCTCGATCATCCGGAGGTCACCTTTTTGGAATATTTCTTCGTTCCAAGTTTTCAGCTTCGGTTGTCTAAATATTATCCCGGTGCTTCGTTCAAGTATTCTTAAATCAGTTCGCGATCTCTTCGCTCTTTTGCATCTAAATCCCCTCTAGCATATTTGCTCTTCTAATTCTTCCCGGTGATTCATTCTCTTTAAATCGGTCATTTCCGAATTCTTACGGTGGCTCGTTCAAGATTCTTTTCCTTGGTTATCATATTAATTCATTCAATCCTTTCAATCCTACCGGTGGTTCATGAAGACTTTCTCAAGTTTTGTGCGATGTTTCCCCTTAATCCTTTTTCAACGAGAATAAGTATTATGCCAAATCCATTGTTTGTCATCAATTTAATTGATGAAGGATAAGCATACAATAAATCTTATTCTTATTTCTTCCAAGTGATTAATCCTTTTCCTTCAGAGTTTGTTCGTGAGGAATAAATTCTAGTTCCAAGTGTTTTTCATCTTTTCTTTTCCGGAGTTCAATTTTTCTCGGCCATTTCGTCGGAACCTCCATCTAAATCATCGCAAGGCTCATCTTATTCTTTCTTCCTTCATTCTATCCCACCATCCTTTTTGTTACCGGAGTTCTTCACGGTGGTTCTTCATGATTTAATTCATTCCTCAAGAGTTCATCTATGTTCTTTTGGAGGAGCTCAAGTATCTTTCTTCTTGCATATCAAAGTGCAATTGATTCTCCGTATTCTTTTGAAGCGGAGTTTCACATTTCTTCGTTCTTCTCAGCTATCCAATCATTTTCGTTTGTGGCGGTTATCACCTCATAATTTTGAGATGTTTTTCCATAAGTCCACATCAAGCTTATTCTTTCGTTGTTGATTTTCTCAACAACTCCGCTCGACCTTTCCTTCTAAGTTCTTTTCATTTCATTCTTTCAATTCTTCCGGAGGCATTGTGTTCTTCCTCTCGTCAACTATCGCTCCATTTCGTCAAACTCAGTTCTAATCCTTCCATTTTCAGCAGGAGTGCTGCCTAAATCCTTCAGTCTTATCCGTTTCTTTTCTCATTCTCACCACTCCGGTTAGAACGAGTTGTTTCATAGTCTATCTGATTCCGTGAGCCTTCGATTCTTGTCTTTCCCTTCGCTTCTCTCCTCTTGTCGTGTGCTCTCGCTTTCTTTGCCTCTTCTCTCTTGCGCTTCTTATTTCACCTCATCCCTTTTCCCTTCCGTCTCGGTCCTAAGATCTCGGACGAGATCTCTTGTTAGTGGAGGAGTGTTGTAACGCCCAGTTCGATCGCCAGTGTCTCGCCAGCTTATTCGCCGTCGTTGCCATGTCATGTGCTTGCGTGTTGTTCTTTGCCATGTCATCATCTGCATTTCATATCATGTCATCATGTGCATTTCATCTTGCATACGTGTTCGTCTCATGCATCCGAGCATTTTCCCCGTTGTCCGTTTTCCAATCCGGCACTCCTATGTCCCCCGGCGCCCCCTTTTACCTCTTTTCGTGTGCGGATGTTAAACGGTCTCGGAATGGACCGAGGTTTGTCAAGCGGCCTTGGTATAGCACCGGTAGACCGCCTGTCAAGTTTCGGATCATTTGGAGGTCGTTTGGTACTCCAACGGTTAACCGGGTAACCATAAACCCCTCTTTCTCTTTGCAGCCCAACACCCTTCCAAAGTGGCCCAAAAACCCAGCAAACTCCCCTCCATGCTCTTGGTCGTTCGATCACGATCGCGTGACCGAAAACCGCACCTCATTTGGACTCTCCTAGCTCCCTCTACCTATAAATTAGTTCCCCCCTTCGTAATTCGCGGATGAACTCTCCCCCCGAAAACCCTAAAATCGATTCCGCCACCGGACGCGTCTGGCCTCGCCGGACACGCCCGCCACGCCAGAGCCAATCGCGGCTCGCCACGTGTCGCGCCACCGTCGCCCTCCGTCGCCGGCCATGGGCCCTCCGGCCGATCGACGCCGCTGACCGCGCCCAGCGCCCGCGCCTCCAAGGCCCGTCGCTCCGCCGCCGCCGCCTCGGCGCACCGGCCCGAGCAACCGCCGTCCCGCCTCGCTTGCCGCCCGGCCCGCCACCGGGCGCCGCCTCACTTGGCTGCCAGCCCGAGCCTCGCTTCGCGCCGCCAGGCCTCCCCTGCCGATGACCAGCCTCGGCGCCCTCCAGCCTGCGCCCGCCCGGCCAGCGCGCCTGCGCCCGCCGCCGTCGCCTCCGTCGCCCTCGCCCCGGACGGGTCCGGCGAGATCCGGCCGGAGGAGCCCGGATCCGCGCCCCCCGCCGCCGCCTGCGTCTCGGCCGCCGCCACCGCAGACCGGCGAGCCACCTCCTGCCTCAAAGTCCGTGCCATGCGGTTGACCTTTTTCCCCCCTTCAAATTCATCCAAGTCCCGAATCTGCTAATATTTTGTTGCATTTTCGTCATGTCATAACTCTGAATCCGTAGCTCCGTTTTGTGCGTATGATATGTTAAAATGTTCGCCTCGATGAATAGATCATTTCATCTCATTGCTTCATTTTCATTTGAGCTCATCTTGATGCCCGAAATGCTGGTAGAAGAGTGCTATGTGATGTTAGTTTCTGTTTCTTAACAGAACATGCACTATTGTCATTTTTGCCATGATTGATGTGTGCATCCTATGATTTTGAGTCCTACATGTGTTTTGTAATATTCCATGCCATCTTTCCAGGGGTGTATGCCATGTAGTTTTGTGATCAATGTGGTGACTATCAGAAGCATGCAAACTAGGTGTCTTGATGTTGCTGATTTCAGCCTTGTTTTGCTGATATTTTTATGCCATGTTAACTTGATGCTACAGAGAGATCCATGCATATTTTGAGATACTTCAGTCCATGTTTTGCTCTATCCATCAGAGGATGTTGTGTTAAACATGTTTTGCTCTATCCATCCATGTCCTTGTTTGCAATTATGGAGTACCATAGCTTGAGTCAATCGAGCTCTACTTTTGCTATAAAATGTTTCCTGGCAGATTGTTTACATGTTATTCAATTTTGCCAAGGTTGTTGTAGTTGATCCGTGTATGCTATGATGTTGTTCTTGCCATTTATAGCTTTTATGCCATGTCTTCTTGCTGTTGGTTACCTTGCCATGCCATGTGTTGCTCTGTGGTGAGTGGTTCAAGCTCACCAACATGCCTACTTATCGTTGTTCCTGCCATGTTTAAATCTGTAATATAACTTGCCATGTTTACATGGGTGCCATCATATTTTCTGATCCTTTTTGGCTCATGGTCAGTAAAGGACTTTTGTTATATGCATTTAGTAGAGTCATGCCATGCCTTTGTTTGCCATGTTAAGGTCCTGTAGCATGTTGTTTCATAGCTCTAAACATTGCAACCTGATGTTATTTCTGCCAGTCTGAAACTGTTATTATTTGCAATCTTGCCATGTCATTTTGAGCATGTTATAATGATTTCTGGAGATAGCTCAGTGTTCATGTTTTGTAATGCTTTACCTGTAAATCATGCCAATGCTTTTGTTTTCTTGTTGAGGTCCTGTAGCATGTTGTTTTGTTGCTTGCAATATGCCTAGTTGCTGTTTTGGACAGATTGTTGCTATGACTTGTATTGTGTGTATGTGTTGCACTGCTGTTCGCTTTTGAGTGTGCTCTATATGAAACTTGCTTAGAATTGCATGTAGCTTCATATTATCATGTTGCATCCTTATTTTGAGGTGTTTGCTTAATGTTTGGGTGCATTTTGCACCAATGCCATGCTTAACTTGTTTTGCTCATATCTTCTAGGCCGTGGCTCCGAATTTAATGAACTTTATATGTAACTTGACTAGAATTTCGTGTAGATCATCGTGGTGCATCTTAACTTGCTGTTTAACAACTTGAACATAAAGTTATTCAGATCTGGACCAATTTCGAAATTTGCATATGAGGACTTACCGGAATTGTTCTATGTTGTTTCCTACCTCATTTAAACTTGCTTTGAAGTGTTGCTCTTGTTTGCATCATCCCTTGCCATGAGTAGCCTCATCTAGATTTGTCATGCATCATGTTTATTGTGCATCATGTCTTGTTCATGTGTGGTGTGTTTACCTATGTTGTGTGCTTCTTCTTGTTAGTTCCTGTTTCGCTATGATCGTGAGGATTCGCTCGTCTCACGCTTGGTTCGGCTTCATCCATTCGTCTTCTTCATGGACTCGTTCTTCTTCCTTGCGGGATTTCAGGCAAGATGACCGCTACCCTGGATCTCACTACTATCATTGCTATGCTAGTTGCCTCGTTCTTTCGCTATGCTGCGATACCTATCACTTGCTGCTCAAGCCATCCCAAATTGCCATGTCAGCCTCTAACCTTTTTTTTCCCTTCCTAGCAAACCATTGTTTGGCTACGTTACCGCTTTGCTCAGCCCCTCTTATAGCGTTGTTAGTTGCAGGTGAAGATGAAGTTTGTTCCTTGTTGGAACATGGAGATGTTGTTCCTTGTTGGAACATGTTTACTTGTTGGGATATCACAATATATCTTATTTAATTAATGCATCTATATATTTGGTAAAGGGTGGAAGGCTCGGCCTTATGCCCGGTGTTTTGTTCCACTCTTGCCGCCCTAGTTTCTGCCATATCGGTGTTATGTTCCCGGACTTTGCGTCCCTAACGCGGTCGGGTGATTTATGGGACCCCTTGACAGTTCGCTTTGAATAAGACTTTTCCAAAGAAGGCCCAACATTGGTTTTACCATTTGCCTCACCCAGCCTTTTTTTCCCTTGGGTTTTCGGAGCCCAAGGGTCATCTTTATTTTAGCCCCCCGGCCGTTGCTTCTCTAAGTGCTGGCTTTGAACCGAGTAGATCATGGGGCCACCTTGGGGCAACTTGAGGTTTGGTTTTACTCGTAGGATGTCTCATCCGGTGTTGCCCTGAGAACGAGATATGTGCAGCTCCTATCGGGATTGTCGGTGCATCGGGCAGCTTTGCTGGTCTTGTTTTATTGCTGTCAAAATGTCTTGTAGCCGGGATTCCGAGACTGATCGGGTCTTCCCGGGGAGAAGGAATATCCTTCGTTGATCGCGAGAGCTTATCATGGGCTAAGTTGGGACACCCCTGCAGGGTTTGAACTTTCGAAAGCCGTGCTCGCGGTTATGTGGCAGATGGGAATTTGTTAATGTCCGGTTGTAGAAAACCCGAAGTTGACCTCAATTAAAAAACATATCAACCGCGTGCGTAACCGTGAGTGTCTCTTTTCGGGGTTGATCGAGAGGAGAACACGGTTTCTGGGTTATGTCTGACGTAAGTAGGAGTTCAGGATCACTTCTTGATCATTACTAGTTGACGACCGTTCCTTTGTTTCTTTTCTCGCTCTCATTTGCGTAAGTTAGCCAAAGATATATGCTTAGTCGCCGCTGCAACCTCACCACTTTACCCCTTCCTTTCCCTTTAAGCTTTGCTAGTCTTGATACCCATGGTAATGGGATTGCTGAGTCCTCGTGGCTCATGACATCGCACCACCACCAGTTGTGTACAGGTTTGCGATGATCATGACGCGAGAGCGATGTTTGCTTGTGTTGGAGTTCTTCTTCTCGCTTCTTCTTCGATCGTGGGATAGGTTCTGTGCTCGGCAGCTGGGCTAAAGGTGGTGGATGTCGCTTGAGTTTACTGCTTATGTTTCTTCCGTAGTCGGATGTTGATCTCTTGTATATGATGTTGATGTATTCTTGTGGCATTTGTGCCTTATGTATGTATCCCCATCTATTATGTAATGTTGATGTAATGATATCCACCTTGCAAAAGCGTTGCCCAATATGCGGGTCTATCCTTGGTGGGACCGTCGAGTTCCTTTTGGATAGGGTCGCATATTGGGCGTGATAAGATTCCATGCCGTGTACCGCACTGATGTAAACCTTGCCGTAAGTTTGGTAGGAAGGTAACAAAGTAATCCCGCAAGGAACACCGGACAGCGGTCAAGAATATCCTGAAGTACCGAAAAGGACAAAGGACATGTTTCTCGTTTATGGAGGTGACGAAGAGCTCGTCAGAAAGGGTTACGCCGACGCTTAGCTTAGACACGCATCTGGATGACTCTAAGTCACAAACCGGATACGTGTACATGTTGAATGGTGGAGCAGTAAGCTGGTGCAGCTGCAAGCAGAGCGTCGTGGCGGGATCTACATGTGAAGTGGAGTACATGGCAGCCTCGGAGGCAGCACATGAAGCAATATGGGTGAAGGAGTTCATCACCGACCTAGGAGTCGTACCCAATGCATCGGGGCCGATCAAACTCTTCTGTGACAACACTGGAGCTATTGCACTTGCCAAGGAGCCCAGGTTTCACAAGAAGACCAGCACATCAAGCGTGCCGCTTCAATTCCATCCGTGAAAATGTTCAAGATGGAGACATAGAAATTTGCAAAGTGCATACGGATCTGAATGTCGCAGATCCGCTGACTAAACCTCTTCCGTGAGCAAAACATGATCAACACCGTAACTCTATGGGTGTTCGATTCATCACAATGTAACTAGATTATTGACTCTAGTGCAAGTGGGAGACTGTTGGAAATATGCCCTAGAGGCAATAATAAAAGGGTTATTATTATATTTCCTTGTTCATGATAATTGTCTTTCATTCATGCTATAATTATATTATCCGGAAATCGTAATACACGTGTGAATAAATAGACCACAATATGTCCCTAGTGAGCCTCTAGTTGACTTGCTCGTTGATCAATAGATAGTCATGGTTTCGACTATGGACATTGGATGTCAATGATAACGGGATCACATCATTAGGAGAATGATGTGATGGACAAGACCCAATCCTAAGCATAGCACAAGATCGTGTAGTTCGTTTCGCTAGAGCTTTTCCAACGTCAAGTATCTCTTCCTTAGACCATGAGATCGTGTAACTCCCGGATACCGTAGGAGTGCTTTGGGTGTACCAAACGTCACAACGTAACTTGGTGACTATAAAGGTGCACTACAGGTATCTCCGAAAGTGTCATTGGGTTGACACGGATCGAGACTGGATTTGTCACTCCGTGTTACGGAGAGGTATCACTGGGCCCACTCGGTAGTGCATCATCATAATGAGCTCAAAGTGACCAAGTGTCCGGTCACGGGATCGTGCATTACGGTATTGCGAGTAAAGTGACTTGCCGGTAACGAGATTGAACGAGGTATTGGGATACCGACGATCGAATCTCGGGCAAGTAACATACCGATTGACAAAGGGAATTGTATACAGGGTTGTTTGAATCCTCGAAATCGTGGTTCATCCGATGAGATCATTGAGGAGCATGTAGGAGCCACCATGGGTATCCAGATCCCGCTGTTGGTTATTGCCCGAGAGCCATCTCGGTCATGTCTACGTGTCTCCCGAACCCGTAGGGTCTACACACTTAAGGTTCGGTGCCGCTAGGGTTGTATGGATATGAGTATGCAGTAAACCGAATGTTGTTCGGAGTCCCGGATGAGATCCCGGACGTCACGAGGAGTTCCGAAATGGTCCGGAGGTAAAGAATTATATATAGGAAGTGTTGTTTCTGCCGTCGGGAAAGTTTTGGGGTCACCCGGTATTGTACCGGGACCACCGGAAGGGTCCCGGGGTCCACCGGGTGGGGCCACCCATCCCGGAGGGCCCCATGGGCTGAAGTGGGGAGGGGAACCAGCCCATAGTGGGCTGGTGCGCCCCCCTTGGCCCACCCCCTGCGCCTAGGGTTGAAACCCTAGGGTGGGGGGGGCGCCCCACTTGCCTTGGGGGGCACTCCACCCCCTTGGCCGCCGCCCCCCTTGGGAGATTGGATCTCCAAGGGCCGGCGCCCCCCCTGGGGGCCTATATAAAGGGAGGGGGGAGGGGGCAGCCGCACCCTAAAGTTCTGGCGCCTTCCCCCCTGCTACACCTCTTCCTCCTCCGTCACGAGCTTGGCGAAGCCTCGCCGAATATCGCTGCTTCCACCACCACCACGCCGTTGTGCTGCTGGAGCCATCTTCTTCAACCTCTCCTTTCCCTTGCTGGATCAAGAAGGAGGAGACGCCATCCGCTCCGCACGTGTGTTGAACGCGGAGGTGCCGCCCATTCGGCACTCGGTCATCGGTGATTTGGATCACGGCGAGTACGACTCCATCATCCACGTTCTAGTGAACGCTTCCGCACGCGATCTACAAGTGGTATGTAGATGCAATCTCTCTCCCATGACTGGTTGCTTAGATGAACTCATAGATGGATCTTGGTGAAACCGTAGGAAAAATTTTAATTTTCTGCAACGTTCCCCAACACATGCTACGTGCGCGCCTCTACTACGACACGTGTGCGCCTCTACTACGACACGTGCGCGCCTCTACATCGACCAGTATGTACGCATACCGTTCGCGACTGTGATGACAACGCTTACGTATGCTTCACCAGCTGGTCCCGACCGCCGTGCACTTCCTTGCCTGCGAAGATGTAGCTGGTGGGTCCCAGCAGTCAGGGGGGTGAATCGTTTTTTTGCCTGAACGCTCTTCCTTGAGTGCGAAGGTGTAGCTGCTGGGTCCCAGCAGTCAGGGGGGGCAAATCGTTTTTTTTGCCCGGACACACTTCCTTGCGTGCGAAGGTGTAGCTGCTGGGTCCCAGCAATGTCGGGGCGAATCGCTTTTTTGCCCGACGCACTTCCTTACGCAAAGGTGTAGCTGGTGGGTCCCAAAGAGTCCGAGATCTAATCATTTTTTTTTTCGGACGCACTTCCTTGCGTGCGAAGATGTAGCTGGTGGGTCCCAGCAGTCAGGGGGGCGAATCGTTTTTTTCGGACGCAATTCCTTGTGTGCGAAGATGTAGCTCGTGGGTCCCAGAAGTCAGGGGGCGAATCATTTTTTTCACAAAATACGGTGTCCCGTCCGGTGGGTCCCTGCTGTCAGGTGGAGGAATAATTATTTTGCGCGTAATAAGGAGGCACTTCCTTGCGGCTGCCGTGGACCCACCTGTCAGCCTCTCCATCGCACAAATTCCACTTCCGATGGAAGTCGCTCTTGACCACGTTGACCACCCTACGCCGAGAGCACCACGGCGGTGGACGACGGCGAGGCCTAGGAAGGGGACGACGCGGAGCCGGGGAAGACGCGACAGTGGATGCACACGCGGAGAGGAGTACGAGGGTTCACTGTTTCGGCTGCGCTGCCGTCGCCGCAGAATAACAGTGGGTGTGGGATCAGTGGGTGAGTGGAGGGATAGCCTGGCCAGCGGGAGGAGTAGTAGGGGGCGGTGAGGCCTCCGCGGCAGCACAGCCGGCCACGGGAGGCAGGAGCAGGCGGCATGACCGGCGCTGCTTTGGGCGGCTGGAGCAAGAAGACCAGAGGTTGAAGAAGCACGACCGCCGTTGGATGGACATCGTACGGTCACTGTAGCTAGAATCGTTTATATTGACTAAATTGACAAAGCCCTTGGTACGTCAACTTAGTAGGCCCACAGGTCAGCTTACGAAACGGTGTGCCCCAGATGTCAGGGGGATGAATCATTTTTTGGGCGGGTGAAGCTAGAATATCCGAGATTGAAGAAAAGTACGGCATCCGTTGGATGGACATCCAACGGCCACTGCTGCTAGAACCGTGTGTTCACTATAAGTTGACAAAGCCTTGCATACCCGTGAACTCTGTTTTTTTAGGGGACGCGTCAACTTAGTAAGGCCAGAAGTGTGTGGCAGAGAACTTATAGCCCATTTGAGATTTGTAAGAATGTGTAGCCCATTTTTGAATTCTAATGGAATTTACTACAGCCCATTTACAATTTGTTAAAAGTACAGCCCATTTTAACCAACCGTTCAGAACAGAACTCAATAAAATTTCCCACATTTTGATGGGATCCGAATATTTTTATCCCAAAATTTTCGTCAGATTAAATACAATTTCGATATAAATTTATATTGCGTAAAAATCCAACAAAACATTCCGCTCGCAACAATTAATGAAATTAAAATTTTCAATATTCCAAAAATCATATTTTATAAAGTAATCACTGTTTGGTGCATTTTTATAGTTACTGCCCAGTTTTTTATAATTACATCACATTTATTATTTCTTAAAGCCCATTTTCTTGTTAAGCCTAATGCATCCCTCCTAGGAAAGATTTGCAGCCCAGTGGGGCGGAGAATAACAACTTGACCTTGCCTAGGTATTCCTAAAAAAAGTGTAGCTGGGCTAGCCATTTTCAGCTTGAAAAAATTAATATCCGGGCTGGATATCTGGCCTGGGCTAGACGGGCCACAACCCGCCCAGTTAACACCTGCAGTGATGTTTACGTTATTGTTCAGAGGAGAAAAATTAATATCTGGGGTAAACATCGAAAAACTCTCAGTGCTCACACCTCAAAAACACAAATACTGCTCGAGCTGCTTGGTCCCAAATTGCCGGCCGCTTCTTGTGCAATTCTCTCGTTTATTGGCTACTCCCTACTTTCCGGTTTATAATGCTCAATTCAAAAATCTCACCAATCAAGGTAGATGGCGAGTGGTGGAATACTTTTTCTTGTTTTGCAAAAGCACCTAATTAATGCTCTTGTTATCCTCAAAAAATTATATTTATCAATGAATTAATTGCAATGCATGCATGCATAAAGTACATGCATTGGTCAATTTTTCTCTTAATACTTGCATGCAATGATTTAATGCACCTTGAATCTGAACATGTGATGGAAAACAACCAAATTGAGCCTTTATAAAATGGAAAAACTAAAATTTTGAGATAAGCCCTATAAACCGGAAAGGAGGGAGTACATAGGTAGAGAATGGTGTGTGACCTTGATGTCATGAAACCAGGAGGATTCAAAATAAATTATAGTTATATATATATATATATATATATATTTTTATATATATATTAAGGAGGCTCTTGCGTATGTGAGGCTATGGACCTGGTGGGTCCACATTGTCATCCTATCCAAGTAAAGTGATCTCCTCGCCCATCGCTTCCGCTTCCTTCAGCTTGATCGGTCAGCCCCTCTTCCGGTGCAGGCGATTGCTCCGCCTTCAAACGACACAAGTGCCATCCGTCCGTCCATCTGCCGCACACATTAATGGTACGCAGTTGCCGAGGCGGCTACTCCGGCATCACATGTCTGTCCCTCCGCCCGCCCACCATTGCTATATAAACTGCTGCGCCGGCCATAGCCACAGTCATCCGCATCCGTTGCCTTTCTCATGTCCACACCACTACTGCCCACCATGGCTTCCTCGCGCTCTAGCGCTCTTCGGGACAGGCGGACGACGGACCACAAGGAGATAGCAGCCATTGATGCCGACCGGGTGGCCGACAAGCAGCCGGAGGATGACGACGTCCCAATGGAGAACATGGTAGTCGACGATCCGGTGCCAACCCCCTCCTCCACGCCATCCTCGCCGGTGCATTGCACCATGACCATCGATGAGGCCCATGCCCAATATATGGACAGGGTGAGGCAGATGCGTGAGGAGCAGTTCCGGGAGGCGCAGGCCGACGCCGCCTACAACCACCATCTCCTCCAGAGCACTGCAGCGGAGGAGCAGATCGCCGCGAGCGGGCGGAGCAGGAGGCGCTGCTCGACTCGTACCGCTCCGCCCGCAAGGGCCGCCTTGAGCGCTGGCGGTACCGCATGCGGGTGGCGGAGGCTCCGGCCGCCTACAAAGAGGCTAGCAAAGAGGGCGATGAAGCGGGCAAGGCATTGTTTGGCGAGACCGAGGACAAGGCAGAGGACAATGCCGGCTCTGACGAGTCCCCGCTCCACTCGCATCGACGACGCCCTGCTCCGCCGACGCCCTGCGGCGCCAACAACGAGGCAGAGGACACCGCTGGCTCCGCCGAGGCCCCGCGGTGCCAACAACGTGGCAGTGGACACCGCCGGCTCCACCGAGGCCCCGCCCCACCAACAACGAGGCAGAGGACATCGCCGTCTCAGCCGAGGCCCCACCATTCCGACAACGTGGGGGAGGATTTCCACCGCTCCGCTGAGGCGCCGCCCGCTGGCAACGAGACAGAGGCATCGTCGGCTCCGCCGAGGCCCCACCCCGCTGCCAACGAGGCTGCGCCACACAGAAAACGAGGAAGAGTAGAACACGGTAGGTCGCCGCCGCTCGGGTCCAAGTAAGGCCACCGCTGCTACCCTCCGGTTGAAGCCAAGCTAGGCGGGTTGACCATTGACGACCAGTTAGCTTCTTGGCGGCGACGTGGAGTCGGAGAGCTGCGCTGGAGAAGAACGCTGCTTCTACTTAACTGCTGGTGCAGTTGGCTGACTGACACGTGGGCCCAACATGCCACATGTCAGTTACGCAACTGCACCTACAGTTAAGTCACTGAAGCTTCTGTTCGGCTCAGCGGGACACATGTGGGTAGCTTCGGTTAATTAATTATACCTCCAGCGCACCCCTTTTTAGTTTTTTTCGAAAAGGAGAATGACCCCCGGCCTCTGCATCTGGGAGATGCATGCGGCCACAAACACCCCTTTTTAGTTGAAGAATGTATGAAATGTAATGAAATCCGGCATGTTTATATGAAATTCAACCGTTTATGAATGAATTTATTTCGATTAGTTCGAATTCCTGTATCACTGGCATTGGATGAACATGCAAAACAATACGTACTAGCATTATTCCCGGGGTGATCACCACGTTTGTAGCAGTTTCACATGTACTCCCTCCGGTCCTTTCTAGTCTGCATACAAGTTTTGTCTGCAGTCAAAGTATCTCTACTTTGACCAATCTTATACAAAAAAGTATGCACTTTCACAAGGTGCGAAGTAAAAGGAAATGTATGAGTACAAAGAGTTTGAGCAGCTTTTTAGTGTTTATGTACATTGCAATCAAACACACAGGCCTGGCAATTCATAGAGAACATTCAAAACAATCGATGATTATGCATCTCAACGACTCACATGTCAGAGGCAATATTTACTTCACAACTAAAGAATAAAGAAAAAATTGATCGCCGATGCTGACAGCAAAGGGCGTCCCATTTGAAAATATCAAATGCATATCTTGCTAAAATCAATGAGCAAAATTTGACAAGGTTGTCCCATTCCAAAATATCAAATGCCTATGATTGTGGAATGGGCAGGGTTTGCCATCAATTCGGACATTGACATGGCAACTCGTGCTAAATAAATCAGCTGTTCTTTTTGTGCAGTTCCACCAAAATCAACCAAATTCGCACGTAGCTTGTATGATTTTGCCCTTATATGTTGCAACGCCTTCAACTTATGGGCACCTCCTTTCTTGTGGTGGAAATGAATGATTCGATGTATTCATGAACATTTTGTGCAATTCCCGTTGAAATCAAGCTGAGCACCCCTGTTTGCACAAATACAAAAAAGTGATTAGTATAAAGCAAACTGTACTATGAATTGATAGTTTCAACATGCACATACATGGTCCATGTGGAGCACACTTTTAGAAAAATGGAACTCACCAGAAAGAATCCTAGAACAACATTGTACTCGCGCATCACAGCAAAAAATGGAGATTTCTCACCCTTCCGAGCTGAAGTTAGTTTGGTCTTGTGGGGAGTAATGTAACCATCCTTCAACTGCTCCTTCCGATGAGAAGATAGACAAGGCTTCTTCACCACTTCACGTACTCCATATTCTTCTTCAGAGGAAGATGATCCTGTTGTGCAAAGACAAGAGGACTACTAAATGCTAGCATCCATGTTTGCTCGAAAAAAGGAAAGGAAATATTTAAAACAGCACAGATGAAGCACTTCCCAAGGACAATACCACTTTTTCATGACAGTATCTAAATAGTATCACAACACCAATAGAGATGACAAAGCTCAATCATATGGATGAAATCAGTGGGCGATTACCAACCTTTGTCAGGAGGTTGATTGTGTAGAGCATACAGATGAAGCACTTCTCGGGAACCATCTGTTGCTATCTACGGGGGTGGCCATGCTTACTATATACTCCTCGATTAGTTTAATGTTTCCAACATCTTCTTATGCAGTTCCACTAAAATATATGGTATCTTCAAAGAAGATCCATGTTTGCACAAGTAGAGATAATTACGTATGGCATCAAATCGCTGGCAAAACAATTGCTCGCTCCAGCCATAGCAATAAATTAAGATGCAAAACTATATCATTACTTGTGTCATCACAGTTCTAGTGCTTCATTACAGCACCGGAGTTGATTTTTGTTTTTCTTCCGCTTGTTCTTCCCGTCGTCACTTGGTTCAAGAATGCATAAGCTTCGCCTTCAATGTAAGATTTGGCATGTCAATTAGGGAGCACAAGTATAGTACTAAACTTAATTTTCTGATGAAAGTGGCAAAATACAGGCCAGCTGTGAAATATCCTTATCTTACCTCAATGGGATATTACGGTGCACATACAGATTGGAAGTCTTGTCTCCATTTGTGTAGTTCACTAAAATCAAGCAACATTATCGTACAAGTAGCACAACATATGAAAGAACACTGCATAATCATGTGAAAGAAGGATAGTACTGACCTCTCATGATGCGGAATTCAAACAACTCACAAGAAGAAGATCTGAACCAAATTCGCCTTAACGGATAGGAAGTAAGATCTCCTCGTGTGCAGTTCCACTAAGATCAAGCAATCAAGCAACGTTGTCGGTTTGACATTTCGGTTGAACTGCACAAAACACTCTTAAAACAAAAGTGTTTTGTGCAGTGCAACAAAAGGTCACAATGGCAACGAGGTGAAGTAGATAACCCTGTTTACACAGAGGTGCAAAGGAAACAATTAGTGGTCAATAACGGTGGATGGCACAAAAGCCAACAAAAAGAAGCATCTACCTTATCTAAATGGGAAAGAAAGCAAGACGGTAGCATTTCTCAAACAGTGGCATTGATTAATAATAACATAGAGATTATATTAACAATAAAATTCGTTAAACATGTAATTTGCTTTTAACTGTGGCATTGCATCAATTTTCCAAATGACCTTATTAGAGGGTGTTTTTTACGAGGACATTTTGGTGTAGGGACTAAAAAACTCCGTGTCACCACATCTAAACCAAATAGGAGGGAATTTTCGGGACTAAAAGTGGGCATTTGGGACTAAAGAAAGAAGACCCCGAGGAGTCTTTTGGGACTTTTTCCAACAGTTGCCCTCGCCACGCATCGCACCTTGTTTCTATTAGTTCATTACTAGGGGTAACATGGTCCTTTATCATGTCATTTAATAACCTCTAGTCCATGTTTAGTCCCTGGAACCAAGCAGGTAGGGACTAGGGAGTTTTTAACCAAACAGGGCCATAGATTAACAACAACTAATGAGTTGCACGGGACAGTGGACGCACCAGCACCATGTGCATCTACCGATGTACTGTGGTCATGCACAGTCTGTTGCAACAAAGAACAAACAACCAAGGAGCATATTTTGTTATCTTCAGACACCTTTCCCTATGTGAGCGTAGCAAATCTAGTCCTGCTCAAACTCTATAGCCTTGTCCCTTCCTTTCCTTTTTGAACTAGTACTTTCGCCCCTTCCTTTCCTCTTTGAACCACGTCCTAGATTTATGCGATACAACTTTGCCCCATTCCTTTCCTCTTTGAACCACGTCCTAGATTCATGCTATACAACTTTCCCCCTTCATTTCCTCTTTGAACCACGTCGTAGATTCATGCTATATACAACTTTTCCCACTACTTTCCCCCAGTCCTTTCCTCTTTGAACCACGGCCTAGATTCATGGTATACATGCAGCTAGAGCAATGCATGTGGAGTAAGTAAAATATACCTTAAGGTTCTTGGGGCGTGGTTCGGTGGGCGACGGGACGGCGGTGAAGAAGAAGGGTCGGAGGCCCTCCCAGCGCCCTTGGGTGGAAAGTGAAAAGCGCCATTAGTGGATTCCCTCCTCGCCGTCGGCGACAGCGTTAAGCCTCCTTCCCTTCCCATGGACGGATCCCGCCGGCTCTTTGAGCAGCAGTGAGGCGAGAGAGAGGCCAACGAAGTCTTGTTTAGATCTGGACAGGGCGAGAGAGTGTGAAGAGAGCAACTACAAGCGTTGTGGATCCAGCGGGAGAGGGCGAGAGAGTGTGAAGAGAGCAACTACAAGCGCCGAGGCTCCAGCATGTATATATATACTGGAGAGAGAGTGTGAAGCGTGCCAACCCTAGAAAACGTTTTGACCAGTCAAAGAATCCTCCTGGCAAAAATTATGCTCAAGTGTAGTTATCGAACCCGAGACCTCAAGTTTGATGCGCGAACAGGCTAACCAGCTACACAACCCTCCCGTTATGTTCAACGAGAGGAAAATAACCTTTTATACATTCCTACATTCGTGTGACAGGCATGCCGTGTTTTTTGTGTGTGTTTGTGTGGGAGTCATTAGGATTTCAATCATAATCGTGTCATGTGGCTTTGGTGGTAAGACTATCCACAGTGGTGCCGAAATAATGCAGCCTTAGTCACCTTACCTCTCTCCACGTAGTACGTTGGGTCCCACCAATCGGAGGGTGAAACAAACAAATTAATAAGAAAAATTAAAAGCGCCACGTGTATCTTACTACCTCACACATCTCGCCATCGCCGGGAACACTGTCCAATTGATCCCTCTGTTCGCTCACGTACTATTTTAAGTAAATCCTTATTATAACATGCACACAAATTTTGGGCACTTGTATTCGACTTAAGTCAGTGTGCCACCATATCTCATATACTTACTACTCCCTCCGTCTAGGTGTAATAACTCACGTTAGAAGGTGCAACGGGACCAAGGTGCGTGCGTGTGCGTGTGTGTGTTTAACAGCATGTGTGTGTTAGAGAGTGCGACAGATCGACCTACTCCTACAGAGATATGCTGTGTACTGTACGATTTTAGCCGCGAGAGTCGGTGTATCCTCTCGTTTCTAGGCGTGTCCGGTAGGGACATGCGGACAGCTGCCACGCCCGCTCCTGACCAGCCTGGCCCACCCAAAGCCCCTCCACCGCCCGCGCGCGCTTCCCGCCCGAAACGGTCAGCGCCGCCCAAAGAATCGGTGCCGCATTCATGCCCGGGCAGAGCGGACGCGACCTCTCACTAGCGCAAGAGTGATGGTTGTTTCGTCCGTCCAACTTACTGCTGGGTCTATGTGATTTGACGGCTCATTGGTCTTTATTACTGAGGTGGTAGGACTGCTGGATGTCCCACGCTTTCGGCGAAAGGAGGTAGTAGATTACAATTTTCTCCATTCTTACAATGAGGAGTGAAAGAGCGTTGAAAATACGCAGGCTCGGTGATTACATGGCCCACTGACACTATCACCGTCGACACCTAACTCTTTACATAGTACTCCCTCCGCTCCTAAATATTACTAGATGAGTCCCCGCTCGCTGTCATGAACAGCGGTATATCTCTCTGCGCAAAATAATCGATTTCATAGAACTAAAAAAATCTATAACCGCATGACAAATGTGGTAGCCAAACTAAATAAACTCCCATCATCATTTATATCATCCCACATAAGGAAAAAATATCAGCCAACTCCTACTGCATAATGGGGTTATATTTTTATTTTTGACATGTTAATGGGACTTAAAAGCTCACTTACATGCATGCTACCGGTGCATGCTTGCATGCAGACATGTTGATGTGATTTAAAACCCACTCACATGCATGTGCCACGGTATTTCTGCATGCTTCCATGTGGCTTAGTGCTGAGCCTCTCAACGTCTAGATCAGATGGCTATTATGACTGATTTACTTCATCTAACGGCTACGTCAATTTTGATGATGTGGCTCAAGGAGAGGATAGAGAATTCCTAGTAGTGGGGGCTAGCTATTACTAGTAGATAAGTCTTTGTAGAGACTCCACTAGGTGAACTACATATGGAACAAAATGAATGAATCTACACTTAAAATGCATCTATATACATCTGCATGTGGTTAATGGTGAAATCCCTACAAAGACTTATATTTAGGTACGGAGGAAGTACTAGTATAGTACTAGTACGTACTGTAATTTATCAGCGAGATAAATTTGTACAATGCTATGAAGCTTCTAGCTCCTGTTGCATGTATCTTGCGTCCAAGGTTGCCCGTTGCAACATTTCATCAAATACAAAGGAGACTAACATGCATGCTATTGCATCTCAATGATTGACAGATCATAGCAAATATGTACTCCCTCCGTTCCAAAATAAGTGGCTCAACTTTGTGCAAACTTTAGTACAAAGTTGTACTACTACTAAAGTTGACACTTATTTTGGAACAGAGGCAGCTAAAGAAAAATAGATCCATGCAGTCCCTAGCCCTTGAACCGTGAACCCTGACCAGGCTTCAATTTGCTGGCAACGTTCGAGCTTCCTAATAAATGAAGTTTGCAACCTTTTGACAATCGGATCATTTTGTGCAGTTTCACCAAAATCGAGATGAGCATCCCTGTGGCAAAGAAATTGAAGAAGCGTGATTAGAATGAGATTACTAGGACTAGTTGATGAGACATAAACTCATCAAAAATACAGTACGTAGAAGCCAGTAGAGGTATCAGGTATGTGCGGGGCAAAGAAGTAGAGAAATATCCACTGGGAGTGATGTGGGCAGCTGGAGCAGTGGTGCAAGCCGGCTGTAAAGGGAGTTGTACCTGAGGGACGTAGCTCGACCTTGAGGATGGCGGCGGGAGGCGGCAACTGCCCACGTCGTGGCAGTGAGCAAGGGACGAAGGCAACCTCACCGGCTTTGTGAGAGAGAATGGCGGGGACCCCTGATCGGGACGTGCCGACAGTGGGTCTTCCCCGTCGGCGACGGACACTGCATCTACACTAAGCATCCACCCCTTCCCCAAGCGGACGTGATCCGCCGGGATGTTAGAGATGTGGCCACAGTCGTTTTGTGCGAGAGAGTGTGAAGAGAGCAACCCCAGCAAGCAACCGTCTAGGCTGGCCCGTCCTGACTATGTATATAGTGGAGCGGTTTCCTTTTCTCTCCATTTGAACCTATCATATTGCGTACGTGCCACTGAAGAAAAAAAATTATTTATAAATGACACGGCACCTACTACTCGTTCTCCTATAACCTTGCGCATGGCATCTCCAAAATATTAACCTTGCGATTGGCTCTTCGCCTCTTCGGGAAGTCGAGCAATAATGGTAGTGCAAGTATATATCGTTACGGCTATATGAGACCGAATGAATTGCTGCACGTCCACCACGTATGCATAAATGAGGGGCGAGGGAGAGTGCTACTACATACAGAGCAAAATGAGTGAATGTACACTCTAAAATACGTATATATACATTAGTGTTTGGAGTATGTACTAGTAGTTCATATTGAAATCTACTAAGGACATATATATTCCAAACAATATTATATAATCTCTATAACCAAGGTAGTAGGGACGAGGAGTAAACGGAGGGAGTAGTAAATTTTTCTCCTCGACCTACGAGCCACCGCGCGCATGGGCGAGGGAGCAGCAAGCTTCACCTCATCCTACGAGCCACCGCGCCCGTGGGTGGGGGAGACGGCGTACTAAGCAAGCTTCTCCTCGTTCTGCGAGTTGACTGGACACATCAAAAGTACTCCAGTGTATAGAGCGTTGCCTCTAAGGTAGGCCCCACATGGTTTGCCTCTTTTTTTAATTTAACATAACGTGTCAAGTCGCAATTTGTTTGTTCACCCGTGGTAGACGATCCTCCCTCCACCAAGTGGACAACCAAGACATCGCGTGCGAATTACCACGTGGGCTGCCTTTTCGCATGAAATGAGCTCCACCGTGTACCCGCGCGGGTGTGGTTGGTAAAGAGACGGGAGTACGTGCGCCGTGCATGCACCTCTTCTCTTCGTGCACGTCCCCCACCTACGTGTGTGTGTGAGAGAGATACAAACCGCGTTCGTGAGTGTTTTTTGTTTTGTGGTGGGGGGTGGGGGTGCGGTGGGGGGTTGATGTCGTGAATTATTTGTGGGAATATGTATCGATGACATCTCAAACAAAATTTTGCATGCAATGTGTGTGAAATGGAGGCCTATCCATATCATACATAGAGGGTCGAGCAATCCACGAGAAGAGAAGGAGGGGTCATAGCTATCGATAGAGTCGCAGAGAGGATCAAGTACGGCTGGGTGCGAGATCGATGAAGAGAGCCATCGAAATTGCGTGTGTGTGTGCAAGTCAAAGATATAGGGCGTCTGGCCTACCGAAACGTTAGAGGGCACATGTCAAGTTTGTGTGTGGCAGGGAGACATGACTAGAGAGCTTGATGTATCGGTTTGTGGGGGGGAGGGGTGGGGGGAGGGGTAGGCAGAGGCCTAACTATAGCGGTAGAACGACTCGTATATGTGTTGAGAAGGAGAGACCCAGCTATGTCATGAGGGAGAGCGGTCGACATCCATACATAACTGAAGGACGGAAAATATGATGGGACAAAGAGAGAGAGGAGAGAGAGAGGCAGGGAGAGGGAGGGAGAGGGGTAGAGTGCTGGATGGGTGATGGAGTTGCTTCTCGGAGATGTTGGGAGAGGCCTACTAGACAAACTGAGGGTGGAACTGCAATGTTATCAATAAGAGTGGGGATGTGTTTTTGTGGGTGCACATGCGTGATAGATCTGTCGGGGACGCATCCATGGATGATGAAGGGGAACCATGTGTTTGGTAAGCAAACCTAACTAGATCGATAGATCAATTGTTGTTTGTCGGAGGAAGGGAGAGACACAACTAATGAGGTAGATTGATCGATGTGTGGGTAAAAACGAGTTATAAGGACCTAGCTGGCTATATGTATAGCGAGAGATCGGTCGATGTACGTCCATTTGTTAGAGGCAAATAAGGCCCAGCGAGACGGATAGACAGAGAGAATGGAGCTAGGAGGTGGTGCGAGAGGCCCAACTACTAGCTGGATAGGGGGAGGAGTGTGCGGTTGTGAGATCGATTAAAAGAGGGGTGAGAGTTTACACGTGTGTCGACCATATGAGAGACACGAGGCAAGGACACATAAAGGAGGAGATTGAAGCTGTGTGTGTATCTTTGTGGCAGGCATCGGAGAGGTTTATCGATCCGTGTGTGTCGGAAAGGAGTTGTGGAGACTCGGGAGAGAGCGACCTAAAGGAAAAAATGAATGTGCCCGGTGGATAGAATGCCGAGGGAGGGGGAGGGCGGGGAGGGCGTGTGCATGCCTGAGAGAAAGTTAGTGGTAGCTACAAAGGTTAGAGGACTGTGTGGGTGTAAGAGACTAACAAAGATCATAATTTGTTATGAAAGCGGATTCATATATTTTAATAGGATATCATAGTGTTTTAAACATTGCATGCATGAATATAGCGGTGATACCACATGTTATACCATAATGTGATAATGCATAGCGTTTGCAACTCACAGCTAAATGCCGAACAATCTAAACCATACTATACATCAAGGGATATTTAAATTAGTGCCCATGGTTCCTTAGTTGTGCTCACTTATCCCCATGCTCCAAACGTTTGCTCACTTTTCCCCTCTTCCTTAGCTGAAACTCTCACAAATGCTCATAGCGGGCGTTTGCAGTCTTGACCGTCCATGAGCGTTAATTGCTGACGAGTGGGGCCGAGTCTTCGTCTGACTGTTGCTTGCTGACGGGTGGGATCGCAAGGAGACACGTATTGGGCAGCTTGTATGAATCTGAAACAGATCTAGACAGGCCGCACTGCACCGCGCCGCCCCGCCCCCTCCGCCGGCGTCGTGCCGCGTCCACCGCAATTGTTTCCTCCACCCTATGCCCTATTCCATTCGTCGGCGACGCCACGTCTCCGCCAGATATAGCCCACCTCCCCATCTGGGATTACATAGCGATGTTGAGTGAGGATGCCCGGAATGCAATCGACCGTGGAGAGGATTCGGTCGAATCCGCGGCAGATAATTCATGGATTAAACCTGGGTAAGCATTGTTTCCTCTCGAATTGACGTTCTAAGTCGTATTGTAGGCCGTATTTGACTTCTGTTTGCTTGCGAATTTGTGCTCGATTTTACCCGGCTAACTGAAGCCTTTGTTTCCTTCCCCCAACAAAATAGGATTGATCCCGCGCTGGCTTTCCGGCTGGCGATTAGAATGGAAACTAGTGTGCTGCGTGGTACTAAACCGCATTTGATTTCATCATTTTTCTATCCCAAAGTGGTAGAAACCAGCATATCTTTCAAAGATTTGCAAGCTGAGCTCGAAACACCTATCCACAGGTGATGCCGATCTTTGTTGAACTGAATTACTTTAGCAGTGACGAGCAAAGATTTCTCCCACTAACTTGCGATGACCATATGACGTTGCTTTTTGCTGGGATTGCTAGCTGCCGATTCGGTAAACTCCAAATCGATGTGCTTCAGCCACACGCAGAACGGGCGTAGGGGAAGGGAGTTCAGACATCATCTGTTTGTGCTAATAGCCAGCACCCCGGCACTCCTTGTAGGTCGACACCTGTTGGAAATATGCCCTAGAGGCAATAATAAATAGTTATTATTATATTTCCTTGTTCATGATAATCGTTTATTATCCATGCTATAATTGTATTGATAGGAAACTCAGATACATGTGTGGGTACATAGACAAAACCATGTCCCTAGTAAGCCTCTAGTTGACTAGCTCGTTGATCAATAGATGGTTACAGTTTCCTGACCATGGACATTGGATGTCGTTGATAACGGGATCACATCATTAGCAGAATGATGTGATGGACAAGACCCAATCCTAAGCCTAGCACAAAGATTGTGTACTTCGTATGCTAAAGCTTTTCTAATGTCAAGTATCTTTTCCTTAGACCATGAGATTGTGCAACTCCCGGATACCGTAGGAATGCTTTGGGTGTACCAAACGTCACAACGTAAATGGGTGGCTATAAAGGTGCACTACAGGTATCTCCGAAAGTGTCTGTTGGGTTGGCACGAATCGAGACTGGGATTTGTCACTCTGTGTAATCGGAGAGGTATCTCTGGGCCCACTCGGTAGGACATCATCATAATGTGCACAATGTGACCAAGGGGTTGATCACGGGATGATGTGTTACGGAACGAGTAAAGAGACTTGCCGGTAACGAGATTGCACAAGGTATCGGTATACCGACGATCGAATCTCGGGCAAGTACAATACCGTTAGACAAAGGGAATTGTATACGAGCTCGATTGAGTCCTTGACATCGTGGTTCATCCGATGAGATCATCGTGGAACATGTGGGAGCCAACATGGGTATCCAGATCCCGCTGTTGGTTATTGACAGGAGAATGTCTCGGTCATGTCTGCATGGTTCCCGAAAGCTTATGTCCTTAATGCACTGCTCAGTGTGCTGAACCCCAAACGTCGTTTGTGGATGTTGCGAACATCGGACATACACGTTTTGATAACTACGTGATAGTTCAGTTAAACAGTTTAGAATTGAGGCACCAAAGACGGTTTCGAAACGTCGCGGAACATATGAGATGTTTTGAGGGCTGAAATTGGGATTTCAGGCTCGTGCCCACGTCAAGAGGTATAAGACCTCCGACGATTGTCTTAGCCTACAAACTAAGGGAGAAAAGCTCAATCGTTGAGCTTGTGCTCAGATTGTGTGAAGTGCAACAATCACTTGAACCGAGTGGGAGTTGATCTTCCAGATAAGATAGTGATGTTTCTCCAAAGTCATTGCCACCAAGCTGCTAGAGCTTCGTGATGAACTATAACATATCAGGGATAGATATGATGATCCTTGAAGTATTCGCGATGTTTGACACTGCGAAAGTAGAAATCAAGAAGGAGCATCAATTGTTGATGGTTGGTAAAACCATTAGTTTCGAAAAGGGCAAGGGCAAGAAGGTATACTTCATGAAATGGCAAATCAGCTGCTGCTCTAGTGAAGAAACCCAAGATTGAACCCAAACCCGAGGCTAAGTGCTTCTGTAATAAGGGGAACAACCACTGGAGCAGAATTACCCTAGATACTTGGTAGATGAGAAGGCTGGCAAGGTCGATAGAAGTATATTGGATATACATTATGTTAATGTGTACTTTACTAGTACTCCTAGCAGCACCAGGGTATTAAGATACCGGTTCGGTTGCTAAGTGTTAGTAACTCGAAACAAAAGCTACGGAAGAAACGGAGACTAGCTAAAGGTGAGATGACGATATGTGTTGGAAGTGTTTCCAAGATTGATGTGATCAAGCATCGCATACTCCCTCTACCATCGAGATTGGTGTTAGACCTAAATAATTATTATTTGGTTGAGCATAGACATGATTGGATCATGTTTGTCGCAATATGGTTATTCATTTAAGGAGAATAATGGTTACTCTGTTTATTTGAATAATACCTTCAATGGTCTTGCACCTAAAGGAATGGTTTATTGAATCTCGATCATAGTGATACACATTTTCATGCCAAAAGATATAAGATAGTAATGATAGTACCACCTGCTTGTGGCACTGCCATTTGAGTCATATTGGTATAGAACGCATGAAGAAGCTCCATGTTGATGGATCTTTGGACTCACTCATTTTTGAAAAGTTTGAGACATGCGAACCATGTCTATTGGTGTATATGCATGAAGAAACTCCATGCAGATGGATCGTTTGGACTCACTTGATTTTGAATCACTTGAGATATGCAAATCATACCACATGGGCAAGATGACTGAAAAGCCTCGGTTTCACTAAGATGGAACAAGATAGCAGCTTGTTGGAAGTAACACATTTTGATGTGTGCAGTCCAATGAGTGCTGAGGCATGCAAAGGAATATCGTTATGTTCTTACTTCACAGATGATTTGAGTAGATGTTGAGTATATTTACTTGATGAAACACAAGTCTGAATTATTGAAAGGTTCAAGTAATTTCAGAGTGAAGTTGAAGATCTTCGTGACAAGAGGATAAAATGTCTACGATGTGATCATAGAGATGAATATCTGAGTTGCGAGTTTGGTACACAATTGAGACATAGTGGAAATTGTTTCACAACTAATACCGCCTGGAACACCATAGTGTGATGGTGTGACCGAACATCATAGTTGCACCCTATTAGATATGGTGCGTACCATGATGTCTCTTATCGAATTACCACTATCGTTGATGGGTTGGGCATTAGAGACAACCACATTCACTTTAAATAGGGCACCACGTAATTCCGTTGAGATGACACCGTATGAACTATGGTTTAGAGAAACCTAAGCTGTCATTTCTTAAAAGTTTTGGGCTACGACGCTTATGTGAAAAAGTTTCAGATTGATAAGCTTGAACCCAAAGCGGATAAAATGCATCTTCATAGGACACCCAAAATAGTTGGGTATACCTCCTAATTCAGATCCGAAAGCAATAGGGATTGTTTCTTGAATCGGGTCCTTTCTCGAGGAAAAGTTTGTCTTGAAAGAATTGAGTGGGAGGATGGTGGAGACTTGATGAGGTTATTGAACCGTCACTTCAACTAGTGTGTAGCAGGGCACAGGAAGTTGTTCTTGTGGCGCCTACACCAATTGAAGTAGAAGCTTATGATAGTGATCATGAAGTTTCGGATCAAGTCACTAACGTACCTCATAGGGTGACAAGGATGCATACTACTTCTGAGTGGTACGCAATCTTGTCTTAGAGGTCATGTTGCTAGACAACAATGAACCTACGAGCTATGGAGAAGCGATGGTGGGCCCAAATTCCGACAAATGGTTAGAAGCCATGAAATCCGAGATAGCATCCATGTATCAGAACAAAGCATGGACTTTGGTGGACTTGCCCGATGATCGACAAGACATTGAGATGAATGGATCTTTAAGAAGAAGACGGACGTGGACGGTAATATCACCGTCTATGAAGCTCGACTTGTGGCGAAGAGTTTTTCACAAGTTCAAGGAGTTGACTATGATGAGATTTTCTCATCCGTAGCGATGCTTAAGTCTGTCGGAATCATGTTAGCATAAGCTGCATTTATGAAATCTGGCAGATGGATGTCAAAATGAGTTTCCTTACCGGTTTAATAACGAAAGGTTGTATGAGATACAATCGAGAAGGTTTTGTCGATCCTAAGGATGCTGAAAGGTATGCTAGCTCCAGTGATCCTTCCATGGACTGGAGTAAGCATCTCGGAGTTGGAATATACTCTTTGATAAGATGATCAAAGATTTTGGGTTTATACAAAGTTTATGAGAAACTTGTATTTCCAAATAAGTGAGTGGGAGCACTATAGAATTTCTGATGAGTATATGTTGTTGACATATTGTTGCTCAGAAATGATGTAGAATTTCTATAAAGCATATAGGGTTATTTGAAAGATGTTTTTCAATAGAAAACCTGGATTAAGCTACTTGAGCATCGAGAACTATAAGGATAGATCAAAATGCTTAATAATACTTTCAAATGAGCACGTACCTTGATATGATCTTGAAAGTGTTCAAGATGGATCAGTCAAAGAAGAAGTTCTTGCCTGAGTTGTAAGGTACGAAGTTAAGACTTAATGCTCGACCACGGCAGAAAAGAAAGAAAGGACGAAGGTCTTCCCCTATGCTTTAGACGTAGGCTCTGCAGTATGCTATGCTGTGTGCCGCACCAGGAAGTGTGCCTTGCCATGAGTCAGTCAAGGGGTACAAGAATGATCCAGGAATGGATCATTGGACAGCAGTCAAAATTGTCCTTGGAGTAAATAAGGACATGTTTCTCGATTATGGAGGTGATAAAGATTTCGGCGTAAAGGGTTACATCGATGCAAGCTTTAACACCTATCCGAATGACTCTGAGTAGCAAACCGGATACGTATAGTGGAGCGACCATTTGGAATAGCTCCAAGTGGAGCGTGGAAGCAGCGTTTACAATATGACCTAGAAATTTGCAAAGCACACACGGATCTGAAAGGTTCAGACCCATTGACTAAAACCTCTCTCACAAGCAAACACATGATCAAACCTCAGAACTCATTGAGTCTTAATCACATGATGATGTGAACTAGTTTACAGACACTAGTAAACTCTATGGATGTTGGTCACATGGTGATGTGACCTATCAGTGTTAATCACATGACGATGTGAACTAGATTATTGACTCTAGTGCAAGTGGGAGACTGTTGAAATATGCCCTAGAGGCAATAATAAATAGTTATTATTATATTTCCTTGTTCATGATAATCGTTTATTATCCATGCTATAATTGTATTGATAGGAAACTCAGATAGATGTGTGGGTACATAGACAAAACCATGTCCCTAGTAAGCCTCTAGTTGACTAGCTCGTTGATCAATAGATGGTTACAGTTTCACGACCATGGACATTGGATGTCGTTGATAACGGGATCACATCATTAGCGTAATGATGTGATGGACAAGACCCAATCCTAAGCCTAGCACAAAGATCGTGTAGTTCGTATGCTAAAGCTTTTCTAAAGTCAAGTATCTTTTCCTTAGACCATGAGATTGTGCAACTCCCGGATACCGTAGGAATTCTTTGGGTGTACCAAACGTCACAACATCACTGTGTGGCTATAAAGGTGCACTACAGGTATCTCCGAAAGTGTCTGTTGGGTTGGCATGAATCGAGACTGGGAGTTGTCACTCTGTGTAAACGGAGAGGTATCTCTGGGCCCACTCGGTAGGACATCATCATAATGTGCACAATGTGACCAAGGGGTTGATCACGGGATGATGTGTTACGAAACGAGTAAAGAGACTTGCGATAACGAGATTGAACAAGGTATCGGTATACCGACGATCGAATCTCGGGCAAGTACAATACCGTTAGACAAAGGGAATTGTATACGGGATCGATTGAGTCCTTGACATCGTGGTTCATCCGATGAGATCATCGTGGAACATGTGGGAGCCAACATGGGTATCCAGATCCCGCTGTTGGTTATTGACAGGAGAACGTCTCGGTCATGTCTGCATGGTTCCCGAACCCGTAGGGTCTACACACTTAAGGTTCGATGACGCTAGGGTTATAGGGAATAGATATACGTGGTTACTGAATGTTGTTCGGAGTCCTGGATGAGATCCCGGACGTCACGAGGAGTTCCGGAATGGTCCGGAGGTAAAGATTTATATATGGGAAGTCCTGTTTTGGTCACCGGAAAAGTTTCAGGTTTTATCGGTAACGTACCGGGACCACCGGGAGGGTCCCGGGGTCCACCAAGTGGGGCCACTGCCCCGAGGGCTGCATGGGCTAAGTGTGGAGGGGACCAGCCCAGGTGGGCTGGTGCGCCCCACAAGGGCCCAAGGCGCCTAGGGTTTGGGGAGGGTGCTTCCACCTAACTTGGGGCCAAGTTTCCCCTCTCCCCTTGGCCGCCACCCATAGATGGGATTGGGGGCTGCCGCACCCCTTGGGGTGGAAACCCTAGAGGGGGCGCACCCCCTCCCTCTCCCCTATAAATACATGAGGTCTTGAGGGCTGCCAACACATGAGTTTCACCTCTCCCTGGCGCAGCCCTACCTCTCTCCCTTCTCCTCTCCCGCGGTGCTTGGCGAAGCCCTGCAGGATTGCCACGCTCCTCCATCACCACCAAGCCATTGTGCTGCTGCTGGATGGAGTCTTCCTCAACCTCTCCCTCTCTCCTTGCTAGATCAAGGCGTGGGAGACGTCACCGCGCTGTACGTGTGTTGAACGCGGAGGTGCCGTCCGTTCGGCACTAGGATCTCCGGTGATTTGGATCACGACGAGTACGACTCCTTCAACCCTGCTCACTTGAACGCTCGCTTAGCGATCTACAAGGGTATGTAGATGCACTCTCCTTCCTCTCGTTGCTGGTTTCTCCATAGATAGATCTTGGTGACACGTAGGAAAATTTTGAATTTCTGCTACGTTCCCCAACAACACCAAGTAAAGCAAGTGGTTCATGGAGCCACAACATGCCTGCTGCCAATTCTGGTTCCTGATTCAGCTGCTGCTTCTCGTGTACCTTCTGCAGTTGGTGTAGAAGAAGATGCAGAACCTGACGAGGCAAAGGCTTACAAATGATGATGAAGACGAGATGATGTTTCCTGAACTGGTCGATGTAGCGACAGCAAGCAAAGGATGACTTAATATATGGAGGAGCCCATCAGCCAAGCTAGGTTTGATGACACTGACGATGAAGGGAAGGTGGAGAACATGGACAGCTTAATCGAGGATGAATACGATGGTGATGACATGCCAACAATTGAGTGGAACAGGGAAAAACCTGAGCTTAGTGTACGTACCATTTTCCAATCAATGGTGGACTGTCGGAATGCAGTGACAACATGGTGCATTATATCTGAAAACACCTATAAGATTGAAAGGAGTGAGCCAGCAAGGTTCACAGTTTTTTGTCCATATCCTAGGTGTAGGTGGAAGTTGCATGCATCTCATATGAGAAAGAGCAAATATATTCAGGTAATCCAA
The DNA here is from genome assembly GCA_021605145.1 of Aegilops bicornis. Classification (NCBI taxonomy): domain Eukaryota; kingdom Viridiplantae; phylum Streptophyta; class Magnoliopsida; order Poales; family Poaceae; genus Aegilops; species Aegilops bicornis. The sequence continues at coordinate 718,430,341 of CM038671.1, forward strand.
GTTCAGTTAGTAATTTAGTTTCAGATTGTTGAGTAAGGTTTCTTAACTATTCTTTACCCTTTTATTTTGTTTCAGATAAAGAAAAACCCACACAAGCACACCTGTCCACCTGGAGGGGGAGGGGGAAGGCCAAAACCAAGCTAGCAAAAACTAGGTGGGTGGCAGATGCTATTTTGGATTGGCTGAGAGAAGAACCTGGACTTGGTCCAACAGCACTCCATGGGAAGCTTTTTGAGAAGTACAAGATAGAAATTCCTTACATGAGAATTTGCAATGCTAGGGAAAAGGCTCTTGACAAAATTAATGGTCAATGGAATGCCAGTTTTCAGCTGCTTTACACTTTCAAAGATGAAGTGGAGATGGCAAGTCCAGGGAGTGTTGTAGAGATTGACAATCATATAGTTCCATTCAAAATAAAAGGGAAGTCATTTCAGAAAGAGTGCTTCAGAAGGGCTTTTGTTTGTTTCAAGGCTTGCTGTCAGGGGTTTCTAGATGGTTGCAGGCCCTATTTGGCTGTAGATGCTACACATTTGACTGGAAGATGGAGAGGACAGCTAGTAGCAGCTTCTGTAGTTGATGGACACAACTGGCTAGTCCCAGTTGCATTTGGTGTGGTGGAGGCAGAGTCTGAGAAAAGTTGGGTCCTGGTTTCTACAGTTCTTGCAAGAACATTATAGGCACACCCCCAGGTTTAGCTATACACACAGATGCTTGCAAGGGTTTAGAGAGTGCAGTGGAAATTGTATTCCCTGGAGTGGAGCACAGGGAATGTACGTGACACCTAGCGCATAATTTCAAAAAGTAGTTCAAAGGTAAAGTTTATGATGAGAACTTATGGCCAGCATCATACACATGCAGCAAAAGGAAGGATGAACACCATTTGAGAGTGTTGTATGCTCAAAATCCTCTTGTGAAGGAGTACATGGATGAACATCATGGCAAGGTGTGATCAAGAAGCAAATTCAACAAAATCTGCAAAGTAGATTATGTGACCAGTAACCTTGCAGAATGCTTCAATTCAAAGTTCAAGTCAGTGAAAGGGCTCTTGTTGTGGCAAGCATTTGACAAGATGAGGCAAATGATCATGATAAAGATGGCTCTTCGCAAAAGAATTGCAGAAACACAATATGTTGGTCATCAAATGCTCCCATCATTGATTAAGGCATTGCACTTGAAGGCAAGAGGACTGAAGATGAAATGTATTCGATCTGGTACATATGAGGGAGAGGTTACCTATCTTGACACTAAAAATAGGGTATGGAGGTATCCTGTGAACCTAAGTACTAGAGAATGTACTTGTAGGCAATGGCAGATCTGGGAAGCCATGCATACATGCCCTACATCCGATGATCGTTATCGGGGTGCAGATGGTGAAGTTGATCAATATTGCTCGAGTATTTCTCTCATTGCCAAATTTATGGCTGCTTATCTTGACAATGTGCCTGCACTATTGGGGAAAGATCAATGGAACATAGTAGATCCGTGGTTCAAACTCCACGCCTCTGTCATTACTATACCACCAGAAGACCAAGGAACCAGAGGATTAGAGCAGGTGAGGAGGGTCGTCTACCAAAGAAGCGTGCTTGCAAAAAATGTGGAGTTCGGGGCATATTGCTAGGCTTTGTACCAATGCAAAGGATGCATCATTTGGAGAGGAGGAAAGATGGACAATGCCAATGCTGAGGAGAATGCAGCAGCAATGGAGACTGAAGATGGAGTGGAGAATGCAGCAGCAAATGAAGCAGTGGAGAATGCAGCATCAAATGAAGCATCTTGGTATGTGTTTGCACCCTTTTGTAGAATGCAACTACCCTTTTGTTTGCATTTGTTCTCTTTTTTTTCCTATGGCTTATAATTTTATTTACCAGCTCTAGGGAGAAAAGGCCAAGAGATGAAGAAGCAGAAGATTTTGAAACCATGGCCTTTGATGGTTTTGAATCTATAAGAGAGGAAGAGGAGGGCGTAATTTTTCCAATTGTGCCTTTAAAGATTACTGAACCCATAGATGACCGTCAAATGGTGGTCGTCAAGTTCTTGGCGAGTGCAACTACTCCATCAGCACCTCCATGAGGAAAACCCCAAGTAAAGCCCAAGATCAAAAGGAACAAGAGTCTGAAAGAAAAGAGCATCTCAACTAGGGAAACCAGGAGCAAGACGGTGAAGCCAGCTGCAAACACAAGGAGCAAGTCGAAAATTTGAATTAAGTTGTTGGGAAATGTTTGTGTTGTCAATTTGAGGGCGACTGGATCGCTTAAAACTTGGTAGATTTGTATTAAGATATTGGCATCTTAAAACTTGGTAGATTTGAGCTACTGTGAAAACTTATCAGTTGTAATAATGCTGCTTCTACTTTGGTTTCTTATTTGAGTCAGAATTCAAATTTCCATCAAAATTTGAATTTAAATCAATATTTGAATTTAGGCCAAAATTTGGATTCGAGTCAAAGTTGAAGTTGAACATTGGAGGTTCATTGCTCATGCGGTGTATTTGATCGAGCATTTGAAGTCCAATATTCGTAGGCGAACAGTCCGAATGAGAAATGTGCTAGAAACGAGCTCGAAAGCTAGGGTAAACAGCCCTATTTGAAATCAAGTTTTTTTTGACCTTGCCTAAATGAGGCATATATATTTTTATTAACACTTGTTCCATATATATAGCGTAAAAATGAAGTCTCACTATTTATAAATTAATATTCATATTACTACATTTTTTTGAAAAAATATGCTTTTATTTCAAAACCATCAAATAACACGTTTTAGATATGAAAATGAAAAAGTAAGTTCAGATCCTTCTTACTCACTCCAAAATGAAGCTATGGAGATTTTTCTGACTTTTTTAATTATCTTGATTTTTTTCAAACCCTAAACCCTCTCTTCCTATTCTACGAATTCTGAAAATGTTCATAGGTGATAGCTCATTTGTGTGAAGACTTTTTTCATGAAAATGACCTACACCAAGTTTATATTTTTTTCTCATAATCTTGTCACATATGACGGCTATGTGCGCAAGAATTACAACATTTTGTTTTTTTTTGAATTTTTTAAAAACATTTGAACTTGATTTCGACAGATCACTTCAAAAAATGATTTTAAAAAAAACGCCCCTATACCGAGTTTATTTTTTTTATGGTAACTAGGTCTCATAAACGGACGAACTACGTTCGTTTTATATTTTTGCGATTTTTTTTAATTTAGTTATGGCCATTTGAAATCTGGTCAAACCCTAATAACCCTGTTGACTCGCTCATAAACCCGCAGAAATGCTCCAAACCCTAGCGTCGAACGTGCGCCGTCGGATCCTACCAAGCGCCAAACACTACCCGTCAGACATGGGCCAGGCATGCGCGATCCGCGTGATGCATCCTGATTGGTACTGCACTGTCCTTCTCGGGTTTTTTATGATCTGGCCCACTTTACATATGAAATTGTATTTTTCGCACATGACAACCACATGTCAGTGTTAAGAGTTGGTTCAAATATTCAAACTGCAAAATACAATGTGGCAAATCGTCAATATAGCTTCCCCTTCTCCTCTTCTCCATCCGATGCAGACAAAGGCATCGAGCGGATCGAGCAATTCTTCATTTCTTTCCCCATCTTCTCGTTCTTCTTCCTCTCGAGCAATTCCTCTGTTTCTTCCTCTCGGCGATATGTCGACCTCCTCGTCAACCCCGTTCCACGTGGCGGTGTATGGTCCAAAGGCCGATGACTCGATGCATCGACTGCCCACGGATCGCGCCATCAAGCAAGCGGTTGACTTCGAAGGAGGAGAAGAATGGGAACTTTGGGCGCGAGTTCATAAAATGCGAGAGCAAGCTGGAGGGGCAGGTTAGATCTGAGTTTTCCTCGCATCCTTTATCTCTAATTTCTCAAAAAATCTGTCAGATTTGGATTTAGGTTACATGATTTCGTTTTCAGATCTTGAAGAAATGCCACCATTTCGAGTGGATGGATGATTACATCCAGAGGCTTCAAGGGTCGGGCTTGCTGGATTCGAGGGGAAATGCAATCCGCGAGTCTAATCTGCCCCATGACAGTGCCGCTCCGGCAGCAGCAGCGCGTCCGGAATACCCGACGGTGGTAGATGTCGAACTGAAGACGGAATTGAAGAAGATGAACAAGAACTTCAAGGAGCTTATTGAGTTGAAGAAGCAATCCAATCTGATAGCTTTAGGAATACTTGCTCTAGGAATTTTTTACTTGATGGCCATCTCTCGTTAGAGATGTTTGTCTACTGTTGTTGCCACTGTTTAGCAATCCAAGTCTGTTTATCTCAAATGCACCTCTGTTTAGTGCAACTGTCGATCTCTGAATGTATGCGGTTTACTATTAAGTTCCGACACTTTCAGTTTCGGCGGAAAACAACTACCAGTTCAGTGATAGGATTATTTTGTTAGCTAATAACCTCGAGTGTTGGATCACACCCTAGCTCGTCAGATGACGGTAAGTAGTACTTGAGCAGCACAAGGGATCTACATCAAGTTCATCTCTTCTCTCTCGCACTTGCCAAACTTTTGTCCTCGAGTTAAATCGATTACGCTAAAAAAAACCTAGTTCGTGGGCCCAAAGAGAAAGCCCAGAAACAAGCGATGTTTCTTTTTTTGTTTAGGAAGGATTGCTTTGTTCTTTGTTGTTTCTAATTGCTTTTTTCATTTATTTGATTGCCCAATCTCTTCTATCTCATTGAGGAATTTTTTTGGCTTTCCTTTATGGGTCCCTTCATTTTTTAGAATCAAAGTATTTGGAAACCGCAGTATTATTATGCCTAGCGAACCAATACTTCATGATTAGAAAAAGAGGTCTAACCCTCTTTTTTATATACTTCAAACATAGTGTAGTTAAACTACACATTTGACTAAAGCCAAATATCTCAAAGTATTTGATACTTCAATATTTCTGAAAACCAATTTATTCTTTAAAGGGAGCCCTTCTTTGAATACCTAAAAAATACAGAGCTCTCAAACCAAAGCCGTGTACAAATGTACAATATGTTCATATTTTTAGAAGGCATCTATAAACACATAATTTTTAGTTTGTTTGGTTAATTTTTCCCACGCCAATTAGTCGTGTCTAAACTTGGGACAAAAAAAATACAAACATAACAAAGCATTAATTTAACACACATAACTTAACTTAGATAGGGTTGCTAGGGCAACATAAGTTCTTACATAGACACCGATAAATAATCCCTAATAATTAACCTTACATACATAGGGTAGCTAGCTCGGGCAACACACACACCAAACTCACACTACATAGTAGATAGATAGGGTAGCTAGGGCAACACCGCCATGTCTTCACCGTCGTCTTCACCTTAACTGCCGGCTTCACCGTCTTCTTTGCCGCCGGCTTCAGTACTCCTCCTCCTCAAGGCCGTTGTTGCCGACGTAGTACGGGAGGCTGTGCATGCGGTTGCGAGTGGGGAAGACGCTCTCGAAGTCGGTGAAGATGTTATAGGTCGTGAATGCGATGAACTCGCACCCACACCAATACACCTTACCGAGCAGGTAGTAGGTCCCAGAGAGAGATCGTGGCATGGGTGACTTCAGGAGAGAGATCGTGGCGTGCGGATCAGATGGTGCCACCTCAGCGATCCGCGTGATCGATCCGTGGGGTTGTGCTTTCTCTTTGCCGTCTGCTATTTTTTTTACAGATGGCAAAGAGCTAACTTTGCCATCTGCTTTTTAATTTACAGAGGGCAAAGCTAGCTCTTTGCCATCTGTAAAAAAATAGCAGACGGCAAAGTGTCTTTGCCGTATGTGTAAACTTGGACAGACGGAAAAGTATGTGTTTGTCGTCAGTTGTTCTTCGCCGTCAGTCACTGTCGGAAAAATTGGTCTTTGCCGTCTACCCCGACGAAATGCTGACGGCAAATCTCCTGTTTCCTGTAGTGACAATGTCTATACTTTCAATTACTTTTGTTGTTTATCAGCCATTTGAATTGGAGAGCGTGATGGCAGTATCTAAGGGAGTAACAACACGGTCTTCAGAAAAGATAGTGCTACCAGTTGATGCAGATAGAACCACGGTTGTACTTGCCCAAGGACCAGATCCACCACACATAACCTAGACTCTCACAGATTGTACCCCTACCCAGTTGGACAGAGAACCAGCTACACCCCTTTTAACCCCAACCCCGGCAGATAGTAACCCAATTCCAGTTGACACATCACCGTCTCCACCATAGAGCACCCAAACACGAGCGGTTAGTAAGGGAACTGCAGTGCCCAAAGCACGAGGACCACCACTCTGAATCCCAACTCAACGCTTGAAGGAGAAGAAGATATGTTCTCAGGTCAGGTTCTGTAGCTATGGTTCATACTCCTTCGCTCTTGCATTACTGTATTTACTCATACCAACTATTTTCAAATTTGAAGGATGGAATTGAAACTCCAATGGCGCAACAGGTATGTTTTAAACCTGTTTCTTTAACTGGTTTGCTGTTGTAACCTGCTCTATGTTGATTTCAGTTTCAATTGAATAAACAGTTATGTTCTCATGTCATGCACATTACAAGTGTTGTTATTGATCTATAGTTACCCACCCTTATATTCTGTCTATTCTGCTTTGTCTTGAACAAATATTATTTGAACTGTGTCTCTATCTTGATTTGGCAACAAAAACTAGAATGATATAGACCATAAAGTGACCATGGCACATAGATATATGTTTGTTTCATGTCGTTATCCTATCCACTTTACTACCGAACTCATTTACCAAAATGATTTTCATATACAACATGGTAAACATGTGATGTGTCTTCTTGTTTCTCTTTTAGAATGCGGACAAAATATTGGAGAACAAGATCTGTGTTATCCAATGGTAAAGGAAGTAATGCAGATAAGGTTCAAGATAGTGAGACATCCCTGTTGGTCTCCAAGAAAGCTGATAAAAACTATCTTGACGATGGTGAGGGAACCCAAAAGTCCTGTCTTGATGTAGTGTTCGAAAGTTCTTGGCCACTACAAATTTGGCACAAGCTCTTTGAACTCGCAAATGAATCACTTTGTCTTCTTGAGTCTCAACTTCAAGTTGAAAGACATCGATCGATGTCTTTGCGACACGGCTAAGTCAAGGGCCGAGGAAGTCCTGCAGAATTCAGATGCATATTTTCTCGATGCAAAGAAGTTACCGGAGGATTTAAGCGCCAAACAAGAGAAAGTTAATAAGCTTGCTAAGCATCTTGCCAGCATTATGGGTACCCAGGATATTGTTTCTTGAGATCTTCTAAAGTGGTTTCAGTTCTGGATTGGTTTTGCTGCGGCGTTTATTTGCGCTGGTCGCCAACTTTGATAACCAGTGTATATGATATGCTGCTTTCTTCCCTATATTTGCACTGGTGGCGAACCTTGATGCCCGGTGGATGTAATATGTGTAACAGCCGTGATAGCCTAGCATAAGTTGCTTGCTTATTTATTTCCTTGTTGTCTTGTTTATTTGTTTGCTTGTAGTCAGTGTAGTTCTTTTTAAAACTAGGCCACAATAACCATGGGCTAATATTTACTGTAGTGACACTGGGCCTCCCACGGTCAGAGAAACAGTGGGCCTTCTACGGGCCATAGAAACAGTAGGTCTTCTACGGGCCATAGAAACAATGGGCCTTCTACGGGCCGTTGAAACAATGGGCCTTCTACGGGCCGTAGAAACAATGGGCCTTCTACGGGCCGTAGAAACAATGGGCCTTCTACAGGCCATATCATCAATGGGCCTTATACGGGTCGTATGACCATAACAGGCCATCGTTAATAGGCCATATTTGATGATGCTATGAAAATGGCCCAACGTATTAACGGACCAGAAACGGGCGGATGTAACCACGGGCTGAATTTGGCCCACAAGCAGAAAATGACAGTAACGGGCCGTAAGTAAACGAATCTTTGAAATGAGCCCAAGAATAAATGGGCTCGAGAAGGCCGAAGATAACATTTGCTGAAACGGCCCAATCGAATAACGGGCCCTTAATGGGTATAAAGTGATATATCGTTCATAACGGGCCGCCGCTTACGGAGTCGTTAGTGGGCGATAGTGATACCATCGCTCATTGCGGGCCGATTTCACCACGGGCCGTTAATAGGTGAAGAGTTACATAGGGCCTTATATGGGCCGAAGACGTCATGGGCCATACATGGGCCGTGGCGAAAACGGGCCGAATCATATTGGATGGCCCAGATGACGCTAATGGTCCTAATTCGGATAGGGCGTAACAAGCCTTGGGTTAGCAGGCTGTAAATGGGCTATATGCGAACAGGCCGTTAATAGGCTTTCCATGGGCCGGCCCGCCACCTTTTGACCAAGGCAAATGGGCCGTCCTTTTCACTGGAATGGGCCGCTGTTGGGCCGTGCCACGTGTCGACGTATCATAGGTGCCTTCTGTCCAATGAGTGGATGACATCTGTCCCAACGGTGAGCCGACACGTGTTTCCTCCAGCCAATGATGATTTTACACGTGGAAAATCCCCATTGGTCGGGGCTGTTAACGGGTTATCGGATCCAAAACCTGACCCGATAGCTTAACGGCGTTCCGTTACGGTGGATGCCACGTGTCGGTCACCCTTGACGAAAGCAGTTCTGTGACACGCAATTTATCGTCATGGAAGTGGACACTTCCGTGATGATAATTTTGGTAATGTCATCGAACACTTCTACGACAAAGACAGTATGACTATCTTGATTCTGTCATAAATTTGTCATGGATGTACATGCATGACAAAAAATGCGACCTACTGTGACAAACACGTATCATCACGGAAGTGTATTTTTTTTGTAGTGAACTCTTGTAATTCGGTGTTGTTCTGGTCTGATGGATGGCATTGTGGGGGATTCTGCACGTCCACTTCGCGATAGATTGCCTCAGTTGTTTTCTTATGCTATTGATGATAAGCTCTCTGTGCCAGAGTTCATTTCCACTGCTGAGGTCTCTTCTTTGTTTAACCTGTCCATTTCTCAAACTGTCGTTGCTCAATTGGTTTGTCTTCAGAGGTGGATATCTGATCTACAACGGGTCCCATTGGAAAATGACGTTTGGTTTTGGATGGAAAAGGGGGAGTACTCTACAAAGAGTTACTACACCCTCATGCACTCACACTTGACAGTCATCACCCCATGCAAATGGCTTTGTAAGAGTAAATGCACAATGAAGATCAAATGTTTTGCCTGGTTGTTGTTCTTTGATAGATTGAACACAAAGGACATGCTGGTTCGACATCATCGGAGAAGATCTGATAAGGATAATCTGTGTGTCAAGTGCCCGGCCAGGAGCTATGAAAATAGGATTCACCTCTTCTTCACATGTAATTTCAGTGTCAGAGTTTGGAACTATCTGCAAATTGATTGATCTCACCAGGGTAAAATTGGAGGCTGCTTGCTCCATGCCAAAACTAGTTTTGGTCATCCTTTTTTCTTTGAGGTTTTCATTACTGCTGCTTGGTGCATCTGGATTACACGCAATGGGAAAACTTTTAGACATGCCAGATCCTCTTTTAGCTCTTGGAGATGCTTGCTTATTAATGATATCTTCTTGTTAGTGCATCGGGTTCAGGATAGCATTAAGCCAAAGCTTCTTGCCTGGATCGAGAGCCTTCCATAGGCCTCTGTAGCTCTTTGTATATAGGTGAGTATCTTTGTAATTACGTTAGAGTTTTTCTATTTTGTACATATATTGTATCTTTATCTTTGAACTGTGGGAGATGAATAAAGGACAGTGGGGCTGTTGCCGCACAGTAAATAGTCAAAAAAAGTTACATCATATGGATCTCCAAGAGACCATTGTATTGAGAATTAAACGAGAGAGAGAAAACCATCTAGCTACTAACTACGGACTCGTAAGTCTACAATGAACTACTCACGCATCATCAGAGAGGCACCAATTAGGATGATGAACCCCTCCGTGATGGTGTCTAGATTGGATCTGGTGGTTCTGGAACTTGCAGCGGCTGGAATTGATTTTTGTCGACTCCCCTAGGGTTTCTGCAATATTGGGTATTTATAGAGCAAATAGGCGGTGCGGGAGGCCACCGAGTTGGGCTCAACCCACCTGGGCGCACCTGGGCCCCCAGGCGCGCCCTGTGGATTGTGCTCCCCTCGGAGCACCCCTCTAGTACTTCTTTGGCCCAACAGGTGTCTTCTAGTCCAGAAAAAATCCACAAAATGTTTCGCTTCATTTAGAATCCATTTGGTATTGATTTCCTGCGATGTAAAAAACAATCAGAAAACAACAACTGGCACTGGGCACTATGTCAATAGGTTAGTACAAAAATGATATAAAATGATTGTAAAACATCCAAGAATGGTAATATAACAACATGGAACAATAAAAAATTATAGATACGTTGGAGACGTATCAACATCCCCAAGCTTAATTCTTGCTTGTCCTCGAGTAGGTAAATGATAAAAACAAAATTTTTGATGTGGAATGCTGCCTAACATGTTCATCACGTATTCTTTTCTTTATAGCATGGACATTTGGACTTTTATATGGTTCAAAGAAATAGTCTAGTTTTGACATGAAGACTTTAATACTCAAGCATATCAGCAAGCAACCATATCTTTCAAAATATCAACACTAAAGCAAGTTATCCCTAGCCCATTATGCTCAATCATTGATTCATTCATGAAACACACTCGAATACTAGCTATACCCAATGCTCAAGTACGATCATAGTGCCCCTTAGTTGGTGCTTTAAAAGAGAAAATGAAGACTCAAAGTAAAATAAAAATTGCACCCCAAACAGAAAAATAAAGTTTATTCCTTTTTCCACCATACTTCCACTTTCCATGGCTAACCGTATCCACGGGTGCCCTCCATACCAACACTTTCTAAGGAATTTATTATTTGACAACAAAAGGTAAATTCATTTTTCATTTTGGGATTGGGCATCCCTAATACCTTTGCCATACTCTCGTGCAGTGACAAGTGAATAAACACTCATCTTGAGAATAAAATATCTAGCATGGAAATATATCAGCCACCCCCCGTTTCATGAGCGGTATGAGCACACAAAAGAGAAATTTATTTTGAAATTTAGAGATGGCACATACAAATGTGCTTAGAATGGCAAAAGAATACCGCATATAGTTAGGTATAGTGGATTCATGTGGCAAAATTGGTTTAAAGGATTTTGGATGCACAAGTAGTGGTCATACTTAGTGCAAATGAAGGCTAGCAAAAGATTGGGAAGCATCCAACCAAGAAAAAAAATCTCATAAGCGATCATTAAGCGTAACTAACACCGAATAATGCACCACAAGTAGAATGTAATTTCATTGCATAACTACTGACTTTCGTGCTTGCATAGGGAATCACAAACCTTAACACCAATATTCTTACGAAACCATAATTACTCATTAACATGACTCACATATCACTATCATCATATCTCAAAACTATTACAAAGAATCAAGTTTATTTTGTCCAATGATCTTCATGAAAGTTTTTATTATATCCCTCTTGAATATCTATCACTTTGGGACTAATTTATATGTTGCTTTTGATAGTTCAAACAAATTTAAATGAAGATCACGAGCATAAAAAATTTCTTCTCTCAAAATAATTGAAGTGAAGCAAGAGAGAATTTCTATTTTTTTACTAACTCTCAAATAAATCTAAGTGAAGCATGAGAGCATTTATTCAAAAATAGTAAAGCACACCGTTCTCAAAAAGATATAAGTGAAGCACTAGAGCAATTCCATAGCTCATAAAGATTTAAGTGAAGCATAGGACCAAGCATAGCATAACTTTTGGCCCTGTCAAAAAGGTGTGTGCACCAAGGATTCAAGACTTAAAATAAAAAGAAAAACAAGCAAAGACTCATATCATACAAGACGCTCCAAGCAAAACTCATAATAGGTGACGAATAAAAATATAGCTCCAAGTAAAATACCGATGGTCGTTAGAAGAAAGAGGGGGTGCCACTCGAGGGCATTCCCAAGCTTAGTTGCTTGATACTTCTTGAATATTATCTTGGGGTGCCTCGGGCATCCCCAAGCCTAGCCTTTTGCTAATCCTTATTCCTTCATCCATCGTAATATGACCCAAAACTTGAAAACTTCAATCACACAAAACTCAACAAAACCTCCGTGAGATCCGTTAGTATAAGAAAACAAACCACTACTATAAGTACTGTTACAAACCCATTCATATTTTATTTTTGCATTATATCTATTGTATTCCAACTTATCTATGGCAAAAAATCTTCAAAGAAAACCATAGAATCATCAAAACAAGCACACAACGCAAAGAAAACAGAATCTGTCAAAAAACAGAACCGTCTGTAGCAATCTGGATATTTCAAATACTTCTGCAACTCCAAAAATTCTGAAAATTTAGGAAAACCTGAGAAAAATTATTATTAATCGTTTGCAAAAAGAATCAAATCAATATCACTATTCTGTTAAAAATGAGAATTATTGTCATGAGCGCAAAAGTTTCTATTTTTCAGCAAGATCAAATCAACTCTCACCCAAATCATCCCAAAGAGTTTGCTTGGCACAAACACTAATCTAAACCAGAAAAACACATCTAATCAGAGGCATAATTCAGTATTTTATTGAAAACATCAAGAGACCAAAAAGCAAAAAGATACAAGTTGGGTTGCCTCCCAATGAGCGCTATAGTTTTGCGGCGTTCTGGGAACGGGGGACCTAGAATTGCCTACCTGCGGCCTGCAGCGTGGCTCAGCAGTGGCCTAGTATGGCCCGTCTTCATCAACCCAAGTTCAAGACCCTCGCGAGCGGCCAAGCCTCGTGGGGTGGACGACACAAGGCCTCCTCAGGGGCGGCCTCACCAGGCAGGATCGCGAGGAGGCGGAGAGATCAATGCGAGGGGTACCTCGCGAGGTGCTCATGACGCAAGCCATGACGATCAAGACCAAGATTTCCATATCGGTCTCTTTGGTGCAAAGGGGGCAAGCGCAGGCGCGGAATACTGAGGCATCAAGCAAAGGTTTCCATATCGGTGCAACGAGACCAAGACCAGCAGAGCGGCAGGACGGAGGTCACCGTGGAGCCCAAGACGGCGTCATTACCAGTGCCTTTGGCAGTCAAAGACCACCTTTAGTCAAGATAGCTTGTACTAGTTGTCCCCTTTCAACATGGCCGTTGTTGGCTCCCTTCCCGCTCAATATTTGGGAAGAGGACCAGGGCCTCTATAAATAGAGATAGCCACCGCAGTAGAGAGGGATCCGATCCAAACCCGGCTCATACACACAACACCACCACAAGAACACCTCTCCTCGCGAGGCTGTTCTTCCCTTGTACTGTTCATCATCAGCCCAAGAGGCAATCCACCACACCGCACACTAGATTAGGGTATTACACCACAACGGTGGCCCGAACTAGTATAAACCTCGTGTCTCTTGTGTTGTTCGTCGTGCTAGCTTAGAATCGCGACGAGGTTGTGGGCGTGTTTCGGTAGGGAGAAGATCTTCGTGCGCACCCCAGAGTTCGAACCTTAAGGGTTTTGCCAGAACCCGATATCCGACATTTGGTGCGCCAAGTAGGGGTGCGCCGGAATCTTCTTTCCGCTGATCTGCGTCCGTCGCTTCGTCGCATCCATGGCTAACGCTCGCCGAGCTCGCGTCGAGCGCCGGGCTGCTCTCGCCGCCCGCATCGCCCAGACGGCTCCCGTCAACGGGCCTCCTCGTCGTTCTTCGTCGCCTGCCGCCAACGCCGCCACCGGCTCGGCGGGGAACGAGCAGCAAGCAGCTTCGCTACACCCCTCGATGCGGCGGGAAGGCCGCACCGCCACTCCGTTGTTGACCCCAGCTGGTTCATCGTCTCACGCTCGTCGCCCCCCACGGACGTGCAGGCCACGTTGCTCCTGGCACATGAGCTCCTGCACTACCGCCCCATCGACGACCTGTACGAAGAATGGCACGCTCGCATCACTGAGCTCGTCAGCCCCATAGGGGGCTCTGCTGTGTCGTCTCTCTTGCTGCCTCGCCCTCCATCATGCATGGGCAACGCGGCTCAGGGAGCGCCTCCGCCACCTCCTTCCCAAGAAGGCACCCTGGCTCCAAGGCACATGGCCCCTAGACGTGACCCACCGCTTCCAGCGCCCGCGCGACAAGAAAGGACCTGTCAAGAAATCCCTCGGCCTCAAGAAGGCGCTCACGTGCTCCCTGCACCAGCACGGCAAGACCGCGTCCCTGCACTAGCACGCCAAGACCCCGTGCTGCCCATGGCAGCGGTGCGCGGGAACCATCAAGAGAAGCCCCGCATCAGCAAAAGGCTCCGGTGGCCACGACAGGCTGTCGTGCCTTCACCACCGAGTTGTGCAGTGTCGCCTGGCCAGGCAAGTCAAGCCGGATCTGCCTCCTCGCCACGACGGCACCGACGACCCCGCGGAGTTCCTGCAGCTCTACGATCTGGGCATCAAGGCGGCCAACAGAGACGAAAAGGTCATGGCGAACTGGTTTCCCATGGCGCTCAAGGATGGTTCCCGCACCTGGCTCCTGAGCCTGCCTCCCAGCTCGATCTCCTCTTGGGACGAGATGTGCGGCCGTTTCATCGCCAACTTCCAGGGCACTCGCGACCGCCCTCCGGTCATGGGTGACCTGCACCGCATCAAGCAGCGGCCTGGAGAGACCCTGCAGAAGTACATCCAGCGCTTCAACAGCGCTCGCCTCAAGATCCCCAAGGTGACAGAGGAGGCCATCATCTCGATGTTCTCCGATGGCGTCCGCGACATCAAGATGAAGGAGGAGCTCGCCATCCACGAGGATCTGTGCACATCTCTGGAGCTATTCAACCTGGCGACCAAGTGCGCAAGAGTTGAGGAGGGGCGCCTCTTCCTCCTCGAGCTCCCAGCTGCTGACCCAGAAGAGAAGAAGGCCAAGGCCAAGGACGTGAAGCGCAAGGGAGCAGCCGTACTCGCGGCAGAACCAGACACGAAGTAGGGCAGGGACCAGCCGGAGTCGTCCAAGGGCAACCGATTCTGCGCCTACCACAACTTCTACACCCACAACACCAACGAATGCCAGGAGCTCAGGGCCGTTCGAGAAGGACGCATCGGTCGACGCCCCGAGCGCAACGACCGGGGCTATGGCCGAGGAGGAGGATGAGGCGGAGGACGATGGGACGACCGAGGCCCTCACCAAGAGTGGCGTGAACGACCGCGCGAGGATCGCTCGCAGGACCAGCCTCGCGAGGGATCTTGGAGGGACCAGTCTCGTGAGGATCGCCCGGAGGGCAACGCAGGCCTTCCTCCTCTGCTGCCACCGCCAAGAAGGAATGATGACCACCACCAGGACGAGGGGGCTGGGGGCTTCCAGGAGCCACGCTCTATCGCTTGCATCTTGGGCGGTGCCTAGGCCCCAGCCTCTCAGCGCATCTTCAAGCAGTTTGCTCGCGAGGTGAATGTTGTCCTCCCCAAGCTCGAGGCCACGCGCCCGCTCAAGTGGTCCAAGTGCGCCATCACTTTTAGCTCAGCAGACCAATTCAAGTGTGAGGCTACAGCTGGCATCCTCCCAATGCTTTGTTCCCCAGTCATCAGCAACGTGCAAGTCACCAGGACCCTCATCGATGGAGGCGCAGGGCTCAACGTTCTGTCCGTCGAAATATTCAACAACCTTCAAGTGCCATATGATCAACTTCGGCCTACCAAGCCTTTCTCAGGGGTTACTAATGGCTCCACCACCCCGATAGGGCAGGTCCGCCTCCCTGTCACTCTTGGGCAGTGCAACAACTACCACACCGAGCTTATCGACTTCGACGTTGCCCACATTTGCCTGCCATACAATGCCATCCTCGGGTATTGCTACGTCTTGAGCTTGCATTGGTTTTCCTTGAAGAGGAAAGGGTGATGCAGCAATAGTAGCGTAAGTATTTCCCTCAGTTTTTGAGAACCAAGGTATCAATCCAGTAGGAGGCTCCTCAAAAGTCCCACGCACCTACACAAACAAACAAAGAACTGCAAGCAACAGCAATAAATGGGTTGTCAATCGCTTCACAGCCACTTGCGAAAGTGAGATCTAATAGAGATAGTATGATAAGATAAATATATTTTTGGTATTTTATAATATAGATGCAAAAAGTAACGAAGCAAATAAAAGTAGATTGGAAGCAAATATGACAAGAGATAGACCCGGGGGCCATAGTGGCTTCTCTCAAGATAGAATAAGTATTATGGTGGGTGAACAAATTACTGTCGAGCAATTGATAGAAAAGCGAATAATTATGAGATTATTTAGGCGTGATCATGTATATAGGCATCACGTCCGCAAAAAGTAGACCAACTCCTGCCTGCATCTACTACTATTACTCCACACATTGACCGACTAATGCCTGCATCTAGAGTATTAAGTTCATAAGAACAGAGTAATGCATTAAGCAAGATGACATGATGTAGAGGGATAAACTCATGCAATATGATATAAACCCCATCTTTTTATCCTCGATGGCAACAATACAATACGAGCCTTGCAACCCTTTACATCCTTTGGGTAAGGACACCGCAAGATTGAACCCAAAGCTAAGCACTTCTCCCATGGCAAGAAAGATCAATCTAGTAGGCCAAACCAAACTAATAATTCGAAGAGACTTGCAAAGATAACTCAATCATACATAAAAGAATTCAAAGGAGATTCAAATATTTCTCATAGATAAACTTGATCATAAACCCACAATTCATCGGATCTCGACAAACACACCGCAAAAAGAGTTTACATCGAATAGTTCTCCACAAGAGAGGGGGAGAACATTCTATTGAGATCCAAAAAGAGAGAAGAAGACATCTAGCTAATAACTATGGACCCGTAGGTCTGTGGTAAACTACTCACAACTCATTGGAGGGGCTATGGTGTTCATGTAGAAGCCCTCCATGGTCGATTCCCCCTCCGGCGGAGCGCCGGCGAAGGCTCCAAGATGGGATCTCGCGGATACAGAAGGTTAGGGCGGTGGAAATTGTGTTTCGGGTGCTCCCTAGATGTTTTTGGGGTACGTAGGCCTATATAGGAGGAAGAAGTACGTCGGTGGCCGCCCGAGGGGCCCACGAGACAGGGGGCGCGCCCTATAGGGGGGGCGCGCCCTACCCTCTCATGGCCGCTCGGCTGCTTCTTGACTTGCACTCCAAGTCCTCTGGATCACGTTCATTCCAAAAATCACGCTCCCGGAGGTTTCATTCCGTTTGGACTCCGTTTGATATTCCTTTTCTTCGAAATACTGAAATAGGCGAAAAAACAGCAATACGGGCTGGGCCTCCGGTTAGTAGGTTAGTCCCAGAAATGATATAAATGTGTAAAATAAAGCCCATAAACATCCAAAAGGGGTAATATAATAGCATGGAACAATCAAAAATTATAGATACGTTGAAGACGTATCAAGCATCCCCAAGCTTAATTCCTGCTCGTCCTCGAGTAGGTAAATGATAAAAACAGATTTTTCTATGTGGAATGCTACCTAGCATAATTCTCAATGTAATTTTGTTTATTGTGGCATGAATGTTCAGATCCAAATGATACAAAATAAAAGTTCATATTAACATGAAAACGGTGATACTTCAAGCATACTAATCAAAGTAATCATGTCTTCTCAAAATAGCATGGCTAAAGATTGTTATCCCTACAAAATTATATAGTCTGACTGTTGCTCTATCTTCATCACACAAAGTATTTAATCATGCACAACCCCGATGACAAGCCAAGCAATTGTTTCATACTTTAATAATCTCAAACTCTTTCAACTTTCATGCAATACATGAGCGTGAGCCATGGACATAGCACTATATGTGGAATAGAATGGTGGTTGTGGAGAAGACAAAAAGGAGAAGATAGTCTTAAATCAACTAGGCGTATCAACGGGCTATGGATATGCCCATTAATAGATATCAATGTGAGTGAGTAGGGATTGCCATGCAACGGATGCACTAGAGCTATAAATATATGAAAGCTCAACAAAAGAAACTAAGTGGGTGTGCATCCAACTTGCTTGCTCACGAAGACCTAGGGCATTTTGAGGAAGCCCATCATTGGAATATACAAGCCAAGTTTTATAATGAAAAATTCCCACTAGTATATGAAAGTGACAACATATGAGACTCTCTATCATGAAGATCATGGTGCAACTTTGAAGCACAAGTGTGGAAAAAGAGATAGTAGCATTGTCCCTTCTCTCTTTTTCTCTCATTTTAATTTTTTTTATTTTTCTCTCTTTTTTTTCTTTTTCCTTTGGCCTTTCTCTTTTTTTTCTTTTTGTAAAGTCCGAAGTCTCATCCCGACTTGTGGGGGAATCATAGTCTTCATCATCCTTTCCTCAGTAGGACAATGCTCTAATAATGAAAGTCGTCACACTTTTATGGATTTACAACTCAAGAATTACAACTCAAAGCTAGAACAAGATATGACTCTGTATGAATGCCTCCGTGATGTGTAAAGGATATGCAATGAATCAAGAGCGACGTGTATGAAAATTATGAAGGTGGCCTTGCCACAAATACGATGTCAACTACATGATCATGCAAAAGCAATATGACAAAAGTAATGTGTGTCATAGGAACGAAGCGGTGGAAAGTTGCATGGCAATATATCTCGGAATGGCTATGGAAATGCCATAATAGGTAGGTATGGTGGCTGTTTTGAGGAAGGTAATGGTGGGTGTATGGTACCGGCGAAAGTTGCGTGGCACAAGAGAGGCTAGCAATGATGGAAGGGTGAAAGGGTGTGTATAATCCATGGACTCAACATTAGTCAAAAGAACTCATGTACTTGTTGAAAAAATCTAGAAGTCATCAAAAACCAAAGCACTATGCGCATGCTCCTAGGGGGATAGATTGGTAGGAAAAGACCATCGCTCGTCCCCGACCGCCACTCATAAGGAAGACAATCAATAAATAAAATTGTGCTCCAACTTCATCACAAAGCGGTTCACCATGCGTGCATGCTACGGGAGTCACAACCCTTAACACAAGTATTTTTCATAATCACCTCAACTAGCATGACTCTAATATCACTACCTCCATATCTCAAAACAATTATCAAGCATCATATTGATCATAGCATCCAATTCTTTTCTATGATAGTTTTTATTATACCCAACTTGGATGCTCATCATTCTAGGACCAAGTTCGTAACCAAAGCAAATACCATGCTGTTCTAAAATACTCTCAAAAAGATATAAGTGAAGCATGAGAGACTAGAAATTTCTTCAAAATTAAGTCACCACCGTGCTCTAAAAAATATAAGTGAAGCACTAGAGCAAAAACTGTCAAGCTCAAAAGATATAAGTGAAGCACATAGAGTATTCTAGCAAATTCTAATCAAGTAGGCTTCTCCCATAAGGTGTGTACAACAAGGATGATTGTGGCAAACTAAAACGAAAAGACTAATATAATACACGACGCTCCAAGCAAAACACATATCATGTGGCGAATAAAAATATAGCTCCAAGTAAAGTTACCAATGAACGAAGATGAAAGAGGGGATGCCTTCCCGGGGCATCCCCAAACTTAGGCTTTTGGCTATCCTTGAATATCTTGGGGTGCCATGGGCATCCCCAATTTTAGGCTCTTGCCACTCCTTCCTCTTGCTAGAACTGCGTCTGATCATGTTCCTTGTGTACTTTCTATCTGCACCACAATTCCTAAAGCCCACATCTTCAGATTTGAAAACTATTGGGTGCATCAACCTGGTTTCATGTACTGTGTGAGGGAGGTCTGGGACAAACCTTCACATAAGGCTCATATAACTGCAGTTATTATGGACAAATTGAAATCATTGAGGTTTGCACTCAAGAAATGGCAGAAGGGGCTATCACACATTAAATCTTTGATTGAAAAGTGCAATTGGGTAATTCTGTGGCTAGATGGTTTAGAGGATTGGAGGCCTCTTTCCATACCAGAGCAAAATTTCAGGAAGATATGTAAAATGCATCATGAACACCTTTTACATTTGCAGTTTTTATACTGGAGGAAAAGGTGTACTATCAGATATATCAAGGTGGGTGAAGAGAATTCAAAATTCTTCCAGGCCATGGCAACAGAGAGATATAGGAAGAATTCTATTGCTAGTCTGCAACTATCTGATGGAACAGTTTCTTTAGATCATGGGGAGATAGCTAAAGAACTTTTGATTGCTTTCAAGGGCAGAATGGGTACTCTTAACAATTGTTTTGGGTAATGAAATCCTCTCTTTAATTCCAAAAGTGCAAGGCCTTGAGGTGCTCACAAAACCTTTTCAGCTGCAAGAGATTGAAAAGGTCATAAAAGAAATGCCCATTGATAAGGCACCTGGGCCATATGGTTTTAATGGACTTTTTATGAAGAGATGCTGGTCAATTATCTCAACTAATTTTATTCGGTTGGTCAATGAGTTTCATGCAGGAACTGCTCTTTTGGAAAACCTCAATGAGGCTTTCATCACTTTAATCCCAAAAAAGCATTCACCTGAGGGTGTTGGAGATTTTAGGCCAATCTCTTTGACAAGTGTGGGTCTGAAGTTTCTGACTAAACTGGTAGCTAATAGGTTTCAGGAGGAAATCACCAACTGTGTTCATAAGAATCAATATGGCTTCATTAAATCAAGAACAATTCAGGATTGTATTGCTTGGACTTTTGAGTATATTCACCAATGCAACCACTCCAGGAAGCCAATTATATTGCTCAAGCTTGATTTTGAAAAGGCTTTTGACTCTATTCAGCATGAGGCAATCTTGAAAATTCTTGTGGCAAAAGGTTTTGATAGCAAATGGATCAAATGGGTTCAACAGTTGTTATCTTCTGCAACCTCCTCCATCTTGTTAAATGGTGTGCCTAGAAATCATTTCAAGTGCAAATGTGGTGTTAAACAAGGAGATCCTATCTCCCGTCTGCTTTTTGTTATTGCTGCTGACCTACTACAAACCATGATCAATGATCTTTTATCTAGGGGCATGATTGCCTTGCCTTTGCCAACACATGATCCTAATTATCCAGTAGTTCAGTATGCAGATGACACTTTGTTTTTTGTGAATGCTGACCCAGCTTAGTTGGTGGCTCTCAAATCAGTGCTCAACTCTTTTTCCTTGGCAACTGGACTGCAAATCAACTTCCATAAGTCTTCAATGTACCCCATCAATGTGGAAACCTCTGTTGCTTCTGCACTTGCTTCCCTTTTTGGCTGCCAACTGGGTTCTATGCCTTTCACTTATTTGGGACTTCCTGTTGGAACCACTAGGCCAAAAATTGTTGATTTGCTCCCTTTGGTGGATTGTATGGAAAGGAGGCTAACTGCTAGCTCCTGGTTTTTACCTCAAGGCAGTAGACTGCAGTTGGTAAATTCAGTGATATCTTCACTGCCCATATTCTTCCTTTGCAGTCTATCTTTGCGAGAGGGTATTCTTAAGCAGCTAGAAAGGATACAAAGACAGTGCCTCTAGAGGAAATATGGTCAGGAAAAGGGACACTCTTTGGCTGCTTGGCCCCTTGTTTGCAGGCCAAAGATGAAGGATGGGCTTGGAATTCTGAATTTGGGACTGCAGAATGATACACTGCTCCTTAAGTACCTCAATAAATTCTATAATAAAGCTGATGTGCCATGGGTACATTTGGTGTGGGACTCATATTACTTTCAGAGAATTCCTCATGACACTACTCTCTGTGGCTCATTTTGGTGGAGGTATATTTGTAAATTAATGGACAAGTATCGGGCTGTAGCATCTGTCACTGCTGGCAAAGGAGATTCAGTTCTTTTCTGGTCTGATCATTGGGAGATTGGCCAATCTTTCATTCCCCTTCATGAAAGGTTTCCAAGGCTTTTCTCCTTTTGTCTTCACAAGAACCTTTCTGTTATGGAAGTGATACAGGCAGAAAATTTACAACAAATGTTTTCTTTGCCTTTGTCTGAACTGGCTTATAGGGAGTTTAACCAGCTTTCAACCTTGTTATCTGGGAGTTCCTTTCACAGTGGTTGTAATGATATATGGGCTTGGAGACATGAGAAAAATGTTGAGTACTTGGCAAAGAAGTACTATGAGTTTGTCCACAAGCCTGTTATTGCCAATCCCATACTCAGCTGGGTTTGGAAAAGCTGTTGTACAATGACAATCAAAATGTTTGCCTGGATGGTCATTATGGATATAGTTAACACCAAGGATATGATTCAACGACGCCATTGGAGAATTAATGATGGACCTAGTTGTGTCCTATGCCCAACTGGAGTAATTGAGGATAGGAATCATCTATTCTTCCAATGTAACTTCAGTATGAGAATCTGGAACTACTTGCAAGTTTCTTGGTTGGATAGCAATTATATGGTGCAAATTGCCTTACATGCAAGGAAGGAGTTTGATAAGCCTTTTTTTGCAGAGGTGGTTTTTCTTGCATGGTGGAATATATAGAAAGTTAGGAATGACAAGGCTTTTAGGCATGTCCACCCAACTTTTAGGCATTGGAGAAATGGGTTTATTCATGATATTACTCTGCTCTCACACAGGATCAAGGCCAGATACAAGGAAGATCTACTCAAATGGATTGATTTCCTGCCTCCTTGAGGACCCCCCTTTGTAACCTTTTTCTTTCTTAGTTGTAGCTACTACTGCTTTTCTAGAGTACTATAGCTTCTCTTGTATAGCTTTTTATTTCTTTTTGTTCCCCCTCTTGAGGAACTCTGTTATTATTATTTGTTCTTTATTAATAAAATGTTGTGGGGTGTAATCCCTGCAGTCTTCAAGGTCAAAAAAAACTTGAAAATTTCACAACACAAAACTCAACATGAAATCTTATAAGCTTCGTTAGTGAAAGAAAACAAAACCACCACATAAGGTACTGTAATGAACTCATTATTTATTTGTTTTGGTGTTAAACCTACTGTATTACAAGTTCCCTATGGTTTACAAACTATTTTACTAGCCATGGATGCATTGAAATAAGCAAACAACACACGAAAAACAGAATCACAAAAATGTAATAAATCAGCAGAAATCATAGCTAACGCAAACTTCTGGAACTCCAAAAATCCTACTAAAATAGGAAGTCCTGGACAATTTTTTTTTGATCAGCAGCAAAAAGAATAAACACAAAATCACGTTTCTTTTATTTAACAAAACTAATTTCACGCGCGCAAAGTTTCTGTTTTTCAGGAGAATCAAATCAACTATCATCATAAGTTATCCTATAGGTTCTACTTGGCACAAACACTAATTAAAAGATAAAAACACATCTAACAGAAGGTAGATGCAAGATTTATTACTCAACAGGAGCAAAAACAAAAAACACAAATAAAATTGGGTTGCCTCCCAACTAGCGCTATTGTTTAACGCCCCTAGCTAGGCATAAAAGCGAAGATAGATCTAAGTAGTGCCATAATAATAAGATAAATCTTGAAAGCTCATCTCATATTCTCTATGTTCGGAAGCAAGTTTTCTTTGAGGCAAGCAAAAGTAATCAAAAGGACTAAATTTAGAGGGACAAAAGTCCCCAAGATCAATCTCGGGAGTAACGGGTTCCTCCTTTGGCCCTTCATAGTGCACAACTAATTCATCACTAAAAGCATTCTTTTGGCAAAATCTTGTGAGCCTATACTCAAGAGAGTATCCTAGCTCATTGTTTCGAAGGGCAAAATCATTATTAATCTCATTAATTCTATCAACCAAGACATTGGTAGGAACCTTTTTTCTAAGGTTTTCATTGAAAGCAACATAGTCCGAAGATTGAAAACGCCTAATTTCCTCTTGATCATAGAGGATCGCCTCTATGGGAGGACGACCGACGTCCACCCTATAGTGCGCAAAGATTTCTTTGGCCTCACTTATGATAAATCTAAACTCATGAGCCAAAAATATAGTAACAGCACGCTTAACAGAAGAATGCTCAATATTAGAAAATTCGTGGAAAATTCTTTGTATGCAAGGATGCATATGCATAAATTGTCTTTCAATTTCAACTACAAGCATAGCGATAGCATCCGCAAGACTACTAGTTCTATGAAGAATAGAACCACCCATTGAAGGTAAAGCACCGGCACAAGTAAAGAAATCCTGAATAACACCTTTTCCAATGATGTTACCACTACCGATTCGAAACTTTTTAGTATGCAAGATAGGGGGTTGTTCAGCCGGAGCATCAGAATTTTCCATGTTATCATGGTTGTCCATATCGACAATAATCTCCCCAATTTCAGACATAACAGCAAGCAAAAGAAAGGAGGAAGAAAGCGAGCGAAAGAGAGAAGGAGATTGGGAAAGACAGGGCAAATAAAACGGCAAGGGTGAAGTGGGGGAGAGAAAAACGAGATGCAAATGGCAAATAATGTAAATGCGAGGGAGATGAGTTTGTGATGGGTACTTGGTATCTTGACTAGAGCGAAGACCTCCCCGGCAACGGCGCCAGAAATCCTTCTTTCTACGTTTTGAGCTTGCATTGGTTTTCCTTGAAGAGGAAAGGGTGATGCAGCAATAGTAGCGTAAGTATTTCCCTCAGTTTTTGAGAACCAAGGTATCAATCCAGTAGGAGGCTCCTAAAAAGTCCCACGCACCTACACAAACAAACAAAGAACTCGCAACCAACGGAATAAAGGGGTTGTCAATCCCTTCATGGCCACTTGCGAAAGTGAGATCTAATAGAGATAGTATGATAAGATAAATATAATTTTGGTTTTTTATAATATAGATGCAAAAAGTAAAGAAGCAAATAAAAGTAGATTGGAAGCAAATATGATAAGAGATAGACCCGGGGGCCATAGGTTTCACTAGTGGCTTCTCTCAAGATAGCATAAGTATTACGGTGGGTAAACAAATTACTGTCGAGCAATTGATAGAAAAGCGAATAATTATGAGATTATATAGGCATGATCATGTATATAGGCATCACGTCTGCAACAAGTAGACCGACTCCTGCCTGCATCTACTACTATTGCTCCACACATCGACCGACTCATGCCTGCATCTAGAGTATTAAGTTCATAAGAACATAGTAACGCCTTAAGCAAGATGACATGATGTAGAGGGATAAACTCATGCAATATTATATAAACCCCATCTTTTTATCCTCGATGGCAACAATAAAATACGTGCCTTCCAACCCTTTCATCACATCGGGTAAGGACACCGCAAGATTGAACCCAAAGCTAAGCACTTCTCCCATGGCAAGAAAGATCAATCTAGTAGGCCAAACCAAACCGATAATTCGAAGAGATTTGCAAAGATAACTCAATCATACATAAAAGTATTCAGAGGAGATTCAAATATTTCTCATAGATAAACTTGATCATAAACCCACAATTCATCGGATCTCGACAAACACACCGCTAAAAGAGTTTACATTGAATAGCTCTCCACAAGAGAGGGGGAGAACATTGTATTGAGATCCAAAAAGAGAGAAGAAGCCATCTAGCTAATAACTATGGACCCGTAGGACTGTGGTAAACTACTCATAACTCATCGGAGGGGCTATGGTGTAGAAGCCCTCCATGGTCGATTCCCCCTCCGGTGGAGCGCCGGCGAAGGCTCCAAGATGGGATCTCACGGATACAGAAGTTACGGCGGTGGAAATTGTGTTTCGGGTGCTCCCTAGATGTTTTCGGGGTACGTAGGCTTATATAGGAGGAAGAAGTACGTCGGTGGCCGCCCGAGGGGCCCACGAGACAGGGGGCGTGCCCTATAGGGGTGGCGCGCCCTACCCTCTCGTGGCCGCCTCAGCTGCTTCTTGACTTGCACTCCAAGTCCTCTGGATCACGTTTGTTCCAAAAATCACGCTCCCGAAGGATTCATTCCGTTTGGACTCCGTTTGATATTCCTTTTCTTCGAAATACTGAAATAGGCAAAAGAAACAGCAATACGGGCTGGACCTCTGGTTAGTAGGTTAGTCCCAAAAATGATATAAATGTGTAAAATAAAGCCCATAAACATCCAAAAGGGGTAATATAATAGCATGGAACAATCAAAAATTATAGATACGTTGAAGACGTATCAGGTATCCGGCCCTGGCCAAGTTCATGGTGGTGACCCACCATGGCTACAATGTCCTTAAGATGCCAGGAAGTGGCGGAATCATCACAGTCCCCTGCGAAGAGAAGGATGCAGTGTGCTCCCTCGAGCGCGCCTTTCAAACTGCATCGATCGAGGACCCAGACAGCAAGGGCGAGAACCCTCCTGAGGCAGTCCCCAAGAAGAAGAAGACATCGCCTAGCTCAAGGCCTCAGGAGGTTGGCATCTCAGGAAGTGTCGCATTAGGATCCACGCTCGGGCAAGGGGCGCCTCCCTCCATCGCGTAGGAAGGTGCACGCGGCGCCCTCCTCGGGCAGGGCTCGAGGGCTCTCTTCTGGAGGGCCTCAGACTTTGCCAAGATCACGAGGGAGGCGCTCGGGCACCACTTGGAGACGTGCTTCGCAGCACGTTTCTCTCAGGAAGGCATGGGGCAAGGAAGGCCCAACCCTCAGGAGTTCATCACCAAGGCCACTCAGGAGCTTCAGGAATCAAGAGTCGTACGCGGCGATCGCCGCTTGCCTGCCGTAGCTCCCCATCCAGGCGAGGATGGCGGGCTGCACGTCTGCATTGCCTTCCCAGGGCTCAACCGAGCTGCGTCTCAGGAGCGCCTCTGGCCTTCGCGCGTGGGACATTGCGAGGGTCCGCCTCACAGCTACGTTCGCATGCCTTTCAGCCTGCCGAACGCGGCTGCTACTCACCAGCACCATCTGCGGAGCATTCTGGCGGCTTGTAGCGACCCGACCCAAAATCGGTCAAGTCTCTGTGTAGCTGTACCATCCCAAGATCATGCTGGCACACACAGTAAATTGATGAAATAATCAAAGTTCAATCACACCTGAATTTATTACACGATTCTCATATCGAGTCTTTATTACAATAGAATAAATTCGGCCGAAGGCCAACTCATGAGAAATAAACTAAATAAAACTGCGGAAGCGTAGAAGAATAGCGAGTCCATCCGACTCCAAAGGGCAATCGCCAAGCATGGATCGTAGCCTCACTCCTGATCGGAATACTCCTCTGCAACATAAGACGTTGCAGCCGTGTAGGTCACAATTTTGAATATGCCGGCAAGTCAAAGAGAGAACAATAATGAAATTACTAACACTATATGCAATTTGGCTGTGGGGCTCTAAGTTTCATGTGGTTTTGCGAAAAGCCAGTTTTTCCCTACAATAAGGACTTGTTTGCAATTACTACAAAATGTTGGTAGTTATTGAGATGGTTCCGCCAACCAATGTCTCATTCCCAATTATTAAATAACCCCCTCAATTAATTTATTAAGTTCAGTGTTGAGATATCCGAAATACTTCCAAGTTCCAGAGGCTCAAATTGTCCGTAATAGGGGACACGGCTAATCGATTAGATATTCGCTCTACAGAGGTTTGCGCACTTTACCCGCAAGAATCGTTCCCTCCTTTTAAGTCTTCGCACTTCATGGTGTTTGAAGACGGGACGAACGAAACAGGGTCTTCCGAAGAGTTCCTCTAGCCACTGCCGGTACCCATCCAATCCTACCGTTCTTCTACATCTCGTAGCACCGTCCTGCGAGAGTCACACCTAGGGTTGACCAAGCCAGAGCCCATAATGGCTTGCGGCTGCATGTAAGCTTCCGTCAATGGGGTATCCTTCCGGCTCTTCGTGGCTGGGTGAAGCTTTCCGCAAGATGTCATGGCGCTTCTCCATGCATCCCGGCCAACCGCTGGTTTTCTCAGGTGCCCTTCAACCGCCCTCCACCCAAAGAGTGAATTTTGAAGTCCATCTTGAGCTTGAAGTCATGGGGTTGTCATCATCTTGACTCTCACATCTCCCTTATGAATCACTCAACCAACCCCGCTTCACGAGCATAGCAAAATAAACTACTTCGTCCCGCAATGGTAACAAGGTGAATTGGGTTCCTCCTACCTCATGATACAACTCAAGAACATAACTTCAAATTCTCCTACTGCATGCATGGTGGGGAGGTATAATTCTAATGCAATAAAATCATAGGTATTGTAAAAGAAAACATGATCAATTGACTTGCCTTGCTGACGATCTTCGAAAGCTAGGGACTCGTGATAGGAAGCTTCGCACTCCGGAAATTCTACCGAAGCAAACAACAATCATATAAGCATACAAGCATATGATCACTTAACATAACAGCATACTAATATGAAACACACAAAACAAACAAATCAAAACCCAAAGAAAAACTCGAAGAAATCAAACTCAATGTTTTCACCACATCAAGCAACAACTAAGAATAGTTTTACAACCAAATTTTTCTTAACAGAACCTAAGCATGGGTTTTTGCTAACTAACAGAAGAGAAAACATCATGCAACTAGGAGCAAAAAGAATCACATCAAAAGCTATCATAGAACTCCTATTATGCCTATAACAATCCTAGCAAGGAAAAATAAAATAAAGATTTTATTTATTGTAAATAAAAGTTCATGTTCTAAAGTTACAGAAACTAATCTAAAATAAACTATCACATAGGAAAAATAAAATTATTTGCTAATTAATACAATAGGAAAACAGTAGCTAGTTAAATAAATAAGAACCACATGATTTTTATTAAAACTATTTTTTTGTTAGATCTAAAATGCCCAAATAAATTCCTACGGTTAGGCAAGGTCAAAACAAAGTAGTGACAAAAAGAATCATAAAATAAAATAATTCTAACTCACTTTATAGCAGAATTACTAATCTGTCTAAATCTAAAATAAAACAATTTCTAATAATTTTAACATGGCCAAACATATTTTCTACAGAAACTACAACAAATTTGCAAACTAACAAAAAAAGAATCAATTAAAAATATTAAGTAGATTAAAAGATATGGATTTTACAAAACTGAAACTATTCTGTAAAAAAAACAGAAACGAAAATCTAATTAAAAAGAAAAACTGGCGCTAGTGGCCTATCTAACGCTCAGGCGTAATATAACTAAAACGCGCCCGGGAAAAATAAACCGAGTCGGGCCGGTCTAAACTAAACCTAACTAAACCGGAACTAACCGGGTCTATTTAAAATAAACCGTACCCCTTCGGGGATCTAATCTGGCGCGTGGATTTTAGATCTAACGGTGGGGGAAATCTCCGGCGACTCACCGCGGGGAAAGACGACGGCGACGGTCGACGGCGGCTCGAGGCGACGCATGCTGTGGGTTCGGTGGTCGGGGACGACGGCGGAGACCTCCGGCGGGTGCGGCGGAGCAAGGGGAGCTCGGGGGTGGAGTCGGGGGAGCTCGACGGGGTTCGGGGCGGCCGGAACAGGGGCAATGGCGCGGCGGCGGCATCGGGTGTCCGGCGAGCGATTGCGGCGAGGGGAGAGGAGAGGGTTTCGGGCGCGGCGAGGGGGCGGAACGGGTCGAGGGGGGGTTTATATAGGGGGGGGGGCGACTTGGGCGAGGGGGCGGATCGGGGAGGCGATCCCGGAATCCCCGGGATTCCGGCGGCGGCGGCGGTTGCGTCGGCGCGGAGTGGCGTGGGCGAGGGGAAAGAGAGAGGTGGGGTCGGGGTGTCGGTGAGAGAGGGGGAGGGGCGTTCGGTCGGGCGACCGAGGCGGAAGGGCTTCGGCCATGGTCGGTCGGCTCGGGCGCCGGGTGGGCGGCTGGTTGGCTCATTGGCTGGCCGCCGGGTCATGGTTTGGCTGGCGCCTGGGGTTTCTTTTTCTTTTTTTCTTTTTTTGAATTAGGGAGGGGGAGAAAAATATATTAAATATATATATTTTATATATAGGACATATATATATATCAAAATGATCAGGGGAATATTCCCTATAATTTGAACATTTTCCAGGGGCAAAACTCAAACTTTAAAAAAAATCATTTTCTATAAATCCCAAATAAAATCAGATTTTGAATTCAAATTTTTTGGCAAAGTTTTTCCTCTGATATTTTTGGAGTGTCATGTTTACTCCTCTCATACTTTTTCTCAAGTATTTATCAGGCATAGTTTTGAAATAAATTTCAACTGCCAATTTTTTAATTCAAATTCCAACAACTCAAAAACTTCTGAAACTTCAAATGCCACTCAATTTCAAACAATATGCATAGATGCTTAGCTAATATTGTAAAACATTCCAAATGGGAAATTTGGGATGTTACAAACCTACCCACCTTAAGATGAATCTCGCCCTCGAGATTCGGGTTGGCTAGCAAATAGGTGCGGGTGGTCTCAAGGAGGTCTTCTTCGCTCCTGTGTGGCTTCCTCCTCGAGTGATGACTCCACAGCACATTGCAAAATTTGATGATCTTGCTGCGGGTGACTCTGTTCGCTGTCTCGAGAATTCGGATGGGTTTCTCCTCATAAGTCAGATCACTGTCGAGCTGTATGGCCTCTACGGGCACTGTGTCTCTCAACGGAATATCGGCCATGTCGGCATGGCATTTCTTCAGCTGAGAAACATGGAAGACATCATGAACTCCGGACAATCCTTCCGGCAATTCCAACTTGTAAGCAACTTCCCCACGACGTTCGAGGATTTTGTAGGGGCCAATGAACCGGGTGCTAACTTCCCTTTAACACCGAACCTCTTGATTCCACGAAGTGGGACACACGAAGATATGCTCGGTCTCCCGCTTCGTAAGTTACTTCCTTGCGTTCTTTGTCGGCATAACTCTTCGCCTCGACCGAAGCTACCTTGAGCCTATCTCGAATCAACTTGACTTTCTCTTCGGAATCTCTGATAAGATCGGGACCGAAAAGTTTTCGATCTCCAACACCATCCCACAACAATGGTGTTCTGCACCTCCTTCCGTATAGAGCTTCGAAAGGGGCCATCTTCAGACTTGTCTAATAACTGTTAGTGTATGAGAACTCCGCGTATGGCAAATTAACATCCCAGCTAGACCCGTAGTCTAGCGCACAAGCTCTCAACATGTCCTCCAGGATCTGGTTGACTCTCTCGGTCTGTCCATCTGTCTGCGGATGAAAAGGCATCTTGAACTCTAGTCTCGTACCCAAAGTTTCATGCAACTGATTCCAAAACTTTGATGTAAATTGTGTTCCTCTATCTGACACGATACTCCTCGGAACTCCATGTAGACATACGATCCTGGTCATGTATATCTTGGCTAACTTAGCGCTGGTATAGGTAGTCTTCACGGGAATGAAATGAGCTACCTTGGTCAATCGATCAACCACTACCCAGATGGAGTCATAACCTGAACGGGTCCTGGGTAATCCTGTGATAAAATCCATTCCAAGTTTTTCCCATTTCCACTCGAGAATCGGCAAAGGTTGAATTAACCCTGCTGGCTTCTGATGTTCCGCCTTTACTCGTGGGCAAACATCGCATACTGCTACGTACTCGGCAATATCCTTCTTCATACCGCCCACCGTAAACTTTCCTTCAAATCCAGATACATCTTGGTGTTACCAGGTGAATCGAGTACGGTGAATCATGAGCCTCCTGAAGAATTACCTTCCTGAGTTCGGGATCATTGGGTACATAAATACGATCCTCGAACCATATAGCTCCGTATTCATCCTTACGAAACCCTTTAGCTTTTCCTTCATTCATCATTTTTCTTTATCTCATCAATTTCCTTGTCCGACTTCTAGGCTTCACGAATTCTTTCGGCCAAAGTGGACTGAACTTCCAGAGTTGCAACATATCCTCTCAGAACTATCTCCACCGGAGATCTCTCGAGGTCATCGACTAACTCACAGGGTAATCCTCCCGCTATAAGAGTATTCACATAACTCTTACGGCTCAAAGCATCTGCTACAACATTAGCCTTTCCCGGTGGTAATGCAATCTCATGTCATAGTCCTTGATTAACTCTAGACATCTCCTCCGCACGAGGTTCAACTCTTTCTGCGTGAAAATATACTTCAAGCTCTTATGATCTGTGTAAACATCACAACGGTTTCCGATAAGGAAATGTCTCCAGGTCTTGAGTGCATGCACTACGGCTGCTAACTCCAAATCATGTGTGGCATAATTCATCTCGTGTGGTCTTAGCTGTCTGGAGGTATAAGCTACAACTTTTCCTTCCTGCATGAGTACTCCTCCGAGCCCCTGACGAGAAGCGTCACAATATACCTGGTAATCCTTGTGTATGTCCGGCAAAATCAGCACTGGGGCTGTAACCAAACGTTTCTTCAATTCCTGAAAACTGGCTTCACAATCCTCAGTCCAAATGTACTTGGCGTCCTTCTTCAACAGCTCAGTCATGGGCTTGGCAATCTTCGAGAAATTCTCAATAAACCTCCGATAATATCTTGCGAGTCCGAGAAAACTGCGGATCTCCTTGGTCGAGGTGGGCGATCGCCAATCGGTGATCGATACAACCTTGGCGGGGTCAACTGCTATTCCTTCTCCTGAAATAACATGTCCGAGGAATCCGACTTCCTTCAGCCAAAATTCACATTCTTGAACTTGGCATACAACCGATGTTCTCGGAGTTTCTCCAGAACTAGACGCAAATGTTCCTTATGCTCTTCCTCGCTCTTGGAGAAAATCAGTATATCATCGATAAACACCACGACAAACTTGTCCAGATATTCCATAAATACCTTGTTCATCAAATCATGAAGTATGCAGGGGCATTAGTCAATCCGAATGACATGACGGTATACTCATATAAACCATACCTGGTGGTAAATGCTGTTTTGGGTATATCCTTTTCACGGATCTTCAACTAATGATACCCTGATCGAAGATCGATCTTGGAGAATACCTTGGCTCCAACTAGCTGATCAAATAGATCATTAATCATCTGTAGAGGGTACTTGTTCTTGATGGTCACGTCATTCAATGAACGATAATCCACAACCATTCTCAGGGTTCCATCCTTCTTCTCTACCAAAAGAACTGGGGCTCCCCAAGGTGACGAGCTTGGCCGAATATATCCTTTCTCCAATAGCTCATTAATTTGATTCTTGATCTCCTTCAAATCGTTCGGGGGCATCCGATAGGGTCTCTTGGATATTGGGGCTGTGTCGGGCAATAACTCAATCAGAAATTCAATGTCCCTGTCCGGTGGCATTCCTGGTAATTCCTCCGGAAACACATCGGGAAAATCTTGCACTACTGGCACTTCCTCCTGAACAACTCCCGTGAGGGAATGCACTGATTCTTCATCGGGATACGCCTGGATACATACTTGATCCTCTTACGCTCCGGGTGGTGAGCGTAATCGACTTCTTGCGGGCACAGTCTATGTTTCCTTCAAACTTCGTCAACCAATCCATGCCTAGGATTACATCCAAGGTCTGGGTTTCCAATACTATGAGGTCTGCGGGAAATTTATGGTTTCCGATGTTAAGGGTTGCATGACAGCCTAAGCCTGCCATCATTTCTCCTCCCGCGGAACTGACGTGAAGAGGGCTTCTAAGGGTTCTAGTGGGCAACCCGTACTTTTCCACAACTACCCTTGATATGAATGAATGCGTTGCACCAGAATCAAAGAGTACCAATCTTGGATGTGAATTTAATAAAAACTTACCAACCACGATTATCGGCTGATCATAGACGTCCTCCACGTCAATGTGGTTCACCTGAGCACGAGGAAAAGGGTTGGGCTTCTTTGCTGAGCTTCCATTGTCGTTTCCATTCCTCTGCTTGGCCTCCGGGCAGTCGGTAGCATAGTGCCCTATTTTCTGGCACTTGAAACAGGTGATGTCACTCAGATCCTTCTGAACCGGGGCAGGACGATGCTGGTTACCATTGCCGTTTCCATTGCCTGTCTTGTTGTCGGGGTTGCGGTTGTTTCCATTTCCTCCATGGTTATGTCCTCCATGATTATGTCCTCCATGGGTGTGATGGGTATGCCCTCCAGAGTATGGGGCATAACGGGCTTCGCTGAGCTCGAGTTGTACTTCCCCCGCCATACTTCCGCTATGCGCTATCAATCTGCTGCTGCTTGCCTTCAAGTATGGTGGCCTTGTCTACCAGCTCCCGGTAGTTGTTGAAAGTAGCCACCATTAGCTGCATTCCCAGCTCGTCATTGAGTCCCTCGAGAAACTTTTTCCTGCTGCGGCATCTGTGGCCACATCATCCGGGCATAGCGAGCTAACTTGCTGAACTCATCCACGTCTTGCCCCACACGGTTCCCTCGGGCGTAAGTTGCGGAACTCACGCTTCTTCGCACTCATGGCTCCAAATGATACATGAGCGGTGCGGAAAGCCTGCTGGAACTGATCCCACGTGATGGTGGCGATGGGATAAGTGGCGGTGTAGTTCTCCAACCAAGAGGCTGCAGGTCCATCAAGTTGATGTGCGGCAAAACGCACCTTTTCTGCATCTGTGCATCCAGCAGTGGCTAACTCCCTTCCGACCTTGCGGAGCCAATCATCAGCCACAATCGGCTCAAGGTCTTTGCTAGAGAACACCGCGGATTCAGCCTTAGGAAGCGGGTCAAGTTGTCAACAGGGGTGGTGGCGGTGGATTGTTGTTGTTGTTGTTGTTGTTCGTTACGGATGAGCATCTGCATGAGGGCATTCTCGCTGCTGGATAAGCTGGGTGAGCTCCGCGGAAAGTTGAAACCGGGTCACGCCTCGGAGGCATCTGGTGTTTTGGAGTGGATGAGAAAATTAGAATAGAACAAGGGTCTAATGAGAAAATATCACTACCCATATGAATGCACAATCATAATCACACCAATCATTTATTCAATCAACTCAAACATGGTTCAATCTCGGATTACAAATTCTCACGACCAATCGAAAATAACGGCCTAACTGATCGACGAAAATAAAATAACATGGCGGTCGACTAAATGTCTTCATCAATTATCCTTGCGTCCTCTGGTGCGGCGTCCTCCGATGTGGTGTCCTCTGATGCGGCGCCTCCTCTTGCGGCTTCCTTCGGTGGAGCTCCCTTCATAATCCTGGTCATTGCTCATGAGGGGTCCGTCATCTCCACTCGGAAAAAGGTCTTCTCCCGAGTCCAACTTCTCCTCTAATGCGGCAACATCCATCTTCAGCTTGTCGACTCTCTCCATGAAATCTGTGATTTCTTCTTCATGGTCAAGGAAGTCTGCGTGTGCTTTCTCCTCCAGTTCCAGTTCACGGAACAACAGCCTCCTGTGTACCTTCGAGTTACGGCGAGTCTGGATCTCCCGCTTCTCGAGGAGACACTCCAAGTATTTGACATATGAGAGATTGGAGTAGTACTCTACGTTAAGAATGATATCTCCATTCCTAGCTCTGCAAGAAATCATGGCGAGGTCTGATGGATCGAGCTCGGCCCTGTACTCTTCTCGGAGATGTCCAAGTGCACGATAAATCGCCATGTCTCTTCCGAGGATCCAATTGAAATCGGTAACTCAAAGTCAATGGGCTCTGAATGTCCTCCGAAGGTCCTCCTCGAATGTGCACCTCAATCCTCAGAGCGAGTATCCGTCGGAAGTGCATTGGTAGGCTTCCGGTGATTGAGGGCAGAGCAATCTTCAGCTTCTTCACGATCTGAACCAGCTTCTTGCCGAGAGGCATCGTCTCATCTGGCCGGCAAAACTCCGTAGCAAACCGGGGTGAACTCATGACCATCTAGAATGTTGAAAATCGGAGAGAAGTCAGAAATGAACAGGGAGAATTATGGAATGATAAGGACATAAAATAAATAGTCTCTTCCTATGGCTTTCCGATCCTAGGGGTTACGCCCCACGGCCGTGTGCTCGATACCATCTCTCAGAAGCGACCCGACCCAAAATCGGTCAAGTCTTCCGTAGCTGTACCATCCCAAGATCATGCTGCACACACAGTACATTGATGAAATAATCAAAGTTCAATCACACCTGAATTTATTACACGATTCTCATATCGAGTCTTTATTA
Source organism: Aegilops bicornis (assembly GCA_021605145.1). NCBI lineage: Eukaryota > Viridiplantae > Streptophyta > Magnoliopsida > Poales > Poaceae > Aegilops > Aegilops bicornis. The sequence continues at coordinate 718,466,001 of CM038671.1, forward strand.
CAATAGAATAAATTTGGCCGAAGGCCAACTCATGAGAAATAAACTAAATAAAACTACGGAAGCGTAGAAGAATAGCGAGTCCATCCGACTCCAAAGGGCAATCACCAAGCGTGGATCGTAGCCTCACTCCTGATCGGAATACTCCTCTGCAACACAAGACATTGCAGCCGTGTAGGTCAGCATTTTGAATATGCCGGCAAGTCAAAGAGAGAACAATAATGAAATTACTAACACTATATGCAATTTGGCTATGGGGCTCTAAGTTTCATGGTTTTGCGAAAAGCCAGTTTTTCCCTACAATAAGGACTTGTTTGCAATTACTACAAAATGTTGGTAGTTATTGAGATGGTTCCGCCAACCAATGTCTCATTCCCAATTATTAAATAACCCCCTCAATTAATTTATTAAGTTCAGTGTTGAGATATCCGAAATACTTCCAAGTTCCAGAGGCTCAAATTGTCCGTGAATCGGGACACGGCTAATCGATTAGATCTTCGCTCTACGTAGGTTTGCGCACTTTACCCGCAAGAATAGTACCCTCCTTTTAAGTCTTCGCACTAAATGGTGTATGAATACGGGACGAACGAAAAAGGGTCTTCCGAAGAGTTCCTCCGCCACCGCCGTATCCATCCAATCCTACCGCTCTTCTACATCTCGTAGCACCGTCCGCCAGAGTCACACCTAGGGTTGACCAAGCCAGAGCCCATAATGGCTTGCGGCTGCATGTAAGCTTCCGGTCAATGGGGTATCCTTCCATCTCTTCGTGGCTGGGTGAAGCTTTCGCAAGATGTCATGGCGCTTCTCCATGCATCCCGCCAACCGCTGGTTTCTCCAGGTGCCCGTCAACCGTCCTCCACCCAAGAGTGAATTTTGAAGTCCATCTTGAGCTTGAAGTCATGGGGTTGTCATCATCTTGACTCTCACATCTCCCTTATGAATCACTCAACCAACCCCGCTTCACGAGCATAGCAAAATAAACTACTTCGTCCCGGGATATGGTAACAAGGGGAATTGGGTTCCTCCTACCTCATGATACTACTCAAGAACATAACTTCAAATTCTCCTACTGCATGCATGGTGGGGAGGTATAATTCTAATGCAATAAAATCATAGGTATTGTAAAAGAAAACATGATCAATTGACTTGCCTTGCTGACGATCTTCGAAAGCTAGGGACTCGTGATAGCAAGCTTCGCACTCCGGAAATTCTACCGAAGCAAACAAAAATCATATAAGCATACAAGCATATGATCACTTAACATAACAGCATACTAATATGAAACACATAAAACAAACGAATCAAAACCCAAAGAAAAACTCGAAGAAATCAAACTCAATGTTTTCACCACATCAAGCAACAACTAAGAATAGTTTTACACAACCAAATTTTTCTTAACAGAACCTAAGCATGGGTTTTTGCTAACTAACAGAAGAGAAAACATCATGCAACTAGGAGCAAAAAGAATCACATCAAAAGCTATCATAGAACTCCTATTATGCCTATAACAATCCTAGCAAGGAAAAATAAAATAAAGATTTTATTTATTGTAAATAAAAGTTCATGTTCTAAAGTTACAGAAACTAATCTAAAATAAACTATCACATAGGAAAAATAAAATTATTTCCTAATTAAAACAATAGGAAAACAGTAGCTAGTTAAATAAATAAGAACCACATGATTTTTATTAAAACTATTTTTTATTAGATCTAAAATGCCCAAATAAATTCCTACGGTTAGGCAAGGTCAAAATAAAGTAGTGACAAAAAGAATCACTAAAATAAAATAATTCTAACTCACTTTATAGCAGAATTACTAATATGTCTAAATCTAAAATAAAACAATTTCTAATAATTTTAACATGACTAAACATATTTTCTACAGAAACTACAACAAATTTGCAAACTAACAAAAAAATAATCAATTAAAAATATTAAGTAGATTGAAAGATATGGATTTCACAAAACTGAAACTATTCTGTAAAAAAAACAGAAACGAAAATCTAATTAAAAAGAAAAACTGGCGCTAGTGGCCTATCTAACGCTCAGGCGTAATATAACTAAAACACGCCCGGAAAAAATAAACCGAGTCGGGCCGGTCTAAACTAAACCTAACTAAACCGGAACTAACCGGGTCTATTTAAAATAAATCGTACCCCTTCGGGGATCTAATCTGGCGCGTGGATTTTAGATCTAACGGTGGGGGAAATCTCCGGCGACTCACCGCGGGGAAAGACGACGGCGACGGTCGACGGCGGCTCGGGCGACGTTGGCGCGGTGGCTCCGGTGGTCGGGGACGACGGCGGAGACCTCCCAGTGCGGCGTGAGCAAGGAGCCTCGGGGTGGAGTCGGGGAGCTCGGACGGGGTTGGGCGGCCGGAACAGGGGCAATGAGCGCGGGCGCATCGGGTGTCCCATGACGATTGCGCGAGGGGAGAGGGTTTTGGCCGAGGGGCGGAACGGGTCGAGGGGGGTTTATATAGGGGCGACTTGGGCGAGGCGGATCGGTGGAGGCGATCCCGAATCCCCGGGATTCCGCGGGCGGCGGGCTACGGGCGCTGAGTGGCGGGCGAGGGAAAGAGAGAGGTGGGGTCGGGTGTCGGTGAAAGAGGGGAGGGCGTTGGTCAGGCGACCAATGCAAGCGCAATGTGGCTCGGTCGGCTCGGGCGCTGGGTTGGCTGGTTAGCCCATTGGCTGGGCCGCCTCGGGCCGGGTCAGTTAGCTGGCCGGGCACTGGGGTTTCTTTTTCTTTTTTTCTTTTTTTGAATTAGGGAGGGTGAGAAAAATATATTAAATATATATATTTTATATAGGACATATATATATCAAAATGATCAGGGGAATATTCCCTATAATTTGAACATTTTTCCAGGGGCAAAATTCAAACTTTAAAAAAATCATTTTCTATAAATCCCAAATAAAATCAGATTTTGAATTCAAAATTTTTGGCAAAGTTTTTCCTCTGATATTTTTGGAGTGTCATGTTTACTCCTCTCATACTTTTTCTCAAGTATTTATCAGGCATAGTTTTGAAATAAATTTCAACTGCCAATTTTTGAATTCAAATTCCAACAACTCAAAAACTTCTGAAACTTCAAATGCCACTCAATTTCAAACAATATGCATAGATGCTTAGCTAATATTGTAAAACATTCCAAATGGGAAATTTGGGATGTTACACGGCTCAGGAGGCCAGGCATCACACGGTCCTGGCGGAGATGGAGATGGTCCTTGAGGAACCGCCTGGACCCCCAGAGCCTCCCGAGGCTCAGGGCTCCGGTGGCTCGTGAGGGTCGGCTTCTTCACCGCGCATCTTCAGCTACTCCAACACCCCCTCTACAATGGTACTAGGTGACATCTTCCGAGTTCATTTCAGCTGGGAGCCCCCTCAAGGCTGCATCATTCCCAGGTCGCGTGGGTCTGTCCCTGCGGCGTGTATCCCTTTTGCTTATGTCTTTAGTTTACCTTGTTGGGGGCGCCCCTCGTGCTACATCATCCCCAAGCCGCTCGGGCCTGACCCAGTGGCATGTATCCCTCCTGCATTTATCTAAGTTGATTTGCCCTTCATGCCTAACGTGCCTGTGATAATCGCCTGCTCGATTGACACCTACCCTTGGGGCCGCTCGCGCCTGGCACGGTGCTTGCGTATGGGTCCGTCCCTGCAACGTCGAAAAATTTAAGTGGCCGAGCTCTGACCCGCGGCAGCCCCGCAAGCGTCACCTCACCAGGCCCTCAGTGCCCTCACCACTCTCCTAGAGCAACCAATGGCTGGCCGGCAATCGTAATGGCAACTCGTGCTTTTCTCGTGTTGGTTTACAGGAACTTCCTGAGGTCTAAAGCGGGAGGCACCGTGGGCTCTCTCAATCTCTTTCCCGAGCGATCCGCTTGCACGTTAAAAGGGGGGCTCCTGAGCATCATGACTGAAGAGTTCTTACTAGCTCTCCAGCCCTCACCCCCTGGCCTTGTCCACGGCATCGCGACCTGGCATACCAGCGGCGGCTGAGCTCGTTCGAGGGCCGAAACCTGAGGACATAGAGCACCAAGGAGAATGTGGGGAGGAGAGAGGAAGCTCGCGGGGGCCTAACCCAGCTGCATCCTAGCTGCCAACGTCCAAGTCCGGCGCGACGCGAAGGAACAACTCCATGTTTACGAGATAAGTTTCGCACCTGGAATAGCTAATTGAGGCGACACAGAATCTCCACCTAATGTGGCTCTATGACGGCAACATTGCCTCCCTTTCTCACCTTTCGACGGGTGCTTGCGCGTTAAAGGGGACCTCCTACGTATCACGCTTCAGGGGCTCTTACTGGACCTCGGGCCGCTCACCTCCTAGCCTTGACCACGGCATCACGACCTGGCGTACCAGCGATGGCAGAGGCCTGCTTGGGGACCGGGACCTGTCAGCGTAGAGCACTAAGTCGTCGCGAGGTTAGAAAGGGGGAACCAAGCCGGGACAGGACAAGCATTCACACCGCTGTATAATAAGGATAATATCAGCAAAAGACATCGCGGACCATTTACAAGCCCCCACGAGGTGTTTTCTCGATTCCTCGTAGGGAACAAAAGACGCGAATCCTGAGGAGCCCTAACTGCACGCGCCTCCATGGCCGATGCCATCATCAACAGTGGGCCACGGGAGGCCGGCGCCAACCCCATCCAGATCAACTGTGCCTGCGGCCTGATGCAGCCGCCTTGCTCCGGGAACGGCGCGAGCTCAGGGGCACGTAGCTGTCGTCGCTCGTCTCCGGAGTCACGAAGAGCTTGGGAGAGCCGCTTGACTCCCAAGCATCGCTGCCGCCACCGGAGGAGCCGGTGGGGAAGCGAGTGGCAGGCCTAGGCCTTGCAACGTCAATGTCCTGGCTGCCTCATCTGGGACAGCACTCTAGTCGGCGACCTTCACCATCGAAGACTTTGAAGAACATCAAGGAGGCGCCATCGTATTCAAAATGAATCACAAGGGCACCCCCTGTTCGGCAGACCCGGGCGACCTCGCCCTAGCTTTGGGTCATGAAGACCTTGCCCGGAGCGACGACTTCAACCTCCGCTTTGGTCGCCGGGGAACCACAGTCGACGTGCTGCAGCCAAAGCTCGAGAGGCCCCCTCGACGGCATCTCGAAAGCGAAGAATGGAGGGAAGCGAATCCAGGTTCTCGGAGGTACCGTGGAGTGGAGCACGAGCTCGTGCAAGGAGTCCGCGGCATGGACTCCAGGAGCAACGGCGCACGCCGCCATGGCTCGTTGACCTCGCCTGCGGTGCTGGTGGCGTTGCCCGTCGACCCTTTCTCCAAGGCACTCGGCCCGGGCATACAGGGGTAGCGAGAACCCAGGAGGTGGCCGCTCGCACCAAGGCCTCGACATCTCCGGACTCGCAACCTTGTCGCGGCGGCAGAGGACCGGCCGTTTCTTCGGCGAAAGCGGGTCAGGCCCCTCCCGGGGGGCCTTTCCTTTCTCCTCGGCTGAGAACCAGCGGATCGGTGCCATTGGCATCGAGGACGAAGGTGGAGCAGGGGGAAGAAGCAGGCGAAGCAAAAAGGAGATGGACAACGGGGGCTCACGCCCCTCCGTACTTATAGTCCAGGGGAGGCCAAACGCCGACCCCCACGATCACAGGTAATGATGACTCCTTTTGCATGCAGCAGGGAATTGTCAAGTTGGGCAGCTGCCGAGGTAGCATGGGGAAGTGGAGACGCCCACGTACAATCAGGCGCCACGCGCCGACCAAGGCCGCAGCCTTTTGGGGCCCGTGGCGCTCCGCACTTGCCCTTTGGCTTCGCTGCTAAGCCAAGTCCGAGCGCGCCTTGGGCCCGGGGGCTACTGTTGGCGTTGGCTACTGTCGGCTTTCTGGGAACAGGGGTCCCCAGACTTGCCTGCCTGCGGCCTGCAGCGTGGCTCAGCAGTGGCCTAGTACGGCCTGTCTTCATCAACCCAAGTTCAAGACCCTCGCGAGGGGCCAAGCCTCACGGGGCGGACGACACAAGGCCTCCTCAGGGGCGGCCTCACCAGGCAGGATCGCGAGGAGGTGGAGAGATCAAGGCGAGGGGTACCTCGCGAGGTGCTCATGATGCAAGCCATGACGATCAAGACCAGGCGGGCGCCAGCCTGCGCAATGTCCTTCTTTCCTCTTTGGTGCAAAGGGGGCAAGCACAGGCACGGAGTACAAAGGCATCAGGCAGAGGTTTCCATATCGGTGCAACAAGACCAAGACCAGCAGAGCGGCAGGACGGAGGTCCCCGTGGAGCCCAAGAGGCCGTCATCGCCAGTGCCTTTGGCAGTCGAAGACCACCTTTAGTCAGGATAGCTTGTACTAGTTGTCCCCTTTCAAAATGGCCGTTGTTGGCTCCCCTCCCGCTCAATATTTGGGAAGAGGACCAGGGCCTCTATAAATAGAGATAGCTACCGCAGTAGAGAGGGATCTGATCCGAACCCAGCTCATAAACACACCACCAGAAGAACATCTCTCCTCGTGAGGCTGTTCTTCCCTTGTACTGTTCATCATCAGCCCAAGAGGCAATCCACCACACCGCACACTGGATTAGGGTATTACACCACAACGGTGGCCCGAACCAGTATAAACCTCGTGTCTCTTGTGTTGTTCATCGTGCTAGCTTAGAATCGCGACGAGGTTGTGGGCGTGTTTCGGTAGGAAGAAGATCTCTGTGCGCACCCCAGATTTCGAACCTTAAGGAATTTTCCGGAACCCGATATCCGACATGTTTTACGCCCCTAGCTAGGCATAATGTGAAGGATCTAAGTTTTGTCATCTTTGTTTCTAGATCCATAGGATGCCCTCATGATTGATTCATAATGTGGCCTAATTATTGTTCTAGGGAAGTGTTCCATACCCTTCCTTAGCGGAAATTGAAATTTGATATTGCCTTCTTTCATATCAATCACGGCACCAATAGTACGTAAAAACGGTCTACCAAGTATAATTGGACAAGACAGATTGCAATCAATATCAAGAACAATAAAATCTATGGGCATGTAATCCCTATTTGCAAGAATTAGAACATCATTAATTCTTCCCATAGGCTTTTTAATAGTAGAATCCGCCAAGTGCAAATTTAAAGAACATTCTTCAATATCGGTAAGACCAAGCACATCACATAAAGATTTCGAAATTGTAGAAACACTAGCACCCAAGTCACATAAAGCAAAACACTCATAATTTTTAAACTTGGCTTTGATGGTAGGTTCCCATTCATCATGTAATTTTCTAGGAATTGAAACTTCTATTCCAACTTTTCTTCAAAAGCTTTCATCATAACATCGACAATATGTTTAGTAAAAGCTTTATTTTGGGGTGAATTTATCATGGATCGCAACAAAGAAATACAATCAACCAAAGAGCAACTATCATAATTAAAGTCTTTGTAACCCAAAAGAGTGGGCACATCACTAGTTAAAGTTTTGACCTCTTCAAACCCACTTTTATCAATTTTCTCAACAAGATTTTCACCCTTCGAATTATCGAGACGCCTTCTAGCTAAAGTTGACTCTTCTTCAGTCCCTTTTTTATCAATCTTAATTTTACTAAACAAAGAATCAATATAAGAAACACCAATCATTTTAAGATCTCCATCACCTTTATGAAAGCAATCACTAGAAAACGCTTTTTCTCAAAATTCTCTTCTATCTCTAAGCATAGCGGTTCTTTTCTTACTTTCACCCATAGAAACATAAAGAGCTTTAATTGATTCTTCAACCTTAGGCACAAATTTTTTCATCTTTAGAGTTTCTACATCATGAGAAATTCTATCAATACTTCTAGACATATCATCAACTTTATTAAGCTTTTCTTCTATCATAGCATTGAAAACTTTTTGTTGATAAATTCTTTAATATTATTCTCAAGATCAGAGGTGTTCCTATTATCTACTATATCTAAATAGGAGCCCCCCACTATGTGATTTCTCTTGACATGCAAGCTGTCCACCTCAGCGGTCCCACCAAATCAGCAACTCTTCCATGTATGATGCCACCTCATGCGTTGCATTACCAGCAGGAGCTAAAGGGACGGAAACAGAATCCCAACAGAATGGACCAAAGAGAAGGAAGGCCAGCATACAGAACGACCTCTCTCCGCAATAAAAAATGCTTGAGCCCTCTCACAAGTCAATCCATTGATCCTTCTTCCTATAGATTATTTTCCTCGACGTCCTGGCGGCTGGGCTCCTGTGTGCGTTCGAGTGCTCATTCGAAACGACCGCCGGTCCAACTCACCTCCGTGGCTCTCAAAGGATTCTCTCTGTCTATGCCCCTCTCCTCCTTTAGTTTGTGTCCGTTCTAGCGAAGGTAGCTTCGGCATCCTACTGGGATTTTGGCTCAGGTCGATTCGCAAAAATCCATCCAGCGGCTCAGGTTAGAGTTGGGTTTATTTTCATCCTTGGAGGACGATCTAGTAGCCACGCCCACGTTAGCCTGGCCATGGAGTAGATGTGAAGCCGGGCAGGGATTATTTCCGGCCTGCAAGGGAAACGGTTGGTAGGGCCTGCATTCACAATGACGACTTGGAGGAGCGCTGCCATCCTCCGTAGGGTGGCACCCCGTCTGATTCAGAGACGAGCCAACCCAATTACTCCCTTCTCTATCTGTTATGTTCACATGTCTATCTCCCTTCCATCAGTTTCTTTTCTTTAATATGTAACATAGCGCATGATTTGGTCCTTGCATTCCATGTTGATCAACAGACAATAGTTAAGCGAAAGGCCCATACCAACCATTCAGTGCCCAGTCGTGCCCTACACCATGCCGTTTGGAGTTGTGCTCCCTATCGCTCACCTACAAGGTCAACATCACTTCCAAGGTAATTATCTTCCAAAACTTTCCTGGCCATCAGGTATTTCTTTGGTTGTGGCCGCCCATATATTAGTATTCATCTGTCATGATCCTATTTTTGTTTGTATGCTTCGCATAACCTTGGCATCGAGGGGATATTTGTAGATGATCTCGATAAGGGCGGGGTTACAAAATATAATCTCCTCTTCTTCTAGATTAAATGGCTTTGTGACCTTCTCCTATTCGGACTCCAATCGCCATCAGCTGAATCAACCACAAACACATCATATTGTGGCTAGTGGTAGAAGCAGTTGGTTGGAGCATCGCTTGGTTAGGAGGAAAGGCGTTGATCCGCCGAGACATTTCTAAACTACCACATCATTGTATGCTGCCTCGCGGTTAGGAGAATATACTAGGTACATCCGAGATCCCAAAAATCCATTAGGGTTGTGTAAATCATTATTGATCACTCTAATTTGTTGTAGTCGATTGTGTTTGTGCAAAATAATCATGGTACCAAATCCCTTGAGCAAGACGCTGCCAGCCACTAGAGTACCCCTAGGGGTAACACAATTCATCCATTTTTTTCGTATGATTATAATCATTTTTTACTAATCTAACCATTATGTATATATAGCAGAGGTCTCTAAAACATTACCTTGCAATACTGCACAATTTATTTATATTTTTTTCCTACTATATTCAAATTTCGTCGCTACAAATTCCCGCTGCAACGCGCGGGGTATCACCTAGTTATTATAAGAAGGATTACCATAGGAATTAACATAATTATTAGAGGAATTGCTAGGAAAAGGCCTAGGATTAAAATTACCTCTATAAGCATTGTTATTGAAATTGTTTCGTGAGATAAAATTCGCATCTATGGCATCACTATTTTGCTCAATCAAAGTAAAAAAAGGCACATCATTAAAATCAATAGGAGCCTTTTTATTAGCAACCAACTTCATAAGAGCATCGACCTTTTCACTCAAAGAATTTATTTCTTCTACCGAATTGACTTTTTTTACTAGTAGGAGCTCTTTCGGTATGCCATTGTGAATAATTTGCAACAATATTATCAAGCAATTTAGTAGCTTCACCCAAAGTAATCTCCATAAAAGTACCCTGAGGGAGTCCTCGATTAAGGGGTCCTCGGACAACCGGACTATATACTTTGGCCGGACTGTTGGACTATGAAGATACAAGATTGAAGACTTTGTCCCATGTCCGGATGGGACTCTCCTTTGCGTGGAAGGCAAGCTTGGCAATTCGGATATGTAGATTTCCTTCTCCGTAACCGACTATGTGTAACCCTAGCCCCCTGCGGTGTCTATATAAACCGGAGGGTTTGGTCCGTAGGACAACAACAATCAGAATCATAGGGTAGCTTCTAGGGTTTAGCCTCTACGATCTCGTGGTAGATCAACTCTTGTAATACTCATATCATCAAGATCAATCAAGGAAGAAGTAGGGTATTACCTCCATCGAGAGGGCCCGAACCTAGGTAAAACATCGTGTCCCCTGCCTCATGTTACATTAGTCTTAGATGCACAGTTCGGGACCCCCTACCAGAGATCCGCCGGTTTTGACACCGACATTGGTGCTTTCATTGAGAGTTCCACTGTATCGTCGCAATAAGGCTAGATGGCTCCTTCAATCATCTTCAACGATGCAGTCCAGGGGGAGCTTTTCCTTCCCGGACAGATCTTCGTATTCGGCTGCATCGTACTGCGGGCCAACTTGCTTGGCCATCTCGAGCAGATCGATAGCTACGCCCCTGGCCATCAGGTTAGGTTTGGAAGCTTGAACTATACTACCGACATCCGCAGAGACTTGATCTTCGACGGATTCGAGCCCATGTCAGGTGCGCCGAACGGTCACAACGGGCATGACTTTGATCTGCCATCGGACACTATTTGGGAGATCAAACCTGCGGCGGCACCGGGAATCAATCTGGAGAAGATCATGCCTTTCGAGGACGGGTGGATGGACCCCGCCACGGAGGCCGCGCACTCATCGGTGTTAGAGCCGAACACTGATCCCACTTCCTGTGAGGGTGGTGTCATCGGACCCTCGGACTCCTCTCCGGCTACAGGATCCGAACCGCATGCTTACGTACCTATCGAATCTGATTGGGCACCTGTCATGGAGTTCACTGCCGCGGATATTTTTCAGCACTCGCCCTTAGGGGATGTGCTGAACTCATTAAGGTCTCTTTCCTTGTCGAGAGATTCTTGGCTGAACTATGTCCGGCTCGAGCGGGAAGCGGACGACGAAGAAATTTGTTCCCCACCCACCACCCACTTAATAGCCACTGTCGATGACTTAACCGACGTGCTTGACTTCAACTCCGAAAACATCGAAGGTATGGACGACGATACAGGAGAAGAACAGGAACCACCACCTATAGGGCGCTGGACAGCCACCTCATCATATGATATATGGTGGACACCCCCAAACAAAGCAATGGCGATGAGGCAACGAAAGATAACCCCTTGGAGAAGCAATCTAGACATCGGCGTCATAGGCGCCGCTTGAAGCCCCGCCTCAGCAAAAATAGCAATACCGGCACAAGAGATAACAATCTGTATGGTGCCGAAGACGAAAACAATCCTGCCCAGCCAGGCTGCGAGCAGGCCGAGCAAGAGGATGGGCAAGCTAGCCCTAAGAACAGGCGACAGATGGAGAATCATAGGACAATAATAACATGCCTCTCTCCAAACACGAGGTGAGCCTCGGCGACGAAGAATTCATCGTGCCTGAGGATCCCGTCGAGCGGGAGCGCTTCAAACGCCAGCTTATAGCCACTGCAAAAAGCATGAAGAAAAAACAGCAACAACTTCAAGCTGATCAAGATCTCCTAACTGACAAATGGACCGATGTTCTGGCTGCCGAGGAATACGGACTCGAGCGCCCTAGCAAAAGCTACCCAAAGCGCAGGTTGCTACCTCAACTCAAGGAGGAGGCTTTAAATCCCATGCTACCAGCGCATGATGCGGCATACCGGCCACCCCGTGGCCGCGACAAAGCGGCGTACCAGCCCGAAGTCCAGACCGCACCCTGTCGCCAATCAAACGATAATACTAAGGCCCGGGGCTACACGAAGGACCTGCGAGATGTATTGGGAAACAAAGCAGGATAGTCAAAATCCACCTACGGATCACGGGGGCGCGCCACAAGACGTGACGATGACCGTCACGCCGGATACAATAAATCAAAGTCCGGCCGGGCCGAATACAACAGACTAGATTCATTTGAACTATGTCGGGATATAGCCCGGCATAGAGGCGCCGCACACCCCCTATGCTTCAGTGATGATGTCATGGATCACGAATTCCCAGAAGGATTTAAACCCATAAACATTGAATCACATGACGGCACAACAGACCCCGTGGTATGGATCGAAGATTTTCTTCTCCACATTCACATGGCCCGCAGCGATGACTTACATGCCATAAAGTACCTACCACTTAAGCTCAAAGGACCGGCTCGGCATTGGCTGAACAGCCTGCCAGCAAGCTCCATTGGCAGTTGGGAGGACTTGGAAGACGCATTTCTCGACAACTTCCAGGGCACTTATGTGCGACCACCGGATGCTGATGACTTAAATCACATAACCCAACAGCCCGGAGAGTCAGCCAGGAAATTCCGGACTCGGATCCTAACTAAAAAGAACCAATTTGTCGACTATCCGGATGCCAAAGCCTTAGCAGCCTTCAACATAACATCCATGACGAATGGCTCGCCCGACACCTCGGCCAAGAGAAGTCAAAGTCCATGGCAGCCCTCACGACACTCATGACCAACTTTTGCACGGGCGAGGACAGCTAGCTGGTTCGTAGCAACATCACACCCAAAAACTCAGGCGATTCAGACGCCAGGGACAGCAACGGCAAGCCACGACGAAATAGACACAAGTGTCGCAACAACGGCGACAATGCCGAAGACACGGCAGTCACTGCCGAATTCAGAGGCTTTAAATCCGGACAGCGGAAAAAGCCATTCAAAAGAAACAGTCCGGGCTCGTCCAGTTTGGACCGCATACTCGATCGCTCATGTCAAATTCATGGCACCCCCGATAAACCAACCAACCACACCAACAGGGAATGTTGGGTGTTTAAACAGGCCGGCAAGTTGAATGCCGAAAACAAGGAAAAGGGGTTGCATAGCGATAACGACGAGGAGCCACGGCCACCGAACATAGGAGGACAGAAGAAATTCCCTCCCCAGGTGAAAACAGTAAATATGATATACGCAACCCATATTCCCAAGCGAGAACGGAAGCATGCACTAAGGGACGTCTATGCGATGGAGCCAGTCGCCCCAAAGTTCAACCCATGGTCTTCTTGTCCAATCACCTTCGATCGCAGGGACCATCCTACCAGTATACATCATGGCGATTCGGCTGCATTGGTCCTTGACCCCATCATCGACGGATTCCATCTCACACGATTCCTCATGGACGGTGGCAGCAGACTGAACCTGCTCTATCAGGATACAGTACGCAAAATGGACATCGACCCCTCAAGAATCAAGCCCACAAAAACCACCTTCAAGGGTGTCATACCCAGGGTGGAGGCCTGTTGTACGGGCTCAATCACACTGGAAGTAGTCTTCGGATCTCCGGACAATTTCCGAAGCGAGGAGTTAATCTTCGACATCGTCCTCTTCCGCAGTGGCTATCATGCACTGCTCGGACGAGCCGCATTCGCCAAATTCAATGCGGTACCGCATTATGCATACCTCAAGCTCAAAACGCCAGGACCTTGCGGAGTTATTACAGTTAATGGAAACACAGAGTGCTCGCTCCGCACGGAGGAGCACACCACGGCCCTCGCGGCGGAAGTACAAAACAGCCTTCTCAGGCAAACAGCCAATCCGGCGACAAAGAACCCGGATACCGTCAAGCGAGTCCCGAGTACTCCGCAACAGGATCATCCGGCACGTCCAGAGCTTGACTAGCAATCTGGCGTCTGCCATAGTCCCAGTCAAGCGGCAAAATTTGTGCCACGCGTACACAACTACCCACTTAAAATACCCTGGGCATAGGCGGAGGCACAGTCATGACAAGGTCCACAATGCGGTTCGACCACCCCGGGACCCACGCATCTTTGCACCCCTTTTTTCTTTTAGGTCCCTATCTTCAGGAGGCTCTTCCAAAAGACCGGCTATCGGACACATAGCGGGACGGACGCATCAGGAGGACAAGAAGCTTTGGCGCACAAAGGAATCCTCAGGTGGTCTCTGATAACGATCGTTATACCTGTTTTACATAACCCGCATACCGCCTGCTCCTGGTCAGGATGTGTCAAACAGTCCTATTTTGCTTCTCGCACTACTTGTATATGTACGCTTCGACGTATCATTTAAATAACAAGGGAAAATAGTATACAACGTCAGCTTGCTATTACGTTTATTTACCCATTTTCCTTTACTACTTATTTATTATACCCGTGCATTTTGGCACGACCAGTTTGCCAGGGGCTTCAGCACCCCATAACCTGGCAAGACAAGTCCGAACACTTTCGACAGTGCGGCACCCTGAACTTATAGCATTATATGCATCAGCTTCGAATCATGTCTTGGGTCAATAGTTGGGTTTGCCCGGCTCCTATGTTTTGGTACCTTACGTTCCGGTATATCGGCTAAGGTAGCGCAGGGAGAACTACTGCGATTGTGTCCCGGTTCTTTCGGACGAGCACCTCAGTAGAGAAAGCCTAAAACCGACTGTCATGATAAGCGAGAGTCGGTCGCTGTTCGAGAGGTCTCAAATCCTTCAAGATTTTTACCGCTTCACGCGAGGAATCGGCCTTGTCTGATTTAGGCGTGTATAGCACCCCGAGTCCGGCCTTCCGGATACTAGGGGCTTTGCCAAAATTTAAAATTATAGACTTCTATGGCTAAGTGAGAGCGATAAAGCTGTATAGTCTGATTGCCTCGTTCGCGGTGCTAAACACCTCCTTAAAAGGACCAAAAATTTGGATAAAGAGTGTTTATATTTATCCCGAACACCCCAATGCTAGTTGCATGGGGGCAGAAGCCGAGGACTGGCCAACTCTTAAGATTTTATAAACGGCCGCACAGAAGGTAATATTTTAAATTAGCAAGCGCCATATAGAGCACATGAACTGGTTTTCATATTACAGGATGAACATGAGTACATTCCTTCGAACATTACATCCTTTCTACATTCATCCGCTACAAGGCAGGCACCCTTAATGACATTTTCATAATACTGTTCGGGGTGGCGATGCTCCTTGCCCTTCGGTGGCCCCTCTGTCACCAGCTTCTCGACGTCCATCTTCCCCCAGTGCACCTTCGCACGGGCCAAGGCCCTGCGTGCACCCTCAATGCAGACGGACCGCTTAACAACTTCAAGCCGCGGACAGGCATTCACCATCCGCTTGACAAGGCCGAAGTAGCTGCTGGGCAGGGGCTCGCTAGGTCACAGCCGGACTATGAAGTCCTTCATGGCCAGTTCGGCCGCCTTGTGAAGTTTGACCAGTTGCTTCAGCTGGTCGCTCAAGGGCATCGGATGTTCGGCCCCAACATACTGGGACCAAAACAGCTTATCCGTCAAGCTCCCCTCCTCAGCCCGGCAGAACTCTACGGCATCAGAGATGCTACACGGCAGATCTGCGAATGCTCCTGGAGAGCTCCGAACTCGGGTAAGTAAAAGGAAAGTCTCCTTCACATGCTTACTTTGCATAATGAAAGCCTTACCCGCAGGGCCGCCTCAATTAACTGGAGGGCCTTCTGGGCTTCGGCCTTGGCGTCTAGGGCGCTCTGACGGGCCTTCGCAAGCTCCGACTCTTGCGTCTTGGAGTCACGCTCCAAGGACTCAAATTTTTTGAAGAAATCCTGGAGCTCTTGCTGGACCTCATCAACCCGAGCCTCTTGTTTTTCACGCTCGGTGCACTCCTTGGACGCTTTGTTTTCGGCCTTGGACAACGCCTTCTTAAGGGCCGCCACTTTGGTCGTGCCCCTAGTAAAATTCATCGTGCTTCTATGAGCATCAATGATTTTTTTCCTTTATATAACATTCAGACGGGGTATCACTTACCTTTGTTCTCCTCGAGCTACCTCTTCACAAGGCCGAGCTCTTCTTCGGCCCACCCTAGGTTCTGCCTCAGTCCGGAGACCTCTGCAGTAGCGGAAGCGGCGGCCAGCAGCGATGCCTGCTCATTCACACAAACATAATATGATTAGACTCCTGGGAATAATATTTGATCCTCTGTTCGGCCTTTCTTTCTGAACACCAAACAGAGCATCAGGGGCTACTGTCTATACTGTGATACTTTCTCATAATTTGAATTACTTACCTCAAAGCCTATCAGGAGACTGGCGCAGGCTTCGGTCAATCCGCTTTTGGTGGACTAAACCTTCGCGATCACCGTACTCATAAGAGTATGGTGTCCTTCATCAAGGGAAGCGCTCTGAAGCGCTTCCACCAAGTTACCCGATGCCTCTGGATGGACAGAGTTCATCGGCATAGGTGGCTCGCCCCCTTGGCGAGGGGCTGCCTGCCTGAATCCGGAACCACTGGAGGTTCCGGCACAGTATCCGTCTAGGGGCCAAGCTTGTTGCGACCCCCCTCATCAGAATCCATGGGGATCTTCCCCCCCCCCCCCACGAACCTGGCATCGGGGGTTTCGCCTTGAGGCGCCTCCAGAACTATCTCTCCCTGGCCCGTATCCACTGAGATAACACCTCGGTGTCATCCGCAGGCCGGGGAGTGGAGGCCGTCGGGAGCGAATAGTTGTTCATGTCCGACGAGCTCAAGGACCCATCCGAGGAGGATAAGTCGATGTGGGCTTTGGACGGGCTGCACAAGCATATCTTGACAGAATAAGAATTCGTAAAGCTAAAACATGCAAGAAGTATTATGGCATCCGAATACTTACGACTTCGCCAGGGGCTTGGCCCTGGGTAGCCACTCCTCCTCGGTGTAGGCGACGGTTGTGGAGTGGTTTGGAGGGAGGGTCCTTCCCTTCTTGGACCCATCGACCTCCCCGGAAGGGGCGACCTTCCTTTTCTTGTCCCCCTCGGTTTGGGCGAGAGGATTTTCCTCTTCCTCCTCCTCATTGTCATTGGAGGAGTGCGCCTCAGTGTCTTCGGACGATGAGTCCGACACCACCTTGCGCCGGAGACTTTTCCTGGTCCCCGTGGCCTTCTTCTTGGCCTTCTTCTCCGGCACCTCATAGAGCGCCGGAACTAGCATCTCCGTCAGGAGAGCGTTTGCTGGATCTTTAGGCAACGAAGCCGGATAGTCGATCTGCTCCGCCGTCGCCACATAATCCTGTTAAATCAGTACGGTGGCTTAAGTTCCTCCCACGAATATACTGAGGAAAGGCACATCTTGCGAAATGTTGAATTCTTACCAAATTGGCGTGGCGCTTGGTGCTGACTCCGCGGTCCTCGATGGTGGGAGGAGGAACTTCGCTGGCCTTGAACAACACCTTCCAGACGTCTTTGTGTGTCATGTCGAAGAGCTCTTGCTGTGTCTGGTGTTGGGCCGCGTCGACCTCCCACAGGTTGAATGCCCGTCATTGACACGGGAGGATCCGGCGAAATAGCATGACCTGGACCACGTTGACAAGCTTGATCTTCTTGGTTATCATGTTTTTGACGCAGTTCTGGAGTCCGATCAGCTCCACGGGCGCGCCCCAGGCTAGGCCCTTCTTCTTCCAGGAGGCAAGCCGCATGGGGATGCCGGATCGGAATTCGGGGGCCGCCACCCAGTTGGGGTCGCGCGGCTCGGTGATGTAGAACCACCCCGATTGCCACCCCTTCACACGGTCTCCACAAAGGAGCCTTCGAGCCAGGTGACGTTGGGCATCTTGCCCACCATGGTGCCTCCCCACTTCGCCTGCTGACCGACCACAATCTTCGGCTTCACGTTGAAGATCTTCAGCCACATTCCGAAGTGGGGCCTCATGCGGAGGAAAGCCTCGCACACGACGATAAACGCCGAGATGTTGAGGATGAAATTGGGGGGCAGATCATGAAAATCTAGCCCGTAATAGAACATGAGCCCACGGACAAATGGGTGGAGGGGGAATCCTAGTCCGCGGACAAAGTGGGCGAGGAACACAACCCTCTCGTGGGGTCCCGGAGTCGGAATGATCTGCCCTGTGTTCGGGAGCCGGTGCGCGATGTCTGCGGCCAAGTATCCGGCCGCTCGGAGCTTCGTAATGTCCTCCTCCATGACGGAGGAGGCCATCCACTTGCCTCCCGCTCCGGACATGTTTGGCTGTGCGAGGAAGGTGAGAACTGGGGCATTGGAGCTCGAGCGTGCGAGAATGGATGGGCGAAGAAGGAAGAAGGCTTGGGTGAAAGAGGGGAATCCCTATCGCTTTAGTAAAGGCGGTAGAAACTGTGCGCCTCCCCACTTGCCCATTAAAATCTCTTATTTCCCGAGCGCCACGATTGATGGCGCGGTTGGGTTACCCATACCCGTATTGATGAGAATCCCATGATAAGGGGACATGATCTCTGCTTCGACAAGACGTGTCAAGGAAACCGCCTCCCATTACGTGCAGTAGCTGGTTGTGAAAAACGGTTCGAATAAAGACCGGACTGTGGCATGATGTCATAAAAAGTTGTCAGCAGATTAGATTTGTGGAATATTGTACTCTCTACGGTGGTATGTGGAATTTGTTTTGAAGAGCCGGACATGATTCTCGTGTTCAAAATCTTCTATAGAGTATTCGGAGAAGGAACCCGCCTTGCAATGCCGAAGACAATCTGTGTGCCAGACTCGTCGTCATTGAAGCCTGGTTCAGGGGCTACTGAGGGAGTCCTTGTCAGGACCCCGACTCAATGCCACACCGATCTAGCATGTAATACCTCATATCACTTTGCATCCTCACGCACGGTATTCCCACGGGTGTCGCCTTACCAGGCCCGGGACCATTTGCGCCTTTTGGCACACATATATGACAGTGTCGCTAGCATCCATATGACAAGGAGCCCAGGCTGACATGGCTAGTCGTGAACCCAAAGTGGCACTAACTTATAGGGACAGGCATACATGACCCAACAACGAACGTGTCGGTCAACAGCGAGTGAATCCGGGCTGTAGCAGCTGGGCTAGCAGGACTCCAGAGAATCCGGGCTATAGCAGGCTAACAGGAGTCCGGTAGACACCGCGTGACATTCCCCCGAAGGGACAGACACAGGAACGAAGAAGGACACATGCCGGCCAGCCTAAGTGTTCCGGAGCAGTAGCAAGCTACCATGGCTCAGTGGAAGCACTAGGAGACATTTCCCGGTAAGAGAGGCTACCAAGGATAAACAACTAGGTTGTCAGATCCCACACATACCAAGCATTTCAATAACATACACACAATATGCTCAATATGTGCAAATACAACATGGCATCACAACATGACTCTACGACTCAAGTATTTTATTCAATAGGCTCCGAGGAGCGAGATATTACAAACATAGGTTTCATGACCCAACATTCAGAGCATACAAGTCAAAGCACAAGCGGACGCTTAACATGTCTGAGTACAGACATCTACAAATGAAAAAGGCTGGGAAGCCTGACTAACTACTATATCCTGCCGAGGGCACAAGATCGTAGCTGAGGTAACAAGCTATACGTCGAAGTCCAAGCGGAACTACTAGCGAGACTGAAGTCTCTCTGCAAAAACATAAAATAGGCAAACATGAGTACAAATGTACCCAGCAAGACTTACATCAGAACTATCTACATATGCATCGGTATCAACAAAGGGGGTGGTGGAGTTTAACTGCAGCAAGCTAGCTTTGACTCGGTGGCTATCCTGAACTACGACTGCAAGTAACTCTTTTGAGGTGGCGCACACGAGTCCACATATTCACCATATCAATACACCACTATGGATCCGCTTCCGTCTCCCTACGAGAAGGCCATCCATAGCACTCACGCTTATCTTGGCGCATTTTAGAGTACCCACTTCCACTTGTCTATGAACCGCATGCAGCAACCCAAGTCCTTTACCGCGGACACGGCTATTCGAATAGATCATATTAACCCTACAGGGGTGTACTTCTTCACACACGCTCTCACCACTTATCGCCATTTACACGACATGTACTCGGCAACCTTCAAGCGGAAGCCCAGCGAGGGTGTCGGCCACGACCTGACTAACCACACAAGTCTCTCGTCCAGGTTCATCGCCTACTCGGGTTCCATCCGCAAGGAGATCCGGCCAGGGTGTCGCTCACGGCCCCAAACGATGTGAGCAGGGTTCCCAAGCCCACCATCCGGGTGCCACTTGGTACACCGTACATCAGCAACTAGTCTGTCCCAAGCCCACCTGTACCGGGTGCCACTTGGTAGACTACTAACACTACCTACAAACACCAGAAACTAGTTGCAACTCCTGGACATAGATCGAGTTGATTAATAAGCCAAGAGGGGTCGAGTTACTGGAACCCAATGTGTGGTAGTAACTGTTCATGGATCACAAACACAGAAATTAGTTCCTGAGAACGGTTTCAATGAGACAACCGGCCATGTACTCCTACATGGCCTCTCACCGCTACCTTTACCAAATCATGTTCACACACTTATCTCACACACAGTAGGACATGTTCACACACCTCCGATTCATCCCCGATGAATCGACACAACTCAACTCTAAGTCAGCAGGCATGACAAACAAGCATGAATGAGTAGGCACATCAGGGCTCAAACAACTCCTACTCATGCTAGTGGGTTTCATCTATTTACTGTGGCAATGACAGGTCATGCAGAGGAAAGGGTTCAACTACCGCAGCATGTAACAGTTGAATCGTTGTTGTCCTAATGCAGTAAAAGAGAGCAGGAGCGAGACAGTGAGATTGTATCAGAATGAACAAGGGGGTTTTGCTTGCCTGGCACTTCTGAAGGTAGTATAGTTCTTCATCGGTGTCATTGATCACATCGTCGAAACCACGTCTATCGAGAGGGGGCAGGTTCCGGCAACACAAAAGGAAACACAATCAATGCAATGCACAATATGATGCATGATCATGACATGTCAATATGCTGTGTTTTTAGCTAATGCAACTAGTAACAGGTTAAATGAAGTTGGTTTGAATCTAAGATTCAAATTCAAACTCCATATATGACATTTCATTTGCCATTAATTCAAATTGTTGTATACAGCAGCTTTAAGTTGTTCAAACAAGCATGATAATGCCATAAACAGATTCGTTGGATTTTTCTGATCATTTTTCATATATAATTCGTTTCATTCTGAGTTACGGTTGATTTTATATGATCTTTAGAAGTTTATAACATTTTCTGAAATAAATAAACCATTTAAGATTTATTTAAATTCCAGAAGAATTACTGCGTCAGCATTGTGTAAGCATGACGTCAGCAAATCAACCGAGACTGACCAGGGTCAAACCTGACCAGTGGGGTCCACTGGTCAGTGACCCAGCGTCATTGGTTTCACGGACAGGTGGGTCCGGTCAACAGCCTCCTCAGCAAAGTCAATGCTGACGGGTGGGTCCCACTGGGTTATAACTAACCTAAGCAAAAATAAAGCTGGAGTTAATTAGGGCATGGGGCCCATGCGTCAGTGGCCCAGGGGGTTGGTTAGCAGGGTGATTAGCCGCTAACAGTGGTTGTCATCGGCGGCTAATCGCCGGCGAGCACACAAACGCGGCGGAGTCGTTCGTCCCGGTGATTCCGGCGACGAGAAGAGGCGGGGTTGGGCTCGTTGGAACGCTCGCGAGGCGGCGCGTCTAACGGTGGTGGTGGCAGGTGCTGGGGTGGCCGGAGACGGCGGCGGCAAGCACGTCCGCGACGGCCGGAGTTCGGATGTCGACCGTTCCGACATCGCAGGGCATGAAAGGAGCAACGGCTGGTTGCTATGGCCCTGTGGTGACGCGCTCAGTTTCAAGCTCCAGTGGATGTGGCCAAGGGGTTGAGGAGCTCAGGCGGCAGCGCGATTTGGTCGGCAAGGGGGCGACGGCTACAGGGCGTAACGAGCTCGGGGGAGAGGGGTTTTCGACGCGGGAGCTCACAGCGGATCTAATGGAGCGGTCGGCGAGCTCGGGGAAGGCTTGGTGCAGCCGGTGCGGCGGTGGCGATCTCATCTGCCGAGCATGGAGAAGACGGGTCGATTGCGAGGCGGTGGGTCGTCCGGCGACGCGTAGCTCGACGGAGAGGTAGCAGGCGATGAGGCAGAGCCGATGGGCTTGTCGCTTGGTCGAGGGACGGCCAGAGAGCGAGGTGGCAGTGAGCGGCGGCGACGGCCGGGCTCGGGTGTGCGTGAGTGAGAGAGCTAGAGAAGAGGGAGAGTGAGCGAGTGGGTCAGCGGGATCGGGATGAAATGGGAAAGTCGTCCACGCGTCTAGGTGATCGTCGGCAAGTAGGAGGTGGCCGGGAATGCACGCGCGCGCGCCACGCTTCCCCTCTGCCTACTGGCAGGAGGAAGAAGACGGCTCTGCCCTCGGTGGGGTGTGCCGCTACAGTGCCAGAACAGGTAACTCTCTCTCTCTCTCTCTGTTTTCTAATTTAAATTGTTTCTGTTTTCTATTTATTCTGTTTTGTTTTGATTTTGTAAAATACTAAACCATTTTATAAAATACTGGAAATAATTAGGGGTGCTGTCTGAATTATTCCAGTGACCCATAACAATTTCAAACATTTTTGGAGCACCTAAAATATATATATAGCATTTAAATAGCTCCAATTCAAATATGTTTGAATTAATTCAAAGCCCAAATATGTACTGCAAAAATGTAAACCATCTTTGGTAGATGCTTCCACCTCAAACCAGAAATGTTGAACATTTTTAAAGGGCATTTTGAGTTCAATGAAAAAGATTTTATTTTGACCCTAGTCGAATTCATTTGGTGCTAGGGTTTGAGAATCCTCATTTCATAGTTAAATGAAATTTAGACGTGATGACATGATGATCATGCAAGGACAAGCAAGGCTAAGCTAGGGTTGTGACAGTCCTGGATTAAGGGGTCCTCGGATAGCCGGACTATATACTTTGGCCGGACTGTTGGACTATGAAGATACAAGATTGAAGACTTTGTCTCATGTCCGGATGGGACTCTCCTTTGCGTGGAAGGCAAGCTTGGCAATTCGGATATGTAGATTTCCTTCTCTGTAATCGACTCTGTGTAACCCTAGCCCCCTCCGGTGTCTATATAAACCGGATGGTTTGGTCCGTAGAACAACAACAATCAGAATCATAAGCTAGCTTCCAGGGTTTAGCCTCTACTATCTCGTGGTAGATCAACCCTTGTAATACTCAATTCATCAAGATCAATCAAGCAGGAAGTAGGGTATTACCTCCATCGAGAGGGCTCGAACCTCGGTAAAACATCATGTGGCCTGCTGTCGGATTTCGGGTTCGACAGACCCTTGAGGTTCGAACTCTGGGGTGCGCACGAAGATCTCTCCCCTACCAACTCACGTCTCGAAGCCTCGCAAGGAATCTAGGCTAGAAAGAAGAACACACAAGGGACACGAGGTTTATAATGGTTCAGGCCACCATTGTGGTGTCATACCCTACTCCAGTGTGTGGTGTGGTGGATTGCCTCAGGGGCTGATGATGAACAATACAAAGAGAGAACAGCCTCGCGAGGGGCTATTCTTGAGCTGGTGCGATGAACTGCTTGGGTGAGTTCAGTCTCCTATCTCTCTCTCTGGCCTACCAAAACTCTGGATGCCTACTCTGTGGTGGCTAGCTCTATTTGTAGAGGGAGGCCCTGGGCCTCTTCCCAAATAATGAGCTGGAAGGGCGCCAACAATTGGCCATTTTGAAGGGGAACATCTGGTACACTTATCATGACTAGAGTTGGTCTTCGACTGCCAAAGACTCTGACGGTGATGCCATCCTGGGCTCCATGGTGACCTCCATCATGCCGCTCCGCTGGTCTTGGTCTTGTTGCACTGAAACGGTAACCTTTGCCTGATGCCTTGGCATGTGCTTGCCCCCTTTGCACCGAAGGGGAAATAAGGATACTGCGCAGTCCGGCGCCCGCCTGGCGCCCGCCTGGTCCCGATCGTCATGGCTTGCATCGTGGGCACCTTGTGAGGTACCCTGCCTTGATCTCTCCGCCTCCTCGCGAGCCCGCCTGATGAGGCTGCTCCTGAGGAAGCTTCCTGTCGTCCGTCCCGCGAGGCTTGGCCCCTCATGAGGGTCTTGAGCTTGAGCTAGTGAAGCTGGGCTGCACTGGGCCTCCGCTTGAGCCACGCCAGGCGGAGGAGGCAGCAAGTCCGGGGACCCCTGCACCTGCACGCCGACAAGAGCCCCCAGGCCCAAGGCGCGCCAGACTTAGCTTAGCAGAAGCGAAGGGGCAAGTCTGAGCGCCCATGAGCCCCAATAGCCTGCAGCCTCGGGCGCCGCGTGGCGATTGATTGGACATGGGCGTCTCCGCTTCCCCACGACGCCTCGGCAACCTCATGACTTGACAAGTCCCTGCATGCAAAAATGGGTCATGATTACCTGCGATCATGGAGGCCGACGGTTGGCCTCCTCTGACTATAAGTACAGAACGGTGCGAGCCCTTCCAGTTCATCTCTCCCTGCTCCGCATCTTCTTCTTCACCTTTCGTCCGCGAACAAGGGGAAGGCCCGCTGGGTGGGGCCTGACTCTCCTCCAGCCAAGCGCGGCCGGGGCCGCCCACGCAAGCATCCCGCGACTCCCGCGAAGACTACCTGAGGCCTCGGCGGAGGCCGCTTGATCGGTGGGGGGAGATGCGCCATGGCTGCACGACCTCCCGTCCTCGATTCCATTCTGGGAGGTGCTGCCGAAGTTCTTCGTCTGGTCGGAGGATCCGGCCAGTACTTGGCTTCAGCTCCCTCGCTTCTTCGCCGGCGAGCTGCCAGCTGGTGCCACGAGCGGGCTCTGGCTCCAGGCGGATGGCTGCTGCAGCCGGGCCTCTTGGGTGGCGGTGGAAGTTTCCGTTACCGGGAACGTGGCGTTGACTCGTGGCTGGCAGACGTTTGCCCACGCGCGTGGTCTTGGCCAACAATGCACTCTCCACTTTAAGTTCGACGGCGATGCCACCCTCTTCGTGAGGGTGTTCGGAGGAGATGGCCGCCGCGCTGGGTGCTGCCCCGAAGGTGACGATGACGGCCATCCGCTCATCCTTGGTGACAGCAGTGGCAAAGGCGAGGTCAGGCGTGCACTCGGCGGCGCCCACAGCTCTTCAAGCTTCGGCGACTCTCCCTCTGACGGCAGCTCCTCCAGCGGCGGCCGTGACTAGCCACCGCGCCATCGTGCTCGCTTCGAGGGGGAAGGTGGATCGTCCCACCACCGCGCCCAGGTGAAGCGTGAAGAGGAGATCGCCTGAGCTCCGGGAGATGACACAAATCTTCTTCTTCGTGCTGTAGACGGTCGGGCCGCGCCTATTTTGCCTTATCTGCATAGAGAGAAGCATGGAGCCACATGGGGGCGTGCTAGATTGTTGCTTTTAATTATCATGTTGTTCCTTCTATCTGTGTGCCATGCTATGGTGTTGCATGCTCATGCGTAGGAACAACTTAGCTCGGTAGGAGGGACTTGTTGCGGCGCCAGCCTCGGGAGGCCTCAGCCGGAGGCCTTGTCACGGGTCTTCGAGGCCTGTAAGGAGAAACTTGTCGGAGGGTTAGGTTTTAGCCCCCGGCCGCGGGGGTGGCAAGCTTGAGCCTGGTGTTCGCGTCGTGATGCCTGGGGGCATTGACTAGGAGGAGTGCTCCCACTGCGAACCTAGGCCAGGGAACCTCGCAAAATTAAACCAGGCAACGCTCGCGAGGGTGCCCGCGTAGCCTCCCTCGCGAGGGTCATGAAAGGAAAGCAGGTTCAAGCGAAGGGTAGAGACGGAAAACCCGGGCTAGGCGCCCCACAACACTGAAAGCAACTCCAACTAAAGCTTCGAATAAAGAAGAACTAACCAACTGCAGAAAGCAAATGAAAAGCCGCGCCCGGCACCTAATCTAGTCTTCGACGTCTTCTCACCAGCGCAGAGCTAAGTGCTGCCACTGGGAATGGGCAGGAGCCCCTGATGCCCAGGGGCGGCACTCCGGAGACTCCGGGGCGTGTACAGCCCCACTCATTATTAGGTGAGAGTGTCATGGGCGGCGAGCTTCACAGGCATTGGCCTTCTTCACACGCACCGGGCCTTTTCTGGAGGGGGGGAAGCAAGCTTCACAGGCACCGGGCCTTTTCTCAAAAAGCGGCAGGCTTCACAGGCATTGGCCTTCTTCACAGGCTCCGGGCCTTTTCCATAGGCACTGGGCCTCGCTCAGGGGTAGAACCTCCGAAGATGTTGAATGTTCCACGCGTTCGGGATGGGCACTCCCTCCTGGGTCTCCAAGCGCGCGGAGCCAGACCTGGAATCATGAACAACCTTGAATGGGCCCTCCCACATGGGAGAGAGCTTGTGCAGCCCCTCCCTGGAGAGGACCCGCCTGAGCACGAGGTCCCCTACCTCTAGAGTTCTGGGGCGGATGTTGCAGCAGCGGTATCATTGCAGCGCCTGTTGATATCTTGCCGCCCCCAACGCGGCCTCTCAACGGCGTTCCACCCCCAGCACGAGATCCGTCCCCTGCATGGCGTCCGGCTGCGCCTCATCGAACGCCAGGACCCGCGCGGAACGACACCTGACCTCGTGAGGGAAGACGGCCTTAGCTCCGTAGACGAGGAAGAACGGGGTTTCACCAGTCGACTTGGTCGTGGTCGTGCGGATAGACCACAACACAGACTGGAGCTCGTCATACCAGCCCCTGCCGCAGGCCTCCAGCTTCTTCTTGAAGGTCCTGGTTTTGAGGCCCCTCAGGACCTCCACGTTGGCTCGCTCAGCCTGGCCGTTGCTCCGGGGGTGTGCTACCGAAGCGTAGCATATCTATGTTTCAAGGTTAGCGCAATACGTTTTGAAGAGATTGCGGGTGAGTTGCGAACCGTTGTCGGTGATGATGCGGTTAGGCACCCCGAATCGGCTCACGAGGCCCCTGATGAACTTGACTACGGAGCCCGCTGGAATGGTGCGGACGGCTACCACCTCAGCCCGCTTGGTAAGCTTGTCCACGGCAACGTAGAGGTAGCGATAGCCCTCTGACACCCGAGGGAATGGACCCAGAATGTCCAGCCCCCAAACCGCGAATGGCCATGAGAGGGGTATGGACTGCAGGCCCTGAGCCGGCCGATGGATCTTCTTGGCGTGGAATTGGCAGGCTTCACAAGCCTTCACCAGCTCAACAGCGTCGTTGAGTGCTGTAGGCCAGTAAAACCCGCTGCGGAACGCCTTGCCAACGAGGGTTTGTGATGACGAGTGGTGCCCACAGTCTCCATCATGTATGTCTGCCAACAGCTCCTTCCCTTGCTCCCTGGAAATGCAACGTAAGGACACGTTGTTTGGTCGCTTCCGGTAGAGCTCTCCGTCCTTGATGCAGTAGGCCGTGGCCTGCCGCACCACACACTCCGCGTCCTCCTCCTTCTTCGGCAGGGTCCCTTGCCTCAAGTGGTCCTTGAACTCTGCGGTCCAACATCCTTCCTGAGGTTCTAGCGCCAGGAGCAAGCGTGCCCCTGAGGCTGGGCCACAGCCGGGGCTCCCGAGGCAGGCGGCTGAGGGAGCTCCTCCCTAGGTTGCGTCGTGCTTGACAGTGATGGCGCCGCCGAGGGTTTGAAGAGTCGCTCCTCGAAGATGCTAGGCTCCTGAGGCAGCCGCCTAGATGCCCTCTTAGTGATGTCATCAGCCTCTTGATTGGTGCCGCGAGGCATGTGTTGCAACTCTAGCCCCCAGAACTGTTTCTCCATCCTGCGAACCTCCGCGAGATAGGCTTCCATGTGCTCGTCCTTCGGCTCGTATACTTTGTTGGAGAAGTTTACGAGGAGTTGTGAATCACCCTTGATTATGAGGCGCCTTACTCCCAAGGCAACTGCAGCTTTCAAGCCCGCTATCAGGCCTTCGTATTCTGCTATGTTGTTGGAGACCTTTTCTCCATGCTGGAAGCAGAGTTGCACGGCGTAGTAGAGCTTGTCCTGAGTAGGAGATATGAGCACCGCGCCAGCCCCCGCACCATGTCAAGAGAATGCCCCGTCGAAGTACATGACCCAGCCGTCTAGTGCCTCGCTTCCCGGGGAAAGCGACCGGTCTTCGCCTGCCTTGAGGCCCAGTGCCTCTGCCCATTCTGCCATGAAATCTGCAAGTGCGGCTCCCTTGATGACTCTGGTCGTGCTGAATTCCAGCTGAAACGCTTGCAGTTTGATGTTCCATTCAGCGACTCTTCCAGCTGAGTTGGGGGCCATGATACCCTTTCCAAGGGGTATGCTGAGACGACCTTGATGGGATGGCCTTGGAAGTAGTGCCGCAGCTTGCGTGAGGCCACCAACAGCGCGAGGAGGAGTTTTTGGCGCATGGGGTACCGCGCCCTTGCGTCCCGTAGCACCATGCTGACGAAGTACACAGGGTGCTCGACGAGGTTGAGGGTGCTCGCGCAGCTCGCGTCCTCCAGAGGTTGAGGTACCTCCTGAGACGATGTAGCCCCCAGCGCTTGGTCGCCTGGAGGGGTCTCCTCCGCTCCGAATGCGTTCCCCTGATGAGGCTGATCCTTTTCTGTTGTGGTCGTGGTCTTCGCGAGGCCTTCCTGGCCTTGCTCTGCTTTGGCCGGGTCTGTGGCTGCGGCCTTGGTCCGGCGCTCCTCTCTAACCGCCACCAGGGCTGCGCTGGCGGAATAGGGGGTGGCTGCAAGGTAGAGCACCAAGGGCTCCCGAGGGCGCGGAGCTATGTAAGTGCATCTAGTGCCCCTTAGTGATTTTGGTGTATTGAAGACTTATAGGTTAAGTAACTAATGCGTTTGTGAGTGTACACAGGTCTATAAGTCTATGAGGAGTTTGATATTTACAGTGAAAGTCGACCTCTAAAATGAAGTTCTTCATCTGAAGACTTTGATATTCGAAGACTTTTCAAGACTTTGAAAGTGAAGAAATTGGTGTAACCTTGAAGACTTGGTATTCATTTGAGGAACATGAAGCGTGAAGACTTTTGTTTTCGTAGTTTCATTTTCTCTTTCTTGAGTCATAGGAAACACCGTCTTGTTAAAGGGGTCGAGGAAATACTAAGGAAAAATTTCCATGTGATGCTCAACTCAAAATCCTACACCTACCAATTCCTTCGAGTGAAGCTTTTGGAAATCTCATACAGCTTCAGTCAATTTCTTGATGTAGACGAAGCTCTTACGGTCATTTGAGGAATTTGTTCGGCGAGGAGTTAGGAATTCGCCAGGCGAATTGCCTACACAAAGGAGGAACATGATAGCCCCGAGGACTTTGATGTTCAAATTTCCGATCATTCTTTGTCTTTGGCCATGACTGTCCCAAATATCTTATCCACCTAACGGTCATATCATTGAAGGGCATTTATGTCTTATCATGTCGCTGCTCCCTAGGCTATAAATAGCCACCCCTACAACCACTAGTTGCTTGGCTGCTCCGAGAGAACTTGACACTTGTCATTTGAGAGCAACCCATCCTCTGAGGACTTTGAGCGAAAATCATCAAGTGAGGAAAAACCCAAAACCAAACCCCAACAAACCCAAAGTGATTGAGCATCACTGAAGAAATTGATCCTGCGTGGATCCGACGCTTGTTACCTTTGAAGACTGTGCTTCTTCCAGACGCTTAGGCGTCAAGGTCTAGAGCATCCAAGAAGAATTGTGGATCGCCGAGTGACCAAGTATGTGAAGGTTTGGAAGTCGCCTGAAGACTTACCACGAGTGATTGGACGAGGTCTGCGTGACCTTAGTTCAAGGAGAATACGGTGAGGACTTGGTGTCCCGAGCTGCGTGCTTTCAAGGATCGGGTGTCCGGACTATGTGTCCTCGAGTTTAAATACTCAACCGCTCCAACCAGACGTACAACTGAGACAGCAGTTGGAACTGGTCTACCAAATCATTGTCTTCACCAACCTAACTGGTTCTATTTCCTCAACCCTTTCATTTCCTCATTATTGTGTTGAGTGTTTGTTCATATCTGTGCTTGAAGACTTGAAGACTTTCTCAATTTCCTCAGTTCAATTTCTTCAGTCTGTTTGTCTTCATCTTGTGTTATCCTGTGATTACGCTTTCTGTACTCTGTGATTGTCTTCATTTCATCATGATGACAATGAGTGTAATCTGTTATGCTTACTTCGAGTACTTATTCCGCTGCAAGTATTTCTTCGCTAAGGAATTTCCTCACCGTAAATTCCTCGATGAAGAATTCATAAAATCGCCTATTCACCCCCCTCTAGTCGATATAACGCACTTTCAATTGGTATCGAGCAAGGTACTCCCTTGTTACGTGTGATTTTGGTTTAACCACCTGGAGTTTTAGTTATGTTTAACGCAGGTATTATCAATGTCTCGGCTGGGTGTCCTACCATTGATGGTAAGGACTACCCCTACAGGAAGAACAAAATTCGAATGCATCTTGAAGCAATTGACAACGATCTACGGTATGTTGTGACAAAAGGTGTTTCCTCGGTCACACCTTCTCTCGAATGATGCCTGATGTGAAGAGATTCAAGCAACTCGATTCTCAAGCGAAGAATATCATATGTGGCCATCTCGAGCAAAGGTCAATATGGAAGAGTGAGTGCTTTGGAATCGCCAAACTCATCTCGACAGGCTGTCCAAAGTAAATGAAGGCGTCTCAACTCAGCGTGACTCTCGAGTCGATGTTCTTCGGAATCTCTTCAACCGCTTCAAAAGACTCGACAACGAAAATGTTCAACAAACCTTCGATCGCCTCACTGACATCTCAAATGAGCTTCAAGCACTGGGTGCTACCGACATCACCGACCATGAGGTGGTGAAGAAATTGCTAAGATCGCTTGATTCCTCATTTGATACTCGCACCGATGATACAAGAACGAGCCGACTACAAGTCTCTTGATCCTGCCGATATCCTCGAAGGCTAAATACTCACGAGTTCCAGCTTCTTTGAAAAGAGAGATCTGTATGGTTACGGCTATGGAAAAACACGTGCCACGAAGGCCAAGGCTGTGTCCGAATCTGAGAGTGAAGACTCGTAGTAGCCTAGGAGATCCTCAAGAATTTGGCGAGGAGCTAGCACTGCCGTGAAGAAATTCCAGAAATTCTCAAGACGTGGTCGCTTTGGAAAATCCTCAAGAAGCAGTGATTCCTCATCTAGTGACTATAAGAGAAGACTTTGTCACAAATGCAAAAAACCTGGTCACTATATCCAAGATTGTCTTCAGTGGGAAAAGGAATTAAGAAAGAAGAAACACAAGGATTACAGTTCTGATGACGTGAAGAAGAAGAAGAAATCATCAAAATCTTCATCATCAAAATCCTCAAAACCTTCTTCTCACAAGAAGAGCAGCTCCAAAACGGCTCGGGCATTCATTGGCAAGGAAATGGACTCTGAAGCTGAATCTGAGGAAAATGAGGACGAGGAGGAGTCTGAAGAATCCGAATCTGGTGTGGCTAGTCTGGCTCTTGCTACTGCCTATGTTAGCAAGTCCATCTTCAACACTGAAGAAACTGACTCCGCCGACAAGCCGGATGAGGAAAATGATGACTACGCTCCCACCTATTGCTTCATGGCAAAAGGTGCCAAGGTACTCAATTTCACCTCCTCTGGATCTAGTGAAAATGAATCTGATGAGGATCTCAAGCCCAGCTACTCTAAACTTGCTAAGATTGCTATAAAACAACAAAGGGCTTTTGAAAAGGTTCAAAACATGCTAGATAAGAGTGATGATATGTTAGGTGAAGAAATGGATCGCACTCAAGCCCTGACTGAAAATCTTCAGAAACTTCAGTCTAGGCATGACAGCCTTCAAGGTCATCATAACACTCTCTTATCTGATCATGAGAAACTTTCTTATGAATTTCTTCAAAGAAAGCAAGATCTTGAGAAGCTAAGAAAGAGTTATGAGGATCTTCAGAAGGAGCGCGATTCATTACTTGCTCAACAAATCAGCGCTTCTTAAGAAGAATTTGTTCCTCCATGCTTAAAGTGCATTGAACGTGAATCTGCTAATTCTTCACCTGAATGTTCAAATGCTTCAACTGTTACAAATTCTTCACCTGCCTCGCTATCACTAATTCCTCACCGAGGACATTGCTAGTATCACCGATTTATGCAGATCGAAGGAATTGTACATGACATGCATGTACAAAAGCCTCAAAGGGCATCGACTCTTTGTGATGTGCTTAAAAACAGATCCTCAACAGAACCCTAGGAAAGAGGGTATTGCCTTTGAGAGGAAACTCAATGCTGATGGAACATATTGGAAGCCTGAGCAGTATCCCAAAACCTCATGGGTTGCTGCAAAGGGACCTCTAGTTGATCCATCTACCTTATCTGGCTTTACATGTGAATTTCCTCATTCTGCTGATGAGTCATTTGACTCAAACTATAAACTGTTCAAAAATCAGAATGGTGAAGTATTTGCTAGATATGTTGGTACTAACTGCAGGAACGGTTCCCCTATGAAGAAAATCTGGGTTCCCAAGAAGTGCCTTGAAAGTCTTCAGGTGAATGTCCTCATGACACCACCAGTG
Source organism: Aegilops bicornis (assembly GCA_021605145.1). Classification (NCBI taxonomy): domain Eukaryota; kingdom Viridiplantae; phylum Streptophyta; class Magnoliopsida; order Poales; family Poaceae; genus Aegilops; species Aegilops bicornis. The sequence continues at coordinate 718,498,270 of CM038671.1, forward strand.
AAGAATAGGAACCTCAGATCAAATTCTTCATATGGATCCAAGTCCTCATACGGACCAAATTCCTCACGTGGATCAAATTCCTCAAAAGGATCAAAGTCCTCATATGATTATCATCGTGCTAACAACTCTGTTTCGCAGGTAGAGCTAAGGGCTATGAATATGTGCATTATTCTTCAAACCAATATGTTCATAAGTCCTCAAGAATTTCTCTGCTTATTCATATGCTTACCCTAACCCCTCTTATGTGAAACGAAATGGATTGGCTTCTATGCCACCATTCTCGTATGGTGCTCGCAGAGTGATGAACTCTTTGCCACCCCTTCAGATGTGGGTGGTGAAGAAAAAGAACTAATCTCTTCTACGGTCAGGTCTCGGGCGTGCCTTAACGTCTGAAGAATTTCTTTGGGGCCCGACAAAATGCCCGAAAGGACGCAGTTAATCATGATGAAATGAACTTTCATTTCACACGTCCTCATACTACTTATCTCGATTGATCTTGGTCGATGAAATTCATCTGATGAACTTGATATCATATTCTTCACCGATGAAGTATATGAGATCGTAAGTTGTACTAATTCATCTGCAGGATGATCAACCCAAAGCCACCGAAAGTGGGTTCTCGATAGTGGATGTACAAATCACATGACTGGTGACAAGAATCTATTGATGGATGCTCCTTATTACCGTCACATCAAGCATATCATCTTTCTTTGACAAAGGCAAAAGTCGTGTATTGGGTCTTGGTAAGGTTGCTATCTCTAAGGACATGCACATGGACAAAGTCATGCTTGTTGAGTCCTTAGGATATAACCTCATGTCGATCTCAATGCTTTGTGATCTTGATATGGTTGTTATCTTTGGCAAGTATCGTTGTGTTGTGATTATGGAAGTCGACAATTCCAAAGTCTTGAAGGCTTTAGGAGAGGAGACTTGTATATTGTTGACTTCTCTACAGGTCCACAACCAGCCGTGTGCCTACTTGCAAAAGCTTCAAGGTTGGCTATGGCATCGACGACTTGGTCACGCAGCATGAGGAATTTGCACACGCTTGCGAAGAAGAAGCATGTCATTGGCATTGAGAATGTCAAATTCCTCAAGGATCACTTATGCGGAGCCCGTGAAGCTGGAAAAATGACCAAGGCCAAGCATTCAAATAAGACTATCATGACCACTACTCGTCCCTTCGAATTGCTTCACATGGACCTCTTTGGTCCCAATCATTACTCAATTTGTCGTTAATGAAGCATCACTATATGGCTTTGTTATTGTTGATGATTACTCTCGTTACACATGGGTACACATTGTTACTTACAAAATCAAGTGCAGGAAATCTTCAAACGATTTTCCTCGAGGGCTTCAACCAACTTTGGTGTGAAGATCAAGCACATCAGAAGTGACAATGGAACTGAGTTCAAGAATTCCGGTCTTGATGACTATCTTGATGAACTTGGTATTACTCATGAGTTATCTGCTCCCTATACTCCTCAAAGAAATGGCGTAGTGGAGCGCAAGAACAGAACTCTGGTTGAGATGGCTCGCACTATGCTTGATGAATACAAAACGCCTAGTCGCTTCGGATTGAAGCAATTGACACTGCGTGCCACATCATCAGCAGTATATCTTCACAAATTCTTCAAAAAGACTGCCTATGAACTCCTCACGCATAAGAAACCTAATGTAAGTTATTTCAAAGTCTTGATTGCTAAATGCTGGATTAGAGATTCTCACCACAACTCTAAATTTGCACCGAAAGCACATGAAGGTTTTATGCTTGGTTACGGAAAGGACTCGCACACCTACAGAGTCTTCAACATCGCACTTCACAAGATTGTTGACATTGTAGATGTGCGGTTTGATGAAACTAATGGCTCGCAAAGAGAGCACCTACCTTCTGTGTTAGACGAACCAGCACCTGAGGATTCTATCAGGTTCAAGGCAACTGAGGATGTCATTCCCATCAAGAAACTGCTGAAGAATTCATTCTGTCTGTGAAGAACGCCGAGCTGATGCACTCAAGATAATGTCAAGAAAATGGTGCCGAGGAAAATGATCAAATTCCTCAAGACAACGAGCTCATCCTCGCGTTGCAAAAGAAGTGCAAGTGGAGAAGATCATCGATGACATCAAAGTTTATTGTGTCCTCTCACACGCTCAAAAGCTTCACATTTATCTAACTTTTGTGGGCACTATGCTTTTGTCTCTATCACGTAGCCCACTAAGGTAGATGAAGCATTTCGAGCTGGAGTGGATTCAGGCCATGCAAGAAGAATTACATCAGTTTGAGCTCAACAACGCCTCGCAACCTGGTCAAACGTCCAGATCCTCGCAAGCATAATATCATTGGCACAAAGTGGATCTATCGCAACAAGCAAGATGAAAATGGTCTTGTGGTGAGGAATAAGGCACGACTAGTAGCTCAAGGCTACAAGCAGGTTCAGGGAATTGATTTCGATGAAACTTTTGCACCTGTCGCTAGACTTGAGTCTATTCGCATATTACTCGCCTATGCTAACCATCACAATATCACCTTATATCAAATGGATGTGAAAAGTGCATTCCTCAATGGTAAGCTTGAGGAAGAAGTATATGTTGCTCAACCCCTGTGTTTTGAAGATCCAAAGAATCCTGACAAAGTCTTCAGACTAAATAAGGCCCTCTATGGCTCAAGCAAGCCCCTCGGGCGTGGTATGATACATTGACGGAATTCTTCGTGAAGAATGGCTTCACACCAGTTCACTCGATCCTACTCTTTTACTAAATCTTATGATGGTGAACTGTTTGTGTGCCAAATATATGTTGATGATATTATCTTTGGCTGTCTTGACCAACGTTATAGTGATGAATTTGCCTATATGATGAGTGAAGAATATCAAATGTCTATGATGGGAGAGTTGAAATTCTTCTTAGGTCTTCAAATTAAATCAACAACATAATGGCATATTCATATCTCAGAGAAATACCTCAAAGATGTCCTGAAGAAATTCGGCATGCAAGACTGCAAAGGTGTCAAAATTCCTATGCCCACAAATGGCCATCTATGCACTGATGAAAATGGCATTGACTTCGATCACAAGGTATACCGCTCCATGATTGGTTCTTTATTGTACTTATGTGCTTCTAGGCCAGATATAATGCTTAGTGTTTGCATGTGTGCCCGATTTCAAGCTACTACCAAGGAATCACACCATAAGGCTCAAGCATATTCTTCGATATCTAGCTCACACACCAACACTAGGATTATGGTACCCCAAGGGCTCTACTTTTGATCTCATTGGATATTCTGACTCTAACTATGTTGGTGATCGTGTGGACCGCAAGTCAACATATGGTACTTGTCATTTCCTCGGACGACCTTTAAATTCTGTTGGTCCTCGAAGAAAGCGAACTGCGTATCACTATCCACTGCGGAAGCTGAATACATTGCTGCTGGCTCGTGTTGTGCTCAATTACTATGGATGAAGCAAACCCTCAAGGACTACGGCATCAACGTGAAGAATGTGCCTCCCTATTGTGACAATGAGAGTGCCATCAAGATTGCTCACAACCCAGTTCAGCACTCGAAGACAAAGCACATTCAAATTCTTCATCATTTTCTTCGTGATCATGTGTTGAAGGGCGACATCTCCATCGAGCACGTGAAGACTGAAGAACAACTAGCTGATATCTTCACTAAGCCCTTGGATGAGAAGAGATTTAGCAAGTTGCGGTGTGAGCTAAATATCTTAGAATCTTCGAACGTTCTTTGAAAAGGCACACATCCTAACACTTCTGCAAAATTGATGACTTAGATGTGCAACACATGAAGAAACGTTTTTCTTCAATCAATGAAGAATAACACTCTAAGTGTGAAGAAATTAATGCAGAATTTGATTCTCAGAACCCTACGACAATTGTACGCGGTGTCTGAAATAATCATTCTTATACGGTGGGTCACGCCACCACCAAAGTTGAAAATCTTCAATTTGAGTTTTTCCTCGCTTTTGAAATTCTTCGCTTTTCAAATTCTTCAACTTTGCAAAATCTTCACTATTTCCGTCGTCTTTCTTCATTGGCTATATATATATATGGGTTTATGTCCTCTACAGCATTCACTTATGGCTATTTCTTCAAGTCGCTTTTTCTGCTAAGTGAATGTGATCGGACCCTTCCCTCTATGCTATACTCAACCCAATCTATTCACAAATTCTTCATGTGCGTTCTACTTTGAAACTCGTTCAAATTCTTCACTGTGTCCTTGACAGCTGAAGAAATTGCAACGGAACTTTTAAAACAAATCTTATCCAAACCTTCATTTTTACCGCTCAAAACCGTTCCGCATCCCACGATGCATTACTTTATTCACCCACGATCGTACACGATCTCCACTACACAGTACGTGGGTGACACATGTCGTGAGAAGGGAAACAGTCAGGGGCATGTTCGTCCTAAATCTTCGGGCGATCCGTTTTTCACCGTGTCTATAAATACCCCTCTCCCCTTCCTCACTCTGTTACTCCGCTCGACCTCTCTCTCCCGCTCGAGCTCCTCAAAACCCTAGCGCCGCCGCTACTCCATCGTCGCCGGTGAGGAAAATCTTCACTGCCTTGACCTCTTCGCCGACGTACTCGCGCCGACCGTGGAAAATGTTCACTCCGCCGTCGCCGTAGCTGATTTCCTCTGCCAAGTTAGGGTGGGGAAGATCTGAACGGACGAACTTCCCTGCTGTTCTTCTCAGTTCGTCGTGTTCTTCACTTCGGGTAAATTAAAAGTAACTTATATTACTCGCTTTGATTCTCAAATCTTCTTCAAATTCTTCAAAGGTGTTTATTCTTCAAATTCTTCACACATATGAACACCTCAAATCTCTTGATTCGTTTCTCTAAGCAATGATTTTCTTCAAGATTCCTCAATTGTGTGGATCCTCGATCTATACAACTCTGGAACCTAAGACAAAGAACGCTTAGTGAAATTCTTCAAGGCTCATCTGGTCAAAATCCTCAAAACTTGTTCCTTTTTGAAAAACCTTCTGAGAACGCATATGACCTCTCCAAATTCCTCCCACCTATACTCTGTTCACAGGTACAAATGTCCGCTGCTGAATCCCTAGGTTCTCATCAACTTAACTCATTTGCAGCGTTCCTCGAAGAAAAACTGCACACTTCTTCAGAGAACTCAATTGTTCAATTTCCTCAACTGAAGAACATGGCAGACGGTAAGAAGCCGCAGAAGGGAGGAAAGAAACCTGAGGTTATGACAGCGTTTGAAATCCCTGAGGAAATATATGCTGACTACTGCACACCGGATGAAGAAAGCAAAAATCAACGCAAGGTGCGTATTCAGAAGATTGAACGGAGATGGGCATGGGAATGGAAGGAATACAGATATGTAACTCCTAAGTACATGAAGAAATTCGCCCTTAATCCTCCATGCCCAAGAGCTCCTTTGGCACTGCCAAATAGCTGATCCCACTAGCATCAAACGCGGTGAGGACTTTCCCGATGAATGGGCTAAACGTCAAGCAAAGGTGGCAAAGCAAGCAAAGGAAGCAAAGAAGAAATTCAATGAAGATTCTGCCGCTGCTATCACATCGAGGTCTCGGTCAAACCGAGGAAATCAATGCAAAAGAAGCCTGCTAATAAGCCAAGTGCTTCATCATCTCGCCTCACGGCCAAGTTCCTCGGCAGACACTTTCCAAGCAATTTCCTCACACTGCTGCTGCTCCACCAAAGTCCTCAACAGCTCCGTCAAAACCTTCAGTTCCTGTGCACCTGGCTACTTGTCAAAGGACCACTGGTTTCTCAATTGCCTCAGGCATTTCTGCAAGTTCCTCAGCTGCTCCAATTTCCTCATCTGGCCCGGCTCAGCTGAAGACCAAGGCAACAGCTGGACGAGGTCCACGGCCTAGTCCAAGGACGAAACAAGTTGTATTTCATGTACCATCTGACGATGAGGCATCTGATGAAGAACTCGCGGAAATCATCAGAGACCGTCAAGTAAGGGCCGCTAGAGCCAAAGGTACATCTGTGCCACTGCTATTGGATCCAAGAAAGTCCTCGACTTTATTGATCTCGCACAATGATCCCAATACCCCTCGCTCGATCTTCATCTCGACACCTGGTCAAAGTCATGCGCCGACTCACTTCATCGGCGAAGAAAAATGGAAGTTTGAGAAGGCGAGGGAAATCAAAAAGGCTCAATACAGGAAGGAGAAGTTCCTAAAGAAAAACGTTGTCAAGATGACACCTGAGGAGCTTCTCAAGGTCCAAACTGAAATTCAAGACCTCGGCAAAAACTTCGATTCCTACTATGCTGATTGGCAAGGAGCCAAGACCAGATTCGTCAACCTGACGAAGAAATTCACAAGTGTTGCTGCCCCAGTGCAACATGAAATTCCTCAGGCTGGAGCCTCAGCTCAGCCTCATCGAAGAAAATGCCAAGACTGGCGATGACATTCAACAAGAAAATGCTGATTCCAGCTGATGATCCCATTCCACCACCGAAGAAACTACCGGGGCACCCACTAGGGGTGCGCCTGAAGAAATTGCTCAAGACAGGGGAACTGCATCAGTTGCTCCTGAAGAAACTGCACCAAATTCCTCAGCTCCTCCTGCACCAACTCCAACTCCAATTCTTCCATCTGCTTCTGATGTGAAGAAAACCAAGGCTGCAGAACGATCTGCTGTGAAGAAAAGGAAAGCATCAGCTGCGCGTCAGATTCTTCGGCTGCGAAGAAAATGAAGCCAATGACCAGCTCATTTGAAAACCCAATTGATGATGTTCCAATTTCCTCCATACCATCAAAGGAAGTTGTTCCATTTGGAGAAGACTATGAGATCCCAATCGGATCTGATGACGAACATCAATCTGCTTTGCCCGTCAGAGAAAATTGATGAAGAAATTGAAGTGGAAGCAATCCCTTCAACCCCAGTTATTTCCTCATCAGACCATGAAATTCCTCAAGCTGGTGCTGAGGAAATTGGAAATGAAGATGTGGATATTGGATGCACCACTCCAGTGATAAATGATGACTTTTGGGAAAGTCAGCATCCCAATACTCCTCTCTTCACCACGCTCCAACAAGTTCCTCACTCTCCTGCACAAACAGTCCAAATGGACTCTGAAGAAAATCAACCGACTGGTTCTGTGCACGAAGAAATTCCAGCCACTAGTGCTGATGAAACTGCTGCTGCTGCTAATCCTCGATCGAATCGTTGAGGAACAAGAAATTCCTCAGTCAAGAACCTGAACTTGTGATTCCCGAGGTGGTGATGCAACTCACTAACACCCCTCCGCCCAAGCAAAAGAATCCGTTCTCAACCAAGCAAAAGTTCAAGGCTGAAGATTTCTTTGCAGGCACGTGTTCTTCATCAATATAATCCTTATGATTACGCTCGCATTAGGAAGAGGCGTTTCGACTGCCAGCCAAGCCAACTTCTATTCCTCGGTGCTTTTCAACAAGGACAAAATCTTCGATCATGCTCATATTCCTCATGTGGATATGGAGTCGCCGAGCTTTGAGCCGATCCTCGTTGTTCTTCACGACGCAGACTTCTAAACTTCGCACCGATATTTGTGACTGGAATGAAGAGCTAATTCTTCGCTTCTATGCAACCCTGCACATCACCGGAGACGTCAAGACGTAAATTCATGGGTCTTAGATTGGATGACCGAAAACACTCACTACAAGGCACCAAAGAAGTGAATTGCTTCGTGCCCTACCACTCGATCCTCCGCTTGATGGTGCACGCCATATCTATGAAGAAAAGAACTTTCAAATCACTATATGCAAGTCTTGATGAAGCCTTTGAAGCCAAGGCAGGCCCCAAGAACCAAATTCCTCGTCAAGGAATTATTATATGTGCCTCGGACAGTCTATCGGATTACGGCGAAGACTATGAGTCCTATCAAAGGCCACGACTCGAACGATGAAGAAGTCGTTGGCATCATGAAGAATATGCTTTTCAACATCATCCATGGCGTTCCTGGCCAATTTCCATGATTTCTTCATGAGGACTTTGGCTAACATTGCCATGTCACCTTTTGAGCTGAAGCCTTATGCGCCTTGGATTATGAGGTTCATCAGGTCAAGATCTTCACTAAATTACAAGGCTGATACTTTGAACCACTGCAGCTACTTTCTTGCCCCGATTGAAGTCCTCAAGCGGACAATTACCTCGAGATGATGACAAGGGCAAGGCCACTGCTGTGATAGATGAAGGCATTCGTCCATTGGATGGACAGTTTGCAAAGCAAGCATCCTACTCCACCAATGATGACTCGCCACACATGACTCAAAGACAAATACCTCGGTCAAGCAAAGTCCTCAAGCTATCGCACCTGTGGTGATGATCGATCGTGAGTTACTCCTCAGTCTTCATCAGAAGGTTGATCGTAATCATAAGTGGGTCAAACGTCAGTTTGGTACTCTTCTTTACAACATGACCTCAACACACAATGCAGTGAAGAAAAACCACTACTACCTTTATGAAACCTTCAAGTGCACCTAGGCTGTTCTTTCACATGTCTACAGTGAGGAAGAACTGACTTCAATAGGTCTCAAGGAAGAATTTGACTGGTCTGCACCTCCTCCGAAGAAATTCAAGAAGGTCAATGTTCCTTCCTTGGTGGCTAGCTCCTATTCTTCATCTCGCGACACTGATGAAAATGAAGATTTGGAAGACACTGCTGCTGGTCCTACTTCCATAAACAACCCCGACAATGCTGGCGCTCCGTCTTCAACTTGAAATTCTTCAAGAGCGTTAGTCCTCAGTTTCGATCCTTTTGGTCATTTGATGACAAAGGGGGAGAAATTTGAGTTAGTCTTCAAGCGGGTCTAGTTTTTGTCTATATACAGTATTTTATTAAGTTACAACTCTCGTTCTTTTGAAACCTTTTATTGGATCGAGTTGTAATCTTAAACCCGATGGTGCTTTGATACTTTTGATGCATTATGCTTTTGCTCTATGCTCTGACTACAGTAGTTTTGATATTAGTTATGCTCTGATCCAATTTGGCCTTTGGGCTCTGGTACTCTTGATGTGTTACATTGCATAACATCAAGCACCATATTTCATCATGCATTTCAAATTCTTCATACTATATGTTAAATGCGTGTATGAATTACAAGATATAGGGGGAGATCTCCATGATTCAATTCCTCAAATGTGCATTGCCTCAAAAGCAAATTCCTCACTATGCACATCTTCAGGGGGAGTTCTTCTATATCTTGCAATCAAATTCCTCATTATCGGTATTTACACTTCATATGTTTATCCTCGTTGAAAACTTAACCTATATTGTCATCAATCACCAAAAGGGGGAGATTGTAAGTGCATCTAGTGCCCTTAGTGATTTTGGTGTATTGAAGACTTATAGGTTAAGTAACTAATGCGTTGTGAGTGTACACATGTCTATAAGTCTATGAGGAGTTTGATATTTACAAGGAAAGTCGACCCCTAAAAATGAAGTTCTTCATCCAAGACTTTGATATTCAAGACTTTACAAGACTTTGAAAGTGAAGAAATTGGTGTAACCTTGAAGACTTGGTATTCATTTGAGGAACATGAAGCGTGAAGACTTTTGTTTTTCGTAGTTTCATTTTCTCTTTCTTGAGTCATAGGAAACACCGTACTGTTAAAGGGGGTCGAGGAAATACTAAGGAAAAATTTCCATGTGATGCTCAACTCAAAATCCTACACCTACCAATTCCTTCGAGTGAAGCTTTTGGAAATCTCATACGCTTCAAATCAATTTCTTCAAAGGATGTAGACGAAGCTCTTCCGGGTCGCCGAGAATTTGTTCTGATCGAGGAGTTAGGAATTCGCCAGTCTAATTGCCTACACAAAGGAGGAACATGATAGCCCTGAGGAATTTGATGTTCAAATTTCCGACCGTTGCTGTGCTGCGCGCCAGCTGTCACAAATATCTTATCCACCTAACGGTCATATCATTGAAGGGCATTTATGTCTTATCATGTCGGGCTGCTCCCTAGGCTATAAATAGCCGCCCCCTACAACCACTAGCTGGTTGGCTGCTCGAGAGAACTTGACACTTGTCATTTGAGAGCAACCCATCCTCGAGGACTTTGAGCGAAAATCATCAAGTGAGGAAAAACCCAAAACCAAACCCCAACAAACCCAAAGTGATTGAGCATCATCAAGAAATTGATCCTGCGTGGATCCGACGCTTGTTACCTTTGAAGACTGTGCTTCTTCCAGACGCTTAGGCGTCAAGGTCTAGAGCATCCAAGAGGAATTGTGGATCGCCGAGTGACCAAGTATGTGAAGGTTTGGAAGTCGCTCAAGACTTACCACGCAGTGATTGGACGAGGTCTGCGTGACCTTAGTTCAAGGAGAATACGGTGAGGACTTGGTGTCCTGAGCTGCGTGCTCGATGATCGGGTGTCCGGACTGTGTGTCCTCGAGTTTAAATACTCAACCGCTTCCAACCAGGGCGCATAACCCAGACAGCAGTTGGAACTGGTCTACCAAATCATTGTCTTCACCAACCTAATCTGGTTCTATTTCCTCAACCCTTTCATTTCCTCATTATTGTGTTGAGTGTTTGTTCATATCTGTGCTTGAAGACTTTGGATCAAGACTTTCTCAATTTCCTCAGTTCAATTTCTTCAGTCTGTTTGTCTTCATCTTGTGTTATCCTGTGATTACGCTTTCTGTACTCTGTGATTGTCTTCATTTCATCATGATGACAATGCTTGTAATCTGTTATGCTTACTTCTGAGTACTTATTCCGCTGCAAGTATTTCTTCGCTAAGGAATTTCCTCACCGGCAAATTCCTTAGTGAAGAATTCATAAAAATCGCCTATTCACCCCCCCTCTAGTCGATATAACGCAATTTCAAGCTACCATCACCGGAGGGCTGGTAAGGTACCTCTTGAGATCTTGGAATGCCTTGTCAGCCTCTACAGTCCATTCGAAGGGGCCTTTCTTCTTCATCAGCTTGAAGAAGGGCAGCGCTCGCTCCCCCAGCTTGGAGATGAAACACCCTAACGCGGTTACACGCCCGGTGAGCTTTTGCATTTCTCTGAGGGTCTTCGATGGGCTCATGTCTTCGACTGCCTTGACCTTCTCTGGGTTGGCCTTGATGCCCCTGTGGGACACGAGGAAGCCCAGGAGCTTGCCCGAGGGGACTCCGAACATGTACTTCTCCAGGTTGAGCCGCAGGTCCACTTCATTGAGGCTTGCGAAGGTTTCTTCCAGGTCCTGTATCAGGGTTTTTGCCTCCCGAGACTTCACCACAATGTCATCGACGTAAGCTTCAGCATTCCTCCCGAGCTGCCGGCTGATAAGTCCATTTTGCATCATGCTTTTATGTCAATATTTATTGCATTATGGGCTGTTATTACACATTATATCTCAATACTTATGGCTATTCTCTCTTATTTTACAAGGATTACCATGAAGACGGGGGATGCCGGCAGCTGGAATTCTGGCTGGAAAAGGAGCAAACATTGGAAACCTATTCTGCACAACTCCAAAAGACCTGAGACTCCACGAAACAACATTTTGGATTTAATAAGAATTTATGGGCAAAATAAATAGGCCAGGGGGCCCACACCCTGTCTAGGAGACATGGGGCGCCCCCCCCTAGGGCGTAGCCCCCTATCTCCTGGGCCCCCTGGTGGGCCTTCGGCATCCATCTTCTGCTATATCATCACTTTTCCCCTGGAAAAAATCATGGGCAAGCTTACGGGACGAAACTCCGCCGCCACGAGGCGGAACCTTGGCGGAATCAATCTAGGCCTCTGGCGGAGCTTTTCTGCCGGGGACACTTCCCCTCGGAGGGGGAAATCATCACCAACGCTATCACCAACGATCCTCTCATCGGGAGGGGTCAATCTCCATCAACATCTTCACCAGCACCATCTCCTCTCAAAACCCTAGTTCATCTCTTGTATCCAATCTTGTATCAAAACCACAAATTGGTACCTGTGGGTTGCTAGTAGTGTTGATTACTCCTTGTAGTTGATGCTATTTGGTTTACTTGGTGAAATATCATATGTTCAGATCCTTTATGCATATTATTACCCCTCTGATTATGAACATGAATATGCTTTGTGAGTAGTTACCTTTGTTCCTGAGGACATGGGTGAAGTCTTGCTGTCATGTGAATTTGGTATTCGTTCGATATTTTGATGAGATGTATGTTGTCTTTCCTCTAGTGGTGTTATGTGAACGTCGACTACATGACACTTCACCATTATTTGGGCCTAGAGGAAGGCATAGGTAAGTAATAAGTAGATGATGGGTTGCTAGAGTGACAGAAGCTTAAACCCTAGTTTATGCGTTGCTTCATTAGGGGTTGATATGGACCCATATGTTTAATGTTGTGGTTAGGTTTACCTTAATACTCCTTTTTGTAGTTGCGGATGCTTTCAATAGGGGTTAATCATAAGTGGATGCTTGTCCATGTTAGGGCAGTACCCAACTGCCGGTCCACCCACATATCAAATTATCAAAGTACCGAACGCGAATCTTACGAACGTGATGAAAACTAGCTTGGCGATAATTCCCAATGTGTCCTCGGGAGCTCCTTCTTCATTATTAGAATTTGTCCAGGCTTATCCTTTGCTACATAAAGGATTGGGCCACCTTGCTGCACTTTATTTACTTTATTTACTTTTGCTCGTTACTATTTATCTTATCACAAAACTATCTATAACCTACTATTTCAGTGTTTGCAGAGAAAACCTTACTGAAAACCGCTTATCATTTCCTTCTGCTCCTCGTTGGGTTTGACACTCTTTGCAACACCCCGGATTAACTTTCCATATTTGTAACTCCAATTCTTGCCATTTTCGGCATTGTGATATGATATTCCCTCCGTGGTTGGGTTTTTCTTCTTTTTGCATTTTGTCCATGTCATGCATTTCATATCATGTCATCATGTGCATCGCATTTGCATACGTGTTCGTCTCATGATTCCGAGCATTTTTCCCGTTGTCCGTTTTGCAATCCGGCACTCCTATGTCCCCCGGCGTCCCCTTTTACGTTTTTCCGTGAGCGGGTACTAAACTTTCTCGGAATGGACCGAGGTTTTTCAAGTGGCCTTGGTATACCACCGGTACACCACCTGTCAAGTTTCGGGTCATTTGGAGCTCGTTTGGTACTCCAACGGTTAACCGCACTCTCGCAAAGGCCTCTTTTAAGTTGCAGCCCAACACCCCTCCAAATTAGTCCAATAACCCATCTAAGTCACTTCCATGCTCTCCGTCGTCGGATCACGGTCGTGTGGGCGAAAACCGCACCTCATTTGAAACTTCCTAGCTCCTTCTACCTATAAATATAGCCTCCCCCCTCAAATTCCGGGTCAAACCCTAGAGGAAATCCCCTCCGCGCCGCCGGACACGTCCGGATCGGACTGGACGCGCCCGCCGCCGCACCCGCAATCTACCAGGGGCTGCCACGTGGCCCCCGGTCCATACTTCGCCGCCACATGGCCCGCCCCGGCCAGTGAGGCCCTCCAACCCGAGCCGGCGCCCCCATACCAGCGCCCGACCGGCCGACCGCGCCACCGCGCCGATCCAACGGCAGCGCCCGCCCGCGACCTCCGGCCCGTCTCCATGACCCCGACGCCGCCCGCCACCAGCAAGCCATCCCGGCGCCGCCGCTCAGCCCGCCCGGCCGCCGTCGTCTCCTTCTCGGCGGCCTTCCCTCCTCGGCCCCGCCTCCCCTCTCCTCCCGACGAAGCTCCCGAAAGCCGTCAGCGTCGTCCGATCGGATCTCAGATCCAACCGCGAGGGTTGACTTTCTCTCCCCCGTTTCTTCCAAGTTTTTTTCTGTGATGATATTTGTTGCATTTTCGTCGTGCCATAACTTTGCACCCGTAGCTCCGTTTTGTGCGTGTAATATGTCAAAATGGTCGCCTCGAAGAGTGGATCATTTCATATCATTGCATCATTTTCATTTGAGCTCATCTTGATGCCCGAAATTCTGTTAGAAGAGGGCTATGTGATGTTAGTTTCTCTTTTCTTAACAGAACATGCACTTTTGTCATTTTTGCCATGATTGATGTGTGCACCCTATGATCTTGAGTCCTACATGTGTTTTTTAATATGCCATGCCATCTTTTTGTGATCTATGTGGTGACTAGCACAAGCATGCAAACTAGGTGTCATGATGTTGCTGATTTCAGCCCCTGTTTAGCTGATATTGTTATTCCATGTTAACTTGATGCTACCGAGAGATCCATGCATATTTTGAGATACTTCAGTAAGGATGTTTTGAACATATGGTTATGCTATATCCATCCATGCCTTTGTTTGCAATTCTGGAGTGACATAGCTTGAGTCAATCGAGCTCTACTTTTGCTATAAAATGTTTCCTGGCAGATTGTTTACATGTTATTCAATTTTGCCAAGGTTGTTGTGGTTAATCCGTGTATGCTATGATGTTGTTCTTGCCATGTATGTCTTCTATACCATGTCTTATTGATGTATGTATGCTTAGATTATCCTGGAAGGCTCTATAGTGAGTGCTTTGAGCTCTTAAACATGTCTACTTGTTATCTGTTTTTGTCATGCCCTATTGCTGAATCTGTTAACGAAACTTGCTATATTGACATGGGTGTTACTATATTTTCTGATCCTTTTTGGCTTATGGTCAGTAAGGGACTTTTGTTCTATGCTTGGAGTAGATTCATGCCATGCCTTGTTTTGCTATTATAATTTCCTGTAGCATGTTGTTTTCTTGCTCTGAAGATTGCTACCTGATGCTGATTTTGCCATGTTCAGTAATTTCACTAAGTCTGTGAAGCTGATATGTCTTGCACTTTTTCCATGCTTGTTTGGACCTGTTATGTTGTGATTTAGCCGTAGCTCAGTGTTCATCTTTTGTCAAGCATCTTGGGTAGATCACTGCCATATACTTTGTTGGTACGTTTGGGTCCAGTAGCTTAATTTCTTGTTGCTTGCTAAGTGGTATCATGCTGTTAATGGCAGATTTGTGCCATTCTTGTTTTGCTTGTCATTTGCAAACCGTGCATCCGATTCCGGTGATCTTTATATCGATTTCAACCGAAATCATCTCATCTTTCCAGAGACATACTTGGTTTGCCAAGTTGATGCCTGGTTCATCATTTTCCTTCCGGAGCACGCATACGCATTGCATATCACATCTCGCATATCATGCCATGTTTTGCATCATGTTGCTTGTGCATTGCACCGTGATTTATTGTGGTTCCTTTGTTTATGTTATTGCTTTGGGTAGAGCCGGGAGACGAGTACGTGAACGAGGAACCTGTTGAGAACGCTTACGAGGATAAAGCTTTCGACAACTCTGAGAACTTTGCAGGCAAGATGACCATACCCTCGAAATCACTTCTATCTTTGCTATGCTAGATGCTCGCTCTTTTGCTGTGCCTATGCTACGATGCCTATCACTTGCTATATCATGCCACCCATATTGCCATGTCAGCCCCTAACCATCCTTTCCTAGCAAACCGTTGATTGGCTATGTTACCGCTTTGCTCGGCCCCTCTTATAGCGTTGCTAGTTGCAGGTGAAGATAAAGTTTGTTCCTTGTTGGGACATGGAGATGTTGTTCCTTATTGGAACATGTTTACTTGTTGGGGCTATCACAATATATCTGCTATAATTAATGCATCTATATACTTGGTAAAGGGTGGAAGGCTCGGCCTTATGCCTGGTGTTTTGTTCCACTCTTGCCACCCTAGTTTCCGTCATACCGTGTTATGTTCCTTGATTTCGCGTTCCTTACACGGTTGGGTGATTTATGGGACCCCTTGACAGTTTGCTTTGAATAAGACTCCTCCAGCAAGGCCCAACTTTGGTTTTACCATTTGCCACCTAAGCCTTTTTCCCCGGGTTTCATGAGCCCGAGGGTCATCTTTATTTTAACCCCGGGCCGCTTCTCCTCTGAGTGCTGGTCCAACCTGTCAGCCGCCGGTGGCCATCAGGGGCAACTCTGAGATGGCCTATCGGAAGCTGGGACAATCCGGTGTGCCCTGAGTACGAGATATGTGCAGCTCCTATCGGGATTTCTCGGCACATTCGGGCGGCTTCTTTGGTCTTGTTTTATTGCTGTCGAAATGTCTTGTAGTCCGGATTCCGAGATCGATCGGGTCTTCCGGTAGAAGGAATATCCTTCGTTGACCGTGAGAGCTTATAATGGGCTAAGTTGGGACACCCCTGCAGGTATTATCTTTCGAAAGCCGTGCCCATGTTATGAGGCAGATGGGAATTTGTTAATGTCCGGTTGTAGAAAACCCGAAGTTGACCTTATTTAAAATACACATCAACAGCGTGTGTAACCGTGATGGTCTCTTCTCGGTTGAGTCCGGGAAGTGAACACGGTGTTGGAGTTATGCTTGACGTAAGTAGTTCAGGATCACTTCTTGATCGCTACTAGCTTCACGACCGTGCCTTGCTTCTCTTCTCGCTCTCTTTTGCGAATGTAGCCACCATATATGCTAGTCGCTTGCAGCAGCTCCACCTCACAACTCTGTCCTTCCTATAAGCTTAAATAGTCTTGATCTCATGGTGTGAGATTGCTGAGTCCCCATGACTCACAGATTCTACCAAAACAGCTTGCAGGTGCCGACGATGCCGGTCACGGTGGCGAACCGAGCTCAAGTGGGAGTTCGATGAGGAACGTGGTCGTTACTATGTGTCTTTCCTGATGATCGTGAGTGGAGCCCAGTTGGGACGATCGGGATCCGTGTAGCATTTGGGGTATCTTCTTTTATTTTGGTTCCGTAGTCGGACCTTGGTTGTAATCTGAATGATGGATGTTTATTTATGTATTGTGTGAAGTGGCATTGTAAGCCAACTATGTATCTCTTTCCCTTATGTATTACATGGGTTGTGTGAAGATTACCTCACTTGCGACATTGCTTTCAATGCGGTTATGCCTCTAAGTCGTGCTTCGACACGTGGGAGATATAGCCGCATCGAGGGCGTTATACTCTTACTTATTGAAAGGACTACGATAGATCCCCTATACTTGTGGGTCATCAAGACTCTTTTCTGGCGCCGTTGCCGGGGAGCGTAGCGCTCTTGGTGAGTGGAACTTGGTACGGAAACATTTATTTAGTGTGCTAAAATTTTCTCACATTTGTCACTATGGAAACTAATCCTTTGAGGGGCTTGTTTGGGGTATCTTCACCCCAACCGTAAGAGCCAATAGATGCTCCTCAACCTACTGAACTTTATGAAAATATTCACTTTGAGATTCCTTCGGGTATGATAGAAAAACTGCTAGCTAATCCTTTTGCAGGAGACGGAACATTGCATCCCGACTTACACCTTATCTTTGTGGATGAAGTTTGTGGATTATTTAAGCTTGCAGCTATTCCCGATGATGTTGTTAAAAGGAAGGTCTTCCCTTTATCTTTGAAGGGAGATGCAATGACATGGTATAGGCTATGTGATGATACGAGATATTGGAATTATAAGCGATTGAAGTTAGAATTTCACCAGAAGTTCTATCCTATGCATCTTGTTCATCGTGATCGTAATTACATATATAATTTACGGCCTCATGAAGGAGAAAGCATCGCTCAAGCTTGGGGAGGCTTAAGTCAATGTTATACTCATGCCCCAATCATGAGCTCTCTCGGGAAATGATTATTCAGAATTTTTATGCTCGGCTTTCTCTTGATAACCGCAACTTGCTCAATACTTCCTGTGCTGGTTCCTATATGCTGAAGACTATTGATTTCAGATGGGACTTATTGGAAAGAATTAAACACAACTCTGAAGATTGGGGTTCTGACGATGGTAAGGAGTCAGGTATGACACCTAAGTTCGATTGTGTTAAATCTTTTATGGATACCGATGCTTTCCGTGGATTTAGCTCTAAGTATGGACTTGACTCTGAGATAGTAGCTACTTTTGTGAAACTTTTGCTACTCACGTTGATCTCCCTAAACAGAAGTGGTTTAAATATAATCCTCCTGTTGAAGTGAAAGTAGTTTCACCTATTACGATCGAAGAGAAGACTATTACATATAGTGATCCTATTATTCCTACTGCTTATGTCGAAAAACCTCCTTTTCCTATTAGGATAAAAGATCATGTTAAAGCTTCGACTGTTGTTCGTAAGAGTAATGCTAGGACTTACACACCTCCTGAGCAAATTAATGTTGAACCTGGTATTGGTATGATTAAAGATCTCTTGGATGAGGACTTAGATGGGCATGTTATCTCTTTCTTGGGCGAAACTGCTAATATTGCTAGACCCGATACTAAGACACGTAGACCTGTTGTAGGCACGTCTGTTATTTCTGTTAAAATAGGAGATCATTGTTATCATGGTTTATGTGACATGGGTGTTAGTGCTAATGCGATACCTTATGATCTTTATAAAGAAATTATGCATGATATTGCACCTGTTGAATTAGAAGACATTGATGTTACTATTAAGCTTGCCAATAGGGACACCATTAAACCTATTGGGATTGTTAGAGACGTTGAAGTCTTGTGTGGGAAGATTAAATACCCTGCTGATTTTCTTGTTCTTGATTCCCCACAAGATGATTTTTGTCCCATTATTTTTGGTAGACCCTTCTTAAATACTGCTAGTGCTAAGATTAATTGTGAAAAGAATATTGTCACTGTTGGCGTAGATGGTATGTCTCATGAGTTTAATTTCGCTAAGTTTAGTAGACAACCTCGTGAAAGGGAACCACCTAGTAAGGATGAAATTATTGGTCTTGCCTCCATTGCTGTTCCTCCAACTGATCCATTAGAACAATATTTGTTAGACCACGAAAACGATATGTTTATGAAGGAAAGGGAAGAAATAGATGAAGTGTTCCTTAAACAAGAACCTATGCTGAAACATAACCTTCCCGTTGAAACTCTTGGGATCCCCTCCACCCAAGGGTGATCCCGTGTTTGAACTCAAACCATTACCTGATAATCTTAAGTATGCTTATCTTGATGAAAAAGAAATATATCCTGTTATTATTAGTGCTAACCTTTCAGAGAAAGAAGAAGAAAGATTATTGAAAACTCTGAAGAAGCACCAGCTGCTATTGGATATACTCTAGACGATCTTAAGGGCATTAGTCCCACATTATGTCAACACAAAATCTCAGTGGAGAAAGATGCCAAACCAGTTAGAGATCCTCAAAGACAATTAAATCCCAAAATGAAGGAAGTGGTAAGAAAGGAGATACTAAAGCTCCTTGAGGCAGGTATTATTTATCCCGTTGCTGATAGTGAATGGGTAAGCCATGTCCATTGTGTCCCTAAAAAAAGAGGTATTACCGTTGTTCCTAATGATAAAGATGAATTGATCCCACAAAGAATTATTACAGGTTATAGGATGGTGATTGATTTCCGTAAGTTAAATAAAGCCACTAAGAAAGATCATTACCCTTTACCTTTTATTGATCAAATGCTAGAGAGGCTATCCAAACACACACATTTTTGCTTTCTAGATGGTTATTCTGGCTTCTCTCAGATACCTGTATCAGCGGGGGATCAATCTAAAACTACTTTTACTTGCCCTTTTGGTACTTTTGCTTATAGACGTATGCCTTTTGGTTTATGTAATGCACCTGCTACCTTTCAAAGATGCATGATGGCTATATTTTCTGACTTTTGTGAAAAGATTTGTGAGGTATTCATGGATGACTTCTCCGTCTATGGATCCTCTTTTGATGATTGTTTGAGCAACCTTGATCGAAGTTTTGCGAGATGCGAAGACACTAGTCTCGGCCCTGAATTGGGAAAAGTGTCACTTTATGGTTAATGAGGGCATTGTCTTGGGGCATAAGATCTCCGAGAGAGGTATTGAAGTCGATAAAGCCAAAGTTGATGCTATTGAAAAGATGCCATGTCCCAAGGACATAAAAGGTATAAGAAGTTTCCTTGGTCATGCCGGCTTTTATAGGAGGTTCATTAAGGAATTTTCTAAAATCTCTAGGCCTCTGACTAATTTATTGCAAAAAGATATTCCTTTTGTCTTTGATGATGATTGTGTAGAAGCTTTCGAAACACTTAAGAAAGCTTTGATCACTGCACCTATTGGTCAGCCACCTGATCGGAATTTACCTTTTGAACTTATGTGCGATGCTAGCGATTATGCTGTAGGTGTTGTTTTAGGGCAAAGAGTCAATAAGAAATTGAATGTTATCCAGTATGCTAGTAAGACTCTTGATACTGCCTAGAGAAATTATGCTACTATTGAAAAAGAGTTCTAAGCAGTTGTGTTTGCATGTGATAAGTTTAGACCTTATATTGTTGATTCAGAAGTTACTATTCACACTGATCATGCTGCTATTAAATATATTATGGAAAAGAAAGATGCTAAGCCTAGACTATTTAGATGGGTTCTCTTGCTCCAAGAATTTGACTTGCATATTATTGATAGAAAGGGATCTGAGAACCTCGTTGCAGATAACTTGTCTAGGCTAGAGAATGTTCTTGATGACCTGCTGCCTATTAATGATAGTTTTCCTGATGAACAATTAGCAGTTGTCAATGCTTCTCGTACTGTCCTTGGTATGCTGATTATGCTAATTACATTGTTGCTAAATATATACCGCCTAGTTTCACATACCAGCAAAAGAAAAAGTTCTTTTATGATTTAAGACATTACTTCTAGGATGATCCACGCCTTTATAAAGAAGGAGTAGATGGTATTATTAGACGTTGTGTGCCTGAGCATGAACTGGAACAAATCCTACGCAAGTGTCACTCTTAATCTTATGGAGGAAACCACGCTGGAGATAGAACTGCACACAAGGTACTACAATCTGGTTTTTATTGGCCTACTCTCTTCAAAGATGCTCGCAAGTTTGTCTTATCTTGTGATGAATGTCAAAGAATAGGTAACATTAGTAGACGTAAAGAAATGCCTATGAGTTATTCTCTTGTTATTGAACCGTTTGATGTTTGGGGATTTGATTATATGGGACCTTTTCCTGCCTCCAATGTTTATACACATATTTTAGTTGCTGTTGATTACGTTACTAAGTGGGTAGAAGCTATTCCAGCTAGTAGTGTTGATCATAACACTTCTATTAAAATGCTTAAAGAAGTTATTTTTCCGAGGTTTGGAGTCCTTAGATATCTTATGACTGATGGTGGTTCACACTTTATTCATGGTGCTTTCCGTAAGATGCTTGCTAAGTATGATGTCAATCATAGAATCGCACCTCCTTATCACCCGCAGTCTAGTGGTCAAGTAGAGTTGAGCAATAGAGAGCTCAAATTAATTTTGCAAAAGACTGTGAATAGATCTAGAAAGAACTGGTCCAAAAAACTTGATGATGCACTATGGGCCTATAGAACTGCATACAAAAATCCTATGGGTATGTCTCCATATAAGATGGTTTATGGAAAAGCATGTCATTTGCCTCTTGAACTTGAACATAAAGCATATTGGGCTATTAAAGAGCTCAATTATGATTTCAAATTTGCCGATGAGAAAAGGTTATTTGATGTTAGCTCACTTGATGAATGGAGAACCCAAGCGTACGAGAATGCCAAGCTTTTCAAAGAAAAAGTCAAACGCTGGCATGATAAGAGGATACAAAAGCGTGAGTTTAACATAGGAGATTATGTGTTATTATTCAACTCTCGTTTGAGATTTTTTGCAGGAAAACTTCTCTCAAAATGGGAAGGTCCCTACGTTATCGAGGAGGTCTATCGTTCTGGTGCTATAAAAATCAACAACTTCAAAGGCACAAATCCGAGGGTGGTAAACGGTCAAATAATTAAACATTATATTTCAAGTAATCCTATCAATGTTGAAACTAATATTATTGAAACCATAACCCCTGAGGAATACATAAGAGACACTTTCCAGAACGTTCCGGACTCGAAAAGGCATAGTGCATTAGTGCGGTAAGTAAAACCGACTCCAAAACAACTCTAATGGCATTTTTTATCAGTTTTTGATTAATTAAAGTTTTTAGGAATAAAGAATTAGTCCAAAAGGGGCACGTGGCTCCCACGAGAGAGGAGGGCGCCCCCCCCCCTGTAGGGCGCGCCCCCTATCTCGTGGGCACCTCGTGTGCCTCCCAGACTCCGTTTTCTTGTATGTTACGTATTTTGGTCGGTAAAAATTCATTACATATACTCCCGAAGGTTTTGACCACCGTATCACGCAAATATCCTCTGTTTTCATTTCGAGCTGTTCCTGTTGCAGAATAAAGCAAGATGTCTTCTCATGAATTAGTTGGGGAGAGCCGGGTGTCTCACCCAACGCCGGGTCCAGGAGCAAATAGCGATGCCTACCAATATGGACCATCAACGGAGGATGAGATGGAGGCTGATTTGAAAAGGATAGATGCCATGGAGGAAGATCAAGAAGTTACCTCTCGTCTCCAAGTAGAATTCACCATGGGGGACTACCTAGCCTGGCTGTCCCTACTTTGGTCACTCCTTCCAACCCTAGATTTCTTTCTTATGAAAATATGAAAAGGAGTTTTTCTTGTTCTCCAGAAGCTATGCAGCATCCTTGGGTAAAAGGAGCTTTGTCCGTTACTGGCAAACTCCATAAAGAAAATATGGACCTAAAACAACAAGTAAATAAGCTCGAGGAGGAGAACCCTATCCTGAAGGGCATCATCGCCAAGAAGATCAACACCAACCATGAAGAAGGAGAAATAATCACATGGGTATGGGCACTCCCCTTGGCAACTGCCAAGCTTGGGGGAGGTGCCCCGGTATCGTATCACCATCACACTCCTATTTTTACCGCTTTATTTAGTTCGATCCTTTTAGTAGTATCTTGATCTATTAGTTCGAAGTTTTGATATCAAGTAATTTTGAGTTTTTTTTCATTGTGATCTCTTTATGTAATCGAGTCCGTGTGCTATCTATAATAAAGATTAGTGTTGAGTCAAGGGCTTTGCTATGTTGCTATGATCTTGAGAAAGTAGAAAGAACAAAACAGTTCATATTGATCTTATGGATAGTGATAACTTCACACATAGAAAGTATGAGGCATAAAAATTTTTGAGAGTTAATGAACGTAGCCTTGGTCATCGTTGCAATTAATAGGAAGTGATAAGGAAAGAGGGGTTCACATATAAATATATTATCTTGGACATCTTTTATGATTGTGAAGCACTCGTTAAGTATGACATGCTAAAAGAGTTGACGTTGGACAAGGAAGACAACGCAATGGTTTATGTTTTCCGACATCTCAGTTAAAGTATATTGTCATTGACCTTCCAAACATGTTGAGCTTGCCTTTCCCCTCATGCTAGCTAAATTCCTTGCACCAAGTAGAGATACTACTTGTGCTTCCAAATATCCTTAAAACCAGTTTTGCCATGAGAGTCCACCATACCTATCTATGGATTGAGTAAGATCCTTCAAGTAAGTTGTCATCGGTGCAAGCAATAAAAATTGCTCTCTAAATATGTAAGACTTATTAGTGCAGAGAAAATAAACTTTGTACGAACTTGTTGTGGAAGTAATAAAAGCGACATACTGCATAATAAAGGTCCACATACAAGGGGCAATATAAAGTGACGTTCTTTTGCACTAACACTTTATGCATCAACCCTAAACGCGCATGATAACCTCTGCTTCCCTCTGCGAAGGGCCTATCTTTTACTTTATGTTTTTGCTTTATGCTTGAGTCAAGGTGATCCTCACTTTTCCCTTTTTATTTTTATCCTTTGGCAAACACCTCGTGTTTGAAAGATCATGATACATATATCCAATTGGATGTAAGTTAGCATAGGCTATTATTGTTGACATCACCTAAAGGTGAATACGTTGGGAGGCAACACAATAAGCCCCTATCTTTTTCAGTGTTCGACTGAAACTCTATAACCACAAGTACTGCGTGAGTGTTAAAAATTATAGGGGACTACGAGATAGTTGAGCATGTGAGCTCGCTGAAAAGCTCTATTATTGATTCTTTCTGATGTTACGATAAATTGCAATTTCTTCAATGACTGAGATTATAGTTTGTTAGTTCCCAATGAAGTTTCTTGACATTGTGAATTGCTTATTACTTGAACATAGGAAATCATATGACAAAACCCATATATGTTGCTGTTATTAGAATGATCATGATGCCCTCATGTCCGTATTTTAATTTTTTATCGACGCCTCTATCTCTAAACATGTGGACATATTTTTTCGATTTCGGCTTCTGCTTGAGGACAAGCGAGGTCTAAGCTTGGGGGAGTTGATACGTCCATTTTGCATCATGCTTTTATATCAATATTTATTGCATCATGGGCTGTTATTACACATTATATCTCACTACTTATGGCTATTCTCTCTTATTTTACAAGGTTTACCATGAAGAGGGGGGATGCCGGCAGCTGGAATTCTGGCTGGAAAAGGAGCAAACGTTGGAAACCTATTCTGCTACAACTCCAAAAGACCTGAGACTCCACGAAACAACATTTTGGATTTAATAAGAATTTATGGGCAAAAGAAATAGGCCAGGGGGCCCACACCCTATCCAGGAGATAGGGCCCCCCCTAGGGCGCGGCCCCCTATCTCTTGGGCCCCCTGGTGGGCCTCCGGCGTCCATCTTCTGCTATATCATCACTTTTCCCCTGGAAAAAATCGTGGGCAAGCTTACGGGACGAAACTCCGCCGCCACGAGGCGGAACCTTGGCGGAATCAATCTAGGGCTCTGGTGGAGCTGTTCTGCCGGGGACACTTCCCTCCGGGAGGGGGAAATCATCACCAACGTCATCACCAACGATCCTCTCATCGGGAGGGGGTCAATCTCCATCAACATATTCACCAGCACCATCTCCTCTCAAAACCCTAGTTCATCTCTTGTATCCAATCTTGTATCAAAACCACAAATTGGTACCTGTGGGTTGCTAGTAGTGTTGATTACTCCTTGTAGTTGATGCTATTTGGTTTACTTGGTGAAAGATCATATGTTCAGATCCTTTATGCATATTATTACCCCTCTGATTATGAACATGAATATGCTTTGTGAGTAGTTACATTTGTTCCTGAGGACATGGGTGAAGTCTTGCTATTAGTAGTCATGTGAATTTGGTATTCCTTCGATATTTTGATGAGATGTATGTTGTCTTTCCTCTAGTGGTGTTATGTGAACATCAACTACATGACACTTCACCATTATTTGGGCCTAGAGGAAGGCATAGGGAAGTAATAAGTAGATGATGGGTTGCTAGAGTGACAGAAGCTTAAACCCTAGTTTATGCGTTGCTTCGTTAGGGGTTGATATCGACCCATATGTTTAATGGTGTGGTTAGGTTTACCTTAATACTCCTTTTTGTAGTTGAGGATGCTTTCAATAGGGGTTAATCATAAGTGGGATGCTTGTCCATGTTAGGGCAGTACCCAAGTGCCGGTCCACCCACATATCAAATTATCAAAGTATCGGACGCGAATCTTACGAACGTGATGAAAACTAGCTTGAAGATAATTCCCAATGTGTCCTCGGGAGCTCCTTCTTCATTATTAGAATTTGTCCAGGCTTATCCTTTGCTACATAAAGGATTGGGCCACCTTGCTGCACTTTATTTACTTTATTTACTTTTGCTCGTTACTATTTATCTTATCACAAAACTATCTATAACCTACTATTTCAGTGCTTGCAGAGAAAACCTTACTAAAAACTGCTTATCATTTCCTTCTGCTCCTCGTTGGGTTCGACACTCTTACTTATCGAAAGGACTATGATAGATCCCCTATACTTGTGGGTCATCACCGGCCCAAGGCGATGTGCATCAGTCGTTGTAAGGTCGCGCCCGCGTTGCGCAACCCAAATGGCATGCAGGTATAGCAGTATACTCCGCACGGGGTCAGGAAGGCTGTTTTCTCCACGTCTTCTACCACCATCTTGATCTGGTGATAGCCCGAGAAGGCATCCTAGAAGCACAATTGGTCACACTCAGCGGTAGAGTCGACAATTTGGTCGATGCGAGGGAGCGGGAATGGATCCTGCGGGCAGGCCTTGTTGAGGTTGGTGAAGTCGACGCACATACGTTCCTTTCCTCCCTTTTTTGGCACGACAACAGGGTTGTCCAGCCAATCAGGGTAGCGGACCTCGCGAATGACTCCTGCTTCCTCTAACTTGCGGGTTTCTTGGACGATGAAGGCATGCTTTTCAGTGGACTGCCGCCTTGCCTTCTGCTTCACGGGGCGCACGTTGGGGCACACGTTGAGATGATGTTCAATTACATCCCTTGGGACCCCTGCCAACTGACTAGGCTCCTATGCAAACATCTTTTTTTGTGCGCAGGAACTTGACCAGGGCCTCCTCCTGCTCAGGCTCAAGGTTGGTGCCTATGGTGAAGGTGGCGCCAGTGGATCCATCCTCGTTGACCGGCACCTGCTTGGTCTCTGCCTTGTCTTGGCTGAATAGCTGCTTCTTTTTAGCCGGCCCAGCCCCCTTGGGCTCGAGGACATCTGTGCAGGCGGGCTGCGCCATCGCGGCCGCCTTGAAAGCAAGCTTGAGCGCCTGCAGCGCATCCCTTGTGTCCCCGGACACGGTAAGGACGCCGCTGCTCCCGGGCATCTTCATGAGGTTGTACGTCGGGTGAGTCGCTGCCATGAACTGGGCCAAGGCTGGGTAGCCGAGGATGACGTTGTACGGGAGGCCGATGGGGGCGATGTCGAAGTCGATCAGCTCCATGCGGAAGTTTTCATGGGTGCCGAAGGTCACTGGGAGGCGGATCTGCCCCAGGGAGCCGGCGGAACCGCCTCCGACGCCCAAGAAGTGCCTGCTGGGTTGAAGCCGCTCTAGTGCACGTGAAGGAGGCTGAAGGCCTCCATTGAGAGCACGTTGAGGCCGGCACCACCATCGATGAGGGTCCTGGTGACGGCCACTTTGCAGACGGTGGGGTGCATAGCATCGGGAGCGCGCCCGCACAGGCGGTGTTGGAGGGGTGATCATCCGAGCTGAAGGTCAAATCGGCCCTGGGTGCCACCCAGCCCGGGGGAGCTTCTCGGCGCTTGGGGGCGGCGCCGATCTGGCGGACGAACGGCTTGACGTGGCGGCTCGAAGGTGGCGCCAACGAACCGCCCAGGATGGCCGCGGCGACTGGGGGTGCCGGCGCAGCATGGTGGGTGGGGAACAGGTCGCGCAGCTCCTCCCAGGAAGCCATAGAAGCCGTTGGCAGGTGGAGCAGCCACATGGGCGGAGCGCCGGTGAGGGCCATGGGAAACCAGTTAGCCATGATCCTGTCGTCGCCCCCGGCCTTGAGGATGTCCTCCTCATACGCCAGCAGGAAAGCCAGCGGATCCGTCGCGCCGTTGTAGCGCGGCGGCATCTCTGGCTTGAACTTGCGCGGCCACTGCACCTGCCGCAAGGCGGGGGCCAAGGCTCGGAGCCCCCTGGCCCCAGTGCTGGCATCGACAGCCGGAGCGGGCGGCGCATTGTCCGCCATGAGGGCGAAGTGCGGTGTCGATGGAGAGCGGGTCAACGGATGGGAAAGCTTCGGCGCACCCCTACCTGGCGCGCCAAATGTTGGATTTCGGGTTCCGGCAGACCCTTGAGGTTCGAACTCTGGGGTGCGCACGAAGATCTCTCCCCTACCAACTCACATCTCGAAGCCTCGCAAGGAATCTAGGCTAGAAAGAAGAACACACAAGGGACACGAGGTTTATACTGGTTCAGGCCACCATTGTGGTGTAATACCCTACTCCAGTGTGTGGTGTGGTGGATTTCCTCAGGGGCTGATGATGAACAATACAAAGGAAGAACAGCCTCGCGAGGGGTTGTTCTTGAGCTGGTGCAATGAACTACTTGGGTGAGTTCAGTCGCCTATCTCTCTCTTTGGCCTACCAAAAATCTGGATGCCTACTTTGTGGTGGCTAGCTCTATTTATAGAGGGAGTCCCTGGGCCTCGTCCCAAATAATGAGCGGGAAGGGCGCCAAAAATTGGCCATTTCGAAGGGGAACATCTGGTACACTTATCATGACTAGAGTTGGTCATCGACTGCCAAAGACTCTGACGGTGATGCCGTCCTGGGCTCCACGGTGTCCTCCATCCTGCCGCTCCGCTGGTCTTGGTCTTGTTGCACCGAAACGGTAACCTTTGCCTGATGCCTTGGCCTGTGCTTGCCCCCTTTTCACCGAAGGGGAAACAAGGACATCTTGAGCCGGCGCCACTGGCGCCCTTTGGTCTCGATCGTCATGGCTTGCATCATGGGCACCTCGCGAGGTACCCTGCCTTGATCTCTCCGCCTCCTTGTGAGCCCGCCTGATGAGGCTGCTCCTGAGGAAGCTTCCTGCCGTCCGCCCCGCGAGGCTTGGCCCCTCGCGAGGGTCTTGAGCTTGAGCTGGTGAAGCTGGGCTGCACTGGGCCTCCGCTTGAGCCACGCCACAGGCCGCAGGCAGGCAAGTCTGGGGACCCCCGTTACCAAAACGCCGACACCTGCCTCCTGTTACCATTAGCCTTAGACGCATGATATGTCTCCAACGTATCTATAATTTTTGATTGCTCCATGCTACTTTATCTACTGTTTTAGGCAATATTGGGCTTTATTATCCACTTTTATATTATTTTTGGGACTAACCTATTAACCGGAGGCCCAGCCCAGATTTGTTGTTTTATGCCTATTTCAAGTGTTTCGAGGAAAAGGAATATCGACGGAGTCAAACAGAATCTAAATCAACTAGAGAAGTTGTTTTTGGAAGGAAAGCAACCTGTGGAACTTGGAGTGCATGTCAGGAGATACGGGCTGCCCACGAGGGTGGGGCGCCGCCCGGCGCCGCCCTACCTCGTGGGGCCCCGTAGCTCCACCCCACGCACTTCTGCACCCATATATACCTCACGCACTCTGAAACTTCCAGAACAGAAGATAGATCGGGAGTTTCGCCACCGCAAGCCTCTCAGAGCCACCAAAACCTCTCGGGAGCCCGTTCGCGCCTACCGAGGGGGAACCCATCACCGGTGGCCATCTTCATCATCTCGGCGCTATCCATGACGAGGAGGGAGTAGTTCACCCTCGGGGCTGAGGGTATGTACCAGTAGCTATGTGTTTGATCTCTCTCTCTCTCTCTCTCTCTCTCTCGTGTTCCATCTATGGCATGATCTTAATGTATCCCGAGCATTGCTATTGTAGTTGGATCTTATGGTGTTTCTCCCCCTCTACTCTCTTATGATGAATTAAGTTTCCCCTTTGAAGTTATCTTATCGGATTGAGTCTTTTATGAGAACACTTGATGTATGTCCTGTCATGATTATCTGTGGTGACAATGGGACATCATGTGCCACTTGATGTATGTTTTGGTGATCAACTTGCGGGTTTCGTGACATTGGTAACCTATGCATAGGGGTTGGCACACGTTCTTGGCTCTCCGATAGAAACTTTGGGGCACTCTTTGAAGTACTTTGTGTTGGTTGGATGAATCTGAGATTGTGTGATGCATATCGTATAATCATGCCCACGGATACTTGAGGTGACAATGGAGTATCTAGGTGACATTAGGGTTTTGGTTGATTTGTGTCTTAATGTGTTATTCTAGTACGAACTCTTTTATAGATTGATCCGAAAGAATAACTTTGAGGTGGTTTCGTACCCTACCATAATCTCTACGTTTTTTCTCCGCTATTAGTGGCTTCGGAGTGACTCTTTGTTGCATGTTGAGGGCTTGTTATATGATCTATCTATCTTATTATTGTTGAGAGAACTTGCACTAGTGAAAGTATGAACCCTAGGCCTTGTTTCCTATCATTGCAATACCATTTACGCTCACTTTTATCATTAGTTACCTTGCTATTTTTATTATTTCAGATTACAAATACCTTTATCTACAAAGGGTGAGCACGGGCGTCAGACAGTCATGCAGATTAGGATCAGCACAACTGTACCACTAGTAGAAAAACACCTAATAGTCCTGGTTAGTAAGGGCCTTTAGTCCCGGTTCATGAACCGGGACTAATGGTCGTTACTAATACCTCCACCCATTAGTCCCGGTTCAAACACGAACCGGGGCCAATGTGCCTCCACGTGGCCCTGTCGCCGAGCCCATTGGGAGTTTTGGTCCCGGTTGGTGGCTCCAACCGGGACCAAAAGTCCATGTTTTTTTACAAAAGTGGCTGCTTTAGGGGTTTTGGGGGTTATTTTTAGGTTGTTATTGGCTAGTTAATAGAGAGAAGTGTCCTCTCTTATATCTTCGTCCTTTGTTTATCAACGCTGTTGCTATGTTCATTTCACCCGCTGATATAACATGCTCATGCATGATCGCATCATACATCATCATATATAATAACAAGTCCTACTAATCATGCATCATCATACAACTTCTACTCGTTATTAATAATAAGTCATGCGATCATCATCCTCATAGTCATCGAACCCAACCCTACATAATTGTTCTTAGCACATGATCATCGATGTCGGTAGGACCTAAACACCCTTAAGGTAAAATAGCATAAAACAATATAGACCCTGACTCTCCATTATGAAGAATGGCGATCATCCTATCTCCAATTCTTGCCCTTCGCTGCTTATTGCTTCCAAGAAGCTCCTTACGACTGTCCATACATTTTTTCCATTCTTTGATTGTTATGTCTCCACTTCTTTTATAAACCCGGTATGGACAGTTGAGATTCGTAGGACGACCTGGTTGTATGTTCAAAACATGAAGGCTACCATGCGTATACATCAGATGAGGCACACAATCATTCGGGATTATCTATTGAAAAACATAGTAATAACTTCGTAGTTAGCAATGATGTACTAGTTTTAGAAGTGTGCAAAAAGATGCACGGATGTTGTAATAGTAAAAAATAATCTTACCAGGGTATCTCCATGGTAGTTATCAGTAGTTCAACACGTGCACTAGTGGCACGTATTGACCATAATGTTGAGGAGTTTGATTGTAGATATTGTAATTCTCAAGATCAGTACAAAATCCGACCAGATGATTTTTCTCCTGATAAGTTAATTCGGACCTTCGGTGTAGTAGGTTCTGTCTACCATCTTCCACACATTCTTTGAAGAATGAAAATAAGCTGTCAATGGAGATAAGTTGTCAACTATTTTGAAATAAACAATATAAATTACTTAATAACTATGTTAAGCTCACATGGGGGAAAAATTGGAGGTGTATCCACAAGGACCCAAATCGAAGGTCTCTCTTGCTCGATTGTAGGATCACCAAGATCCATGGTGACAAGCATACCCTCATCAAGACCATACATCTTGCAAAGTGCTTCCCAATTTTGCAACCAAAATGGGTTACACTCTGAGCATTGTACAGCTTTACTTGAAAATCCACACCATGATGGGTACTTAGGATAATTTTTTGGTTTCAAAACTTTCATGGTCTTCAAAACCCATCCTCTCCAAGACATAGCGTCTTGCAAAGCATGGGATAAGCTAGTCGAATTGGAAAAGATGAAAAATATTGTCATGATTAAAATAGTTGAAGTCATGATTAATTACGAAAAAAACTATTGTCGTCGGTTGCGTACCGTATGAACATCGAAGGTGTCCTAGAGCTTAAT
The DNA here is from genome assembly GCA_021605145.1 of Aegilops bicornis. Classification (NCBI taxonomy): domain Eukaryota; kingdom Viridiplantae; phylum Streptophyta; class Magnoliopsida; order Poales; family Poaceae; genus Aegilops; species Aegilops bicornis. The sequence goes on from CM038671.1 coordinate 718,529,663, forward strand.
GCTGAAGCGACGATCTTCGTCCAGCTCAATGAACTTGTCGCAGATACCTCGGTCGTCATTGGCACCAACGCACTCCCCGGCGGTTTTAGTCCGATGAGTACGACATTTCCGGCCTATGTTCATAATTCAAATATTAAACTAGATCATTATTATTAATCACGGGTTGACTATCGGTGATGTACGTAGCTCCTCCTTTCATTCCCGAGTGCATTATTACATCAAATTGTCTAGCACACGGGAATGAAGGAGAACTTATCCAATATGAGCATTCAATAATCAAAACCAAATCATAAAATAAGCAAAACCAAATCATAAAATAAAGTAGTATTCAAATTAGCATGCATTCAATAATTATAAGCAAAAGTACATCATCTCTTGGTGTCCGTACATCGTCTAATATTATCACTAATACAACTAGAACCGTAGCGCCCGACGGGTATCGACGCGGGCGGTGGACACCCAAAGATAAGGAACCATCACAGGATCATAGCTCCAGTGAGATCCCTGAAGAACCTGCCAGGTATTGTCGAACCTGCCCTCCAATGCAACCATGTAGCGACGGACGTGTTTCGTCCTCCTCGCCGACACGGTGACGTACCACCTCCGCGGTGTCCGGAAGCCTCGGCACCGTCACTGGCCCACGCGACCGCCACCAAACAAGGATCGGGTCAACAACGGGCTGCCTCCTCACCAACCTACGTCCCCCGGAAGGTAGCACCTCCAAATACCAGCCCGGCGAAGCCCAGCCCCGAACATGGCCCTGATCAAGCAAGCCTCCACCGCCGAGTCGACGACGACGAGGATGCGGGATAGGCATCGCCGACGTTGATGCGGGAACTACTTCTATACATAGTTAAATAAAGTAGTTTTATTAATTAAATCAACTATCTAGTTCAACTACTAATTAATTACTTACTATAAATAAATAATGTAGCTAGCTCAACTATATATAAACTACTTCTCATTTTTTTCCTTTTTCTAAATACTATGAACAAAAAAATCATTAAAATTTTATGAACAAAATTAATTACACAATCTAAATATCACCAAAAAAATCTATTAACAATAATATGAACAAATTAATTACACAATCTAAATTACATAATATAAACTACATATCTAAATTACTACACATCTAATCTAACAAAAGATCTAAATTACACAATATGAACAAATCTAACAGAAAAAAAAATCTAACATAAAAAATCTAACATAAAAAATCTAACAGAAAAAATCTATTAACAGAAAAAAATCTAACATAATATGAACAAATTAATTACACAATCTAAATTACAAAATATGAACTACATATCTAAATTACTACATATCTAATCTAACAAAAAAATTATGAACTATAAAAAAATCTAAAAACAAGTCTAACAAAAATAAAAAAAAGTTGCTCACGGCCGGCGACGGCGACGAATGAGGTGCGGTTCGAGGCGACGGCGTCGGCCGCGGCGGGCGGCGTCGATCGGGCGGCTATGGCGGGCGACAGGCGGGCGGGCGGGTGGCGGGCGGCGACAAGCGTCGAAGCGGGGCGAGGCGGCGACGGTGTCGGGCGGCGGCGAGGTGGCGGCAGGGGACGCGGCGACGGGAGAGGAGGAGGAGAGATGGAAGTCGGGAGAGGAGGACGGCGCGCTAAGTGATGTATATATAGCAAAGGCATTGGTCCCGGTTCGTGGCATAAACCGGGACCAATGCCCCCTTTAGTCCCGGTTGGTGCCGCCAACCGGGACCAAAGGCCTCTTTTCAGCAGCCCAAAGGGCGGGAAACGAAGACCTTTGGTCCCGGTTGGCGCCGCCAACCGGGACGAAAGAGGGGCATTGGTCCCGGTTTGGCCCACCAACCGGGACTAAAGAGGGGCATTGGTCCAGGTTGGAGCCACCAACCGGTAACAATGGACCCGTCTAATTACTTTTTTATTTTCTGCAGCTGTTTTTTAGTTGATTCTTTCTGCGGCTGTTTTTTTAGTCCCACCTCGCCAAGCGAGAGGCACTCGCAGCTGTTTATAAGCCCTGAGTACAGAGACGATGAAGAAGAGGCTCAATGCTCACCTACACGTTGGTTAGCTTCAAGCCTTGAGGAATAGGGTAGACTGCACAGAGCTATATGCAGTGCAGTTGACACTATTCCGAAAGGCTTGAAGCAAATTAACGAGCATTGCGCCTCTTTTTTATTTTTAATGACTTATTTTTAATAGTTGTGATTAACTGTACTAAAAAAGGAGCATATATGCTTATTTTTAATGACTTATTACAACTCAGAAATAAAAATAAAAATAAATATAGCGAGAAAAGAAAAAAACTATATAAAACACTACTCAGAAATGAATAGAAGAAAAAATAGTTGTGATTAACTTTACTAAAAAATGAGCATAGATGCTTATTTTTAATGACTTATTACAACTCAGAAATAAAAAGAAAAAAATAAATATAGCAGAATAGAAAAAAAACTATATAGAAAACTACTCAGAAATGAATAGAAGCAAAAAATAGTTGTGATTAACTGTACTAAAAAATGAGCATAGATGCTTATTTTTAATGACTTATTACAACTCAGAAACAAAAAGAAAAAAATAAATATAGCAGAAAAGAAAAAAAAATATAGAAAACTACTCAGAAATGAATAGAAGCAAAAAATAGTTGTGATTAATCAGTACTAAAATAGCAGCATATATGCTTATTTTTAATGACTTATTACAACTCAGACATAAAAAGAAAAAAATAAAGATAGCAGAAAAGAAAAAAATATAAAAAACTACTCAGAAATGAATAGAAGAAAAAATAGTTGTGATTAAATGTATTAAAAAAGGAGCATTGATGCTTATTTTTAATGACTTATTACAACTCAGAAATGAAAAGAAAATAAAATAAATATAGCAGAAAATAAAAAAAACTATATAAAAAACTACTCAGAAATGAGCATAGATGCGCTTATAGAGAAAATTCAACCCAAATTCACAATAAATTTCTACTAACTTCAGGGAAATTCAGTATGAATTTAGGTTAAATTTCCTGTATAAGGGCATCTATTTTCATTTTGAGAGGAGCTCAACAAGGCAGAGAGGGAGGGGCTTATAAACCGGTCTGATTCCCCTTCGGTTGGCGAGGTGGGACTAAACTCTGACCGCAACGAGGACCAAGCCGTTGGTCCCGGTTCGTGGCATGAACTGCGACCAAAGGGCAGCCTTTGGTCCCGGTTCAAGCCACCAACCGGGACCAATGGTGGTGGGCCAGGAGCGAGGACCATTGGTCCCGGTTCGTCCCTCCAACCAGGACCAAAAGGTCCAGACGAACCGGGACCAATGGCCCACGTGGCCCGGCCGGCCCCCGGGGCTCACGAACCGGGTCCAATGCCCCCATTGGTCCCGGTTCTGGGTTGAACCGGGACTAATGGGCTGGACCGGCCTGGACTATTGGCCCCTTTTCTACTAGTGGTATTGGGTGTGTTGGGGACACAAGAGACTTTTTGTTATTTGGTTGCAGGTTTGTTTGAGAGAGACCATCTTCATCCTACGCCTCCTACGGATTGATAAACCTTAGGTCATCCACTTGAGGGAAATTTGCTACTTTCCTACAAACTTGTGCACTTGCAGGCCCAACAACGTCTACAAGAAGAAGGTTGTGTAGTAGACATCAAGCTCTTTTCTGGCGCCGCTGTTGTGGAGGTTAGCGCTTGAAGGTATATCTTTAGATCTTGCAATCGAATCTTTTTGTTTCTTGTTTTATCACTAGTTTAGTTTATAAAAGAAAACTACAAAAAAATGGAATTAAGGATGCCTCATATGCTTTATCTTTTTAATGTCTTTCGTGAAAATGATGGGAAGGAAAATTGTGCTCAAATACTAGAAGAACAATTACATAGAATGCTTGGCATAAAATATGTGAATGATGAGCATGATTGCAATGTTGTTAGTATGAATTCCTTGAATATCCATGATGCTAATGATATGCAAAGCCATAAGCTTGGGGAATCTATGTTTGATGAAGATGATATTTTTTGTCCCCCAAGCTTTGATGAGCAAATTTACTGTGATGAAAGAATGCCTCCTATCAATGATGATTATTGTGATGACACGTATGCTATAAAGAATAATGATAACCATGAAACTTGTCATCTTGATCTTAATTTTCAATCACATGATAGTTGTTTTGTTGAGTTTGCTCCCACTACTATTGGTGAGAAGAAATTTTCTTATGTGGAGAGTAGTAAATTTTCTATGCTAGTAGATCATGAAAAGAATGCTTTAGGTTCTGGTTACATTGTTGAATTCATTCATGATGCTACTGAAAATTATTATGAGGGAGGAACATATGCTTGTAGGGATTGCAATAATATCAAGTTTCCTCTCTATGTGCTTCAAGTTTTGAAGCTATGCTTGTTTTACCTTCCTATGCTAGTTGATTATCGTTCCCATTAGTTGTTTGCTCACAAAATCCCTATGCATAGGAAGTGGGTTAGACTTAAAAGTGCTAGTCATATGCTTCATGATGCTCCCGTTATGTTTCAATTCTTATCTTTTATGTGAGCATCATTGTCATCATCATGCCTAGCTAGAAAGGCATTAAAGAAACGTGCTTGTTAGGAGACAACCCAATACTTATCCTTGCTGTTTTTGTGTGTTCACATGATTATGCTACTGTAGTAATCATGTTTTATAGCTTTTTTTCAATAAAGTGCCAAGTAAGACCTTTAGGATGGCTTACGGTGATAGTTGTGTTGATCCTGCTGAAAATCAGAAACTTTTGCACCCATTAATTTAGTTTTGTTAATTCACATAAACGTTATCTTGATCTGATTCTTTTTGCTCTGGATTGGTAAACAAATTTCTTAAGACTTCCTAATTTGGTAGGATTTTTGGAGTTCCAGAAGTATACGTTTGATACAGATTACTACATACTGTTCTGTTTTTGACAGATTCTGTTTTCTATGTGTTGTTTGCTTATTTTGATGAATCTATGAGTAGTATCGGAGGGTATGAACCATAGATAAGTTGGAATACAGTAGATATTACACCAATATGAATTTAGAATGAGTTCATTACAGTACCTAAGTGGTTGTTTTATTTTCTTATACTAACGGAGCTTACGAGTTTTCTGTTGAGTTTTGTGTTGTGGAGTTTTCAAGTTTTGGGTAAGGATTCGATGGACTATGGAATAAGGAGTGGCAGGAGCCTAAGCTTGGGGATGCCCATGGCACCCCAAGATATTCAAGGATAACCAAGAGCCTAAGCTTGGGGATGCCCCGGAAGGCATCCCCTCTTTCGTCTTCGTTCATCGGTAACTTTACTTGGAGCTATATTTTTATTCACCACATGATATGTGTTTTGCTTGGAGTGTCACTTACTTTTGTTAGTTTTTGCTTGCTGTTATTTATAATAATGTTTTGCATCTTTAGTTTCAATAAAGAAGTCAAGGATAGTCTTTGCCATGCTTATTTTGCTAGTATGCATGTTGCTGTTTGAAAAGAGAAAGTTTACCGCTGTTGCAAAAATTCTCTAGAAAAGTCAGAGAGCGGTATAATGTTGAATCTTTTTGCATATTGAGATCTGATAAATTTATTACAGTGGGAATTTTAGTTCATAATTTTTGGAGTCGGGGAAGTATTGATACTCTTGCATTCTTCACAGACTGTACTGTTTTGGCAGATTGCTGTTATGGTTGCATTTTTTGCATATGTTTGCTTGATTAATGACTCTATTTGAGGATAGGAGTATTAAATATGCAGAGGCATTTAGTATTCAATGTTAAATATTATTTAAGTGATTTGTTATAGTATAAAATGATAAGGTTTTTCATTGGTTTATACTAACCTATCTCATGAGTTCTTGTTCAGTTTGTTGTGAATGAAGCTTTTGATAAAAAGAGAAACCATGATATGAGAGGAATTAAGAAGACACAAAAGCTCAAGCTTGGGGATTCCCAAGGCACCCCAAGATAATATTTCAAGAAGTCTCAAGCATCTAAGCTTGGGGATGCCCCGGTAGGCATCCCACCTTTCTTCTTCAACAACTATCGGTTAGTATCGGTTGAGCCTAAGTTTTTGCTTCTTTACATGAGCTGTGCTATCCTTGCAATGTAGTTTTCTTTAGCTTTGCTTGCTGTTTGAATAAAGTATCAAGATCTGAAATTATTAAATGAGAGAGAGTCTTCGCATAGTTGCATAATTATTTAGCTACTCATTGACCTTCACTTATATCTTTCGGAGTAGTTTGTCATTTACTCTAGTGCATCACTTATACCTTTTAGAGCATGGTGGTAGTTTTGTTTTAAAGAAACTATTGAACTCTCATGCTTCACTTAGATTATTTTGAGAGTCTTAAATAGCATGGTAATTTTCTTAATATTAATATACTTGGTATTCAAGATATGTGAAACTTTCTTTTGAGTGCGTTGAATACTAAGATAAGTTTGATGCTTGATAATTGTTTTGAGATATGGAGGTGATAATATCAAAGTCGTACTAGTTGTATAATTGTGAATTCAAAGAACGCTTGTGTTGAAGTTAGCAAGTCCCATAGCATGCACGTATGGTTAAAGTTGTGTAACAAATTTGAAACATGAAGTGTACCTGGCTTGTGCATCCTTATGAGTGGCGGTCGGGGACGAGCGATGGTCTTTGCTACCAATCTATACCCCTAGGAGCATGCGCGTAGTACTTGATTTTGATGACTTCTAAATTTTTGCAATAAGTATATGAGTTCTTTTGACTAATGTTGAGTCCATGGATTATACGCACTCTCACCTTTCCGCCTTTGCTAGCCTCTTGATGCAGTGCAATGCCCTTTCTCACCTTGAGAGTTGGTGCAAACTTCACGGCAGTGCATCCAAACCCCGTGATACGATAAGCTCTATCACACATAAACCTCCTTATATCTTCCTCAGAACAGCCACCATACCTACCTATCATGGCATTTCCATAGCCATTCCGAGATATATTGCCATACAACTTCCATCATCATATTCATGACATAGATTACTTTTGTCATATTGCCATTGCATGATCATGTAGTTGACATCGTATTTGTGGCAAAGCCACCATGCATTATTTGTTGGGGAACGTAGTAATTTCAAAAAAATTCCTACGCACACGCAAGGATCATGGTGATGCATAGCAACGAGAGGGGAGAGTATTGTCCACGTACCCTCGTAGTCCATAAGCGGAAGCGTTATGACAACGCGGTTGATGTAGTCGTACGTCTTCACGATTCGACCAATCCAAGTACCAAACGTACGGCACCTCCGAGTTCAGCACACGTTCAGCTCGATGACGATCCCCGGACTCTGATCCAGCAAAGTGTCGGGGATGAGTTCCACAAGATGACGGCGTGGCAGGACGATGATGATGCTCTCATCGGCGCAGGGCTTCGCCTAAACTCTGCGACGATATGACCGAGGTGGAATATGGTGGAGGGGGCACCGACACGGCTAAGAGATCCAAGGATCAATTGTTGTGTCTTTGTGCTAGCCCTGCCCTCTATTTATATGTTGAGCCCGGTCGAAACTTGGAGCAAAAGCCTCCTCAAAGTCGGTTTTGCCCGAAAGGCAAGAGTCCCACTCGGACTCCGGGACCAAACGCCACAATCCTTGGCGTCTGGCCCAGACGCCATGGGCCTCGGCGTCTGGCCCAGGGCCAGACGCCAGGGTCTCCGGCGTTTGGCCTCCGCAAAACTCCTTTTGCACCGACCTAAAGCCTCATGGGCTTGACCCCTTGGCCTAAACATATCATCCAATATATGAATCTTTACGTCTCGACCATTTCGAGACTCCTCGTCATGTCCCCGATCTCATCCGGGACTCCGAACTCCTTCGGTACATCAAAACTCATAAACTCATAATATAAGCATCGCCGAAACCTTAAGCGTGCGGACCCTACGGGTTCAAGAACTATGTAGACATGACCTAGAACTATTCTCGGTCAATAACCAATAGCGGGACCTGGATGCCCATATTGGCTCCTACATATTCTACGAAGATCTTTATCGGTCGCACCGCATAACAACATACGTTGTTCCCTTTGTCATCGGTATGTTACTTGCCCGAGATTCGATCGTCGGTATCCAATACCTAGTTCAATCTAGTTCTTGGCAAGTCTCTTTACTCGTCCGTAATACATCATCTCACAGCTAACTCATTAGTTGTAATGCTTGCAAGGCTTAGTGATGTGCATTACCGAGAGGGCCCAGAGATACCTCTCCGAGCAATTGGAGTGACAAATCCTAATCTCGAAATCGCCAACCCAACATATGCCTTTGGAGACACCTGTAGTACTCCTTTATAATCACCCAGATTACGTTGTGACGCTTGGTAGTACCAAAGTGTTCCTCCGTAAACGGGAGTTGCATAATCTCATAGTTATAGGAACATGTATAAGTCATGGATAAAAGCAATAGCAACATACTAAAGGATCGGGTGCTAAGCTAATGGAATGGGTCATGTCAATCAGATCATTCAACTAATGATGTGACCTTGTTAATCAAATGACAACTCCTTTGTCTATGGTTAGGAAACTTAACCATCTTTGATTAACAAGCTAGTCTAGTAGAGGCATACTAGTGACACTCTTGTTTGTCTATGTATTCACACATGTATTATGTTTCCGGTTAATACAATTCTAGCATGAATAATAAACATTTATCATGAAATAAGGAAATAAATAATAACTTTATTATTGCCTCTAGGGCATATTTCCTTCAGTCTCCCACTTGCACTAGAGTCAATAATCTAGATCACATCGCCATGTGATTCACATCGATAGTTCACATCATCATGTGATTAACACCCATAGTTCACATCGCCATGTGACCAACATCCAAAGGGTTTACTAGATTTAGTAATCTAGCTCACATCGCTATGTGATTAACACCCAAAGAGTACTTAGGTGTGATCATGTTTTGCTTGTGAGAGAATCTTAGTCAACGGGTCTGTCACATTCAGAGCCGTAAGTATTTTGCAAATTTCTATGTCTACAATGCTCTGCACGGAGCTACTCTAGCTAATTGCTCCCACTTTCAATATGTATCCAGATTGAGACTCAGAGTCATCTAGATTAGTGTTAAAACTTGCATCGACGTAACCCTTTACGACGAACCCTTTTTCACTTCCATAATCGAGAAACATATCCTTATTCCACTAAGGATAATTTTGACCGCAGTCCATTGATCTACTCCTAGATCACTATTGCACTCCCTTGCCAGGCTTAGTGGTAGGGTATGCAATAGATATGGTACACAACATGACATACTTTATAGAACCTATGGCTGATGCATAGGGAATGAATTTCATTCTCTTTCTATCTTCTACCGTGGTCGGGTTTTGAGTCTTACTCAATCTAACACCTTGTAACACAGGCAAGAACTCTTTCTTTCACTGTTCCATTTTGAACTACTTCAAAATCTTGTCAAGGTATGTATTCATTGAAAAACTTATCAAGCGTCTTAATCTATCTCTATAGATCTTGATGCTCAATATGTAAGCAGCTTCACCGAGGTCTTTCTTTGAAAAACTCCTTTCAAACAATCCTTTATGCTTTGCGAATAATTTTACATTATTTCCGATCAACAATATGTCATTCACATATACTTATCGAAAAGGCTGTAGTGCTCCCACTCACTTTCTTGTAAATACAGGCCTTTCCAAAAGTCTCAGATATAAAACCATATGCTTTGATCAACACATCAAAGCGTATATTCCAACTCCGAGATGCTTGCACCAGTCCATTGATGGATCACCGGAGCTTGTACATTTTGTTAGCTCCTTTGGATCGATAAAACCTTCTCGTTGCATCATATACAACTCTTCCTCCGTAAACCCATTCAGGAATGCAGTTTTTACATCCATTTGCCAAATTTCATAAATTGTGGCAATTGCTAACATGATTCGGACACACTTAAGCATCGCTACGCTTGAGAAAAATCTCATTTTAGTCAACACCTTGAACTTGTCAAAAACCTTTTTGCGACAAGTCGAGCTTTGTAGATAGTAACTCTACTATCAACGTCCGTCTTCCTCTTGAAGATCCATTTATTTTCTATTGCTTGCCGACCCTCGGGCAAGTCAACCAAAGTCCACACTTTGTTTTCATACATGGATCCCATCTCAGATTTCATGGCCTCTAGCCATTTAGCGGAATCTAGGCTCACCATCGCTTCTTCATAGTTCGTAGGTTCGTCATGATCTAGTAGCATGACTTCCAGAACAGGATTGCCGTACCACTCAAAAGCGGATCTCACTCTGGTTTACCTACGAGATTCGGTAGTGACTTGATCTGAAGTTACATGATCATCATCATTAGCTTCCTCACTAATTGGTGTAGGAATCACTGTAACTGATTTCCGTGATGAAATACTTTCCAATTCGGGAGAAGGAACAAATTACCTTATCAAGCTCCACTATCCTCCCACTCACTTCTTTCGAGAGAAACTCCTTCTCTAGAAAGGATCCATTTATAAGCAACGAATGTTTTGCCTTCGGATCTGTGATAGAAGGTATACCCAACAATTTCCTTTGGGTATTCTATGAAGACGCACTTCTCTGATTTGGGTTTGAGCTTATCAGGATGAAACTTTTTCACATAAGCATCGCAGCCCCAAACTTTAAGAAACGTCAACTTGGGTTTCTTGCTAAACCACAGTTCATATGTTGTCGTCTCAACGGATTTAGATGGTGCCCTTTTAATGTGAATGCAGTTGTCTCTAATGCATGATCCCAAAACGATATTGGTAAATCGGTAAGAAACATCATAGATTGTACTATATCCAATAAAGTTCGGTTATTTCGTTCGGACACAACATTATTATGTTGTGTTCCATGTGGCATGAATTTGTGAAACTATTTCACATTGTTTTAATTGAAGACCAATATCGTAACTCAAATTTTTGTCTCCATGATCAGATCAGAGAAACCTTTATTTTCTTGTCACGATGATTTTTTCACTTCACTCTGAAATTCTTTGAACCTTTCAACTATTTCAGACTTATGTTTCATCAAGTAGATATACCCATATCTGCTCAAATCATCTGTGAAGGTCAGAAAATAACGATACCTGCCGCGAACCTTAACACTCATTGGATCGCATACATCAGTATGTATTATTTCTAATAAGTCAGTTGCTCGCTCCACTGTTCCGGAGAACGGAGTCTTAGTCATCTTGCCCAAAAGGCACGGTTCGCAAGCATCAAATGATTCATAATCAAGTGATTCCAAAAGTCCATCGACATGGAGTTTTCTTCATGCACTTTACACCAATATGACCTAAACGGCGATTGCCACAAATAAGTTGCACTATCATTATTAACTTTGCATCTTTTGGTTTCAATATTATGAATATGTGTATCACTATGATCGAGATCCAATGAATCATTTTCATTGGGTGTGTAACCATATAAGGTTTTATTCATGTAAATGTAACAACAATTTATTACATTACTTAAATGAATAACCATATTGCAATAAACATGATCAAATCATACTTATGCTCAACACCAAATAACACTTATTTAGGTTCCATACTAATCCCGAAAGTATAGGGAGTGTGCGATGATGATCATATCAATCTTGGAACTACTTCCAACACTCATCTTCACTTCCCTTCAACTAGTTTCTGTTCATTCTGCAACTCCTGCTTTCAAGTTACTACTCTTAGCAACTGAACCAAGATCAAATACCGAGGGTTGCTACGAACACTAGTAAAATACACATCAATAATCTGTATCTCAAATATACCTTTGTTCACTTTGCCATCCTTCTTATCCGCCAAATACTTGGGGTAGTTCCGCTTCTAGTGACCAGTTCCATTGCAGAAAAGAACTTAGTCTCGTGCTTAGGTCCGGACTTGGGCTTCTTCACTCGGCAGCAACTTGCTTGCCGTTCTTCTTCAATTTCCCTTCTTCCATTTGCCCTTTTCCTTGAGACTAGTGGTCTTGTCAATCATCAACACTTGATGCTCTTTCTTGATTTCTACCTTTGTCGATTTCAACATCACGAAGAGCTCGGAGAATCGCTTTCGTCATCCCTTGCATACTATAGTTCATCACGAAGTTCTAGTAACTTAGTGTTGTTGACTAGAGAATTCTGTCAATCACTATCTTATCTGTAAGATTAACTCCCACTTGATTCAAGCGATTGAAGTACCTAGACAATCTGAGAACATGCTCACTAGTTGAGCGATTCTCTTCCATCTTTTAGCTATAGAACTTGTTGGAGATTTCATATCTCTCAACTCGGGTATTTGCTTGAAATATTAACTTCAATTCCTGGAACATCTCATATGGTCCATGACGCTCAAAACGCCTTTGAAGTCCCGATTCTAAGCTGTTAAGTATGATGCACTAAACTATCAAGTAGTCATCATATTGAGCTAGCCAAACGTTCATAACGCCTACATTTGCTCCTCGCAATAGGTCCGCTACCTAGCGGTGCATTAAGGACATAATTCTTCTGTGCAGCATTGAGGATAAACCTCAGATCGCGGATCCAATCCGCATCATTGCTACTAACATTTTTCAACACAATTTTCTCTAGGAACATATGAAAACATATGAAAGCAACAACGCGAGCTATTGATCTACAACATAATTTGCAAAATACTACCAGGACTAAGTTCATGATAAATTTAAGTTCAATTAATCATATTACTTAAGAACTCCCACTTAGACAGACATCTCTCTAGTCATCTAAGTGATCACGTGATCCAAATCAACTAAACCACAACCGATCATCACGTGAGATGGAGTAGTTTTCAATGGTGAACATCTTATGTTGATCATATCTACTATATGATTCACGCTCGACCTTTCGGTCTCCGTGTTCCGAGGCCATATCTGCATATGCTAGGCTCGTCAAGTATAACTCGAGTATTCTGCGTGTGCAAAACTGGCTTGCACCCGTTGTAGATGGACGAGAGCTTATCACACCTGATCATCACGTGGTGTCTCGGCACGCATTTAACTTTGGCAACGGTGCATACTCGGGAGAACACTACTTGATAATTTTAGTGAGAGATCATCTTAAAATGCTACCGTCAATCAAAGCAAAATAAGATGTATAATAGATAAACATCATATGCAATCAAAATATGTGACATGATATGGCCATGATCATCTTGCGCCTTTGATCTCCATCTCCAAAGTACTGTCATGATCTTTATCGTCACCGGCACGACACCATGATCTTCATCATCTTGATCTATATCAATGTGTCATCACATGGTTGTCTCGCCAACTATTGCTCTTGTAACTATTGCTATCGTGACAGCGATAAAGTAAAGCAATTATTTGGCACTTGCATCTTATGCAACAAAGAGACAACCATAGGGCTTCCGCCAGTTGCCGATAACTTCAACAAAACATGATCATCTTATACAACAACTTATATCTCATCACGTCTTGACCATATCACATCACAACATGCCCTGCAAAAACAAGTTAGACGCCCTCTACTTTGTTGTTGCATATTTTACGTGGCTGCTACGGGCTTAGCAAGAACCGTTCTCACCTACGCATCAAAACCACAACGATAGTTTGTCAAATAGACTCCGTTTTAACCTTCGCAAGGACCGGGCGTAGTCACACTCGGTTCAACTAAAGTTGGAGAAACTGACACCCGCCAGCCACCACATGTGCAAAGCACGCCGGTAGAACCAGTCCAGCGTAAGCGTCTGGCGTAATGTCGGTCCGGGCCGCTTCATCCAACAATACCGCTGAACCAAAGTATGACATGCTGGTAGGCAGTATGACTTGCATCGCCCACAACTCACTTGTGTTCTACTCGTGCAAAACATCAAACCATAAAACCTAGGCTCGGATGCCACTGTTGGGGAACGTAGTAATTTCAAAAAATTTCCTACGCACACTCAAGGATCATGGTGATGCATAGCAACGAGAGGGGAGAGTATTGTCCACGTACCCTCGTAGACCGTAAGCGGAAGCGTTATGACAACGCTGTTGATGTAGTCGCACGTCTTCACGATTCGACCGATCCAAGTACCGAACGACGGCACCTCCGAGTTCAGCACACGCTCAGCTCGATGACGATCCCCGGACTCCGATCCAAAGAAAGTGTCGGGGATGAGTTCCACAAGATGACGGGCGTGGTGACGATGATGATGCTCTATCGCGCAGGCTTCGCCTAAACTCTGCGAAGATATGACCGAGGTGGAATATGGTGGAGGGGGCACCGCACACGGCTAAGAGATCCAAGGGATCAATTGTTGTGTCTTTTGTGCTAGCCCCGCCTCTATTTATATGTTGAGCCCCGGTCGAAACTTGGAGCAAAAGCCTCCTCAAAGTCGGTTTTTGCCGAAAGGCAAGAGTCCCACTCGGACTCCAGGACCAAACGCCACAATCCTTGGCGTCTGCCCAGACGCCATGGGCCTCGGCGTCTGGCCCAGGCCGACGCCAGGTCTCCGACGTTTGGCCTCCGCAAAACTCCTTTTGCACCGACCTAAAGCCTCATGGGCTTGACCCTTGGCCTAAACATATCATCCAATATATGAATCTTTACGTCTCGACCATTTCGAGACTCCTCGTCATGTCCCCGATCTCATCCGGGACTCGAACTCCTTCGGTACATCAAAACTCATAAACTCATAATATAACTCACATCGAAACCTTGTTGCAAGGACCCTACGGGTTCAAGAACTATGTAGACATGACCTAGAACTATTCTCGGTCAATAACCAATAGCGGGACCTGGATGCCCATATTGGCTCCTACATATTCTACGAAGATCTTTATCGGTCGAACCGCATAACAACATACGTTGTTCCCTTTGTCATCGGTATGTTACTTGCCCGAGATTCGATCGTCGGTATCCAATACCTAGTTCAATCTCTCAAGCATCGGCAAGTCTCTTTACTCGTTCCGTAATACATCATCTCACAGCTAACTCATTAGTTATAATGCTTGCAAGGCTTAGTGATGTGCATTACCGAGAGGGCCCAGAGATACCTCTCCGACAATTGGAGTGACAAATCCTAATCTCGAAATACGCCAACCCAACATCTGCCTTTGGAGACACCTCGTAGTACTCCTTTATAATCACCCGATTACGTTGTGACGCTTGGTAGTACCAAAGTGTTCCTCCGGTAAACGGAGTTGCATAATCTCATAGTTATAGGAACATGTATAAGTCATGGATAAAAGCAATAGCAACATACTAAACGATCGGGTGCTAAGCTAATGGAATGGGTCATGTCAATCAGATCATTCAACTAATGATGTGACCTTGTTAATCAAATGACAACTCCTTTGTCTATGGTTAGAAACTTAACCATCTTTGATTAAAAAGCTATTCTATTAGAGGCATACTAGTGTCACTCTTTTTGTCTATGTATTCACACATGTATTATGTTTCCGGTTAATACAATTCTAGCATGAATAATAAACATTTATCATGAAATAAGGAAATAAATAATAACTTTATTATTGCCTCTAGGGCATATTTCCTTCATTATTTTCATACATGTCATTCTTGATTCATTGCACCATCCCGGTACACCGCCGGAGGCATTCATATAGAATCATATCTTGTTCTAAGTTTTGAGTTGTAATCCTTATGTTGTAATCAATAGAAGTGTGATGATCATCATTATTAGAGCATTGCCCAAAAGAGAGAGAGAGAGAGAGAGAGAGAGAGAGAGAGAGAGAAAGCCCCAAAAAAGAGAAAGGCCAAAAAAGGAAAGGCCCAAAAAAAGAGAAAATAAATAAAAAGGGCAATGCTACTATCTCTTTTTCCACACTTGTGCTTCAAAGTAGCACCTTGTTCTTCATGTAGTGAGTCTCATATATTGTGCTTCAAAGTAGCACCTTGTTCTTCATGTAGTGAGTCTCATAAGTTGTCTTTTTATACTAGTGGGAATTTTTCATTATAGAACTTGGCTTGTATATTCCTACGATGGGCTTCCTCAAATGCCCTAGGTCTTCGTGAGCAAGCGAGTTGGATGCACACCCACTAGTTTTCTTTTGTTGAGCATTCATAGCTCTAGTGCATCCGTTGCATGGCAATCCCTACTCCTCATGTAGACATCAATTAATGGGCATCTCCATAGCCCGTTGATTATCCTCGTCAATGTGAGACTTTCTCCTTTTTTGTCTTCTCCACACAATCCCCATCATCATATTCTATTCCACCCATAGTGTTTTATCCATGGCTCACGCTCATGTTTTGCGTGAAGGTTGAAAAAGTTTGAGATTATATAAGTATGAAACAATTGCTTGGCTTGTCATCGGGGGTATAGAAGTTGGGAACATCTTTGTGTGACGAAAATGAAGCATAGCCTAACTATATGATTTTGTAGGGATGAACTGGTGGCCATCTTCATCATCCCGGCGCTAACCCTGATGAGGAGGGAGTAGTTCACCCTCGGGGCTGAGGGTATGTACCAGTAGCTATGTGTTTGATCTCTCTCTCTCTCTCGTGTTCTCTCTCGTGTTCCATCTATGGCACGATCTTGATGTATCCCTAGCTTTGCTATTGTAGTTGGATCTTATGATGTTTCTCCCCCTCTACTCTCTTGTGATGAATTGAGTTTCCCCTTTGAAGTTATCTTACCGGATTTAGTCTTTTATGAGAACACTTGATGTATGTCTTGCCGTGAGTATCTGTGGTGACAATGGGATATCATGTGCCACTTGATGCATGTATGTTTTTGTGATCAACTTGCGGGTTTTGTGACATTGGGAACCTATGCATAGGGGTTGGCACGTTCTTGACTCTCCGATAGAAACTTTGGGGCACTCTTTGAAGTACTTTGTGTTGGTTGGATGAATCTGAGATTGTGTGATGCATATCGTATAATCATGCCCACGGATACTTGAGGTGACAATGGAGTATCTAGGTGTCATTAGGGTTTTGGTTGATTTGTGTCTTAAGGTGTTATTCTAGTACTAACTCTTTTATAGATTGATCCGAAGAATAACTTTGAGGTGGTTTCGCACCTACCATACTCTCTATGTTTGTTCTCCGCTATTAGTGGCTTCGGAGTGACTCTTTGTTGCATGTTGAGGGCTTGTTATATGATCTATCTATGTTATTATTGTTGAGAGAACTTGCACTAGTGAAAGTATGAACCCTAGGCCTTGTTTCCTATCATTGCAATACCGCTTACGCTCACTTTTATCATTAGTTACCTTGCTGTTTTATATTTCAGATTACAAATACCTTTATCTACCATCCATATTGCACTTGTATCACCATCTCTTCGCCGAACTAGTGCACCTATACAATTTACCATTGTATTGGGTGTGTTGGGGACACAAGAGACTTTTTGCTATTTGGTTGCAGGGTTGTTTGAGAGACACCATCTTCATCCTACGCCTCCTACGGATTGATAAACCTTAGGTCATCCACTTGAGGGAAAATTGCTATTGTCCTACAAACATGTGCACTTGCAGGCCCAACAACGTCTACAAGAAGAAGGTTGTGTAGTAGACATCAACGCACAATTCGGGATCCCCTAGCCGAGATCTGCCGGTTTTGACACCGACATACCCCCCGCGGCGGAATCTAAAAGATTACGAGAAACAAAATTCAACCCCACATAATTTTTTTGTATGATCATCCAAAGATTTAACCCATGAGTTGGGCAATTCCTTAGCATCAGTTTCATCCTTTCCCAAGATTGTGCAACATGCTCATGTTCAAGTTGCTTGAAATTCATGAACTGGGTTCTAAGGGAAATGATTTTTGTGGGCGGAAAATACTTAGTAATAAAAGCATCCTTGCACTTATTCCAAGAATCAATACTATTGCGAGGCAAAGAAGAAAACTAATTTTTTGCACGATCTTGCAAAGAAAACGGAAATAATTTCAACTTCATAACATCATTGTCCACATCTTTTTTCTTTTGCATATCGCATAATTCCACGAATGTGTCAAGATGGGACGCGACATCCTCATTAGGAGTACCAGAAAATTGATCTTTCATAACAAGATTCAGCAAAGCAATATTAATATCACAAGACTCCGCACTAGTGGCGGGAGGAGCAATCGGAGTGCTAATAAAAATCATTGTTGTTGGTATTTGAGAAATCTCGCAACTTGGTGTTCTCTTGAGTCATGGTGACTACACAACAAGATTGCACTCCAAAACAGATCTGAGGGAAAACGCCGATTGAAAAAGAGGGCAAATAAAATGACAAATTTTTGTGAAGTGGGGGAGAGGAAAACAAGAGGCAAATGGAAAATATTGTAAATTGCAAGGAGATGAGGTTTGTGATTAGGAAGCTGGTTGATGTTGATGATGTCTCCCCGGCAACGGTGCAAGAAATTCCTTTTGATGTCTGTTAGAACTATGTCGGTATTTCCCCAAAGAGGAAGGGATGATGCAGCACAGCGACGGTAGATATTTCCCTCAGTGATGAGATCAAGGTTATCGAACCAGTAGGAGAACCATGCAACACAATGTAAACAACTCCTGCACACAAACAACAAATACACCCAACCCGACGTGTTAAAGGGGTTGTCAATCCCTTTCGGGTAACGGCGCCACCAAGCGGGCGGGAGAAAGTTGTAATAGACTGGATAAATAGATCGCAAATAAAATAAAGTACAACAAGTTATTTTTGTATTTTTGGTTTAATAGATCTGAAAATAAAAGCAACTGAAAATAGATCGCGAAGGCAAATATATTAAAGAAGAGACCCGGGGGGCGTAGGTTTCACTAGTGGCTTATCTCGACAAAAATAGCAAACGGTGGATAAACAAATTACTGTTGGGCAATTGATAGAACTTCAAATACTCATGACGATATCCGGGCAATGATCATTATATAGGCACCACGTCCAAGATTAGTAGACCGACTCCTGCCTGCATCTACCACTATTACTCCACACATCGACCGCTATCCAGCATGCATCTAGTGTATTAAGTTCATGGGAAAACAGAGTAACGCAATAAGAACGACGACATGATGTAGACAAGATCTATTTATGTAGAAATAGACCCCATCTTGTTATCCTTAATAACAACAATACATACAATTTCGGTTCCCCTTCAGTCACTGGGATCAAGCACCGTAAGATTGAACCCATCGCAAAGCACCTCTTCCCATTGCAAGATAAATAGATCAAGTTGGCCAAACAAAACCCAAATATCAGAGAAGAAATACGTGGCTATAAGCAATCATGCATATAAGAGATCAAAGAAGACTCAAATAACTTTCATGGATAAAAACATAGATCTGATCATAAACTCAAAGTTCATCGGATCCCAACAAACACACCGCAAAAAGAGTTACATCATATGGATCTCCAAGAGACCATTGTATTGAGAATCAAACGAGAGAGAGAGAGAGAGAGAGAGAGAGAGAGAGAGAGAGAGAAAGACATCTAGCTACTAACTACGGACCCGTAGGTCTACAATAAACTACTCACACATCATTGGAGAGGCACCAATGAGGATGATGAACCCCTCTGTGATGGTGTCTACATTGGATATGGTGGTTTTGGAACTTGCGGCGGCTGGAATTGATTTTTGTCGACTCCCCTAGGTTTCTGCAATATTTGGGTATTTATAGAGCAAAGAGGCGGTGCGGGAGGCCACCGAGGTGGGCCCAGGCGCGCCCTGGTGGGTTGTGCTCCCCATGGGGCACCCCTGTGGTATTTCTTTGGCCCAACAGGTGTCTTCTGGTCCAAAAAACATCCAGAAAAAGTTTTGCTACGTTTGGACTCCGTCTGGTATTGATTTCCTGCGATGTAAAAACAAGCAGAAAACAACAACTGGCACTGGGCACTATGTCAATAGGTTAGTATCAAAAAATGATATAAACTGATTATAAAATGATTGTAAAACATCCAAGAATGATAATATAACAACATGGAAAAATAAAAAATTATAGATACGTTGGAGATGTATCAATCTCCTAGATAGATCTTGCGTGAGCGTAGGATTTTTTTTTGAAATTGCAAGCTACGTTCCCCAACAGAAAGGGATGTCATTTGATGCATATGATAGGAATTTTTCCATTGAGTCCAAGCTAATGTTTGTTTTCCTCCAAAATGTGAAGGATTGATTCCTATCCTACATAGAAATAGGAATCCGCTCCTACAAACCAAATGGCTTCAAAGGAAATTTTCCTTTGCAAAACATATCCTATAGAATTCCCATAAATTTCCTACAAATCAAAGGAATACTTCCACTTTGGATTTGGCACGTGTTATGCGACGGTTAGCTGACGTGTAGATTGGATCCACCACGTCCACAGTTGTTGGATTGTGTGCGTGATAGACGGCCGATCTAGCCGCTTCAGCCCTTTAGGCGCGACCCACCATTTTTCTCTCGAATATGCACGAGTGTGCATATCATATATTAAAGAATAAAGGCAAAGAGTGCCTCCACCACAATTTTACAAATGTCTCAATACAACACTACTCCTCACTACTCGCCTACCTCTCCAATCTACGGAAGAAGGGGTCAACATTCCCCTTAAACTTTCCGACTACCGACCGTACCATGCCTTCGGACCTCACCCTTCGTAGAGATCATTAGAATGAATATAGTGTGGAGATCCTTCCATCGCAAGTTGCCAGGCCCTTGCCTGCCACACAACTATAAGTCAAGGGAGTCCTGTGGCGTCGGCGTTCAGTCCAGCTTGCCTAAACCCTCACAGATCACAGCCCACGTCGATCTGGCAAACACACAAGTCAATAACATAGGATTGATAGTTTCCTCCTCTTGATCGCACAGGGGGCATGCATCCTGGTGCGGTAGTCCTCTCCGTGCAAGGCGATCCGAAGTCCAGCACCTGTCCCGTAGTGCGGGCCAAGTAAAGAATTTGCATGTCAATGGGGCCTGAGATTCCCAAGTCAGCTCCACCGTAGGCGCCACAGTTCTGCCCCAAAACCTAGCCGCATATGCTGACCGCACCGAGAAGTGGTTGTTGGCCTCTCAGGCCCAAGAAACAGTATCCGGCGCATCTGCATCTGGCTCCCGAAGGCACGCGTGTCAGGCCAAATCGAAACATTGAAAAGTTGAAGCCCAGTCCCAGACCGAATGCACTTCCGTCCATGTCATCAATGCGCGTTGAGGCGGCTCTGTGTCCATGAGTCCCAAGGGTCGTGTTGATGTCATCCACTAGGTGGTGGTGTGCCCTACCACTACTTGCGGTGTCGATGGCTCCTGCCCGTGCTGAATTTGATACATGAGCTGGTGCTGTTTTTCTCGGCCGTGCGGGAGGTGGAAGATGGACTGCATGGCCACGACATGCAGGGTGTCGGTGTTCTATGACTCTATGATTATGGTGGGGAGGTGATGTGGCGACGGCGGTGTGATCCAACACAAACAATGTGGCCTCAATTCTTCGCAGGGGGGAGGTGCGTGACGCTACAGATGAAAATCCTACCCGTCTTTGGTTTGTGCTAGTGGTGACGATGCATGTGGGAGTTATTTCCCTCTTTGGAGGCGTCGCTTAGGTGTGTCGGCATCTACCGTTCTTGTTTGGGTTGCTATCTTCGAGCGAAAGCCTAGGTCTCGGATCGGCGATGGTGGCATCTTGACGTCGTTCCTCTACTGGGAACATTGTGTGTGGAGATATGGATTGGAGGTTCTGTGTTGCGGTTCTTTGACGCCGATGAGTCTAAGATGGTGGCTTTCTCGGGACTAACCGAGCCCCGCCATCCACTCGCCACCTTCTTTCGGCAAGTAAGTGTTGTTAGTACGTCGGCAAGGGAAGTCCGGCGGAAGTTGTTGCTCTTTGAGGTGATCAGTGTTGGAGAGACGCGACTTTGTTGCTTTGGTCAGGGTGAGTTCTTTTGCGTTGTGTTTGTATTGTGTATGGAGGCTTTTCTTTGGATTAGCTCTTGTAGGAATTTGTTAGTAGGCCTTTGGCCCAAAGCCCAACTAAAAAATATGAAATTCTCATGACCCATTCATGCATGCATGTGAGTGGTGTGAGTGGGACAAAAGTTTTATCCCACCAGGGAAGTTGAGTGGGAGTTGCACCTATTTATAAGGTGAGATCTTCTAGCACTTGTATTAGCATGAGAAGAGGGAGACCTACACACGCGCTCCTCCTCCTTGCTCGCCTTGTCCCGCTGTTTCAGGAATGAGCCGAGCCAAGGACAAAGCTATGCATGTTTTGCTGCTTGGGAAAATTAATGAGTCATTAATTAATGAAAAAAGTCCATTTTACTACCCTGAATAAAGTTAGTGGTTCACATAACCCTCTCATCTATTTTTCTGTTCCTTTCACCCCCTAAACAAACCCATACCAGATGAAAGAACCCCCTGGGTGGTTTGCCTCCACTTGCTGCTGATGTGGCATTGATCAATGGTGGTTTTGACCTGTGAGTGGGCCTTCCTTGGCAGGTGCGGCTGAGATTGACAGGTGGGGCCTAGAGGAGGCAGGGCCCGCCTGGCAGGTCTGTCTCCTTCCTCCATCGGTCACCCGCGGGACAGAGAGGAGCTCAGGCGCTCGCCTCGGTGGCACAGGCCAACCCCGGCGGAGCTACGACCACAGGAGTGACCCCCATGATGCGGCGCGTACCCCCGGCAGCAACGACAAGCAAGGCAACAATGGCACAAGCAGCAACAGTGGGAGAGCGCACGGGGGTAGCTGCAGGTGAGGCGCACATGGGCGCGACCAAGGCGAGCATAGGGGCGAGACGCAGCGACAGGTCGAAGGAGGAATCGGCAGAGGAGCTCACCGCGGAGCTCATGGACAAGGTTAGCGAGCGCGGGTGTTGACGGACACGATGGAATCGACGATCAGATGCGGCAGCCGTGGACGAAGACGATGGCGATGGCGAGCCTACAGGGCCTCCTAGCTCGAGCCCTTCGACAAGGGTGTAAGAGATGATGATTGCAGAGCTACTGGACGTCTTGGCGTGGCGAGGAGAGGCCGACGGTCGCGGGATCGACGTGGCAACGGCGGCCACGAGCTTCGGGCGACGAACAAGGAATGTGAGGGAGATTTGGGGTGAGAAAAGAGAGAAGGGAGAGGAAAGAGAAGGGAGGAAGGAGAAGCAGGGCGCTCTGGGCGGCGGTTTGGAACTCCGGCAGTCACCGGTGTCGGCCGGAGGCGGAGGGGTTGGGCGCAAGGGGAGGCTTGGTAGGAGCTCCTCAATCTCAGCCCAGCCCGACGAGGGAGGGCCGCCCGTGGTCAAAACCGTCGTTGACCACTGCCACGTCGGCAACAATTCGAGTCAAACCACCATAGGGACTGATTTTGTCCGGTATGGGATTGTTTAGGGGGTGAAAGGAACAAAAATAAAGATCATGGGGTTATGAACCACCAACTTTTTTCAGGGTAGTAAAATGGACTTTTTTCTTAATTAATTAATAATTAACCGACGCGTTAATTATTGAAATGTTTTCGATTCTTTTGGATCGCGACTTGGACATGGGATTTACTCCCATGACCTACCCGGCCCACATTGTATAGTCAGGCAGACGTCTACCCAACCGTTGCCGCATTGTATGGTTGGTTTCACATCGTTCCTGGTCACTGCGCCACCACAGAAGTGTTCTCCATCCCTCCCGTCGGCGTGCACCGCGAGAAGGGACAACAGGCCTCCGAAACCCCACCTCTCGTGATCATGTACGGGAGAGGGGCGGTCAGGTTTTTGGGGAGCACACTCGCGCGACTGCTGGCAGCGACGACTTCACCAACGATGACTTCTTCCCCGATATCGGCAACCTCTTCGTCAACGACATGGCCGCTAACCTCAACGCCGACGGTTCTGCTCCCACTTCACAGTATGTGATTCTATCCTCCTTGTACGAGATCGTGCTAGAATTCTTGTTTCTAGTCCGTAACCTAGATTCGATCTGTTCATCTACTATACTAGTCCGCATGATTAGTTTAATCTCAGTTATTGTCGTCATGATTTATTTACTGTTTATTCGGGTTAAATCTCGTAGTAATTTGCTCATATATTCAACAACTCTGGCGTGGAGATAGTCTCTTGTAATTATCTCGTGCCTTCTATAAAATGTGGTACGTCTTTGGCGTATTTAAAAAAACATTTGCCATCAACAAACACCAGGTACACCCTCCGTTCCAAAATAGATGACTCAACTTTAGTTGGGTCAACTATTTTGGAACGGGGGGAGTAAAAGTGAAAGAGAGGAATCCCCTTCATGCCCTGCTCCCTCTCGACCTCGTAACCCTCGCCGCCGCCACCACCTTCCCCGCCCGATCCCGACCGGTTTTTGTGGGCCTCGCTAACGCGTAGGCCAGATCCGGGTTCTCCTTCCACCGCTCCTTCCTTCCCTCCCTCTCGTCACCCCCCCCCCCCCGCGTCGCCTCCCCGAGCGAGGCGACAGGGGGCTCCTCTCGCCGTCCCCAGCGCCCCTCCCCTAGTGCTCCTCCTCCCGCCGTCGGCCTGCGCCACCGGGCCCTGCCCATGTGGTGTCAGCGGTGGTGGCCTCGTCCTTCCCCGCATGCGGTGTCCTCGCTCGGGTGGGGGTGACCCGCGGAGGTGCTCCTCGGTCTGCAGAGGTTCCTGCGGCGGCGGCTGCTCTGTCGGCGTGGCTCTGGGTGGCCACTTGGCGGTGGGCTGGCGCGGTGGATGGTGGCGACGCCCTCCCGGCCCAAATCAGTCTGGGCGGGCCTGGCTCAATCTCGATTGTGGCGGCTCCGGCAGGGGTAGAGGAGGTGCAGCTTGTGCGGTGGGTTGTGGAGACGGCGGTGCGCCTACTGCAGCGCGGCGACGGGCTCTTCACGAGCCCCTTTTGGGCTCGGCCGGGCCTCGAGGGCCCGGTATGCTCCTCTCGCCGCGTCCAGTCGGTGACTGCCAACGGTGGTGGAGGTTGTCTCCTCCCGTGTGGCTGCTGTCGCTGCCGCTCCTCGTTCCCGGCTGCTCCCTTTCGACCTCGTCAGTCTCGCTTCGTTGACCATGGTGAGGCGGCGGTGATGATGGCAAGATCGTGGTGGTGCATGTTGGTGGGCGGCATGAGTGGTGGAGTGCATCAGACCATTCGGGGATGTGGGTGATTGGTGGAGGGGAGAAATCCCTGCCGGCTTGTCGACATCGACGCGGTGACGCCCGTGGGCGCCACCATTCCTTCCTGAAGGGTGTCGGATATTCCCCTTCCCTACGCCCCTCCGTGTACCGGGGGAAACCCTAGGACTTGTCCGGGCAGCAGCGTCGTCGTCTCCTTCCCGAAGGTGTTGCTTGGTATGCGGAGGTTCCAGATGCTAGGTGCGAGGTGGTAAATCTCCAGTAGGCACAGCGGTTGCGGGTCATCATCGTTTCCGTCGATCCGACGCTGTCGACATTTTTCTCTCTCTTCTTTCTCTTTTGTTTCTTTTGGGCGTGCTTGTATTGTTTGCCCCAGCATTGAACTCTTTATTGTATCGGATGGTTGCTATATCTATATAGCTGGACGATAGCCTATTACGTGAACGTGAAAGAGAGACGCAAGCACCCGCCTAGGATCAGAACGAATTGTAGCCAACACGCGTTCACTCCCATCCAGCTCGTCCAGGAAAGAAAAGAAAAAAAAAGAAATGACGCACAGTAGCATTGACGGAAGATACAGCGACGGCTCCGCTCGATCTCTCGTATTTTTTGTTGTATACAATATTCCTTGATGCTCATTATCATGTACTCCTACTACAGGAATACAGGATTGCAATGTCAATTCTTTGTGCAGAGCAGAGAGCCTACACACACCTTGCAAGCGAATGCGCAGAAGGATTAATCAATCACACAGGTGCATGAACCGACGACTGCCCTGCTCTGGCCGGGAGTCTCCCAACCGATCCACGGCGGCGTCCGTTGCCTCGGCCATGCGTGTGGTATCAGTTTAATATTTGATATGTGGGCCATGTGCCCACAACGATATTAAATTTATTTTAATGGAGGAGGGTCCACCACAGTGGCTTGTCACTGGGGCCCTCTGTATTCCCTGTACGTTGCACTACTGTCCAGGTGTGGCGCACCTCAACCAAATCAAAGTGAAAATTTCAATCTACTGAGCCGGTTGGAGATTCAATCTGTGTTACAGGAAAGTAAGAGGATGCTAATCTGGGAATAGTAATTCGTACCAGACTGTTTGTAGGACGGGAGGGTGACGTACCGAGGGCAATGGCTTCTCCTGCTTGACGACGACGCCTCGTCGTCCTCCGACCCGCAATCCCGTGGCTGCAACAGATGATGAACATCTGAGTTTCGTTTTCTTCTTTGCATGGAAGGGATCGGATCCGGTGTGTCTGTTTACCACGAACGTACGTACCTGGTAATCCTTGTGGAAGCAGAGCCTGAGCTCCTGCACGGAGCCGTTCTTGCAGACGAGGTGCGGCAGCCGCCCGAAGGCGTGGTCGATGGCGTCCACGATGTGCGCCACCGCGTACTTCCTGCCGTTCCGCGGGTAGATGTGCGCTTTCCTCAGCGCTTTCTGCGTGCAGATTAACGCCTACACAAGTGAGACAAACAAAGCGTTAGCTGATGTTGCGCAGAATCGTTGGAAACCATGCGAACCAACGATCTGTGCTACAAATCATTTTCTTTGGCAGAAAGAAAAGCGATCTAGCCTCCAACCCCGTGAGAGAGCCCAACTCACCTCCCATCCCCGCCCCGCGTCACCCCCCTGCGGGCGACTCGGGTGCCCTAACCCCGCCGCCGACACCAGCCTCCTTCCCTCTCCCCCTCCCCGTCGCCGCCGCCGGCGGGCGCCGCCGGGCAAAGCCCGCGTGGTGCCGGCGGCGGCGGGACTCATATGGCCCTCACCAGGAGCGGTGGTCGCGGGGGACCGCCTCTTCGGCCTGGCGGCGGATCTCGGTGGCCGGCGCGGCAGATGGTTGCGCGCTGGCGGGAGGTGGTGTTGGGCGTCGCGGCGGTTTGGTGGCGGTGCGTCGCGGGCGCAGGCTGGCGGGGCCGCTTCTTCAGCCTGTTGTCGAACTTCGGTGGCCGGCGCGGCGGATGGATGCGTGCTGGCGGGAGGTGGTGCGGGGCGGCGAGGCGGTCTGGCGGCGGCGCGTCGCTGTGGAGGGCGCAGTCCGGCTGCGGGTTGATGCTCCTCGCCGCGAGGGAGGTCGGGGATGGCCAGATCTGAGCGGGCTGATCCGTTTTCGGTTCGGATCTGGTGCGTCTTCAGCGCTGGCCGGCGTCCTTGGGGTGCTCACGGCAAGGAGTGCGGCGGTTGTCTCTGGATCCTTGCGTGGAGCATAGCAGGATGGAGGATGTAGGTGGTGCATCGGCACTGGTGGTGGCGGCGGTGCGAGCGCGGCCATGGCGGCGGCGGCGCTGCGAGGCCTTGCCAGGAAGGGTCTTGGCGGGCAGCGGGCGTTTGGTTGCTGCCGTGTGAGGCGTGCGGCGATGCCTCGGCGGTGTGGGTGCCGAAGGGTGGTCAGAGGTGCGGGTCGGATTCATCCTGGTGGCAGTCCCCTGGCGTGGGTGAAGGCGTCCGTGGCGGAACTAGCTTTGCACCGCTCGGTGGTTGCTGCGGCTCCTAGTCGATGTTGAAGGTGATGGCTTTAGGCGTGTTCCCTCGACAGTGAGGGGGGCTTCGATGGCAAGTTGTTGCGGTGGCGGCGATGCGAGGCATCTGATCGGGACTGGCCGGGATCTTGGAGACTTGGAGATGTGCAGAGCTAAGGATGAAAATCCTGTTCGGTTGTGGCCGGACCGGCGGTGATGGCACTTGCGGGTGTCATTCACCTTCATGGAGGCTTCGTCGAGTGCAACGCCATCTTCCTCGCGACCTCGTATCGGCAGTTGTCTCCGGGGCGAAAGCCTTGATTCGTAGGATCGGCATGATGGCAATGTCTTTGAGGTTGTTACTCTGTTGGGAGCATTGTGCTGGGAGACTCGAGGTCCCATGATGCGCTCCTCCGGTGTTCACCGCTGCCCAGATCTTTCTCCTTCGCGCCATGTACGGTCGTCGCTGGCTACTCCAAGGAAGCTGGAGTTGCTGTTCTTCGGAGGTCTTCAGTGTCAGCCGAGACGCGGCTAGGGGCTCGGTGTTGGGTAGGCTTCTTGTGTCGTAGCCGTGTTGTTGTGTTTGGTTGTCCTTGTACGAACCGGGGGTGGAGTTGGTCACCTTCGTTCTTCACAGCGAATGGTTGACGTTGTTGTATGTCTTATTTCTCTCCTTCTATAAAGCTAAGGTACGCAATTTACGTACCCTAAAAAAACGATTTGTGCTACTGCTAACTTGATGATTATTACCGTGACATTGTACTTGCTGTAGAGGTAGAGCGCCGTGGAGAAGTAGTCGTACTCGTCCTGTATCTCCGGGTAGCCACACGTCCCATGAGTCGCCGTAGCACACAAACAAAGGGTGAGCACGGGCGTCAGACAGTCATGCAGATTAGGATCAGCACAACTGTACCACTAGTAGAAAAACACCTATTAGTCCCGGTTTGTAAGGGCCTTTAGTCCCAGTTCATGAACCGGGACTAATGGGTCGTTACTAATACCTACCCCCTTTAGTCTTGGTTCTAACACGAACCGGGACAGATGGTTCTCCATGTGGCCGGTGCGCCGAGCCCAGGCAGGGGGGCCTTTGGTCCCGGTTGGTGGCACCAACTGGGACTAAAAGGCATCCACGCGTCAGCATTCCAGTGGCTGGGGTTTTTGTTTTTTTTAAAGGGGGGTTGGGGGTTTTAGGGGTTAATTTAGGTGTTTCATATATTGTGTTAGCTAGCTAATTAATAGAGAGAAGTGTCCTCTCTTATGTCCGTGCTTGGTCGACGCTATGTACTATATACATATAGCCCTCGACACGCTAGCTAGTAAGAAAATGAAGGGAACCATCGAGTACGTAAGTTCGTCATGCATACCGAGAGAAATGATCGATCGACCTCTCCTTCTCCGAGAGATTGGTCGAACAACAAGTTTTCGTATCATGTACGTCCGACGCCATCGCTACATACATGTACAATATATAAGATCTCTCAATTACAGTCCCCTAGCATTTGAAATCAACTTCCACATGGTATTCTCCGGCTTTATTGATGACGTGGTGAAGAAAGAATCCCGCCAATTCCTCTTGAATTGCTTTCATGCGATCTGGTTCTAGGAGTTGATTCCGCATATGCCACGTCTAATTTGAAGAAGGGGGTTAATTAATACATATATATGAATGAAAGTCAACAGAAATAATGGTGTAATAAAATGAAATTGTGAATATTATTAATTGCTTACGCACTTCATATGGTCTTTGAGAGTAGCCCCGCTTGTTTTTCAAAGTCGCGGTGTGGATGAACTCGCATACGTAGTATCCACATAAATCATTCACTTGTTCCTGCCACAAGCACTTTACGAGAAATAGAGGTCAATCAAACTGATAATGAAGCATTATAAATGGCACTGATGAAATTATAGCTATAGAATCAATGGGAGATGCGCACAACTAGCTAGCCAGTAGTACCTACTTTCGGGTATGTATATCGCAGCTCCTTTGGCAGTCCCGGAGCTTCTGCGGTGAACTGTTTCCAAACCCTGCAAGACAAAGAAAATGATTATTATTACTTGAGATATCAGGAAATGAACAAAAAGTTGCCGATATGGTGCGATAATGATCGATTGAACTTACTTGCTGAGCATTTTAGTCATGTCCGCATAGGTGCTGGGATCTTTCCGTCTCGAGTCTAAGACGGTTACTAGTCCACGCCAAGCTTAATCTTCAAGAATATAGTGGTACCTACGCACGCATGCATAACTCATCAATTACATTACTATAACCTCGCTTTCGAGTAATAAGGGAAACTGAATATGCAAACGATCAAGAACACTCACTTGCCGTTGTAAGGAAAGAGTGTGGTATCTTTGTTTTGATTTTTGATCAACGATTGTAGCAAGTTGTCCTCGGCCTCTTTGACGCCCTTTTCAACCAGAAATACATCTATGATATTTGTGTTAATGAACCCAATATCATAGATTTCATTTTTTGCAATCGACGATCTTCAATCTGCATAATATATTGAGGATAATTAATTATAAATACATGCAATGAAAGAGCCGAGCTATATATAGAGACTTAATGACAGAAATAGTACTTACAGGCAGTAGCAAAAGACCATTAATTTATCGAGGGCCTTTTGATTGAAGAACGCGAAGAACTCCTCAAATGGAACAGGCAACAGATCATTTCCAACGAGGTCGTGCTCCTCTTTAATGTGCAGATACAAAGTATTCGTCCCCCCAGACTCTCTGCAGGTTTTCATGTACCAAGTATGGAACCTTCGCATCATCGTTGTTAGAGATTTTTCATCTTTGACGAGAGGCTTCCCGTACTCGTATCTGTGTTCTTCCACCTTCATGTAATCAGGAAGTGCATCGTCAGGCAGGTAATCTGTGTTCTTCTCCTCTATTCCTTTCTTCTTCTCCTCTCTTTTTCTTTTTTTTCTTCTTCTTATTTATTTCTCCTCTTCTTTTCCTCTCCTCTTCTTCTTTCTTCCTCTTCTTATTTTCTTCTTTCCTATCCTTCTTTTTCTAAAATTGTAACTTTTGCATATATAAAGCTTTTCTAAAATTGTAATTTTCTATATATGAACAAAAAACTAACCTAAAATGTACTAAATCTAACTTTTGCATATATGAACATATATACACAAAGAACATACAAACATATATACATTTTTATAGAAAAGCAAAAACATCATATTCTATAAAAAAATCATATACATATAATCTGAAAAAATATCATATTCTATTAAAAAATCATCATACATATGAACAAAAACAATTATCACATATATTAAAAAAACAGGGGAGGGCGCCGCCGGACCAAGGTGAGGAGGGGCAGGGGCGCGGGGTCGGGGCAGTGCCTAGGAGGAAAGTTTTCAAGTTTTCACAGAATGGACGTTTTCACTGAGTACTTCCCCATATATATATAGCCGGTCTATTCTGCTAATATTAGCAGAATAGTTATTCTCATAACACTTTCGCACTGCATGCTCAATGCGAGAGCACTGCACTTTCTCTAGTAAGGGCACTGCAATACAAACTAGTGAACTCCGTGTCGGAAAAAACTACATGAAGTGTTTTTTCGATACTGTTTTCGCTCTAATTTTTTAACCATTTCATATGTTGAAATAGTTATTCTGATAACACTTCCGCACTGCATGCTCAATGCAAGAGCACTGCACTTTCTCTAGTAAGGGCACTGCAATACAGACTAGTGAACTCTGTGTTGGAAAAAACTGCATGC
This sequence comes from Aegilops bicornis, assembly GCA_021605145.1. Lineage (NCBI taxonomy): Eukaryota > Viridiplantae > Streptophyta > Magnoliopsida > Poales > Poaceae > Aegilops > Aegilops bicornis. The sequence goes on from CM038671.1 coordinate 718,560,760, forward strand.
AGTGTTTTTTCGATACTGTTTTCGCTCTAATTTTTTAACCGTTTGTCGGAACGAGGCGTATAATATACCGTTGGAAAGCTATGGATTAGGCGCAACTTCTCCATGTTGAACAATTTTCGAGATTTCTCGCGGTTTAAGAGCAGTTTCAAAGACGGTGCGGCGGACCACGAGTGGCAGCGAGCGTATTTTCACGATTTTTCTAAACCCCTTGTCGGAATGAAGCAAATGATACACCATTGGAAATATATAGTCGAGATGCATCTTTTTCATATCTATTATTTTCTCTAATTTTTACGGTTTAAGAGCAGTTTTAAATTTAGTAAATCACGGAATTCTGTTTTTTTATAATTTTTTACAATTTTTGTATTGTTTTCGCTCTAGTTTTTGAACCGTTTGTTGAAAGGAGACGTGTGATACACCGTTGGAAAGCTACGGACGAGGCGCAACTTTCATATGTTGAAATGGTTTTGAGATTCCTTATGATTTTTAGTTAATTTTGAAAATCGTGCGACTGACGAGGAGAGGCAGCGGCTATTTTTTGCAAAAAATTTACAAACCGCTTGTCAAAATAATTTAAGTTTTACGCCGTTGGAAAGATATCGATGAGACGCAACATTTTCATGTAGAACACTCTCTCCGATTCCTTGTGGTTTAAGAGCAATTTTGATTTTAATGAAATGCGGAGACTGTTTTTTCAGAACACCAAATCGTCATATGTACCGCATCAGTTAGAAACCGCACTGGTTTTAGACTGAAAACCGCACTGCATCAGACTGTCAAATGAACTTCATGGTTTCTTTTCTCAGAGTAATTTTTTCCCAAACAAGCACTAAAATCGACGTGCGCACTTCATCAGACAGAAGAGCACACTACTTCATACTAAAAACCGCGAGTAAAACCGCACTGCATCAGACGGTAAGTGAACTTCATGGTTTGTTTTCTCAGACGATTTTTTTTCTCGCAACAAGCAAGTGAAGTGTGCTTCACATCGGGCATAACTGAACCACAAAACACTTGAAACTAATCCACAACACACTTGAAACCGCACTGCATCGGAAGGTCAAGTAAAATTTATCTCGACTACATCACTACTACAAAAAGGGTTATAGATGGAACTGCTACTAATGGCGCACCTATGATGTGGTGCGCCATTACTATATTCTAATGGCGCACCATGTCTCGGTGCGCCATTAGTAATATATTACTAATGGCGCACCTGGTGTGTGGTGCGCCATTAGTAGTTTGGAAAAAACATAAAAAATTTGTTACTAATGGCGCACCATGTCTCCGCGCGCCATTACTAATTGATAGTAATGGCGCACCACATCCGTAAATGCGCCATTAGTAGTTTTGAAAAAAAATGTAAAAAATAAATAAATTTTTTTTGTTACTAATGGCGCACCATGTCTCGGTGCGCCATTACTAGTTTTAACTAGTAATGGCGCACTTTCCACTGGTGCGCCATTACTAAGTTTTTTTCAAAAAAAAATCTAAACACATATCATTTTTTTTCAAAACTACTAATGGCGCATCGTGGGAGTGGTGCGCCATTAGTAGTTGAACTAGTAATGGGGGACCACCCCACGGTGCGCCCTTAGTAACAGCCACCTTCCACCTTCCACGGTATGCGTCGGTGGAAGGTGGCCAAGTTACTAATGGCGCGATGGGGTGGTGCGCCATTACTAGTTCAACTACTAATGGCGCACCACTCCGACGGCAGCGCCATTAGTAACTTGGCCACCTTCCACCGAATGCACCCCCTGTGGATCGCCTTTTAGTTTTAAAAAATTAAAAGAAAATGATGAAAATGTCAAAAAATAAAAGAAAAGAAGTTTCCCATGTGATATGTGGTCTAGTTGTTGGGAAAATTTGCAAATATGAATTTCGACTTCATTTGCAAAATCTCTCGAGAATTTGTAAAAATGGGCATAACTTTTGCATACTAAAATGGGAACCCGTTAAACATTTTCAAAATCCCCAAAAACCCAACAGAAAAAAGTTACGGGCTTTCAAGATCTAGCGGCAAAAAAATTCAAAATTTCAAACTTACTAGTGGCGCACCGTGGATGTGGTGCGCCACTAGTAACAGAAAAAATTACTAATTTCAAAAAAATTGAATTTTTTTCAAAAATGATACGTAATATGATCGAGAAGTTTGAAATATTTTTCAAAATTTCATCATAGTCATTAACATGAACAAAGTCCTAGACATCAATAAGGTATAACAGGATTGATATGCTAGATATATCAACAAGTGCTCGTGAAGTGAAATTTGTTCTTTGAGGGTTGGATAGAACTCGAAGTTAAGCGTGCTTGGGCTGGAGTAGTGTGAGGATGGGTGACCTTTCGGGAAGTTTGACCACGGAGTGCGATTTGACCTGAGATTAAGCATATTGACCCGAGATTAAGCCATAGTGAACTGAGATTAAGGAAAAATTGAAAAAAAAATTGAAAAAAATTAAAGAAAAATTTGAAAAAATTTTAAAAAATATTTGAGAAAAAATGTTACTAATGGCGCACTTCTATGTGGTGCGCCATTAGTATACCAGATACTAATGGCGCACCTCTATGTAGTGCGCCATTAGTATACCAGATACTAATGGCGGCGCAAGATCAGGCTATACTAATGGCGCACTACATGGTGCGCCATTAGTATATCAGATACTAATGGCGCACCAGGTGGTGCGCCATTAGTAAAAATTACTAATGGCATGCTATTAATGGCGCACCACAGATGCGCCATTAATAGCCATACTAGGTGCGCCATTAGTAGGGGTTTTTCTAGTAGTGCATGGTCAATGTTAGTGAGTTGCATGAATGGGACGAGTGTACTGCATTTAAAAATTACATTTTGCATCGTTACCTCCAACCAACATACTTTGATTCCTTTTAACTAACAAACGGACCGCACAAAACAAAAACAATGTACTGCATGACCGAGCTAAGCAAACTGCACGCGCACATTTTGTTTTGCGCCTTTGTCTATGGACGTCGATGATGCTCATAGACACATACATCCATTCATTGTTTTACAGCCACCCACATACATACACACAAAATTAGCACTACCAACCAGCAGAACTCCATTTGAGGGCCAGCCGATGTTGCACATTTTTCACTTGAAGAAAGGTAAACTAAAGCCACAAGAGACTGTAGTGCATGTTTTTCTGTACTTTGATGTTCATCTTTCACCTGAAAAAAAGGGTAAACTGAATAGCAAGAGAACAATGGACGGCAGTGCAGATTGATTTTTTTTAAAGAACACAATCAGGGAACTGCATGTCAGTCGTTTGGTGCATGCAGAGGATCTTGGTGCTCTTCAACAAAATGTGCAAGGGATAAGAAAAAAGAATGAGAAAATGCCCACAACCATGTTCCATCTTTTACTGAAAAATAAAAGACTAGAGAGTATTGAACATATGGTCCCGGGATACATAGTGCTAGCGCAACATCACAAGAAGGAAAAATGTTAGAAGCTGTTGTGCACGGACCAATTAGTGTTAGAATCCAAAAGTTAATCCATGCACGGACACATGTAGTCTTAGAAGGTAAATTGAACAAGAGAACAACAGACACGGAATCCAAAACTTTTGGACCAAGGGACCTAATTGGTCTAGCAATATGCACAGACACTAATTGCCTTAGAATCCAAAATTTACCATTTTCCAAAAGTTAATTCAAAATTGGTCTTAGAAGCTGCTGTGCATGGACACTAATTGGTCTAGCAACATATCATCATAATTAAGGGACCTAATTCGTCTTAGAATCCAAAAGTTAACATTTTCCAAACTAGGAAATCCTCTACTGAATGTTGTGGCAGAGGCGCTGTTGTGCACGGATGCTCGCTGGAGTGCACATGCACGGACACTAGCCAGATTACACACGCACGAGCTCTGAACCGCATGGCAAGTGTCTCTGAGTTGCATGGCATGGTCGACGGACTGCAGGGGAACAGATGGCACTTGCTGGACTGCATGCGCACGAGCTCCGAACCGCATGGCGAGCATCTCCAAGCTGCACGACCATGGTCGACTGACTAGAGGGGAAGACATGGCGCTCGCTGGACTGCATGCGTACGAGCCCTGAACCGCATGGCGAGTGAGGAGTCTTGGATTAGGGGGTGTCCGGATAGCCGGACTACCATCATCAGCCGAACTATCATTTGCCGGACTATCATCATCGACCGGACTCCAAGACTATGAAGATAGAAGATTGAAGACTTCCCCCCGTGTCCGGATGGGACTTTCCTTGGCGTGGAAGGCAAGCTTGGCGATACGGAGATGTAGATCTCCTATCATTGTAACCGACTCTATGTAACCATAGCCCTCTCCGGTGTCTATATAAACCGGATGGCTTTAGTCCGTAGGACAACAAACACAACAACCCTTACAATCATACCATAGGCTAGCTTCTAGGGTTTAGCCTCCTTGATCTCGTGGTAGATCCACTCTTGTAAACATCCACAATATCAATATCAATCAAGCAGGACGTAGGGTTTTACCTCCATCAAGAGGGCCCGAACACAGGTAAACATCGTGTCCCTTGTCTCCTGTTACCATCCGCCTAGACTCACAGTTCGGGACCCCCTACCGAGATCCGCCGGTTTTGACACCGACATTGGTGCTTTCATTGAGAGTTCCTCCGTGCGTCACCGATAGGAAGGATGCCTCCTCCCGCCTTCAAGGACGGTATTTTTATCAAAGAGCCTTGGCCGCCGCCAAACTATCCGGCTAGGTGGTTTTCTTATGACCGACTGTCCGGCCATCGCTTCGACAATGACCTCTCAAGTCGTCAAAAGCAATTTTCGCGTCAGCTCGGAATTCGCCGAGCGGCTGGTTCCAATAGAGCTCTCGTCCGTAAACGAGCTCTTGGATCACATCGCCGCCCTGGGAGTCGCTACAGACTACGATCAGATCGGGCTTAAAACCGATCTGAGAGAAATTAACTCTCCCCAGGTCACCCCCCACGTTGCAGTGGTAGAGGAACAATGCAGCGACGCTTCTCCTGTATTGAAAACTAGTCATGTCCGGTACGCCGAACCCCTCATGGCGTATTCCCGCTGAGGTACGGGCTTCGATCAAACGCTGAACTTAAAGTCAGGCATCGGACCGCACTACCAGCACAACATCCAAATCCAAGCTTCCAAAATTGGAAACTCCTCGGCCTTCGAGCCTTGAGATGGGTAGGGTTCCGGACTTAGTTCCACCCACCCGCCTGCATATATGCGATCTAACTCTAATACGGCAAGAGCCCGCCGAGACAAGTACATCACTCTTTGGGCCAGATTCCTCCCTGGTTATGGACAGGATAAAGGACTGCCGAGAGGAAAACGCAATCTCGCCTTCTTCTGCAATAATTGCACGGACAAGGGAATCCTAAACGCCATAAGTCGCCGCGACATTACACGCTTTGCTGACTTGGAGACCATCGTACAAAAGTACTGTGCGATGGAGAGCGCCTGGAAAACCGTAAGTAAATTTTGGGACAATCCGGTCTCGAATACATCCCTAGTCCGGAACCAAAGGGTGCATCATTATCAAGCACCTGGGCTGAATACCAAAAAACCAAAACCCCCTAAAGGGTACGGAACCGTACTGGAGGGCTGGCTAAACGGATCCTGCAAAATTCATAGCGCAGAGGGTGCCACTCCAAATCATAGCCTTCGAGCATGTTGGATACTACGGCAGGTGGCCAAAAGTGGCGAAGAGCTTCTAGCTTCGTAATCCCAGCCCAAAGAACACCAAAGACGGTGTTAATAGTCTTCGAGACTTTCGCATCCAATAACATGCGAAACGACAACTCCATAACCTTGCCGAAGTCTACCAAGTAGCAACAATAAATCCATGGAGCGACACGGCTATTACCTTCAATGCCAGTGACGAACCTAAATTCCAAACTGCCCGGGCACCAGCCGCGTTGGTCCTCAGCCCAATAGTAGACGGCTTTCGCCTTACCAAGGTACTCATGGATGGCGGCAGCGGACTAAACCTCATCTATGAGGAAACCCTCCAAAAATGGAAATAGACTGGAACCGCATTGAGCGAAGCAGCACAACCTTTAGAGGAATAATCCCACCGGAAGCATCTTTGCCGCAGGAAAAATCACGCCGGACGTAGTGTTCGCTCACGGACAATTACAGGTCCGAAGAGGTCACATTTCAAGTGGCTCCATTCAGCAGCGGATATCATGCTTTACAAGGACGAGAGGCATTCACAATTTTTCAAGCTATACCCCATTATGTGTACATGAAGCTTAAAATGCCCGGTCCCAACGGAATTATCACTCTCGCTAGTGATCCGAACATAGCACTCCGCACCGAAAATAAGACAGCCGCACTAGCCCTCGAGGCACTATCCGAAGCCCTAGCGGCCGAGGAACTCAGCGCGATGCGCTCCACGGTGAACAGGGACGATGTGATACTTGATAAAAGATCCAAGTCCACCTCTTTTAAACCAGCAGATGAAATAGTCAAATTCCAGGTCCACCCAACGGACCCTACGAGGACGGCCTCCATCGAGGCAGAATTGAACCCTGATGTAGACGCCACACTGCGAGAATTCCTTCGGGAAAATTGGGACATTTTTGCCTGGCACCCCTCGGATATGCCCGGAATCCCACGCAGATTGGCAGAACACAGCCTAAACATCCTAAAAGGATTCAAGCCAGCCAAACAGGCTCTTCGACGATTTTCCGAACCCAAAAGACAGGCAATGGGAGAAGAGCTAGCCAAACTATTGGAAGCCGGATTCATCAGAGACATTAAGCACCCGGATTGGCTAGCAAACTTGGTAATGGTACCAAAGAAGGACAAATCCTGGCGCCTATGTGTCGATTTCAAAGACCTAAATAAGGCCTGCCCAAAGGATCCCTTCCCCCTCCCCCGCATCGATCAAATCATCGATGCCACTGCAGGGCACGATTCATTGTGCTTCCTGGACGCATACTCCGGCTATCATCAAATCAAGATGGCGTAAGCGGATCAAGCATAGCGGCATTCATTACTCCATATGGACCTTTCGCTTCAACACGATGCCCTTCGGACTTAAAAACGCCCGGCGCAACATATCGGTAGCATGATTCGTATACATGTCCGCTAACCAGATCGGCAAAACAGTAGAGGCATACGTAGACGACGTAGTTGTCAAAACTAAACACGTCGAAACTCTAGTAGACGACTTGAGGCTCACATTCGACAACCTCAGAGAATATGACATCAAGCTGAATCCGGAAAAATGTGTTTTCGGCATACCAGCTGGAAAGCTGCTAGGCTTCATCGTATCTGGTAGAGGAACTGAAGCAAATCCAGCCCAGATCCGAGCTCTGTCACAGCTAGATATCCCAAAAGACCTCAAGCAAATACAAAAATTGACCGGATGCGTAGCGGCTCTAAGCCGCTTTATCTCCCGTCTAGGAGAAAAGGCATTACCCCTCTATCGCCTCCTCAGGCGCACCGAACACTTCGAGTGGAAGGATGTCGCCACCACCGGACTCGAAGAAATAAAGGCCATATTGGCAACAAATCCGGTCTGGCTGGCGCCCAACCTCGGCGAACCAATGTTGTTATACATCGCAGCTACACATCATGTTGTAAGCGCAGACTGTCGTCGAACGAGAAAATGAAGGGCATAAATTCCCTATTAAAAACCAGTATACTACGTATCTCATGTTAACCCCCTGCAAGTCCCGTTACCCGCACTATCAGAAGATAGCATACGCGGTGTTCATGGCATCCCGGAACCTCCGACACTACTTTCAAGAGTGTTCGATAACAGTGGCCTCTGAAGTACCACTTAATGACATTATAAACAACCACGATGCGACGGGCAGGATTGCAAAATGGGCCATTGAGCTCTTACCATTTGATATATCTTACAAACCTCGGCGAGCTATAAAGTCACAAGTATTGGCTGACTTTGTCGCTGAATGGACCGGGTTTAACTCTCTAAAGAATACGGCGCATACTCCAATTGGATTATGCACTTCGACGGCTCTAAAATGTTGGCCGGACTGGGGGCTGGCGTCGTATTGACGTCCCCGACCGGAGACACAGTCCAATATGTACTTCAGATAATGTACACGGACTCCAACAACGCAGCCGAATACGAGGCCCTTTTACATGGTCTCCGGATGGCAATCTCCATGGGCATTCAACGCCTAGAGGTGCGCGGGGATTCAAACCTCGCAATATCCCAAATAAACGGAGACTTCGACGCCAAAGATCCGAAAATGGCAGCATATCGCAACGCTGTCCTAAAAATGTCAGCCCGGTTCGAAGGACTTGAATCCCATCACGTCACCCGGGATAATAACCAAGCGGCCGACGTACTGGCACGCATTGGCGCCAAGCGCGACGCTGTCCCTCCTAATATCTTCCGGGAACGGCTCTTCAAGCCATCCGCATTATGGGAAGAGGAGTCCGGAATTAACAAACCGGAACAAGCCGCGCCAACCGGCGTTTCAGCCGATGACATAACACCATCCGCCAACGACATAATGGCAGTAATTGCCCGATGCGGACAGAACCATTCCTCGCCTACTTGCTTAGGCGTGAGCTTCCAAGACCAAAATGAGGCCCGCAACATTGTCCGGCGGTCTAAAGCCTACAAGGTCTATGAGGGAGAACTTTATAAGAAAAGCACAACCGGAGTCCTTCAAAGGTGTATCTCCGAAGAGGAAGGGCGGAACCTCCTGGCTGAAATTCATGCCGGACTAGGCGGACACCACGCCGCAGCTCGGGCCCTTGTAGGAAAGGCATTCCGTACAGGATTTTACTGGCCGACGGCCCGAGCAGATGCACAGGACCTAGTCCAAAGATGCGTCGGTTGTCAACTCTTTGCTAATCAGAGCCATATGCCACCCACCGCCCTCAAAACTATACCCATTACCCGGCCGTTCATGATGCAGGGCTTGACATGGTTGGACCACTTAAAGGGGAACCCACAAGCAAAGGTACCTATTGGTCATGGTGGATAAATTCACCAAATGGATAGAGGCCAAGCCGATCAAAACCCAGAGTCCGGACCAGTGATAGACTTTATATCCGGTGGTACACCGTTATGGTGTCCCCACAAAGATCATCACCGATAACGGCACGAACTTCACCGCCGACGAGGTTAAATCATGGTGCAAAAATATGGGCATCAAGCTCGACTATGCTTCAGTCTATCATCCTCAAACCAACGGTCAAGTGGAACGAGCAAATGGTCTAATAATGAGCGACATCAAACCCAGACTAGTGCGGTCCCTTACAAAAATCGACACGACCTTTGGGTAGAGGAGCTCGACTCAGACTCAGGGGCTGCGGACAACGCCTAACCGTACTACGGATTCACACCATTTTTTATGGTATACGGCGCAGAAGCAGTTTTGCCCTGCGACATCATTCATGACTCACCTCGAGTGCGCATGTACGAAGAAAGATAAGCCGAGTTGGATCGGCAGGACAGCTTGGACACATTGGAGGAAGAGCGCGACGTCGCCAAGGCTCGTTCCGCATTCTATCAACAGCAGGCTCGAAGATACCAAAGCAGAGAAGTACGGGCCAAGACTTACAACATTGGCGAACTAGTTCTACGCCTGCCGGACAAGAAAAAGGACAAGCTAAAGCCCAAATGGGAAGGCCCCTTCATCATCGACCAAGTCTTGACTGGCGGAGCGTACCGTCTACGAAATGCATCGGATAACCGACTCGAGCCGAACCCATGGAACGCAGCCCGCCTCCGACGATTCTATGCCTAGCGCCGGACTAAGAGTTCGTCCCTTTCCCCCGTCCAATTTTTTTTATATTTTATTTCAGCTGCCTTTTGTTTCTCTTTTTCTTCTCAACCCTATTCATCCAAGCCTTAAAAGGCCTACTTGCATAACGTCATACAGAATTGACGTGCTATCCGCACTCATTATACACAGGGGCTTCTTTACCGAAGCTTACTTATACGGGCTTCACGCCCGACACATGTGTCAAGCCTCCACATGTACCTTTTATTCACCATTATATGCATCGATATGACTTAAGTTTTGGCCAAGCCGGGTTGCACGGCTCCTGCTTACCCCTACATTCCCGATTGTTCGGCTAGGAGGTAAAGGGAGCACCTCTGCGTTACTCTTTGCCGGGTCACCGGATGTGTACCTCGGACTGGGTGAAGCCAAAGCTAAGCGTTCTTAAGGGAATATTCGATCGGTGACTTAAAAGATGATTTTTATCCACTTATTTATCTGCCCCAGATGTTTTCGCTTTATTCGCAGTCCGGACATGCACTTTAGGGCATGCCACCCCAAATGAAAGGAACCCTTAATGGAACTATTCTTCCGGAAGATGTTTCTTACTAACCATGTAATATAACATAACTAGTTGGGCACTTGTCTGATAAAGCACTGATGACCCCTACGCCTGGTCTCCATGCATACCCTGGTTGTTTTATAGCCGAGAGGGTATTCGGACACACTCCGGACTCTAGGGTCCCGAGGTCGAAGCGAAAAGGTCGGCAAAGACAAACGATCTACAATCCGGCTAGAAGGCATTTTGTATGTCATTTTACAATACATTGTCAAATCGACTGATCGTATTCTTCTTCAATCCCGTCTAACAGGCTGTCTAATTTACAGTCTTGTTGGGAAAATTTTGCGGCAAACTCAACTTGGCCGTATACTAAACTCACAGGGATCTCCTTCCCATCGGGCCCCACAGGTCCGACTTCGGCCATGTGGTTGGGATCCGCCTTCTTGTACCGCGTCTTTACCATGGCCTGTGCCTCCCCGGCACCTTGGCGGTAGGCCGAAATCTCCCATACATGGAAGCGCTGCCGCACTCCCTGCAGCTTCTCCGCAAGCTCCCCAAGACCCTCGGGTACGGAGAGGGCTGGCCATAACGCCTGGATGACGCCGCTCATCGCCTGCCGAACTCGTTCGATCAATTGCAACAACTCGGGAAGTTGATCACCCGTTGTTACGGGCATCTCCTCCGCAGGGCGACCTGTGAGCATACCTACAGATATATTCTGTCAAATCGACTTCCTCGCCGAACTCTTCTTTTCAAAGGACTCGCTCAAGCACTTACTATATATGCCGCAACGAAGCCATTGATTCTCCTTAATGGAGCCCGACAGCTCGGCCCGAACGCCTTTCAGCTCTTCTCCAAGCTGGGCATGGGCATCCTAGAGCTTGTTCCTTTCATGCTGCACCTTATGCAGCACCCTCTCGCCGGCCTTTAGTTGGCGCAGAAGTTCTTGCCTGTCCGGATCTTGTCCGGCAGCACCTGCAATATCGCTTTCTAGACTTGCGCAACTGCCAAACGCTACTTATCTTTCTAAAATAATGCGTTACCAAGAGAAGTCCTTGCGTTTCCTCCTGCGCCAGAATATGCGGCCTCAAGTTGGGCCTTGCACTCTTGCAACTCCTGAGACAGTCGGGTATTCTTCTCGGTAAGATCCTGCAGTTCATATGATCCTTAAATCAGTTAATATAACTACTTTAAGTCTCGGGGGCTACTGGCATATACAACTATTAAATTCTCTCACCCGTATGTCTTTTACATACCGCTCCGTAGCTCGTGAAACTATCTTGAGCAGCACGAAGGTGTGCGTCTCCGTGTTAAAGGCATTCAACGCCTTGGGGAGAAGCACGCGTCACACGTAAACAATCGTCGGCGGCGCCTGTGATTCAGGGCACTCTCCACCTCAGACTTGGTGGCGGATAGTCTGTCGGCATCCTCTGTCGGAGGAACGTCCGGCTCGCGCCTTGCGCTCGCCTCCCCCTCCTGACTAGGTGCGGGAGCCCGGCTGGTAGAGGTTGGATTGACAACTTTCATGCCTACAGTCCGGCGGACGCTTTTTTCCCTACAAAAGTCATGAGCACTCAAACGCTTCCTAGGAATGTTGCTCTAAATATTGAATTGTGAGTTATACCTTTGCGGCAACGTTTCAGTCCACGCCGCGCTCCTCTTCCGCCTACTTGTCCGAACTGGCCCTTGTTGGTCAGCCACCGCGGGCTCGGCTTCTTGCCCGAGGGGCACCTCCTGCGCAGTGCCGCCATATACGGTAGTCAGAAATAAGCAAGGAGGGAATGACGGTGTCAGGGCTTCGGCCGCAATCACCTGAGAAGCCGGATACAGTCTGGGATAGTCGGCCGTAATGGCGACTAGGGCATTGTCCATGCTGAGCTGGTGGAACACCCCGTCGATTAGCTCCACCTTTATGTCCGGATCCTCTTCGGAGGCTGGATCCCGGGATCTCTCTGGATCCCCAGGCTGCGGAGTCGGACTCAGCATTCCCTCCACAGTCCGGCGCAGTTCCTGCTTTGAAAGAAGAAAACAATGTAAGAAACTTAAGCTTCAAAAGGCACGGGTCAGACACGCTGAGTGTTCGCTTACCCAAGGCCGGGGATTGTTCATGGAAAACCCATTTAACGGGTTCGTCCGAAGGAAATCCTCCTTCTCCCCCTTATACAGGCCGGACAAGATCGTCACCAGGTCTTCGGCCGAATCCGGCCCCTTGCGGCCATGACGGGTGGCATCGTCCTCCCCGTTGAAATCCCACATGGGGTGGCCCCTGTATTGTAGTGGCTGCACCCCCCGCGTAATGCATGTTGCCATGATTCCAATCATGGTCAACCCGGCATGGGCCAATAACCTTATTCGCCCATTAAATAATGGACGCTCTTGTCTTCCTCCGCCGATGGGCTCATGGACGCCAATCGAGGCGTTTCTTCAGAGGAGCATTGCTGAACTCCGGAGGCTGATCTGAACAGGGTCCGGCAGCGAGCTGCGTCTTCTATATAAAACCATTCCAAGGCCGGTCTTGGACGCCTTCTTAGGGGTACCGGATGGATATCCGGTCCGCAATGCGCCATATTTCGGCACCGCCCACTTGATATATGGACCCCTCGTGAGAGCGGGGTACAAGACAAAACAACCTCTTCCACAACGCGAAATGGGGCTCGATGCCCAGGAAAAGCTCGCAAAGAGCTACGTAACCCGCAATATGCAGGATCGAGGCGGGCGTGAGGTGATGGAGCTGGAGTCCGTAGAACTCCAGGAGCCCGCGGAGGAATGGATGTACAGGAAATCCGAGCCCCCTTATCAGATAGGGGACGAAGCATACCCGCTCCCCTTTGTTGGGATTAGGGGTAACCTCCGCTTGCTTCCCACCTTTGTAGGTGGCGAGGCACAGCTCGAACCGGAACCATGAAGGCCGGAGGGAGATATCCCCCATTTGGAGCTTTACCAGCTCGTTGTGCAGCAAGAGCATCTCCTCCAATCTCCTGGCAAAGGGCTGGGAGCGCGAGAAGAGGAGCCGCGTTGACGGTCCATGATGGAATGGATTTTTGGTCGAAAGCGCTCCGATGAGTATTTGCGAGAGGAAGATGGTGATTTGGATCTGGATTCTTGCCTCCCTTATAGGCAGATTGTTCGCACAACTAGGGGGTAAAACATAAAAGACACCCTGGCTTTTCACATTCGCACGACGCGTGGAAGAAGACCATTATTGGGCGTGGAAGCCAAGACACGCAACATTGATGAGGAAGCCGGACACTGTTCGGCAGGTACATGGAACTTAAGGGAGAACCCGCCTTGCAACGCCGAAGACTACACGCATGATGGACTTATCGTCATTGAAGCCTGGTTCGGGGCTCTTGAGGAGTCCTGGATTAGGGGTGTCCGGATAGCGGACTACCATCATCACCGAACTATCATTTGCCGGACTATCATCATCGACCGGACTCCAAGACTATGAAGATAGAAGATTGAAGACTTCCCCCGTGTCCGGATGGGACTTTCCTTGGCGTGGAAGGTAAGCTTGGCGTCTGGATATGTAGATCTCCTACCATTGTAACCGACTCTATGTAACCCTAGCCCTCTCCGGTGTCTATATAAACTGGATGGCTTTAGTCCGTGGGACAACAAACACAACAACCCTTACAATCATACCATAGGCTAGCTTCTAGGGTTTAGCCTCCTTGATCTCGTGGTAGATCCACTCTTGTAAACATCCACAATATCAATATCAATCAAGCAGGACGTGAGGGTTTTACCTCCATCAAGAGGGCCCGAACCTGGGTAAACATCGTGTCCCTTGTCTCCTGTTACCATCCGCCTAGACGCACAGTTCGGGACCCCCTACCCGAGATCCGCCGGTTTTGACACCGACAACGAGCTTCTCCGAGCTGCATGACCATGACACCCACAAGCAGAGGATCTTGGTGCAGCAGCAACCAAGAAGAGGTGAAGGAGGAGAGGGATTCATACCATACAACACAACAATAGCCTCCATGCCGTCACCATCACAATCACTCGGCCACCACCATCGCTCAGCCTGTTGTTGCAAAAAATAGTAACCATTTAACCTGCGCGTACTGGACGGAGGCGCTGCGCCGCTGCCGGACATAGCATCAGCGCCGGGAGCCGAATTGCATTCCTGAGAATACCTTTGATTGCCTCGATTCTCAAGTTAATGGGAAATTGGAACATTAAGGTATAATCGCTCCCAAGTTTGGTCAACGTGAGGAAATCACCTGCGAGAGAATGAGACAAGCTTGAAGCATGGTTTCTCACATCTGAAATATCGGTACAGTTCATCAGTGAAGTTACCTGCAGATGTCAGGTTGAGTTTTTTGCCATTCAGAGTTGCCGTTGCGCCAACTGTGGATGTCTACGACGGGATCCTCATGCTCACTACATGCACGCTGGATTGCAATACACAAGCGCCCGATGGAGGGCTGTGGCGCACACATGGACCGAACTGCAGGGCACCGGGTGGAATCTCGCTGGCGGCGGAGCACCCATCCGCTCCGTCGATCGCATTGTGCGACGGATCCAGCGGTCGGGGACGCAATGTGCTGCCAATAGCAGTTTCAGAAATTCACAATAAATCCTAGAGGCCCACGCAGCCCATTAGTGCAAGGCAAGAAGTGGAAATAAAGTTTAGTCCCACATTGCTAGTTTAGAGGGAGTTGGACCTCTTTATAAAGGAGGCTCCTTCCCCACTTGTATGAGCATGCGAACAAGAGGGACATCCACGCGCGCTCCTCCTTCGCCGCCACGACACGACACGACACGACGGGAGCTGTAGAACTTCTTCTTCCTCTCGCCACCGGTTCCTGAGCACTGCGCTGCTGCTACGATCTTCCCCATCCCCAGTAGGCCTCCGAAACCGCACCTTTTGAGTCCTGTACGGGAGAAGAGTGATAAGGTTTTTGGGGAGCGCTTCGCGCGACTACTAACTTCTTCGTCACGGACGCCCCGGACTCCGACGACTTCTTCTTTTGGGGAGCGCTTCGCGCGACTACTAACTTCTTTGTCACGGACGCCCCGGACTCCGACGACTTCTTCCCCGACGTCCACGACCTCCTCGACGACATGGCTGGCGATGACACCGACCCCAAGTCCAGCGCTTCTGCTGCTGCTGCCCCGTACGTGTTCGTCCCCTTTCTATTAGAGGTTCTGCTACAGTTCTTTGTTATAGTATTTGCCCTAGATATGCTAGACTCTATCTCATATATGCAACTTGTTATACTGTCTGCTCAAGATATGTCTAGTTACGGTACATATATGAAGATGTTGTTTACCTTCTCTTTGTCAAATCGCAAGGCTTGTTTTATCACTGCTACATTAGTCATGCTTTATCTAGTATTTCTGTTAATAAAATCACTTGGTAAATTGCTCATATTTCCAACAATCTAAAAACCTTATTATAGGCAATTTACCCCAAGTGGTTTTGCTGCTTCCATGAGACCTCCTATGTTTGAGGGTATCCACTATAAGAGGTGGCGCGTGAGAGCGATCTTATGGTTTCAAACCATGAGTTGCTATGACGCCACCCTTGGCAAACCTGAAGGAGAGCAAGATGCCCAACAGGCACAAGCTTTTCGTAAAATGGATACCTTGTTTAAGGCTGCTCTCTTGAGTGTTCTTGGTGAGAACATAGTTGATGCTTATGCGTCAATTGATAATGGAAAAGATATGTGGGACGCACTCGAGGCCAAGTTTGGGGTCTCGGATGCTGGCACTGAGCTGTACATCATGGAGCAATTCTATGATTACAGGATGACTAAAGAGTGCTCCGTGGTTGAGCAGGCTCATGAGATACAGTCATTTGCTCGAGAACTTGAGCACTTCAATTGCATGCTACCGGACAAGTTTGTTGCCGGGGGTATCATCACTAAGCTTCCTCCTTCATGGAGGAACTTTTCTACCTTATTGAAGCACAAGAGACAGGAGTTTTCCATTCCGGATCTCATTGGTACTCTTGATGTGGAAGAAAAGGCGAGAGCAAAGGACACATGTGCTCGAGGTATTGAGGAGGATCTAGTGCCAATCTGCATGTAAGAAAAACTTCCAGTCCCACCAGTTCAAGAACAAGGGCAAGCTTGATGGTAAAGCAAAGTTTGATGGGAAGAGCAACGCTGTGCAGCACACGAACTTCAAGAAGAAGAATGACAAGAAGAAAGGTGTTTGTCATGTGTGTGGAGATCCAGATAATTGGGCTCCTAGTTGCCCCAATCGCTATGACAAGCGTCATCCCGGGAAAGGCGGCAAGACCGCTAATGTAGTCATTGGAGACACTGACATGATGGATGCTGGGTATGGTATATTTCCCACTATTATTTCAGTATGTCATTCTCCTGATTAGTTGATTGACACGGGTGCTAATGTGCATGTATGCGGTGATATTTCCATGTTTTCGTCATATCAGACCGCAGGAACTTCAACCGTGCTGATGGGCAACGGTTCAAGTGCTTCTGTTCGTGGTGTTGGCACGGTCGATCTGAAGTTTACTTCGGGGAAGATCATGCGGCTGAAGAACATGCATTATGTCCCCTCCGCCAATAAAAATCTTGTTAGCGGATCTCTTCTTTGTAGAGATGGCTATAAGCTTGTCTTTGAGTCGAATAAATTCGTAATATCCAAGTATGGAACCTTTGTTGGTAAAGGCTATGAGTCAGGAGGCCTGTTTCGTTTATCCTTATCAGACGTTTGCAATAAAGTTGTTAATCATATTTGCAACAATAGTGAATCAAATGTGTTGCATTCACGTCTTTGTCATGTTAACTTTGGTTGCATGTCGCGACTAGCAAAGTTGAACATAATACCAATTTTCACCACAGTCAAGGGATCTAAGAGACAAGAGTGATTGCAAGCTAATCAACCTCATAAGTCTCACGTGACTGCGGAAAAGAGAAATCTTGCACCACTAGAACTTATACATTCAGATCTATGTGAAATGGATGGTGTTTTGACAAAAGGTGGAAAGAAATATTTCATGATGTTAATTGACGACTCCACTAGATACTGCCGTGTGTATCTTCTGAAATCTAAGGATGAGGCTTTGAACTTTTTCAAGATCTATAAAGCTGAAGTGGAAAACCAACTTGATCGAAAAATCAAGAGGCTTAGATCCGACCGTGGTGGATAGTATTTTTTCCAATGAATTTGATGCTTTTTGTGCGGAACATGGTATAATCCATGAGAGGACGCCTCCCTACTCACCTCAGTCAAATGGGGTGGCCGAAAGAAAGAACCGTACTTTAACTGATTTGTTAACGCCATGTTAGACACACGGGTCTCTCCAAGGCATGGTGGGGGGAGGCGATATTGACAGCATGTCATGTCCTAAATCGAGTCCCCACAAAGAACAAAGAGATAACTCCATTCGAGGAATGGGACAAGAAAAGGTTAAAACTCTCTTATCTGCGAACATGGGGTTGTTTGGCGAAAGTCAATGTTCCAATTCCAAAGAAGTGGAAGCTTGGACCAAAGACTGTGGATTGTGTTTTCCTGGGATATGCTTTTCATAGCATTGGCTATAGATTCTTGGTTGTAAAATCTAAGGTACCTGGCATGCATGTCGGTACGATCATGGAGTCGAATGATGCAACTTTCTTTGAAGATATCTTTCCCATGAAGGATATGGCTACCTCATATAATCAGTAGATGCCTAGTTCATCGAATCAGGAACCAGTTACAATTACCGAACCTTTCCCATGAAGGATATGGCTACCTCATCCTCCACAGAACTTTCTTTGAATATATCTTTCCCATGAAGGATATGGCTACCTCATATAATCAGGAGATGCCTAGTTCATCGAATCAGGAACCAGTTACAATTACCGAACCTGCCATTTCGATGGAACACTTTGAAAGTCCTGTGGAGGAGAACAATGAAGTTCCTACTAGGAGCAAGAGACAGAGGACTGCAAAGTCCTTTAGTGAAGATTTTCTTGTGTATCTCATAGATGACACTCCCAGTTCTATTTCAGAGGCCTATGCATCCTAAGATGCCGACTCTTGGAAGGAAGCAGTTAAATGGCGAGATGGATTCCATCTTGGCGAATGAAACTTGGGAGATAACTGATTGTCCTTATGGGTGCAAAACTATAGGATGCAAATGGGTATTCAAGAAGAAGCTTAGGCCTGATGGTACTATTGAAAAGTACAAGGCTCGGCTCGTGGCTAAGGGTTATACCCAAAAGGAAGGTGGAGACTTCTTTGATACTTACTTACCTGTGGCTTGACTGCCCACTATTCGAGTTCTACTTTGACTAGCTGCCTCACATGGTCTTCTCGTTCATCAAATGGATGTTAAGACTGCTTTCCTAAATGGAGAGTTGGATGAGGAAATTTATATGGAACAACCAGATGGGTTTGTAATAGATGGTCAGGAAGGAAAAGTGTGCAAGTTGCTAAAGTCTTTGTATGGACTCAAGCAAGCACCCAAACAGTGGCATGAGAAGTTCGAAAGAACTTTAACAGCTGCAGGCTTTGTTGTGAATGAAGCTGACAAATGTGTGTACTATCGCCATGGTGGGGGCGAGGGAGTTATGCTTTGCTTGTATGTTGATGACATACTGATTTTCGGAACAAATCTGAATGCTATTAAGAAGGTCAAGGATTTTCTATCTTGTTGTTTTGAGATGAAGGATTTAGGAGTGGCTGATGTCATTCTGAACATCAAGTTGTTGAGAGATGATGATGGTGGGATTACATTGCTTCAATATCACTATGTGGAAAAGATCTTGAGTCGCTTTGGCTATAGTGACTGCAAGCCCTCTCCAACACCATATGATGCTAGCGTGCTGCTTCGAAAGAATCGAAGAATTGCTAGAGATCAATTGAAGTATTCTCATATTATTGGCTCGCATATGTACTTAGTCAGTGCTACAAGACCTGACATCTCTTTTGCTGTTAGCAAACTGAGTCGGTTTGTCTCAAAACCAGGAGATGTGCATTGGAAAGCTCTAGAGAGAGTTTTATGCGTTATTTGAAAACCTTTGCAAATTATGGAATTCACTAGACCAGGCACCCAATAGTGCTTGAAGGGTATAGTGACTCAAACTGGATCTCAGATGCTGATGAGATAAAGGCCATGAGCGGACATGTACTCACTCATGGAGGTGGCGCTGTTTCTTGGAAGTCTTGCGAGCAGACCATCTTAACGAGGTCAACAATGGAAGCAGAACTCACATCACTAGATACAGCTACTGATTAAGCAGATTGGCTTGCCGGCTCTTGAATGACTTCTTTGGTAGTTGAGAAACATGTACCGTATCCTTATGCACTTTGTGACAATCAAACTGTGATCACTAAAGTGAGCAGCTCAAAGGATAACATGAAGTCATCAAGACACGTTCAGAGAAGGTTAAAGTTTGTCGTGAAAATGAAAAACTCCGAGCTATTGCATTGGATTATATCCAAACGTCTAAAAATCTGGCAGATCCTTTTACTAAGGGTCTATCACGTAATGTGATAGATAATGCATCGAGGGAGATGGGTATGAGACCCACAATATGAGTTGTTCACAGTGGTAACCTATTCTTTGTGATCGGAGATCCCGTGAATTAGATGTGGAAGACAAGTTGTTGATCAACTTGGAGGAGAGTACCCTTACTGTTAAAAATACCACTCCATGAAGATGCAATACTCTCCTAATCTGCATGGCAGGTTGATGAATATCTTAATGTGTTCTAAGTGGCTCTTTGAAGCAGAGATGTCCTGCAGAACATCTTTTGAAGAACGCACCTATATGAGTCTGATTGTTAAACATTGCAATCTATGAGAGTAGGGTTCTCTCTAGTAAACTCATGAAAGGTCTCGGAGTATGACGCATAAGCTCCACCCGCGGGGAAGACCCATGGTAGCCACGTATCGGTCAAGGCTTTATGTGAAGCTAGATTTGCAGAAAACTTGCAGTTCAAGGCCCAGTCCACTGTTCAAGTTGCTTACTAGTGTAGCATAGGATTCTAGGTGGAAGTTCAACTTAACAGTCTCCACTGCAGTACCGGTATATAAAACAATGTTTTGGAACCAAAGGATCTGGTGGGGGATTGCTGGAATTTTTGTCTATTTGGGCCTAGCCCAATAGCAGTTTCAGAAATTCATAATAAATCCTAGAGGCCCACGCAGCCCGTTAGTGCAAGGCAAGAGGTGAAACTAAAGTTTAGTCCCACATTGCTAGTTTAGAGGGAGTTGGACCTCTTTATAAGGGAGGCTCCTTCCCCACTTGTATGAGCATGAGAACAAGAGGGATATCCACGCGCGCTCCTCCTCTGCCGCCCGCCTCGCCACGCCATGCCTCATCACGACGTGCCGCGGGTTGCGGGAATGAGCCGATGTCTAAATTTTTGCCACGCACTACGGGTATACGAAAGGTCAATCGGGAGCTGAAAAGTTTTGCTGTAGTGGATATTGAATACGAACGCTGCACTCTTCGGCTGTTGTCTGTTCATTTCATCTACCTCATTCCCTTCAGCTCCCGGCGCTGCCCTCTCGCCTCCTTATCTTGCGCCTATAAAAGGGAGGTCGCTCCTATCATCAAGATGCACCAGAACTTCTTCTTCCTCTCGCCACCGGTTCCTGAGCACTGCGCTGCTACTACGATCTTCCCCATCCCTGCATGCAGCGTGCACCGCAGGTCGGGACAGTAGGCCTCCGAAACCGCACCTTTTGAGTCCTGTACGGGAGAAGGGTGATAAGGTTTTTGGGGAGCGCTTCACGACCATCGACTTCTTCGTCACGGACGCCCCGGACTCTAACGACTACTTCCCCGACGATGAATTCTTCCCCGACGTCCACGACCTCCTCGACGACATGGCTGGCGATGACACCGACCCCAAGTCCAGCGCTTCTGCGATGCTGCCCCGTACGTGTTCGCCCCCTTTCTATTAGAGGTTCTACTACAGTTCTTTGTTCTAGTATTTTCCCCCGATATGCTAGACTCTATCTCATATATGCAACTTGCTATACTGTCTGCTCAAGATATGTCTAGTTACGGTACATATATGAAGATGTTGTTTACCTTCTCTTTGTCAAATCGCAAGGCTTGTTTTATCACTGCTACACTAGTCATGCTTTATCTAGTATTTCTGTTAATAAAATCACTCGGTAAATTGCTCATATTTCCAACACAATGTGAGGTGCGGGTGCTCACTACCATGTGTCTACAGCATCGACCATTGACCTCGCCGTCAATGGCGGGGAAGGGGATGCAATCCTCTTTCTGGCGGTGGGGATGCAATCCAGTGTAGGAGGCATAGAGGAGTGAGGTAGTGGCACTACTAGTCGGGGTCGGGTGGGGGTGAGGGTACGACGGAGGCCGGCGACGGAGAAGCTTGGGTCAAGGGCAAAGAAGCTTGGGAACGAGCACGGGGCAAGCCCGATCTGGAGTCCAGGGGTGTGGGGAGGCCCGATCTGGTGGCGCCAGGATGCGTGGCCGGAAGGTATGGCGCGACTGCGGGAGAAGGTGGACGGGGGATGGGTGGCCGGGGCAACGCGGCAACGGTGCCAATAGAAGGTGGATGGGGTCGGGGCGTGTTCGCGGCGGCCTGGGATGGTACTCCGGAGGCGGGGCTAGTAGGAGGTGGATGGGTGTCGGGTGGCGAGGCAGCGGCCTTGGGTGGTGATCCGGCAGCGGCATTGGACAGGGCGGGGTGGGGCGGCGGCACCCTGGGGTAGCGCTGCGGTAGAAGGTGGAGTGGGGATTTTTGCTGCGGTTCGATTCGCGAGACAGTACTCAGTTGTTATCAGAATAAGTCGGGTGTTAGCAGAATATAGGGCAATAGATCTTTACTTTCTTCCCCACACCTTCACATCTCCTCATCCTTCCAATCTCTCAAGCTTTCTGTGCCCGCAAAGTCTCCGTCTTTCTCACCACTACCACCACGTCCTTCGACCATGGCCGGAGCTGGCTCCAATGGCAAGTGGGAGGCCTCCTCCGTGACGGAGGAGATAAAAGATCTCCGGAGTGCGGGGGACCTCGCCGCCGACATGAAGCACATGCTTCCCCCTGAAGTTCAAGTCATTCCCACTCCGGTGCCCGACGAACGGGTTGTCTTCCTTCCCCACTATCTGAGATGGTTAGCTTTTCCAGTCCACCCGTTCGTCCCCAGACTCATGTACTACTATGGGCTAGATTTCCACGATATAGCCCCGAACTCCATCCTCCACATCTCGACATTCATCGTCGTGTGTGAGGCTCTCCTCCGCGTCCACCCACACTTCGGCCTATGGCTCAAGGTCTTCAACATGAAGCCGAAGGTGGTCGACGGGCAGCATGCGGACTGCGGCGGAGCTATGATCAGCAAACTACCGAACACCACATGGCCCAAATGAGCCTTCGTACCATGAAGTTCTCGTAAAAGGAGTGGTTCTACATCACCGAGCCGCGCCGCACTAAGTGGGCGGTGATTCCGGAGTTCAGATCCGGACCCCCCATGAGGCTCACCTCCTAGAAAGTGAAGGGCCGGCGCTGCAAATGCGCATCACCAACGTGCTGGGGAAGAACGTCGGTCTAACCTACCTGTTTCAGATCATGCTCTTCCGCCGCATTCTCCCCTGCCAGCGCCGGGATTCCCCCATGTGGGAATTCAAGCCCGAGGAGCCGTGGATGCTACAACACTTCCTCGGCAGCATGCACGAGGAAGTTTGGAAGCTGCTCTTTAAGGCACAGAAGAGCTGGCCAATGGAGACCAAAGACGTCGGCCTTAACGCCACCAATCCGGCCTCTCAAGTATGTATTCAATATCTCCGAAGACATACCTAGTTCATATATATATAGAGTGACACTATTCTAATCCTGGGACTAGAATAACTATATGGATCACAGCGCCCCTATAGGAGCGATTGGTTGTTCCCGAACCGGTGCAAAAGGAAAAAATACCACACAACCCCTGCCGCCTCCCGTGCATCCCCTCGCTTTTCTTCCCCGGCTCAAGGCCATGCCCAATCCAGCCTGCCTCCCGAGTCCCTTCCCCCTCCGCCCAGCCCCCCGCCTCCCCTAGCTTCTTCCCCGGCGCCGTCCCGAACCCCGTCCAAAGCAGCCGTCGCTGCTCTCCCCAAATCGCCCCGCCACCACCGTCACCGGATCGCGCCGCCACCGCCGTCGCCCTACACAGATCGTCGCCAACCGCCGCCACACTCCACGGTCAAATCGCCACCGCCGCTCACTCCCCAAATTGCGCCGCCACTGCCACCTCGTGCCTCATCCTTTATACTGTGCCCCTGCTCCTCGACCACCGACGATGACGCGCCTCCATCCTCTTACGCCTGGCGACCTTCCTCCTCTGCCCCCACGACCTTCCTCCTCTCCTCACACGACGTTCCTCCTCTCCCGCCGCCGGGCGTGAGAGCTGCCACGCAGAGCGCTTGCTCCAAATCTGCGTCGGAGTCATGGCGTCCTCTGCCGCTGGTCGTCCCCGCCTTTGCAATCAGCTGAGGCTACTATCTTTTCTTCACACATAGATGCAAGCTAGCCATGGATCGCCATCCTTGGAGCCCGACACTGCGAGCATCTCTTCCCGACCTTCAATAGCGCTGTCATCGACCTTCCCTCGACATCTCTCGACTGCAGCCGCCATGGCACTCCGTGGCCGCTGACCATGGGTCAACCGCCCGCTCATCTCCTATCTTCCGGATGCGTGTCGAGAGCACGAGCACGCGGCGCCCTCGCCCGACAAAGCGCATCGCTTCCCGTCGGCCAAGCGCCTCACATGTGGAGAAGAGCTTGAACTTACGTACCTAGAAAAGAGAGAGAAAACTGCTCATGTGTCATTTCCCTTGACCGTGTAAGAACAGAACAAATACTACCTGTTTGAGGCTTGGTCACCTTGCGATCTTGATGGTGCTCATTTGGAAACAAGAAGATCCATCTAGCCCGGTAAGTTCGGCCAGTGAGCCTATGCAGTCCGACGGCACATGCGCCCTTCTGTCCAGTTCGCGTCCACACGGAGTGTGGTGTTGGCGTGCACAAGACAGCCACATGTGGTGTGAGGAGAATCCAAGTTAGAAGCACAAAACACTACCTGCACACTTGCATGCAAGAGAGACAGACTGTTTTGACAACTTCTATTTACAAAGAAAGAAGATGACATTTTTGTACAGGTTCGCCCACCAAAACTCCATCGGTTACAGGTTTTCCCACCAAAAACTCCATCAGTTATGTGCATGCCTGTGTTATGTTGCTGTTGTGTGTGTCGTGCGTGACTGAAGAAAAGTTTCAGATCTGTAGCCAGCTAGTGTGCATCGCATGTGTTTGTGCTTTTGCCTCAAAAGAGAATAGCATTTTAATTATAAGCAAGAAAAAATAATACACATACATATTATCTTATGTATGTGCATAAGATACCAGTTGCCATGTATTCTCGTGGTCCACAAAATGCAAAAAAAAAGTGCCCCAAGAATGTCAAGAAGAGCACTAGAGTAACAAAAAATTGATACGGTCGGATAAGTTCTTCCTCTTCGCGTGTGATAGTTCAATGAATTGGTTCATCAAAAAGTGCACGTGATGTGCGTTGTCGTTCCACACCTTTGGTAGCTTGACAATAAAATAGTCAGTGAAGTTCATGTATTACTATCGCTGAAAAAATTCAGTGAAATAAAAGAATGAGGAGTTGATAAAACCAAGGGTATTCGTCAAAAACTGAAGTTCATAAAAGGTACACTACCAAAGGTTTAAAAAATCAACTATTATTTTAGAAGTTCAAAAACTTCTAGGTTGGACTATTTTCTAGAATTTTGGTTTGAAGGCGTTCCGTGGCAAGAGAGCCACATCTTCCTTTTCTTTCTTGTAAAAAATTCAACTATTATTGCAGAAGTTCAAAATCATTGGCAAAATAAAAGTTCACAGTTTTGCCCTGAGTTATTTGTACACATTTCCTCCAAAAATATGTACAAAGAAGTTCAGTACTTTCTAGAGAGTTCGCGTATTACTATCCAATGTGCACGTATAATTTCTATGTGTACGTGTTTGTACGCCATGGGCACGCTATGTTCTTATTCAGTAGGTTCCCAAAGAATAAAAACCAAGTAATATATATATGTAAGTCCAAAAGAATAAAAAAAATCAACAAACAAACCCATGGGTATTGCAAAAGAAAAACTTTGAGTTAACATGACGAGAAACGAAAAGTTCAAGGATGAAACCTTGGGAGGTTCAGAAAAGTTAGAAATGGTTTGATATTTATTGTAAAACTATGATTTTCCCCGTTACTAAAGAATAAACAAGTAATTCAAATTAAGAAATAGAGCAATTCAAATTACAAAACAATGATGTTCAAATTGAAATAACGCAGTGGTTTGATGTTTATTACAACCTAGGATTTTTCATGTTACAAATGATAAACACCAAGAAGTCCAAATTAAAAAAACCAAGAATTTCAATTTTTCAAAAGTGGAGTAGTTCAATGTATCTGAAATTTTTAGGTTTTGCTCGTTACTAAAAATAAACCAAGAAGTTCAATTTCAAAAAATGGAGTAGTTCGATATTTATTACAAAAACTTGATTTTTTTTCATTACTAACGAATAAACCAAGAAGTTCAATTCGAAATAATGAAGAAGTTCGACATCTACTAAAAAAACTCTAACTTTTGCGATTTCTAAAAATACACTAAGAGGTACAAAAATTGAAATGGCAAAAAATGACGTCTGTCCTTCAATTGCGTGTAATTCGACGTACACATAAAAATGTGACAGAAGTTCATAGTGAAAACGACGAGAAGTTCAAGTGCTGCAAGGAATGCATTTGAGGTGAGAATAAAAGTATAGAAAAATTAAAAGCTTAAAAGGTTTGTTGAAAGAAGTTCAAGTGCTCTGTCTGGGGAAGTTCAAAAATTCTTGCGAGAGAGGGTCATCTTGTATTTCCATGTTCGATTTTTTCCGTATAAAAATCGAATACAATTCTTTACTAAAAATATAAAAAGGTAAAGTTCAAATTGAAATAACACAGAAGTTCGGAGTTTATTAAAACCTAGGATTTACCTTTTCAAAACATAAAAAGCATTACGCCATTTTTTGCACTTTTGAAAACAATCTCATAAACGTCAAAATGGTTGCTAGAAGTTCAAGTGCTCGACGAGGTAAAGTTCAAAAATTCTTGTAGGAGAGGTTCACCGTGTATTTAGATGTCCAAAATACATAAAAAAAATATGTTGTTTTTTGTGTTTTAAAATAATTCTCTCAAACCAGAGAGAAGTTCAAAGTGATAACAACCGGAAGTTCACGTACTACATGGTGTGTATTTCATATAAGAAAAATACAATAAAGTGAAACAGAGTGAAGTTCAAACAGACATGCCCCAGAAGTTCAACTACTTCACGCAGTGCAAAAAAAGCACGTCAAAAAAGAGCACGTCAAAAACAGAGTGAAGTTCAAACAGACATGCCCCAGAAGTTCAACTATTTCACGCAGTGCATTTCCATTCACGATGAACGCAGAAATCATGATCTCGCCATTTTCTAATCTACTTCAAAACGGCAGGAATATCATTTGTGTAAGTTCAAGTCCTCGGTCGGAGAAAGTTAAAAAAATATTGTGAGAGAGGTTTGTACAAAAAGAATATCATTTGTGTAACGCTGACGAAAATGGATGGGAAAATTACAAACAAAAATATGTCACAGAAGTCCAACGTGAAAACAGCAGGAAGTTCAACTACTACACTGAATGAATTTCAGAAGAAAAACTTTTAAAACCGTCGCGAGTATGAAAAATGATCAACATGGAAAAGTTGCGTGTTTATAACATCTTTCCATCGATATATCACTTGCTTAATTCCGGTGAGTGAATGAAGAGCCACGAGCAAAAAAAAACACGTGAAAAACAGAGTGAAGTTCAAGCAGAACTGCCACAGAAGTTCAAGTACTTCACGCGATGCATTTTTGACGAATCTGCTTTGCGATAAAGGCAGAACGAGTGATCTCGCCGTTTCTGAAATTACTTGAAAATGGCTGGGATTCAGAGAAAACCATCAACATGAAGAAGTTTTGCATTTTTCGTAGCTTTTGAACAGTATATTATTTGCCCCATTCCGATGAAGTTTGTAGAAATTACGGTGAAAATACGTTTTTAGCCATTTTCAAAATCAACATAAAATCGTAATGAATTTGGAGAAACAATATATACCAAAAAGTTCCGCATTCGTTCAGTATTTCCAACGTCATATGATTTGCTACATTCGGACGTATGATTTAAAAAAATAGATCGAAACTACAAACTTGGTACAACTTGTACCGTTTTTTAAATTACTCTTAAACCATTCAAAATTAGAAAAACCTTTCAACATGAGAAAAAAGCGCATTTTCATAAGCTATCCAACACCATATCAGTTGTCTCAATTGGACTAGGCGTTTATAAATGGCATCGAAAATACGAACTCGGTTGTTCGGTTTCCAAATTTTATGATTTTCCACATTACTCTTTAACCATAGGGAATTAGAAAAAACTTTCAGCATGTGGAAGGAGCGGTTTTACCGCAGCTTTCCAATGCCATATTATTTGCCTTATTCCGATAAGCGGTTTAGAAATGCGATCGAAAATACGATTCACGTTTTTTGTATGACGAAAAAACGGTTTTCAAAACTGCTCTTAAACCACTTACATTTTGCCAAAATTTGAAGTTGGGTCATGATACTGGTGTCTATAGCTTTCCAACGGTATACCGCAAGCCCCATTTGGGCAATGTTGACGGAAGTTCAACCTAGCACTAAGGGAATTTCAGGTCGAACAAATTCGGCAGTAAAATTGCAAAAAACGCAATTTCATCATGACCCGAGAGCAAAATCCGCCAGCGAGCGAGATTTCTATTTAAAACCAGTATTTAGTTGCTAAAAACCTTTCTAGATTACACTAACATCATATAGAAAACTACTAACTAGAATAATTCGTGGGGGAAGCCACGGTTGCAAAGATAGCCCGAAGGTCGGGTTCGTACAGAGGGAAGTTCAGGCGCGTGTACAAACAAAAATACGTCACAGAAGTTCGACGTGAAAACAACATGAAGTTCAACTGCTACACTGAATGAATTTCAGATGAATTTTTTTTAAATCATTGCGAGTATGAAAATATGATCAACACGGGAAAGTTGCGTGTTTACAGCAGCTTTCCATCGGTATATCATTTGCTCGATTCCGGTGAGTGGATGTAGAGCTAGGAGCAGTGGATAGAGATATACGAGGAAAAAAAGCACGTGAAAAACAGAGTGAAGTTCAAGGTTTCATACCGAGAAGTTCAGGTACTTCACGCGATGCATTTTTGACGAATCTGTTTCACGATAAAGGCAGAACGAATGATCTTGTCATTTTTGAAATTACTTAAAAACGGCTAGGAATAAGAGAAAACTATCAACATGAAAAAGTTTCGCATTTTCCGTAGCTTTTCAGCGGTATATTATTTGCGCCATTCGGATAAAGTTTGTAGAAAAGCCGGCGAAAATACGTTTTTCGTCATTTTCAAAACTGACTTAAAACCGTAAAGAATTGGGAGAAATAATACATAGCAAATTTTTTTGCATTTGTTCAAGCTTTCCAACGCCATATCATTTGCTGCGTTCGGACGCACGGTTAAAAAATTAGCTCGAAAATACATACTCGGTAGGACTTGTACTGTTTTCTAAATTACTTTTAAACCCTTCAAAATTAGAAAACACTTTCAAAATGAAAGAGTAGCCCATTTTCATAAGATTTCCAACGCCATATCATATGCCTCAATTGGATTAGCCGTTTAGAAATGACATCGAAAATACGAACTCGGCTGTTCGGTTTGCGAAATTTAGCATTTTTTCAAATTACTCTTTAACCATAGAGAATTAGAGAAAACTTTCAACATGTGGAAGTAGCGGTTTTGCAGCAGCTTTCCAACGCCATATTATATGCCTCATTCCGATAAACAGTTTAGAAATGCGATTGAAAATATGATTCACGTTTTTTGTGTGAAGAAAAAATGGTTTTCAAAACTGCTCTTAAACCGCTTATATTTTGCCAAAAATTTAAGTTGGGTCATGATACTGGTGTCCATAGTTTTCCAACGGGATACCGCAAGCCCCATTTGGGCAATGTTGGCGGAAGTTCAATCTAGTTCACAGGGAAGTTCAACGTACTACTAGCGGGGCAGGTCAGGTTGTGATCAGAATATTATTCTCATCCCGTGATCAGAATAGTGTTTATATATATATATATATATATATATATATATATATATATATATATATATATATGATCCATGCCGAACTCATCAACCCATCCTTCGCTACAGGGCTGGACCAAAAAGTCGGAGCGGATCAAGAGTCCGGCTCCGCTGCCTGAAAACCTAGTCACTCCTCAACTGCAGGAGATGCTGGTCCCGGCGCCTTATAAGCTGCCGGAGATGAAGGCCAAGAGGAAGAGCAAGGGGCATAAGGACGGGCCCCGCCGCAAAGGTCCTCCGGAAGCTGTGTCCGGAAAGACCGAGCCTGTCGGGGATATACCCCGCGGCGTAAACCGACCGGAAGTATAAACTGGCCGGACTTGGCGGTTTACTTGAGACCCGGCTGATACTTGGCGTTTCATTTGTAAAGCCGCCCGAAGATTAATCACTCATTGGTGACCCGGCGGGCGGGTCAGACGGATGACAAGGCCCAAGGCCCAGAAGGCCGGTTCATATTATGGTGGGCCGGTTTAAGAGGAAAGGCGTGCGTATTTGTCTTTCAAGGAGTTAAGACCTGCACTTGTATCCGGTTTGTATTGGAGATAGACTAGTCCTAATCCTAATAGGATTCCACATGTAACCCGCCCCTTCAACATATATAAGTAGGGGCAGGGCTCCCCAAAGAGGGACAAGCAAGAAGAAACAATCTCTAAGGCTAGACACAAAGAGCCGGTTTAGCAGCGACTCCCTCGTGAGGATAATGAAACATATATATATATATATATATATATATATATATATATATATATATATATATATATAGATGGTCTATTCTGCTAATATTAGCAGAATAACTATTCTGCAAGACACCACTTTGGCATCGCACGCTCAATGTAGCGCATCGCATCATTTTGACGATGAGCACTGCAATAGAGACTAGTGAACTTCTCGTCGGAAAAAACTGCACGCATTATTTTTCCGGTACTGTTTTCGCTCTAATTTTTAACCGTTTATCAGAATGAGGCGTGTAATATATCATTGAAAAGCTATCGATTAGGCGCAACTTCGACATGTTGAACACTTTTCGACATTTCACACGGTTTAAGAGCAGTTTTGAAAATAGTGTGGCGGATGACGAGTGGCAGCGGGCGTTTTTTCGCGTTTTTTTCTAAACCGCTTGTTGGAACGAAGCAAATGATATACCGTTGGATAGATATCATCGAGGCGCATCTTTTTCTTATCTAAATCTTTCTCTAATTCATTACGGTTTAAGAGCAGTTTCAAATTTACTAAATCGCGGAACTCAGTTTTTCAATTTTTTTGGAATTTTCGGTACTGTGTTTGCTCCAGTTTTCTAACCGTTTGTCGAAATGAGACATATGATACGCCATGGGAAATCTACGGACAAGGCGCAACTTTCATATGTTGAAATGGTTTTGAGATTCCTTACAATTTTAGTTAATTTTGAAAATCGTGCGGTGACTTTCGAGAGGCGGCTGTTTTTTTCATGAAATTTGTACGAACGGCTGGTCGGAATAATTCAAGTCATACGCCGTTGGAAAGATATCGACGAGACGCAAATTTTTCATTTCGAACACTCTCTCTAATTCATTACGGTTTAAGAGCAGTTTTCAAATTACCAAAATGCGGGCACTCTGTTTTTCGCGACACCCAAATCGATGTGCGTACTTCATCTGACTGAAAACCGCACTGCAACGGACGAAAAACCGCACTGCATCACACGGGTAAGAGAACTGCATGGTTTTCTTTTTGTGGGACGCAAATTTTTGAAGACAGGAAGAAAATCACACTGCTTTTAGACGGAAAACCGCACTACATCAGTGAGTCAAGCGAACTTCATGATTTTTTTGTCGGGCATAAATTTTCTGAGATGAGCTTTTGTGAGTTTTTGTCGTCATTTTTTATGAACAACAGAAAAACGCACTGCTTCGACGGAAAACCGCACTGCATCAGAAAGTCAAGCGAACTTCATGATTTCTTTTTGTTGGAGGTAAATTTTCTCGAACGAGTTTTTGTTTTCTTTTCTAAAACATTTTTTATGAACGGGAGTGGACCGCAAA
Source organism: Aegilops bicornis (assembly GCA_021605145.1). Lineage (NCBI taxonomy): Eukaryota > Viridiplantae > Streptophyta > Magnoliopsida > Poales > Poaceae > Aegilops > Aegilops bicornis. The sequence continues at coordinate 718,592,219 of CM038671.1, forward strand.
GACGAGTGCAAATGAACCTCGACATATATGGAAGTGAACCACATTACTACTTTTGGTTTCGCTAATTTTTTTCATACTTCCATGCTTTGTGCAAGTGAACAACATCACCCTCAAAAGTGAACCATATCCAAAGACCAAATGCACTGCATGTGTTACTCAATCAACTAATTTTTGAGACACACAAAACAAATTGCACTTCATACATAGAGGTAATGAGCTGCTACAGAAATTGGAGTGAGCTACTTTTTCCAATTGCCCCACAAACAAAACAAATTGCATTCGAGAATGAAGTGAACCTCCCGTGGGGATTTCTTTCTCTTTTTCTACAAGGTGGACCACTAAGGAGTTGCACTTGTTTTAGAACTTCGAACAGGGTCCAACGAGCTGGACAATTATGTAAAGTCATGCACCTGCACTTCTCATTCATTCCCGGGCTGCAACTTTAGACATAGTGAGCTGCACAGCTAGCCACGTCTCATTCCTTCCCGAGTTGCAAAATTATGTACAATGAGCTCCACATCTAACAGAGTATGTGAGCATCACATCTAGCCACGTGCCGCAGACTGCACACACACGTATCACGTCCTTTTGGACGGCTCGGCGAAGTGAACGCTGGCGAGCCGCACGTTCTACTTGCCCGAGCTGCCGATCCAAAATCCAAAAAAAGTACCCCGACGGACGCCGCGGCCTCTGACGGGGGGATGGGTAGGATGCAGGACGCGGATCCAGCGACCTGACGAAGTTGGGCAGAAGCAGCAGATCGCCAGAGACGAGCCCCATCGGCGGCGGCTGCTGGGCGAGCTCGCGATGGATCCGGTCGTGGCGAATAGCAGGAGGTCGATGGGCAAGCCAAAGAGGAGGAAGGGTGAGCTCGCGCCGTTTGTCAGAGGGGAGAGGCTGCGGGCGCCGCCGCTGGACGCCGAGGACAGCAACAACGGGGCCGGCTGTGGCGGCCACGAACTGCACGCTCAGCCACAACGAGCTGCACGCCATGCAACCGAGCTTCATGTCGCTCCGCCGAGCTGCAACCCCATCACTTGCGAACTGCAGGGACTCGCCGGCGAGCTGCAGTCCCTCCATCCGCGAAATGCACGGGGCGAGTAGTGAGAGGGAAGGGAGCCTGGGCGTGTCGAAATTTGCCGAAGAGGTGGAAGCAGTAGTCGTCGGAGGGAGGCGGAGGGAGGCTCCTTGATCCCCTCGCCTGGCGGTGTGGTGGGCCCGGATCTGTCCCCAGGTGCCGGGGGGCGTAGCAACGGTCCAGAGGCGGAGGTCGAGGTCGGCCGTCACGGGGCGCCGTGGAAGGCCATGGAGGCCGGCCGGATGCGGGCGTCCGAGGCGGAGGAGGTGGTGCGGCGGCGCGAGGCGGGGGAGGTGGTGCAGGGGCGCGAGGCGGACGAGGTGTTGCGGCGGGCGGGAGGGAGGAGGTGGCGCGGCGGCGCGGGAGTGAGGAGGTGGCGCGGCGGCGCTGTGGGTAGGAGGAGGTGTTGCGGCGTGGTTTGAGGAGCACGGGAGAGAGAAAGAGAACAGGAGAGGGGGGAGGGGGGCGATAGGATAAGGTCAGGTGGTCTTTTTTTTCTGCTGTGCAGTTGTGTCGGTTATTCTGTGTTGTAAGTGCATCTAGTGCCCCTTAGTGATTTTGGTGTATTGAAGACTTATAGGTTAAGGAACTAATGCATTTGTGAGTGTACACAGGTCTATAAGTCTATGAGGAGTTTGATATTCTGAGAGAAAGTCGACCCCTAAAAATGAAGTTCTTCAATTGAAGACTTTGATATTCTGAAGACTTTCTGAATACTTTGAAAGTGAAGAAATTGGTGTGACCTTGAAGACTTGGTATTCATTTGAGGAACATAAAGCGTGAAGACTTTTGTTTTCGTAGTTTCGTTTTTCTCTTTCTTGAGTCATAGGAAACACCGTACTGTTAAAGGGGGTCGAGGAAATACTAAGGAAAAATTTCCATGTGATGCTCAACTCAAAATCATACACCTACCAATCCGTACTGTTAAAGGGGGTCTTTATCAGAAGGTTGATCATAATCATAAATGGGTCAAGCATCAGTTTGGTACTTTTCTTCACAACATGACCTCAACACACAATGCAGTGAAGAAAAACCACTACTACCTCCATGAAACCTTCAAACGCACCTGGGCTGTTCTTTCACATGTCTACAGTGAAGAAGAACTGACGTCAATGGGACTCAAGGAAGAATTTGACTGGTCTGCACCTCCTCCGAAGAAATTCAAGAAGGTCAAAGTTCCTTCCTTGGTGGCCAGCTCCTATTCTTCATCTCGCGACACTGATGAAAATGAAGACTTGGAAGACACCGCGGCTGGTCCTACTTCAACAACCGACCCCAACAATGTTGGCGCTCCATCTTCAACTTGAAATTCTTCAGGAGCGTTAGTCCTCAGTTTCGATCCTTTTAGTCATTCGATGACAAAGGGGGAGAAATTTGAGTTAGTCTTCAAGCGGGTCTAGTTTATTGCCTATATACAGTAATTTATTCTTGTTAAGTTACAACTCTCGTTCTTCTGAACCTTTTATTGGATCGAGTTGTAATCTTAAACCCGATGGTGCTTTGATACTTTTGATGCATTATGCTCTTGCACTATGCTCTGATTCTCTTGAGCTCCTTGAAAATCTTCATAGCAAATCGATTTGGGCTCTGATACTCTTGATGCGTTACTTTGCATAACATCAAGCACCATATTTCATCATGCATTTCAAATTCTTCATAATATATGTTAAATGCGTGTATGAATTACAAGATATAGGGGGAGATCTCCATGATTCAATTCTTCAAATGTGCATTGCCTCAAAAGCAAATTCCTCACTATGCACATCTTCCGGGGGAGTTCTTCTATATCTTGCAATCAAATCCCTCATTATCAGTATTTACACTTCATATGTTTATCCCCGTTGAAAACTTAACCTATATTGTCATCAATCACCAAAAAGGGGGAGATTGTAAGTGCATCTATTGCCCCTTAGTGATTTTGGTGTATTGAAGACTTATAGGTTAAGGAACTAATGCGTTTGTGAGTGTACACAGGTCTATAAGTCTATGAGGAGTTTGATATTTACAGAGAAAGTCGACCCCTAAAAATGAAGTTCTTCAATTGAAGACTTTGATATTCTGAAGACATTCTGAAGACTTTGAAAGTGAAGAAATTGGTGTGACCTTGAAGACTTGGTATTCATTTGAGGAACATGAAGCGTGAAGACTTTTGTTTTCGTAGTTTCGATTTTCTCTTTCTTGAGTCATAGGAAACACTGTCTTTGTTAAAGGGGTCGAGGAAATACTAAGGAAAAATTTCCATGTGATGCTCAACTCAAAATCCTACACCTACCAATCCCTTCGAGTGAAGCCTTTGAAATCTCATACAGTTCAGTCAATTTCTTGATATGAGAGATGAAGTTCTTCCGGTCACGAGAATTTGTTCTGACTGAGGAGTTAGGAATTCGCCGGTGCGGATTACCTACACAGTGAGGAACATGATAGCCCTGAGGAATTTGATATCCAAATTTCCGACCGTTGCTGTGCTGCACGCCAGCTGTCCCAAAATATCTTATCCACCTAATGGTCATATCATTGAAGGGCATTTATGTCTTATCATGTCGAGCTGCTCCCTAGGCTATAAATAGCCGCCCCCCTACAACCACTAGCTAGTTGGCTGCTCCGAGAGAACTTGACACTTGTCATTTGAGAGCAACCCATCCTCGAAGACTTTGAGCGAAAATCATCAAGTGAGGAAAAACCCAAAAACCAAACCCCTACAAACCCAAAGTGATTGAGCATCACTGAAGAAATTGATCCTGCGTGGATCCGACGCTTGTTACCTTTGAAGACTGTGCTTCTTCCAGACGGTTAGGCGTCATGGTCTAGAGAATCCAATAGGAATTGTGGATCGCCGAGTGACCAAGTCTGTGAAGGTTTGGAAGTCGCTCAAGACTTACCACGAGTGATTGGACGAGGTCTGTGTGACCTTAGTTTAAGGAGAATACGGTGAGGACTTGGTGTCCTGAAGCTGCGTGCTCGGCGACCGGGTGTCCGGACTGTGTGTCCTCGAGTTTAAATACTCGGCCGCTCCAACCAGACGTACAACCGAGACAAAGCAGTTGGAACTGGTCTACCAAATCATTGTCTTCACCAACCTAATCGGTTCTATTTCCTCAACCCTTTCATTTCCTCATTACTGTGTTGAGTGTTTGTTCATATCTGTGTTTGAAGACTTTGACTGAAGACTTTCTCAATTTCCTCAGTTCAATTTCTTCAGTCTGTTTGTCTTCATCTTGAGTTATCCTGTGATTACGCTTTTCAGACTGTGATTGTCTTCATTTCATCATGATGACTATGCGTGTATTCTGTTATGCTTACTTCTGAGTACTTATTCCGCTGCAAGTAGTTCTTCGCTAAGGAATTTCCTCACTAGCAAATTCCTCAGTGAAGAATTCATAAAAATCGCCTATTCACCCCCCCTCTAGTCGATATAACGCACTTTCAATTGGTATCAGAGCAAGGTACTCCTTTGTTCTATGTGATTTTGGTTTAACCACCTGGAGTTTTATTTATGTCGACCGCAGGTATGAAGAAAGTGACATGCCCTATCTTTGACGGTCACGATTATCACAAGTGGAAGGCCATGATGAGGAAGCGCCTCATGGCAATGGACAGTGAGTTGTGGACCGTCACTGAAATTGGCCTTACTGATCTATGCAAGGCGGCGAACACCGATGATATTCGCAAGTTCACTCGACTTGATATCATGGCGAAGGATATCATCTATTCCTGCCTATCTAGAGATGAATTCAAGCACATTATGCATCTTTGTAATGCGAAGCTTATCTGGGACCGAATCTTCGACGTTTATGAAGGTCATCGAACCCGTCATGATCCCTGGTTTGAGGACTTCACGGAATCTCTCAAAACGATGACTTTCGAGCCAGAATCATCATCATCTGCATCATGTCTCATGGCAAAGAGTGACGAGGTAACCAAATGTTCCTCATCTGAATTTAGTAATTGTGAATCTGATGATGATGATGAATCTGATGATGATATTGAACCTAGCTATACCAAACTTGTTTGCATTGCCACCAAACAACAACATGCCTTGGAAAAGGTTCAAAACATGTTAGGTAAAAGTGATGATATGTTACGTGAAGAAATGGATCGCACTAAAGCCCCGATCGAAAATCTTCAGAGACTTGGTCTAGGCTTGATAGCCTTCAAGGCCATCATAACACTCTCTTATCTGATCATGAGAAACTTTCTTATGAATTTCTTGAAAGAAAGCAAGATCTTGAGAAGCTAAGAGTGAGTTATGAAGATCTTCAGAAGGAACGCGATTCATTACTTGTTCAACAAATCAGCGCTTCTCAAGAAGAATTTGTTCCTCCATGCTTAAAGTGCATTGAACGTGAATCTGCTAATTCTTCACCTGAATGTTCAAATGCTTCAACTGTTACAAATTCTTCACCTGCCTCTGCTATCACTAATTCCTCATCTGAGGACATTGCAAGTATCACTGACGATGCAGGGCTGAAGGAATTGTACATGACAGGCATGTACAAAAGCCTTAAAGGGCATCAGACTCTTTGTGATGTGCTTAAAAAGCAGATCCTCAACAGGAACCCTAGGAAAGAGGGTATTGCCTTTGAGAGGAAACTCAATGCTGATGGAACATACTGGAAGCCTGAGCAGTATCCCAAAACCTCATGGGTTGCTGCAAAGGGACCTCCAGTTGATCCATCTAACTTATCTGGCTTTACGTGCGAATCTCCTCATTCTTCTGATGAGTCATTTGACTCCAACTATAAACTGTTCAAAAATCAGAATGGTGAAGTATTTGCTAGATATGTTGGTACTAACTGCAGGAACGGTTCCCCTATGAAGGAAATCTGGGTTCCCAAGAAGTGCCTTGAAAGTCTTCAGTGAATGTCCTCATGACACCACCGTGAAGAATAGGAACCCCAGATCAAATTCTTCATATGGATCCAAGTCCTCATATGGACCAAATTCCTCACGTGGATCAAATTCCTCAAAAGGATCAAAGTCCTCATATGATTATCATCGTGCTAACAACTCTGTTTCGCAGGGTAGAGCTAAGGGCTATGAATATGTTTATTATTCTTCAAACCAATATGTTCATATGTCCTCGAAGAATTTCTCTGCTTATTCATATGCTTACCCTAACCCCTCTTATGTGAAACGAAATGGTTTGGCTTCTATGCCACCATTCTCGTATGGTGCTCGCAGAGTGATGAACTCTTTGCCACCCCTTTAGATGTGGGTGGTGAAGAAAAAGAACTAATCTCTTCTGCAGGGTCAGGTCTCCAGACGTGCCTTAACGTTTGAAGAATTTGCTGGGGACCTGACAAAGTGCCTGAAAGGACGCAGGATAATCATGATGAAATGAACTTTCATTTCACACGTCCTCATACTGCTTATCTGAATATTGACTGATGAAATTCATCTGATGAACTTGATATCATATTCTTCACTGATGAAGTATATGAGATCGTAAGTTGTACTAATTCATCTGTAGGATGATCAACCCAAAGCCACTGAGTGGGTTCTCGATAGTGGATGTACAAATCACATGACTGGTGACAAGAATCTATTGATGGATGCTCCTATATCACCGTCACATCTGAAGCATATCATCTTTCTTGACAAAGGCAAAAGTCGTATTGGGTCTTGGTAAGGTTGCTATCTCTAAGGACATGCACATGGACAAAGTCATGCTTGTTGAGCCCTTAGGATATAACCTCATGTCGGGCCTCAATGCTTTGTGATCTTGATATGGTTGTTATCTTTGGCAAGTATCGTTGTGTTGTGATTATGGAAGTCGACAATTCCAAAGTCTTGAAGGCTTTAGGAGAGGAGACTTGTATATTGTTGACTTCTCCACAGACCACAACCAGCCGTGTGCCTACTTGCAAAAGCTTCGTAAGGCTGGCTATGGCATCGACGACTTGGTCACGCAGCATGAGGAATTTGCACTGCGCTTGCGAAGAAGAAGCATGTCATTGGCATTGAGAATGTCAAATTCCTCAAGGATCACTTATGCGAACTGTGAAGCTGGAAAAATGACCAAGGCCAAGCATCCAGTGAAGACTATCATGACCACTACTACGCCTTCGAATTACTTCACATGGACCTCTTTGGTCCCAATCATTACTCAGCTGTCGTTAATGATGCATCTCTATATGGCTTTGTTATCGTTGATGATTACTCTCGTTACACATGGGTACACATTGTTACTTACAAAAATCAAGTGCAGGAAGTCTTCAAACAATTTTCCTCGAGGGCTTCAACTAACTTTGGTGTGAAGATCAAGCACATCAGGAGTGACAATGGAACTGAGTTCAAGAATTCCGGTCTTGATGACTATCTTGATGAACTTGGTATTACTCATGAGTTATCTGCTCCTTATACTCCTCAACAGAATGGCGTCGTGGAGCGCAAGAACAGAACTCTTGTTGAGATGGCTCGCACTACGCTTGATGAATACAAGACGCCTCGTCGCTTTTTGGATTGAAGCAATCGACACTGCGTGCCACATCATCAACAGTATATCTTCACAAATTCTTCAAGAAGACTGCCTATGAACTCCTCAACGACAAGAAACCTAATGTAAGTTATTTCAAAGTCTTGATTGCTAAATGCTGGATTAGAGATCCTCACCACAACTCTAAATTTGCACCGAAAGCACATGAAGGTTTTATGCTTGGTTACGGAAAGGACTCACACACCTACAGAGTCTTCAACATCGCTCTTCACAAGATTGTTGACACTGTAGATGTGCGGTTTGATGAAACTAATGGCTCACAAAGAGAGGACCTACCTTATGTGTTAGATGAACCAGCACCTGAGGATTCTATCAGGTTCAAGGCAACTAAGGATGTCATTCCTACTGAAGAAACTGCTGAAGAATTCATTTCTGCACGCGAAGAACGTCGAGCTGAGGCACCTGAAGATAATGCTGAAGAAAATGGTGCTGAGGAAAATGATCAAATTCCTCGACGACAACCGGCTCATCCTCGCGTTGCAAAAGAAGTGCAAGTGGAGAAGATCATCGATGACATTAAAGCGCCAGGTCCTCTCACACGCTCAAAAGCTTCACATTTATCTAACTTTTGTGGGCATTATGCTTTTGTCTCTATCACAGAGCCCACTAAGGTAGATGAAGCATTTATGGAGCCGGAGTGGATTCAGGCCATGCAAGAAGAATTACTTCAGTTCGAGCTCAACAATGTCTGGGAACTGGTCAAACGTCCAGATCCTCGCAAGCATAATATCATTGGCACAAAGTGGATCTACTGCAACAAGCAAGATGAAAATGGTCTTGTGGTGAGGAATAAGGCACGACTAGTAGCTCAAGGCTACATGCAGGTTGAAGGAATTGATTTCGATGAAACTTTTGCACCTGTCACTAGACTTGAGTCTATTCGCATATTAATCGCCTATACTAACCATCACAATATCACTTTATATCAAATGGATGTGAAAAGTGCATTCCTCAATGGTAAGCTTAAGGAAGAAGTATATGTTGCTCAACCCCCAGGTTTTGAAGATCCAAAGAATCCTGACAAAGTCTTCAGACTCAATAAGGCCCTCTATGGCCTCAAGCAAGCCCCTCGGGCGTGGTATGATACATTGAAGGAATTCTTTGTGAAGAATGGCTTCACACCCGGTTCACTTGACCCTACTCTCTTTACTAAATCTTATGATGGTGAACTGTTTGTGTGCCAAATATATGTTGATGATATTATCTTTGGCTGTACTGACCAACGTTATAGTGATGAATTTGCCTATATGATGAGTGAAGAATATCAAATGTCTATGATGGGAGAGTTGAAATTCTTCTTATGTCTTCAAATTCACAACAACACAATGGCATATTCATATCTCAGAGAAATACCTCAAAGATGTCACGAAGAAATTAGGCATGCTTGAGGATTGCAAAGGCGTCAAAATTCCTATGCCCACAAATGGCCATCTATGCACCGATGAAAATGGTATTGACTTGATCACAAGGTATACCGCTCCATGATTGGTTCTTTATTGTACTTATGTACATCTAGGCCAGATATAATGCTTAGTGTTTGCATGTGTGCCCGATTTCAAGCTACACCAAGGAATCACACCATAAGGCTGTGAAGCATATTCTTCGATATCTAGCTCACACACCAACACTAGGATTATGGTACCCCAAGGGCTCTACTTTTGATCTCATTGGATATTCTGACTCGACTATGCTGGTGATCGTGTGGACCGCAAGTCAACATCTGGTACTTGTCATTTTCTCGGACGATCTTTGGTCCATTGGTCCTCGAAGAAACAGAATGCGTATCACTTCATCTGCGGAAGCTGAATACATTGCTGCTGGCTCGGGTTGTGCTCAATTGCTATGGATGAAGCAAACTCTCAAGGACTACGGCATCAACGTGAAGAATGTGCCTCTCTATTGTGACAATGAGAGTGCCATCAAGATTGCACACAACCCAGTTCAGCACTCGAAGACAAAGCATATTCAAATTCGTCATCATTTTCTTCGTGATCATGTGTTGAAGGGCGACATCTCCATCGAGCACGTGAAGATCAAGAACAGCTAGCTGATATCTTCACTAAGCCCTTGGATGAGAAGAGATTTAGCAAGTTGCGGTGTGAGCTAAATATCTTAGAATCTTCGAACGTTCTTTGAAAAGGACACACATCCTGACACTTATGCAAAATTGATGACTTAGATGTGCAACACATGAAGAAATGTTTTTCTTCAATCAATGAAGAATAACACTCTAAGTGTGAAGAAATTAATGAAGAATTTGATTCTCGAGAACCCTCGACAATTGTATGCTGTGTCTGAAATCATCATTCTTATCTGATTGGGACACGCCACCACCAAAGTTGAAAATCCTCAATTTGAGTTTTTCCTCAGTTTTGAAATTCTTCAGTTTTCAAATTCTTCAACTTTGCAAAATCTTCACTGTTTCCGTCGTCTTTCTTCATTGGCTATATATATGTATGGGTTTATGTCCTCTACAGCATTCACTTATGGCTATTTCTTCAAGTCGCTTTTTCTCCTAAGTGAATGTGATCAGACCCTTCCCCCTCTATGCTATACTCAACCCAATCCATTCTCAAATTCTTCATGTGCGTTCTATTTTGAAACTCGTTCAAAATCTTCACTGTGTCCTGACAGCTGAAGAAATTGCGAACGAAACTTTAAAACTGATCTTATCCAAACTTTCGGTTTTGCCGCTCAAACCGTTCCGCATCCCACGATGCATTATTTTATTCACCCACGATCGTACACGATCTCCACTACACAATACGTGGGTGACACATGTCGTGAGAAGGGAAATAGTCAGGGGCATGTTCGTCCTAAATCTTCGGGCGATCCGTTTTTCACCGTGTCTATAAATACCCCTCTCCCCTTCCTCACTCCTTTTACTCTGCTCGACATCTCTCTCCTGCTCGAGCTCCTCAAACCCTAGCGCCGCCGCTACTCCATCGTCGCCGGTGAGGAAAAGCTTCACTGCCTCGACCTGCGTCGCCCGACGTACTCAGCGCCGACTTGAAAATCCTCACTCCGCCGCCGCCGTAGCTATCTTCCTCCGCCAAGTTAGGGCGCGGAACATCTGAATGGACGAACTTCCCAACTGTTCTTCTCAGTTCGTCGTGTTCTTCACTTCGGGTAATTAAAAGTTACTTTTATTACTCGCTTTTATTCTCAAACCTTCTTGAAAATCTTCAAAGGTGTTTATTCTTCAAATCCTCACTCATATGAACACCTCAAATCTCTTGATTCGTTTCTCTAAGCAATGATTTTCTTCAAGATTCCTCAATTGTGTGGATCCTCGATCTATACAACTCTGGAACCTAAGACAAAGAACGCTTAGTGAAATTCTTCAAGGCTCATCTGGTCAAAATCCTCAAAACTTGTTCTTTAAAAAAAAACCTTCTGAGAACACATATGACCTCTCCAAATTCCTCGCAACTATACTCTGTTCACAGGTACACATGTCCATTCTTTGAATCACTAGGTTCTCATCAACTTAACTCATTTGCAGCGTTCCTCGAAGAAAAACTGCATACTTCTTCAGAGAACTCAATTGTTCAAATTCCTCAAGCTGAAGAACATGGCGACGGTAAGAAGCCACGAAAGGAGGAAAGAAACACGAGGTTATGACTGCGTTGGAAATCCACGAGGAAATCTATCGACTCATCGCACACCGGATGAAGAAAACAAAAATCAACGCAAGGTGCGTATTCAGAAGATTGAACGGAGATGGGCACGGGAATGGAGGGAATACAGATATGTAACTCCTAAGTACATGAAGAAATTCGCTCTCAATCCTCCATGCCCAAGAGCTCCTTTGGCACCTGGCCAAGTAGCTGATCCTACAAGCATCAAACGAGGTGAGGACTTTCCTGATGAATGGGCTAAGCGCCAAGCAAAATTGGCAAAACAAGCCAAGGAGGCAGTGAAGAAATTCAATGAGGATTCTGCCATTGCTCATCGCCATCGAGGTCTCGGTCAAACCGAGGAAATCCATGCGAAAGAAGCCTGCTCATAAGCCAAGTGCTTCACCATCTGCGCCCTCACGGCCAAGTTCCTCAGCAGCACCCTCCAAGCAAATTCCTCACACTGCTGCTGCTCCATCAAAGTCCTCAACAGCTCCTTCAAAGTCTTCAGTCCCTGTGCACCTGGCTACATGTCAAAGGACAGCTGGCTTCTCAATTGCCTCAGGCGTCTCTGCAAGTTCCTCAGCAGCTCCCATTTCTTCATCTGGCCCGACTCAGTTGAAGACCAAAGCAACAGCTGGACGAGGTCCTCGGCCTAGCCCAAAGAAGAAACAGGTTGCATTCCATGTGCCTTCTGATGATGAAGCATCTGATGATGAACTTGCGGAAATCATCAGAGACCGTCAAGAAAAGGCTGCTAGAGCCAAAGGTACATTTGTGCCACTGCTGTTGGATCCGAAGAAAGTCCTCGACTATATTGATCTCTGGCACAAGGATCCCAACACACCTATGCCTGACTTTCATCTGACACCTGGACAAAGTCATATGTTGACTCACTTCATCGCTGAAGAAAAATGGAAGTTTGAGAAGGCTAGGGAAATCAAAAAGGCTCAATACAGGAAGGAGAAGTTCCTGAAGAAAAACGTTGTCAAGATGACACCTGAGGAGCTTCTCAAGGTCCAGACTGAAATTCAAGACCTCAGCAAAAACTTCGATTCCTATTATGCTGATTGGCAAGGAGCCAAGGTCAGATTTGTAAACCTGGCGAAGAAATTCACAAATGTTGCAGCCCTAGTGAAACATGAAATTCCTCAGGCTGAAGCCTCAGCCCAACCGACTGAAGAACATGCCAGCACAGCTGATGACGTTCAGCCTGCTGATGAAAATGCTAGTTCCAGGGCTGATGATCCCATTCCAAATTACCGAAGAAATTGCCGTGGCACCCACTAGTGGTGCGCTGAAGAAGCTGCTCAAGACAGAACCGCTGCATCGATTGCGCTGAAGAAAACTGAACCACATTCCTCGGCTCCTCCTGCGCCAACTCCAACTCCAATTCTTCCATCTGCCTCGATGTGAAGAAAACCAAGGCCTGCAGAACGAGCTGCTGTGAAGAAAAGGAAAGCATCAGCTGCGTCAGATTCTTCGGCTGCGAAGAAAATGAGGCCTATGACCAGCTCATACGAAAATCCAATTGATGCTATTCCAATTTCCTCCATACCATCAAAGGACGTTGTTCCTTTTGGAGAAGACTATGAGATCCCAATCGGATCTGATGAAGAACATCATTCTGCTTGCCCGTCGAGCAGGTTGATGAAGAAATTGAAGTGGATGCAATCCCTTCAACCCCGATCATTCCTCACCTATGCCTCGGTTCACATTTGAAGAGGCTGGTGTTGAGGAAATTGAAGATGAAGATGTGGATATTGGGTGCACCACACCAGTGATGAATGACGACTTTTGGGAAAGTCTGCATCCCAATACTGTTGGGGAACGTAGTAATTTCAAAAAATTTCCTACGCACACGCAAGACCATGGTGATGGCATAGCAACGAGAGGGGAGAGTGTATGTCCACGTACCCTCGTGATATGCAGCGAAGGCGTTATAACAACGGTTGATGTGATGTAGTCGTCGTCTTCACGATCCGACCGATCCAAGTACCGAGCGTCACGGCACCTCCGAAGTTCAAAGACACGCTCAAATTTCGATGACGATCCCGGGCTCCGATCCAGCAAAGCGTCGGGGATGAGTTCCGTCGACCTGACGGCGTGGTGGCGATGATGATGCTCCACCGACGCAGAAGCTTCGCCTAAGCTCCATAGCGATATGACTTCACTTCACGGCGCGAGGCTTCGCCTAAGCTCATGACGATATGACCGAAGTGGAATATGGTGGAGGGGGCACCGCACACGGCTAAGGAACGATCCGTAGATCAACTTGTGTGTCTTGGGGTGCCCCCTGCCCCTTATATAACGGAGCACGGGGCGGGGTGCGGCCAGCCCTAGGGCGGCGCGCCTGGAGGAGTCCTACTCCCACCGGGAGTTGGACTCCCCCCCCCTTTCCTAGTTGGATTAGGATTGGGGAGGGGGAAGAGGGAAGGCGCCGCCCCTCTCCTTGTCCTATTCGGACTAGAGGGGAGGGGCACGCCTACCCTGGCCGGCCCTTCCTCTTCTCCCTATGGCCCATCAAGGCCCATTGACCCCCGGGGTTCCAGTAACCCCGGTGTTAGGTAAAATCCTGTTTTCATCCGGAACCTTTCCAAGTCCAAACATAGGCTTCCAATATATCAATATTTATGTCTCGACCATTTCGAGACTCCTCGTCATGTCCGTGATCACATCCGGGACTCGAACAACCTTCGTACATCAAAACTTATAAACTCATAATAAAGCTGTCATCGAAGCGTGTAAGCGTCACGGACCCTACGGGTTCGAGAACTATGTAGACATGACCTAGAACCATTCTCGGTCAATAACCAATAGCGGAACCTGGATGCCCATATTGGTTCCAACATATTCTACGAAGATCTTTATCGGTCAAACCGCATAACGACATACGTTGTTCCCTTTGTCATCGGTATGTTACTTACCCGAGATTCGATCATCGGTATCCAATACCTAGTTCAATCTCGTTACCGGCAAGTCTCTTTACTCGTTCCGTAATACATCATCTTACAACTAACTTATTAGTTACAATGCTTGCAAGGCTTATGTGATGTGTATTACCGAGAGGGCCCAGAGATACCTCTCCGACAATCGGAGTGACAAAACCTAATCTCGAAATACGCCAACCCAACATGTACCTTTGGAGACACCTGTAGTACTCCTTTATAATCACCCGATTCGTTGTGACGTTTGGTAGTACCTAAAGTGTTCCTCCGTAAACGGAGTTGCATAATCTCATAGTTACGGGAACATGTATAGGTCATGAAGAAAGCAATAGCAATATACTAAAGCGATCAAGTGCTAAGCTAACGGAATGGGTCATGTCAATCACATCATTCTCCTAATGATGTGATCCCATTAATCAAATGACAACACATGTCTATGGTTAGGAAACATAACCATCTTTGATTAATGAGCTAGTCTAGTAGAGGCATACTAGTGACTATCTGTTTGTCTATGTATTCACACATGTATTATGTTTCCGGTTAATACAATTCTAGCATGAATAATAAATATTTATCATGATATAAGGAAATAAATAATAACTTTATTATTGCCTCTAGGGCATATTTCCTTCAGTCTCCCACTTGCACTAGAGTCAATAATCTAGATTATACAAGAATGATTCTAACACCCATGGAGTCTTGGTGCTGATCATGTTTTGCTCGTGGAAGAGGCTTAGTCAACGGGTCCGCAACATTCAGATCCGTATGTATTTTGCAAATCTCTATGTCTCCCACTTGGACTTGGTCCCGAATGGAATTGAAGCGTCTCTTGATATGCTTGGTCCTCTTGTGAAATCTGGATTCCTTTGCCAAGGCAATTGCACCAGATTGTCACGAAGATCTTCATTGGTCCCGATGCACTAGGTATGACACCTAGATCGAAATGAACTCTTTCATCCAGACTCCTTCATTTGCTGCTTCCGAAGAAGCTATGTACTCCGCTTCACATGTAGATCCCATAGCGACACTTTGTTTAGAACTGCACCAACCGACAGCTCCACCGTTTAATAAAAACACGTATCCGGTTTGCGATTTAGAATCGTCCGGATCAGTGTCAAAGCTTGCATCGACGTAACCATTTACGACTAGCTCTTTGTCACCTCCATATACGAGAAACATATCCTTAGTCCTTTTCGTGTATTTCGGGATGTTCTTGACGCTGTCGATGATCCACTCCTGGATTACTTTGGTACCTTCCTGCCAAGCTTCTGCTAAGCATACGTCAGTCTGGTACACAGCATTGCATACATGATAGAGCCTATGGCTGAAGCATAGGGAACATCTTTCATTTTCTCTCTATCTTCTGCTGTGGTCGGGCATTGAGTCGACTCAATCTTACACCTTATGTCTGAGGTAAGAATCATTTCTTTGCCTGATCCATTTTGAACTTTTTCAAAACTTTATCAAGGTATGTGCTTTGTGAAAGTCCAATTAAGTGTCTTGATCTATCTCTATAGATCTTGATGCCCAATATGTAAGCAGCTTCACCGAGGTCTTTCATTGAAAACTTTTATTCAAGTATCCTTTTATGCTATCCAGAAATTCTATATCATTTCCAATCAATAATATGTCGTCCACATATAATATCGTAAATGCTACTGAGCTCCCACTCACTTTCTTGTAAATACAGGCTTCTCCAAAAGTCTGTATAAAACCATATGCTTTGATCACACTATCAAAGCGTTTATTCCAACTCCGAGAGGCTTGCACTGCACCATAAATTGATCGCTGGAGCTTGCATACTTTGTTAGCACCCTTTGGATCAACAAAACCTTCTGGTTGCATCATATACAACTCTTCTTCTAGAAATCCATTCAAGAATGCAGTTTTCACATCCATTTGCCAAATTTCATAATCATAAAATCGGCAATTGCTAACATGATTCGGACAGACTTAAGCATCGCTACGGGTGAGAAAGTCTCATCGTAGTCGACCCCTTGAACTTGTCGAAAACCTTTCGCAACAAGTCGAGCTTTATAGACAGTTACATTACCATCAGCATCAGTCTTCTTCTTAAAGATCCATTTATTCTCAATGGCTTGCCGATCATCGGGCAAGTCAACCAAAGTCCATACTTTGTTTTCATACATGGATCCCATCTCAGATTTCATGGCTTCTAGCCATTTTGCGGAATCTGGGCTCACCATCGCTTCTTCATAGTTTGTAGGTTCGCCATGGTCAAGTAACATGACTTCCAGAATAGGATTACCGTACCACTCTGGTGCGTATTTTACTCTGGTTGACCTACGTAGTTTAGTAGTAACTTGATCTGAAGCTTCATGATCAACATCATTAGTTTCCTCACTAATTGGTGTAGTTGTCACAGGAACCGTTTCTTGTGATGAACTACCTTCCAATAAGGGAGCAGATACAGTTATCTCATCAAGTTCTACTTTCCTCCCACTCACTTCTTTCGAGAGAAACTCTTTTTCTAGAAAGGATCCGAATTTAGCAATGAAAATCTTGCCTTCAGATCTGTGATAGAAGGTGTACCCAACAGTCTCCTTTGGGTATCCTATGAAGACACATTTCTCCGATTTGGGTTCGAGCTTATCTGGCTGAAGTTTCTTCACATAAGCATCGAAGCCCCAAACTTTAAGAAACGACAACTTTGGTTTCTTGCCAAACCACAGTTCATAAGGTGTCATCTCAACGGAGTTTGATGGTGCCCTATTTAACGTGAATGCGGCCGTCTCTAAAGCATATCCCCAAAACGATAGCTGTAAATCAGTAAGAGACATCATAGATCGCACCATATCAAGTAAAGTACGATTACGACGTTCGGACACACCATTTCTCTGTGGTGTTCCGGGTGGCGTGAGTTGCGAAACTATTCCGCATTGTTTTAAATGTAAACCAAACTCGTAACTCAAATGTAACATCCCAAATTTCCTATTTGGAATGTTTTACAATTATAGCTAAGCATCTATGCATTCTGTTTGAATTTGAGTGCCATTTGAAGTTTCAGAAGAAATTGAGTTTTGAAATTTGAATTCAAACTTTGGCAAGTGGGAATCATTTCAAAAACTATGCCTGATAAATACTTGAGCAAAAGTATGAGAGGAGTAAACATGACACTCCAAAAATATCAGAGGAAAATAATGCCAAAAGTTTTGAATTCAAACTTGAGATTCATTTGAATTTGAAAAATGAATTTTTATAAAGTTTGGATTTTGCCTTTGGAAAAATGTTCAAATGATAGGAATTTTTCCCCGATCATTTTGGTATATATATGTCCTATATAAAATATTTATATTTTATAAGTTATCTCTGTTTTTGTTTTTATTAAAAAATAAATTTAAAAAAGAAACCCCCCAGCGCCAGCCAAAGCATCGCCCAGCCAGCCGAGGCCACCCTTCCGCACTGCCCACCAGGCGGCCCGGAGGGCCACCAATGAGCCGCCCAACGGCCGAACCCCCCTCGCTCGAAACCTCTTCGGCTCGGTCGCCCGCACCGTTTCGCCCCTCCCCGCACCCCATTCCCCCCCTTGCCCCCTCGCCAGAACCCTTCCTCCCCTCACACGCGCTCGCCGGAGTCGAGCTCACCTCCGCCGCCATTCGCCTCGCCGCCGTCGCCCTAGACCTCCCCGAGACTCGTCGACTCCACCAGACCACCCCCAGGCCCGTCCACTTTTGGGAGCCCTCCGCCGCCCTCCCAAGCAGCCAGGAGGCGTCGGCCTTTTCGCCACCGAGCCGCCGCCGCCGTCCAAACTCCGGTGAGCCACCGGAGCTCTTCTCCCCCGTCCGATTCGTTTTGTGCGGCTAGGATTAGAACCCCCGAAGGGGTACGCGCCTTTAAATAAAACCCGGTTTTATTTTCGGTTCGTTACGGTTTAGTTTTAGTTAGGTTTTTTTTATTTAGCCCGGCCCGACTCGTTTAACCCTAGGCCCGTTTCAGTTATATTACGCTCAGTGCGTAGATTAGGCCCATTAGGCCATTTTTTCTTTATTTTCGTTTTTCTGTTTTAGCAGAATAGTTCCAGATTTGAAAAATTCATATCTTTTATTCTACTCAATATTTTTGAGTGATTCTTTTTTTGTTGGTTTGCCAATTTTCTATAGTTTCTGTAGAAAATATATTCAGCTATGTTAACATTATTTATAATTGCTTTAGTTTAGTTTTAGTCAGAATAGTAAATCTGCCATAAAATGAGTTAGAAAAATTATTTTTATATGATTATTTTTGTCCCAACTTTGTTTTGACATTACCTAACCATAGGAATTAATTTGGGCATTTTAGGATTAATAAAAAAATTAGTTTTAAGCAGAATCTTGTTAATCCTAATTAATTAACTAGCTACTGTTTTCCTATTATTTTAATTAGTAAATCAATTTATTTTTCACATGTGATTGATTATTCTAGGATAGTTTCTGTCACTTTATAGGATGAACTTTTATTTATAATAAATAAAACATTTAATTTTATTTTCTTAATAGAAATTGAATTAGGCCTAATAGGAGTTTTATAATAGCTTTTAAATTGATTCTTTTTGCTCCTAGTTGATTAATGCATTCTTTTATGTTAATTTAATAAAAACTCATGCTTAGGTTATGTTAGAATTTTTTTTGTTATATAAGACTATTTTTAGTTGTTGCTTGAAGTAGGAAAAACTTGAGTTGGTTTTTCTTTGAGTTTTCCCTTTGGGTTTTTGATTTTGTTTGTTTGGTGTGTTATGGTACTATGCTATTGTATTATGTGAACCTATGCTATATGCTTATTGTGATTATTGTTTGTCTCGGAAGAGTTTCCGGAGTGCGAAGCTTGCTACTACGAATCCCTAGCTTACGAGGATCATCAGCAAGGCAAGTCTTGATCATGTTATTTTCAATACCTATGATTTTGTGCATTAGAATTATACCACCCCACCATGCATGCAGTAGGTGAAATTTTGAAGTTTAATCTTGAGTAGTATCATGTGGTAGGATGAACCAATCCCCTTGTTACCATGACCCCGGGACGAAGTAGTTTATTTTGCTATGCTCGTTGACGGGTTTTGGTTGAGTGAAATTCATAAGAAAGATATGAGAGTCAATGATGATGACAACCCCATGAACTACAAAGGTCAAGATGGACTTCGAAATTCACTACTGGGTGGAGGACGGTTGACGGGCACCCTGGAGAACCCAGTGGTTGGCCGGGATGCATGGAGAAGTGCCATGACATCTTGCGGAAAGCTTCACCCAGCCACGAAGAGACGGATGGATGCCCTTTGACCGGAAGCTTACATGCAGCCGCAAGCCATTATGGGCTCTGGCTGGGTCAACCCTAGTAGTGACGCTGGCTGGACGGTACTACGAGATGTAGAAGAACGGTAGGATTGGATGGGTACGGCAGTAGCGGAAGAACTCTTTGGAAGACCCTGTTTCATTCGTCCGTCTTCAAACACCATGAAGTGCGAAGACTTAAAAGGAGGAATGATTCTTGCGGGTAAAGTCGCAAATCTCTGCGAGTTAAAGATCTAATCGATTAGCCGTGTCCCCGGTTACGGACAATTTGAGCCTCTGGAACTTGGAAGTATTCGGAAATCTCAACACTAAAACTAATAAATAAATTTGAGGGGTTATGACTTAATAATTTGGGAATGAGACATTGGTTGGTGGAACCATCTCAATAACTACCGACAATTAGTAGTAAATTGCAAGCAAGTCCACTGTAGTAGGGAAAAATTTGCTTTTCGCAAAATGATGAAACTTAGAGCCCCACAGCCAAAATGCATATAGTGTTAGTAACTTTATTATTGTTATTCTCTTCATGACTTGCCAGCTTATTCAAAAAGCTGACCTACACGGCTGCAACGTCTTATGTTGCGTAGATTTATTCGATCGGAGTGAGGCTACGCTCCGTGCTTGGCGATTGCCCTTTGGAGTCGGATGGACTCGCTTTATCTTCTACGCTTCCGCAGCATTAGTAGTTTATTTCTCATGAGTTGGCCTTGAGCCGAATTTATTCTCTTGTAATAAAGACTCTATACGAGGATCGTGTAATAAATTCAGGTGTGATTGAACTTTGATTATTTCATCGATGTACTGTGAGTACCAGCATGATCTTGGGATGGTACAGACACAGAGATTTGACCGATTTTGGGTCAGGTCGCTACATCAAATATTCTCCTCCACGATCAGATCGTAGAAATTTTATTTTCTTATTACGATGATTTTCTACTTCACTCTGAAATTCTTTGAACTTTTCAAATGTTTCAGATTTGTGTTTCATTAAGTAGATATACCCATATCTGCTCAAATCATCTGTGAAGGTGAGAAAATAACTTGATACCCGCCAAGGCGTGCCTCAACATTCATTGGACCACAAACATCGGTATGTATGATTTCCAACAAATCAGTTGCTCGCTCCATAGTTTTGAGAACGGCGTTTTAGTCATCTTGCCCATGAGGCATGGTTACAAGTACCAAGTGATTCATAATCAAGTGATTCCAAAATCCATCAAGATGGAGTTTCTTCATGCGTTTACACCGATATGACCCAAACGGCGGTGCCACAAATAAGTTGCATTATCATTATCAACTCTGCATCTTTTGGTTTCAACACTATGAATATGTGTATTACTACTATCGAGATTCAATAAAAATAGACCACTCTTCAAGGGTGCATGACCATAAAAGATATTATTCATATAAATAGAACAACCATTATTCTCTGTCTTAAATGAATAACCGTCTCGCATCAAACAAGATCCAGATATAATGTTCATGCTTAACGCGGCACCAAATAACAATTATTTAGGTCTAAAACTAATCCCGATGGTAGATGTAGAGGTAGCGTGCCGACCGCGATCACATCGACTTTGGAACCATTTCCCACGCATTGTCACCTCGTCCTTAGCCAATCTTCGCAATCCGTAGTTCCTGTTTGAGTTGCAAATATTAGCAATGTAACCAAGATCAAATACCCAGGTACTACTGCGAGTATTAGTAAGGTACACATCAATAACATGTATATCACATATACCTTTGATCACCTTGCCATCCTTCTTGTCCGCCAAATACTTGGGGCAGTTCCGCTTCCAGTGTCGATGGCTTGCGGTAAAACACTCGATTTCAGGCTTAGGTCCAGACTTGGGTTTCTTCTCTTGAGCAGCAACTTTCTTGCTGTTCTTTTGAAGTTCCTTCTTCTTTCCTTTGCCCTTTTCTTGAAACTAGTGGTTTTGTTGACCATCAACACTTGATGCTCTTTCTTGATTTCTACCTCCATGACTTTCGGCATTATGCGAAGAGCTCGGGAATTGTTTTGGTCATCCCTTGCATATTATAGTTCATCACGAAGCTCTTGTAGCTTGGTGGCGATGATTGGAGAATTACATCAATGACACTATCATCCGGAAGAGTAACTCCCGGTTGAATCAAGTGATTATTATACCCGGACATTTTGAGTATATGTTCACCTTGTAACTATTCTCCTCCATCTTGCAGCTATAGAACTTATTGGAGACTTCATATCTCTCAATCCGGGCATTTGCTTGAAATATTAACTTCAACTCCTGAAACATCTCATATGCTGTAACATCCCAAATTTCCTATTTGGAATGTTTTACAATTATAGCTAAGCATCTATGCATTCTGTTTGAATTTGAGTGCCATTTGAAGTTTCAGAAGATTTTGAGTTTTGGAATTTGAATTCAAACTTTGGCAAGTGGGAATCATTTCAAAAACTATGCCTGATAAATACTTGAGCAAAAGTATGAGAGGAGTAAACATGACACTCCAAAAATATCAGAGGAAAACAATGCCAAAAGTTTTGAATTCAAACTTGAGATTTATTTGAGTTTGAAAAAAAATGATTTTTCATAAACTTTGGATTTTGCCCCTGCAAAAATGTTCAAATGATAGGGAATATTCCCCTGATCATTTTGGTATATATATGTCCTATATAAAATATTTATAGTTTATATTTTATCTCTGTTTTGTTTTTCAAAAAATAAAAATTTTAAAAAAGAAAACCCACAGGCACCGGCCAGCCAACCAACCAGCCAGCCAACCCAGGCTGAGCTAGGCCAGTGAGCCCGGCCGAGCCGGCCCGCACCGACCGCACCCCCACCTCGCCTGGATTTCCGGCTCGGTCGACCGGCGAGACCGCACTTCCCCCGCACCCGGACGGGTGGGCCACCACCGTCGTCAACCCCTCGCCTTTTCGCCCGGCGCCGCCGCCGCTGCCGGATCCCGACGGATCCGGATCCGATCCTCCCGATTCACCCCCGCCCAAGGTGAGGCCCCTGCCTATATAAGCCCCTCCCGCACCCCATTCCCCTTGCCCCTCGCCGAACCTCTCCTCTCTCCTCACACGCCATGCGGACTTGCCGAAACGCCGCGCCGCCATTTGCCTCGCCGTCGCCGCCCTAGCCCTCCCGAGCTCCACCCACTCCACAGACCACCCCCTCGTCGCCCCGCACCGCCGGAGCCTCCGCCGACCTCCCCGACGACCGGAGAGGCCAACGCACTCGCCGCCCGAGCCTCCGCCGCCGTCGAACGCCGGTGAGTCGCCGGAGCTTCCCTCCCCCGTCCGATCCCAATCCTACGGCTAGGATTAGAACCCCCGAAGGGGTACGCGCTTTTAAATAAAACCGGGTTTTTACCCCGGTTCGTTTCGGTTTAATTTTTTTGTTAGGTTTTATTTTTAGTACCGGCCCGACTCGTTTAACCCTAGGGCCCATTTAGTTATGTTACGTGCAGTGCGTTAGTTAGGCCCATTTAGTCATTTTTCTTAATTTTCGTTTTTCTGTTTTAACAGAATAGTTTCAGATTTGAAAAATTCATATCTTTTATTCTACTTAATATTTTTGAGTGATTCCTTTTTTGTTGGTTTGCAAATTTTCTATAGTTTATGTAGAAAATATTATTAGCTATGTTAAAATTAATTAAAATTGCTTTATTTTAGATTTACTCAGAATAGTAAATCTGCCATAAAATGAGTTAGGAAAATTATTTTTATATGATTCTTTTTGTCCCAAATTTGTTTTGACATTACCTAACCGTAGGAATTAATTTGGGTAATTTAGGATTAATAAAAAATAGTTTCTAGCAGAATCTTGTTATTCTTAATTAATTAACTAGCTACTGTTTTCCTATTATTTAATTAACAAATAAATTTATTTTTCACATGTGATTGATTATTCTAGGATAGTTTCTGTCACTTTATAGGATGAACTTTTATTTATAATAAATAAAACTTTTATTTTAATTTTCTTAATAGAAATTGAATTAGGCCTAATAGGAGTTTCATAATAGATTTTAAGTTAATTCTTTTTGCTCCTAGTTGCTTAATGCATTCTTTTCTGTTAAGTTAACAAAAACTCATGCTTAGGTCATGTTGAGAAAAATTTTGTTAGGTAAAACTATTTTTAGTTGTTGCTTGAAGTAGGAAAACTTTGAGTTGGATTTCTTGAGTTTTCTTTGGGTTTTTGATTTGTTTGTTTTGGTGTGTTATTTTGTTATTCTATTGTGTTATGTAGTCTTATGCTATATGCTTATTGTGATTATTGTTTGTCTCGGTAGAGTTTCCGGAGTGCGAAGCTTGCTACTACGAGTCCTTAGCTTACGAGGATCATCAGCAAGGCAAGTCTTTGATCATGTTAGTTTCAATACCTATGATTTTGTGCATTAGAAATTATACCACCCCACCATGCATGCAGTAGTTGAAATTAGAAGTTACAATCTTGAGTAGTATCATGTGGTAGGATGAACCAATTCCCCTTGTTACCATGACCGGGACGAAGTAGTTATTTTGCTATGCTCGTAGAAGGGTTTGGTTGAGTGAAATTCATAAGTAAGATGTGAGAGTCAATGATGATGACAACCCCATGAACTACAATGATCAAGATGGACTTCGAAATTCACTACTGGGTGGAGGGACGGTTGACGGGCACCTGGAGAACCCAGTGGTTGGCGGGATGCATGGAGAAGTGCCATGACATCTTGCGGAAAGCTTCACCCAGCCACGAAGAGGCGGATGGATGCCCCATTGACCGGAAGCTTACGTGCAGCCGCAAGCCATTATGGGCTCTGGTGGGTCAACCCTAGTTGTGACGCTGGCTGGGCCGGTACTACGAGATGTAGAAGAACGGTAGGATTGGATGGGTACGGCGGTGGCGGAAGAACTCTTTGGAAGACCCTGTTTCATTCATCCCGTCTTCAAACACCATGAAGTGCGAAGACTTAAAAGGAGGGAATGATTCTTGCGGGTAAAGTCATGAAACCTCTGCAGAGTTAAAGATCTAATCGATTAGCCGTGTCCCGATTACGGACAATTTGAGCCTCTGGAACTTGGAAGTATTCGGAAATCTCAACACTAAAACTAATAAATTAATTTGAGGGGTTATGACTTAATAATTTGGGAATGAGACATTGGTTGGTGGAACCATCTCAATAACTACCAACAATTTTGTAGTATTTGCAAGCAAGTCCACTGTAGTAGGGAAAAACTGCCTTTTCGCAAAATGATGAAACTTAGAGCCCCACAGCCAAAATGCATATAGTGTTAGAAATTTTTATTATTGTTATTCTCTTCATGACTTGCCAGCTTATTCAAAAATCTGACCTACACGGCTGCAACGTCTTATGTTGCAGAGATTTATTCCGATCAGGAGTGAGGCTACGCTCCGCGCTTGGCGATTGCCCTTTGAGTCGGATGGACTCGCTATTTAAATCTCACGCTTCAGCTTATTTAGTTTATTTCTCATGAGTTGGCCTTTGGCCGAATTTATTCTATTGTAATAAAGACTCTATATGAGAATCGTGTAATAAATTCAGGTGTGATTGAACTTTGATTATTTCATCAATGTACTGTGAGTACCAGCATGATCTTGGGATGGTACAGACACAGAGATTTGACCGATTTTGGGTCAGGTCGCTACAGAGATGGTATGGGATCAGTTCCAGCAGGCCTTCCGCACCGCTCATGTTTCAGCTGGTGCCATGAGTCTGAAGAAGCGTGAGTTCCGCAACTTACGCCCGAGAGAACCGTCTTGTGGCGCGATGCGTGGATGAGTTCAGCAAGTTAGCTCGCTATGCCCCGGATGATGTGGCCACAGATGCCGCAAAGCAGGAGAAATTTCTCGAGGGACTCAACGACGAGCTGAGTATGCAGCTTATTGTGGCTACCTTCACCAACTACCAGGAGCTGGTAGACAAGGCCGTGATACTTGAAGGCAAGCAGCAGCAGATTGAAAGCCACAAGTGGAAGTACAGCCAGGGGAAGCACAACTCAGGAGCTCAGCAGAAGCCCCGTTATGCACCATACTCAGGAGGGCACACCCATCATAACCATGGAGGCCATAACCATGGAGGAAATGGGAACAATCGCAACCAGGACAACAAGTCAGGCAATGGCCATGGCAATGGAAACTGTAATGGCAATCAGCATCGTCCTGCCCCGGCTCCGAAGGATCTGAGCCACATCACCTGCTTCAAGTGCCAGAAGACAGGGCACTATGCCACCGACTGCCCGGAGGCCAAGCAGAGGAATGGAAACGGCAATGGAAGCTCAGCGAAGAAGCCCAACCCGTTCCCTCGTGCTCAGGTGAACCACATTGACGTGGAGGACGTCTATGATCAGCCAAACACTGTGGTTGGTAAGTTTTTATTGAATTCACGTTCAGTATTAGTACTCTTTGATTCTGGTGCAACGCATTCATTCATATCAAGGGTAGTTGTGGAAAAGTACGGGTTGCCCACTAAAACCCTTAGAAGCCCCCTTCAGCGTCGATTCGCGAGAGGAGAAATGATGGCGAGCTTAGGCTGTCATGCAACCCTCAACATCGGAAATCATAAATTTCCCGCAGACCTCATAGTGTTGGAAACCCAGACCTTGGATGTAATCCTAGGCATGGATTGGTTGTGAAGTTTGAAGGGAACATAGATCGTGCCCGCAAGAAGTCGATTCTGCTCACCACCCCGGGCGAAGAGGATCAAGTATGTATCCGACGTAGCGGATGAAGAATCGGTGAATTCCCTCGGGGAGTTGTTCAGAGGAAGTGCCGATGGTGCAAGATTTTCCCGATGTGTTTCCGGAGGAATTACCAGAATGCCACGGACGGGGACATTGAATTTCTGATCGAGTTATTGCGGCTGGCCCCAATATCCAAGAGACCTTATCGGATGCCCCGAATGAGTTGAAAGAGATCAAGGACCAAATTAATGAGTTATTGGAGAAAGGATATATTGACCAAGCTCATCACCTTGGGGAGCCCAGTTCTTTTGGTAGAGAAGAAGGATGGAACCTTGAGGCTGGTTGTGGATTATCGTATGCGTTGAGCAAGTAACCATCAAGAACAAGTACCCTCTTGCCGATGATTAATGATCTGTTTGATCAGCTAGTTGGAGCCAAGGTATTCTCCAAGATCGATCTTCGATCGAGGATATCATCGATTGAAGATCCGTGAAAAGGATATACCCAAAACAGCATTCACCACCGGTATGGTTTATATGAGTATACCGTCATGTCATTTGGATTGACTAATGCTCCGCATACTTCATGAATTTGATGAACAAGGTATTTATGGAATATCTGGACAAGTTTGTCGTGGTGTTTATCGATGATATACTGATTTTCTCCAAGCGAGGAAGAGCATAAGGAACATTTGCGTCTAGTTACGGAGAAACTTGAGAACATCGGTTGTATGCCAAGTTCAGCAAATGTGAATTTTGGCTGAAGGAAGTTGGATTCCTCGGACATGTTATTTCAGGAGAAGGAATAGCGATTGATCCCGCCAAGGTTGAATCAGTCACCGATTGGCAGTCGCCCACCTCAGTCAAGGAGATCCGCAGTTTTCTCGGACTCGCAGGATATTATCGGAGGTTTATTGAGAACTTCTCGAAGATTGCCAAGCCCATGACTGAGCTGTTGAAGAAGGAAGCCCAGTATATTTGGACCGAGGATTGTGAAGCCAGTTTTCAGGAATTGAAGAAACGTTTGGTCACAGCCCCGATCTTGATTTTGCGGACATACACAAGGAATACCAGGTTTATTAGGCGCTTCTCGTCAAGGACTCGGAGGAGAAATGCAGGAAGGAAAAGTTGTAGCTTATGCCTCCAGACAGCTACGACCTCACGAGATGAATTATGCCACACATGATTTGGAGTTAGCAGCCGTAGTGCATGCACTCAAGACCTGGAGACATTTCCTCATCGGAAACCGTTGTGATGTTTACACAGATCACAAGAGCTTGAAGTATATTTTCACGCAGAAGAGTTGAACCTCGGTGAGAGGAGATGGCTAGAGTTGATAAAGGACTATGACATGAGATTGCATTACCACCCATGTAAGGATAATGTTGTAGCAGATGCTTTGAGCCGTAAGAGTTATGTGAATACTCTGACAGCAGGAGGATTACCCCGGGAGTTAGTCGATGACCTCAGAGATCTCTGTTTGGAGATAGTTCCGAGAGGATATGTGGCAACTCTGGAAGTACAGTCCACTTTGGCCGAAAGGATTCGTGAAGCCCAGAAGTCGGACAAGGAAATTGATGAGATAAAGCAAAAGATGAATGAAGGAAAAGCTAAAGGATTTCGTAAGGATGAACACGGAGCTATATGGTTCGAGGATCGTATTTATGTGCCCAATGATCCCGAACTCAGGAAGCTAATTCTTCAGGAGGCTCATGATTCACCGTACTCGATTCGCCCCGGTAACACCAAAATGTACCTGGATTTGAAGGAAAGTTTCTGGTGGACAGGTATGAAGAAAGATATTGCCAAGTACGTAGCAGTATGCGATGTTTGTCAACGAGTAAAGGCAGAACATCAGAAGCCAGCAGGGTTACTTCAACCTTTGCCGATTCCCGATTGGAAATGGGAAAAACTTGGAATGGATTTTATCACAGGATTACCCAGGACCCGTTCAGGTTATGATTCCATCTGGGTAGTGGTTGATCGTTTGACCAAGGTAGCTCACTTCATTCCCGTGAAGACTACCTATACCAGTGCTAAGTTGGCCAAGATATACATGACCAGGATCGTATGTCTGCATGGAGTTCGAGGAAAATCGTGTCGAGATAGAGGAACACAGTTTACCTCAAAGTTTTGGAAGCGATTGCATGAAACTTTGGAGTGCGAGGAATTGAATTCAAGACTTTTCATCCGCAGCAGATGGACGGACCGAGAGAGTCAATCAGATTACGGAGGACATGTTGAGAGCTTGTGTGCTAGACTATGGGTCTAGCTGGGATGATAATTTGCCATACGCAGAGTTCTCATACAACAACAGTTATCAATCCGATGCGAAGTTGGCCCCTTTCGAAGCTCTATACGGAAGGAGGTGCGAGAACACCATTCTTTGTGGGATAGTGTTGGAGATCGATCACTTTTCGGTTCCGATCTTATCGAGAGATTCAAGAGAAAGTCAAGCTGATTCGGGATAGACTCAAGATAGCTCGATCGAGACAGAAGAGTTATGCCGACGATGGCGCAAGGAAGTGACTTACGAAGCGGGAGACCGAGCATATCTTCGTGTGTCTCCACTTCGTGGAATCAAGAGGTTTGGTGTCAAAGGAAAGTTAGCACCCCGATTCATTGGCCCGTACAAAATCCTCAAACGTCGTGGAGAAGTTGCTTACAAGTTGGAATTGCCGGAAGGATTGTCCGGAGTTCATGATGTCTTCCATGTTTCTCAGCTGAAGAAGTGTCATGTCGACATGGCCGATATTCCGTTGAGAGACACAGTGCCCCTAGAGGCCATACAGCTTGACAGTGATATGACCTATAAGGAGAAACCCGTCCGAATTCTCGAGACTGCGACCAGATTCACCCGCAGCAAGGTCATCAAGTTTTGCAAGGTGCTGTGGAGTCACCACTCCGAGGAAGAAGCCACACAGGAGCGCCAAGAAGACCTTCTTGAGACCATCCGCACCTATTTGCTAGCCAACCCGAATCTCGAGGGCGAGATTCATCTTAAGGTGGGTAGGTTTGTAACATCCCAAATTTCCTATTTGGAATGTTTTATAATTATAGCTAAGCATCTATGCATTACTGTTTGAATTTGAGTGCCATTTGAAGTTTCGTAAGATTTTGAGTTTTGGAATTTGAATTCAAACTTTGGCAAGTGGGAATCATTTCAAAAACTATGCCTGATAAACACTTGAGCAAAAGTATGAGAGGAGTAAACATGACACTCCAAAAATATCAGAGGAAAACAATGCCAACAGTTTTGAATTCAAACTTGAGATTTATTTGAGTTTGAAAAAAATGAATTTTTAGAAACTTTGGATTTTGCCCCTGCAAAAATGTTCAAATGATAGGGAATATTCCCCTGATCATTTTGGTATATATATGTCCTATATAAAATATTTATAGTTTATATTTTATCTCTATTTTTGTTTTTCAAAAAATAAAAATTTAAAAAAAGAAAACCCCACAGGCACCGGC
The DNA here is from genome assembly GCA_021605145.1 of Aegilops bicornis. Classification (NCBI taxonomy): domain Eukaryota; kingdom Viridiplantae; phylum Streptophyta; class Magnoliopsida; order Poales; family Poaceae; genus Aegilops; species Aegilops bicornis. The sequence goes on from CM038671.1 coordinate 718,621,792, forward strand.
CAGCTAATAGCCAACCCAGCCAACCCAGCGGCCCACCGAGCCAGGCCAGCCGCCCAGCCCGGCCCGGCCGACCAACGCACCCCTCGCCCGATTCGCTTGGCTCGGTCGACCGACCGAGATCAAGACGCCCCCGCACCCGTGACGGGTGGGCCACCACCGTCGTCAACCCCTGCCGCGGGCTCCACGCCACCGCCATCGCGGATCCCAGCGGATCCGGGATCCGATCCCCCTCCCGATTCACCCCCCGCCCAAGGTGAGGCCCCCGCCTATATAAGCCCCCTCCCCGCACCCCAGTCCCCCCCTTGCCCCCTCGCCGGAACCTCTCCTCTCTGCTCACGCTCGCGGACTTGCGAACGCCGCCGCCGCCATTTGCCTGCCCGTCGCCGCCCTAGCCCTCCCGAGCTCCACCCACTCCACCAGACCACCCCTCGTGCCCCTTTCCCGGAAACCCTCCGCCGACCTCCCGGCGACCGGAGAGGCCAACGCACTCGCCGCCCGAGCCTCCGCCGCCGTCGAACGCCGGTGAGTCGCCGGAGCTTCCCTCCCCCGTCCGATCCCAATCCTACGGCTAGGATTAGAACCCCCAGAAGTCTGGCGCTTTAAATAAAACCGGGTTTTTACCCCGGTTCGTTTCGGTTTAATTTTTTTCTTAGGTTTGATTTTTAGTACCGGCCCGACTCTTTTAACCCTAGGGCCCATTTAGTTATGTTACGCGCAGTGCGTTAGTTAGGCCCATTTAGTCGTTTTTCTTAATTTTCGTTTTTCTGTTTTAACAGAATAGTTTCAGATTTGAAAAATTCATATCTTTTATTCTACTTAATATTTTGAGTGATTCCTTTTTGTTGGTTTGCAAATTTTCTATAGTTTATGTAGAAAATATTATTAGCTATGTTAAAATTAATTAAAATTGCTTTATTTTAGATTTACTCAGAATAGTAAATCTGCCATAAAATGAGTTAGGAAAATTATTTTTATATGATTCTTTTTGTCCCAAATTTGTTTTGACATTACCTAACCGTAGGAATTAATTTGGGTAATTTAGGATTAATAAAAAAATAGTTTCTAGCAGAATCTTGTTATTCTTAATTAATTAACTAGCTACTGTTTTCCTATTATTTAATTAACATATAAATTTATTTTTCACATGTGATTGATTATTCTAGGATAGTTTCTGTCACTTTATAGGATGAATTTTTATTTATAATAAATAAAACTTTTATTTTAATTTTCTTAATAGAAATTGAATTAGGCCTAATAGGAGTTTCATAATAGATTTTAAGTTAATTCTTTTTGCTCCTAGTTGCTTAATGCATTCTTTTCTGTTAAGTTAACAAAAACTCATGCTTAGGTCATGTTGAGAAAAATTTTGTTAGGTAAAACTATTTTTAGTTGTTGCTTGAAGTAGGAAAACTTTGAGTTGGATTTCTTGAGTTTTCTTTGGGTTTTTGATTTGTTTGTTTTGGTGTGTTATTTTGTTATTCTATTGTGTTATGTAGTCTTATGCTATATGCTTATTGTGATTATTGTTTGTCTCGGTAGAGTTTCCGGAGTGCGAAGCTTGCTACTACGAGTTCTTAGCTTACGAGGATCATCAGCAAGGCAAGTCTTTGATCATGTTATTTTCAATACCTATGATTTTGTGCATTAGAAATTATACCACCCCACCATGCATGCAGTAGTTGAAATTAGAAGTTACAATCTTGAGTAGTATCATGTGGTAGGATGAACCAATTCCCCTTGTTACCATGACCCCGGGACGAAGTAGTTATTTTGCTATGCTCGTAGAAGGGTTTGGTTGAGTGACATTCATAAGTAAGATGTGAGAGTCAATGATGATGACAACTCCATGAACTACAATGATCAAGATGGACTTCGAAATTCAGTACTGGGTGGAGGGGCGGTTGGCCGGGCACCACAGAACCCGGTGGTTGGCGGGATGCATGGAGAAGTGCCATGACATCTTCTTGGAAAGCTTCACCCAGCCACGAAGAGACGGATGGATGCCCCATTGACGGAAGCTTACTGTGCAGCCGCAAGCCATTATGGGCTCTGGCTGGGTCAACCCTAGTTGTGACTGGCTGGGCGGTACTACGAGATGTAGAAGAACGGTAGGATTGGATGGGTACCGGCGGTGGCGGAAGAACTCTTTGGAAGACCTGTTTCATTCATCCCGTCTTCAAACACCATGAAGTGCGAAGACTTAAAAGGAGGAATGATTCTTGCGGGTAAAGTCGCAAACCTCTGCAGAGTTAAAGATCTAATCGATTAGCCGTGTCCCCGATTCACGGACAATTTGAGCCTCTGGAACTTGGAAGTATTGAAATCTCAACACTAAAACTAATAAATTAATTTGAGGGGTTATGACTTAATAATTTGGGAATGAGACATTGGTTGGTGGAACCATCTCAATAACTACCAACAATTTTGTAGTATTTGCAAGCAAGTCCACTGTAGTAGGGAAAAACTGGCTTTTCGCAAAATGATGAAACTTAGAGCCCCACAGCCAAAATGCATATAGTGTTAGAAATTTTTATTATTGTTATTCTCTTCATGACTTGCCAGCTTATTAAATTCAGGTGTGATTGAACTTTGATTATTTCATCAATGTACTGTGAGTACCAGCATGATCTTGGGATGGTACAGACACAGAGATTTGACAGATTTTGGGTCAGGTCGCTACATATGCTCCATGATGTTCAAAAGGTCGTTGAAGACCCGGTTCTAAGCCGTAAAGCATGGCACACTGAACTATAGAGTAGTCATCAGCTTTGCTCTGCCAGACGTTCACAACTTCTGGCGTTGCTCTCTGACAGCACGGCACCCAACGGTGCTTCCGGGGCGTAATTCTTACAGGCAGCAATGAGGATAATCCTCAAGTTACAGACCCAGTCCGTGTAATTGCTACCATCATCATTCAACTTTGCTTTCTCAAGGAACGCATTAAAATTCAACGGAACAACAACACGAGCTATCTATCTACAGTAAACATAGACAAGCAAAAAATACTATCAGGTACTAAGTTCATGATAAATTTAAGTTTAATTAATCATATTAAAAACTCCCACTTAGACAGACATCTCTCTAGTTATCTAAGTGATTACGTGATCCAAATCAACTAAACCATGTCCGATCATCACGTGAGATGGAGTAGTTTCAATGGTGAACATCACTATGTTGATCATATCTACTATATGATTCACGTTCGACCTTCGGTCTCCGTGTTCCGAGGCCATATCTGTTATATGCTAGGCTCGTCAAGTTTAACCTGAGTATTCCGCGTGTGCAACTGTTTTGCACCCGTTGTATTTGAACGTAGAGCCTATCACACCCGATCATCACGTGGTGTCTCAAAGACGAAGAACTTTCATAGCGGTGCATACTCGGGAGAACACTTCTTGATAATTTTAGTGAGAGATCATCTTATAATGCTACCGTCAATCAAAGCAAGATAAGATGCATAAAGGATAAACATCACATGCAATCAATATAAGTGATATGATATGGTCATCATCATCTTGTGCTTGTGATCTCCATCTCTGAAGCACCGCCATGATCACCATCGTCACCGGCGCGACACCTTGATCTCCATCGTAGCATCGTTCTCGTCTCGCCAACTATTGCTTCTCGACTATCGCTACTGCTTATTGATAAAGTAAAGCAATTACATGGCGTTTGCATTTCATACAATAAGCGACAACCATATGGCTCACGCCAGTTGCCGATAACTCGGTTACAAAACATGATCATCTCATACAATAAAATATAGCATCACGTCTTGACCACATCACATCACAACATGCCCTGCAAAAACAAGTTAGACGTCATCTACTTTGTTGTTGCAAGTTTTACGTGGCTGCTATGGGCTGAGCAAGAACCGTTCTTACCTATGCATCAAAACCACAACGATAGTTTGTCAAGTTGGTGCTGTTTTAACCTTCGCAAGGACCCGGCGTAGCCACACTCGGTTCAACTAAAGTGAGAGAAAGCAGACACCCGCGGTCACCTTTAAGCAACTAGTGCTCGGCGGTGAAACCAGTCTCGCGTAAGCGTCTGGCGTAATGTCGGTCCGGGCCGCTTCATCTCACAATACCGCCCGAACCAAAGTATGACATGCTGGTAAGCGGTATGACTTATATCGCCCACAACTCACTTGTGTTCTACTCGTGCATATGACATCAACGCATAAAACCAGGCTCGGATGCCTTTGTTGGGGGAACGTGGTAATTTCAAAAAATTCCTACGCACACGCAAGACCATGGTGATGGCATAGCAACGAGAGGAGAATGTATGTCCACGTACCCTCGTGAGACCGAAAGCGAAGCGTTATAACAACGCGGTTGATGTAGTCGTGCGTCTTCACGATCCGACCGATCCAAGTACCGAACGTCACGGCACCTCCGAGTTCGACACGTTCAGCTCAATGACGATCCCGGGCTCCGATCCAGCAAAGCGTCGGGGATGAGTTCCGTCGACCTGACGACGGCGTGGTGGCGATGATGATGCTCCACCGACGCAGAAGCTTCGCCTAAGCTCGCGATGATATGACTTCACCGGCGCGAGGGCTTCGCCTAAGCTCCATGACGATATGACCAAGTGGAATATGGTGGAGGGGCACCGCACGGCTAAGGAACGATCCGTAGATCAACTTGTGTGTCATGGGGTGCCCCCCTGCCCCCATATATAAAGGAGCAAGGGGGGGTGCGGCCGGCCCTAGGGAGGCGCGCCTGGAGGAGTCCTACTCCCACCGGGAGTAGGACTCCCCCCCTTTCCTAGTTGGATTAGGTTTGGGGAGGGGGAAGAGGGAAGGGGGGCGCCGCCCCCCCTCTCCTTGTCCTATTCGGACTAGAGGGGGGGGCGCGGCCTGCCCTGGCCGGCCCTTCCTCTTCTCCCTATGGCCCATCAAGGCCCATTGACCCCCGGGGTTCCGTAACCCCGGTGTTCGGTAAAATCCTGTTTTCATCCGAACCTTTCCAAGTCCAAACATAGGCTTCCAATATATCAATCTTTATGTCTCGACCATTTCGAGACTCCTCGTCATGTCCGTGATCACATCCGGGACTCCGAACAACCTTCGGTACATCAAAACTTATAAACTCCTAATAAACTGTCATCGAAACATTTAAGCGTGCGGACCCTACGGGTTCGAGAACTATGTAGACATGACCTAGAACCATTCTTGGTCAATAACCAATAGCGGAACCTGGATGCCCATATTGGTTCCTACATATTCTACGAAGATCTTTGTCGGTCAAACCGCATAACGACTTACGTTGTTCCCTTTGTCATCGGTATGTTACTTACCCGAGATTCGATCGTCGGTATTCAATACCTAGTTCAATCTCGTTACCGGCAAGTCTCTTTACTCGTTCCGTAATACATCATCTTACAACTAACTTATTAGTTGCAATGCTTGCAAGGCTTATGTGATGTGTATTACCGAGAGGGCCCAGAGATACCTCTCCGACAATCGGAGTGACAAAACCTAATCTCGAAATACGCCAACCCAACATGTACCTTTGGAGACACCTGTAGTACTCCTTTATAATCACCCGATTACGTTGTGACGTTTGGTAGTACCCAAAGTGTTCCTCCGGTAAACGGGAGTTGCATAATCTCATAGTTACAGGAACATGTATAGGTCATGAAGAAAGCAATAGCAATATACTAATCGATCAAGTGCTAAGCTAACGGAACGGGTCATGTCAATCACATCATTCTCCTAATGATGTGATCCCATTAATCAAATGACAACACATGTCTATGGTTAGGAAACATAACCATCTTTGATTAATGAGCTAGTCTAGTAGAGGCATACTAGTGACTATCTGTTTGTCTATGTATTCACACGTGTATTATGTTTCCGGTTAATACAATTCTAGCATGAATAATAAACATTTATCATGGTATAAGGAAATAAATAATAACTTTATTATTGCCTCTAGGGCATATTTCCTTCAAATACTCCTCTCTTCACCCCGCTCCAACAAATTCCTCAGTCCCCTGCACAAACAGTCCAAATGGACTCTGAAGAAAATCAACCCACTGGTTCTGTGCATGAAGAAATTCCAGCCACTAGTGCTGATGAAACTGCTGCTGCTGATCCTCAGACTGCACCTGTTGAGGAACAAGAAATTCCTCAGCCTGAAGAACCTGAACTTGCGATTCCTGAGGTGGTGATGCAACTCACTGACACCCCTCTGCCCAAGCAAAAGAATCCGTTCTCAAGCAAGCAAAAGTTCAAGGCTGAAGATTTCTTTACCGAGCACGTGTTCTTCACTGACTATAATCCATATGATTCTGCTCGCATTAGGAAGAGGCGTTTTTGGACTGCTAGCCAAGCCAACTTCCATTCCTCAGTGCTCTTCAACAAGGATAAAATCTTCGATCATGCTCATATTCCTCATGTGGATATGGAGTCGCTGCCGAACTTTGAGCCATCCTCGGTGTTTTTCACGACGCAGACTTCTAAATTTCTGCACCGATATCTGTGGATCGAATGAAGAACTAATTCTTCAGTTTTATGCAACGCTGCACATCACCGGAGACGCTGAAGACGTGAACTCATGGGTCTTAGATTGGATGACTGAAAATACTCACTACAAGGCACCAGCAACTGAATTGCTTCGTGCCCTACCACTCAGTCCTCCACTTGATGGTGCACGTCGTATCTACAACGAACCAGAACTTTCAAATCACTATATGCAAGTGCTGATGAAGCCTTTGAAGCCAAGGCAGGCCCCAAGAACCAAATTCCTCGTCAAGGAATTATTATATGTGCCTCAGACTATCTATCGGATTCAGACGAAGACAATGAGTCCTATCAAAGGCCACGACTCGAACGATGAAGAAGTCGTTGGCATCATGAAGAATATGCTTTTCAACATCATCCATGGCGTTCCCGTCAACTTCCATGATTTCTTCATGAGGACTCTGGCAAACATTGCTATGTCACCATTTGAGCTGAAGCCTTATGCGCCTTGGATTATGAGATTCATCAGGACAAGGTCTTCACTCAATTATAAGGCTGATACTTTGAACCACTGCAGCTACTTGCCCCCGATTGAAGTCCTCAAACGGACATTTACCTCAGATGATGACAAGGGCAAGGCCGCTGCTGTGATCGATGAAGGCATTTGTCCATTGGATGGACAGTTTCGCAAAGCAGCATCCTACTCCACCAATGATGACTCTGCCACACATGACTCTGCCGCAAATACCTCAGTTAAGCAAAGTCCTCAAGCTACTGCACCCAAGGTGATGGCTGATCATGAGTTACTCCTCAGTCTTCATCAGAAGGTTGATCGTAATCATAAATGGGTCAAGCGTCAGTTTGGTACTTTTCTTCACAACATGACCTCAACAAACAATGCAGTGAAGAAAAACCACTACTACCTCCATGAAACCTTCAAACGCACTGGCTGTTCTTTCACATGTCTACAAAGTGAAGAAGAACTGACTTCAATGGGACTCAAGGAAGAATTTGACCGGTCTGCACCTCCTCGAAGAAATTCAAGAAGGTCAAAGTTCCTTCCTTGGTGGCCAGCTCCTATTCTTCATCTCGCGACACTGATGAAAATGAAGACTTGGAAGACACTGCGGCTGGTCCTACTTCAACAACCGACCCCAACAATGTCAAGGCGCTCCATCTTCAACTTGAAATTCTTCAGAGCGTTAGTCCTCGCCGATCCTTTTAGTCATTCGATGACAAAGGGGAGAAATTTGAGTTAGTCTTCAAGCGGGTCTAGTTTATTGCCTATATACGATAATTTATTCTTGTTAAGTTACAACTCGCTCTTCTTGAACCTTTTATTGGATCGAGTTGTAATCTTAAACCCGATGGTGCTTTGATACTTTTGATGCATTATGCTCTTGCACTATGCTCACGATTCTCTTGAGCTCCTTGAAAATCTTCATAGCAAATCGATTTGGGCTCTGATACTCTTGATGCGTTACTTTGCATAACATCAAGCGCCATATTTCATCATGCATTTCAAATTCTTCATAATATATGTTAAATGCGTGTATGAATTACAAGATATAGGGGGAGATCTCCATGATTCAATTCTTCAAATGTGCATTGCCTCAAAAGCAAATTCCTCACTATGCACATCTTCGTGGGGAGTTCTTCTATATCTTGCAATCAAATCCCTCATTATCGATTTACACTTCATATGTCTATCCCCGTTGAAAACTTAACCTATATTGTCATCAATCACCAAAAAAGGGGAGATTGTAAGTGCATCTAGTGCCCCTTAGTGATTTTGGTGTATTGAAGACTTATAGGTTAAGGAACTAATGCGTTTGTGAGTGTACACAGGTCTATAAGTCTATGAGGAGTTTGATATTTACAGAGAAAGTCGACCCCTAAAAATGAAGTTCTTCAATTGAAGACTTTGATATTCTGAAGACTTTGAAAGTGAAGAAATTGGTGTGACCTTGAAGACTTGGTATTCATTTGAGGAACATGAAGCGTGAAGACTTTTGTTTTCGTAGTTTCGCTTTTTCTCTTTCTTGAGTCATAGGAAACACCGTCTCAAGTTAAAGGGGTCGAGGAAATACTAAGGAAAAATTTCCATGTGATGCTCAACTCAAAATCTTACACCTACCAATCCCTTCGAGTGAAGCCTTTGGAAATCTCATACAGTTCACCAATTTCTTCAAAGAATGAGACGAAGTTCTTCCGTCACGAGGAATTTGTTCTGACCGAGGAGTTAGGAATTCGCCAAAGTCGGATTACCTACACAAAGGAGGAACATGATAGCCCCGAGGAATTTGATATCCAAATTTCCGACCGTTCTTTGTCTTCTTGGCCACCTGTCCCAAAATATCTTATCCACCTAACGGTCATATCATTGAAGGGCATTTATGTCTTATCATGTCGAGCTGCTCCCTAGGCTATAAATAGCCGCCCCCCTACCACAACTAGCTTGTTGGCTGCTCCGAGAGAACTTGACACTTGTCATTTGAGAGCAACCCATCCTCGAATACTTTGAGCGAAAATCATCAAGTGAGGAAAAACCCAAAACCAAACCCTACAAACCCAAAGTGATTGAGCATCATCAAGAAATTGATCCTGCGTGGATCCGACGCTTGTTACCTTTGAAGACCGTGCTTCTTCCAGACGGTTAGGCGTCAGGGTCTAGAGCATCCAAGAGGAATTGTGGATCGCCGAGTGACCAAGTCTATGAAGGTTTGGAAGTCGCCTGAAGACTTACCACGAGTGATTGGACGAGGTCTGTGTGACCTTAGTTCAAGGAGAATACGGTGAGGACTTGGTGTCCTGAGCTGCGTGCTCAGCGATCGGGTGTCCGGACTGTGTGTCCTCGAAGTTTAAATACTCAGCCGCTCCAACCGTGACGTACAACCGAGACAAAGCGGTTGGAACTGGTCTACCAAATCATTGTCTTCACCAACCTAATCGGGTTCTATTTCCTCAACCCTTTCATTTCCTCATTCTGTGTTGAGTGTTTGTTCATATCTGTGTTTGAAGACTTTGACCAAGACTTTCTCAATTTCCTCAGTTCAATTTCTTCACCGCATTTGTCTTCATCTTGAGTTATCCTGTGATTACGTTTTACAGACTCTGTGATTGTCTTCATTTTATCATAATGACTATGCGTGTATTCTGTTATGCTTACTTACGAGTACTTATTCATTGCAAGTAGTTCTTCGCTAAGGAATTTCCTCACCAGCAAATTCCTCAGTGAAGAATTCATAAAAATCGCCTATTCACCCCCCCTCTAGTCGATATAACGCACTTTCATGTGTGGTTAGTTCGTAGTTACCGGTGCGGGTTGCAGGTGTTAGCAGAATAAGACGTTTCGGTGATATATATATATATATATATATATATATATATATATATATATATATATATCTGTGTGTGTGTGTGTGTGTGTGTACGGTCGCGCTAAACTAAGCGTGCGCGCAAACATCTAATCCTACGCGCCGGTCTCGGTGAGCCGCTCGGGCTGGGCGCAGCCACACATCCGCCATACTAGAGAAAATGAGGGTAAAAGCAAGTGGCAAATATCGTAACAGGTCTAATTTTTGTTACCCTCCCTTGCGCCCCACCCCTGCGCGGCATCTCCGTTTGCTAATTAATCAGAGTAAAAAAACAGTGTATATGGTAACGAGATAAATGCTTTACGGATTCCACGCGTCGCACTAAGAGCCACGCCTCCTGCCACTAAACTGTAAAAGTACTAGCATATAGGGTAATGGAATTGAAAGGCTGCCACAGATACCACTACTAGGTCCTCTAATGGTAAATGAAAGATCATCTAGTAATTGGTTTATCATATATCAAAAGTAGCATAACCATGCATAGTGCATGTTAGTAAAAAGTGAAGAAACCTCGTAAAAGAGAACACTGATGATAATAGACATCACTACATTACTATGTTCACTTCCGTCTGTTACTACATTCCATTAACTCATTAGTACATGCAAATTTTCCTAATCGTGCACAGCTACGTTATGCAGAAATTATGTGGAGAGGCCCAATGAACATGGTCCATTACTACATTCCATGAACTCGTTACAATGGATTTTTCTCCCATGCTTTAGCAAATGAAGGTAAAAACACTAGTGATTATAGTAACAAATTTAATTTTCATTACTACAGCCACACGACTCATGATGGTAATAGACATCAGAACATTACTATGTTCCCTTCACCCTGTTACTACATTCCATTAACTCATTACTACATGTGAATTTTCCTAATCGTGGATAGTTAGATTTATGCCGAGAGGTGTAATGAAAGGATCCATTACTACATTCCATTAACACATTACGATGGATTTATGGCCCATGCTTTTGCAAATGAAGGTAAGCATACTGGTGAATATAATAACACATTTAATTTCTGTTACTACAGCCATGCGAGTCACCCCCGCCCCACATGTCTATTTCCCTTACTATGTCTCGTTAATATATTACGATATATATATATATATATATATATATATATATATATATATATATATGACAAATTTTATCTACAAGCAGTGGTAGTTATTACCGCTTTCTTTGGCCTTCACGTGTCCCCGTTAATAGCAGCGAGGCAACTGGGTGCGTTGGGGGTAGCGAACATGGGCAGGACCCTATAACCCGCTAGCAGCCGTACCTAATTAGGCCAATGAAAAAAATATTTTTTAGGGATAATGGAATCCCTGATGGGACGGTACGTCCAAGTTTTCAAGTAATCACGGGTGAAGCCGGCAATAAAAGGGCGCGCAGGATTAGCTAACGACCGGCTAATTTGTTGGTTGCATGCACCACACCTTTCTCTCTCTCTTTTTTTTTGTGTGGAAGGCATGCACCGTATCTCACAAGATGGATAAGTATGAGTTAGTTTTTTTATGTGTTAGCTAGGTTGGCAAAACTACTGCATGGCCTCACAAAATATTCTATCTACCTCGATCCCATACGTGCGAACAAATTATAGTATATGCTCTTGGGTATGTACTGGAGCCATCAATTTTTTATAGTATGTTTTGAAAAAAATTGTATGTAGTATGGTAGTATATTCCGAAAAAAATAGAGTGGTGATATATTACAAAGAATAATATGGTAGTATGTAGTATGACTTGAGGAATATATGCCGTTGAAAAAAATAGTATGTAGTATGGTAGTATATTCCGAAAAAATAGTATGATAGTATGTACCAAAAAAATAATAGGGGAGTATGTAGTATGGACAGAGGAGTATGTGGTTTGGAAAAAGTGTATTTTGGGGTATATGTATACTTCCAGCAGTAGAAAGGAGTATCAATATAAAAGAAAAACCCAACGGTATATGTTCATTTTCTTAGCATACAAACTATGTGCCCTGAAAAGGTTGTATAGGTTTTTTTTCGGAATATACTACCATACTTTAGTTGTAGTATGTGTGTACGTTCAAGAAACGAGAGTACGCGATTTTTTTCCTGAAATTAAGCAATTATATACTTTTCTTCGAACCAAAAGTAATTATATATATACACCCGAAGAGTATGTAGTGTCTAGTATCTACATGTTTCTGTGTGTATATGGAGTTTTTAAAAAGAGAATATGTAGTGTGAACTAGTATATAGAGTTTAAGTATGTGCATGCATACAGGAGGCTAGATCTGGAACGTAGCCAGGTAGTTGAAAACGTGTTGGCTAGCTATATTCCGGGCCATGCATGGAAATTGGAATTATCTGGCTGTTTTTTCCTATCGGGCATGGGATAGATGAATCAACTAGTTTTACAACAGAACCCATTAATCACAACCCACAACTAAAATGAGATCGGATGGCTGCTACGGTGGGGGTAACTACCACTAGATGATAGTATCTATTTTCCATATATATATATATATATATATATATATATATATATATATATATATATATATATATATATAGGGATTGACTATTCGTCACCCTGGGTGAGAAATAGTTATTCTTCACCCCACTCCATTTTACCGTCAATGCACCGTAATTTTACGTTCCATAAGTTATGTCTTATTTCTGACGTAAAAAGAGACCGTAAGAAAATATATAATCATCATAAAAAATATTTTATGTTATGTAAAATTATGAATGTAAAAACGTAGTGTAAAATACACATAAATTGCAAATTTTCTTGTCTTATTACCTATATTTTTATTCTTTTATGACAAATTTTACGTAGTGAATCAATAGGAATGTAACTATTTAATTCCAAATGTAATTTAATTATGAAATAGTCGTAAGATTACCTCGGATGAAGAATAACTTATTCTGCACCCTGGGTGATGAATAGCATCACTATATATATATATATATATATATATATATATATATATATATATATATATATATATATATATAGGGTCGCTAAAATGAGCCTGAGCGCATTCTAATTAGCATACGCTCCGGCCACAGACGTGCGAGTGCGCCGGTCTGAACCAACCATCCCGTCCCACGCGCGGTCACATCGGTATTTACAACGTAATTAGGGCAGCAAATATAGTAATAAAAATGGATTTTGACGAGACAGATTTTGCTGCGGTTCAATAGTAAAATCGAGTGAACATAGTAGTAATGCAATTACTACCAGCATATGATAGCTTGTATGATTAATTATGTAATAAAATAGAGAAGATGATAGTAAAGCAATTACTATGTACTCTACTTTTATTTACATAAGTTACTACGTAGCTAGCACAACAGATATTGGTTCATTCCGAGTCGTAATACAGTTACCATCTAGTAGTACTTTTGGCTTGAGTTTTATACAGTAGTAACACAATTACTAGTTTTGCACCATCTAGTAGTACTCCGACTTTGGCATGAGTTTTATATAGTAGTAACACAATTACTAGTTTTGCACGTACTATTACTACTAGTAGGCTAGTAGTAGGCTAGTGGTGTCGAAGAGCGTGCGGGGTAACCTTTTAATCTCGTTACGACCTTTTGCCTTGTTTTTACTAGTAGTGGACATGGGAGGAGAGTACCAAGCAGTAATCCGTTACCTTTTCTGCCATGTTATTTTATGAGTAGACAGAGGTGCGACGTGCCGTAGTCGGTAATAGAGTAAATTCCTTTACGATTTCTGCTACCAATTTTACCATCATTAGCACCGCGAGTGGCGCGAGCGGGCGCGAAGTGGGCGGAGCGCAGGATTAGTGTTTCTGCGCTCAGGCTTACTTTAACGCCACCGTATATATGTGTGTAGGGTGGGTCTATTATGATAACATCCTCTAGAGTCTTATTCTGCACACCAAACCCTTATTCTGCTAACACCACTGAGCGACCCGTAGCTACAAACTAATCCAACCAAATAACCCATTTTATCTTCTCCTCACCGGGTTCTCCTCCTCACCCACCCCCTCCCCTGCTCCCCCTGCCCCTGCCGCCGCACCACCACCTCCCCCCGCTTTCCCCGCGCCACCTCCCCACCACATCTTCTGATGGTCGCCACCCCACCCTCGATCCACTTCTTCCCCCCGCCGGCGCCGCACCTCTCTCCCCCGACCCACCGTCTGCATGGCGCCGCCTGCCCCTAGCCGGCCGTCTACCCACCCGCTGGCCAAGTCTGGCGCCGCCTTGCCCTCCATCACCGTGGCGTGGGCTCGCACCGCCCATGCCTTGCATCGACGGGCGGCTGAGCTCGTCTTGGCCCCACCCGCACAACCTCCCCACGACCACCCAACCCACCCGCCTCCTCCAACATCCTCCTCCCGGCCGCACCCCACCACATCCCACTCGCCACCTAGAAGCATTGCCCCGCCGCCCAGCTACCGCTATGGTCCACCAGCACCAGATCGGCCGCGGCGCCCGCTCGCCTCCCCGTCGACCGGCCTCCTCTCTCCCTCTGGCCAACGCCTCCTCCTCTCACCCACCAAGCCCCCAGGCGGAGCCCCGCCCCACCACGGATCGTCGGATCCCGCCTGCCATGCGACCATCACGCGCTGCCCCGCGCATGAACCCAGCGGCTGCCCCCACCAACCTTCCCCTGGCGAGGGCGAGGTGCTGCACCGACGTGGCGGCCGCCAAGGCTTCCCCTCCTCCGGATATGGCAGCCATGGAGTTGGGGATGCGTGGGATGAGGTTCGGCTACTATGCAGCTCACTACGCCCGCACAGGCGAGTTCTTTGTTCAAGCTGCAGCTCACTCCGCCCCCATGTCGTGCGGGCGCCCCATCTGGCGACTACGGCGGTTGCTCTCCAAATCCTGACACCCGCATCTGTGCTGCAGGGAAGTAGCAGGCGAGCTGCATCCTCCTCCTAGTGCGGGCTCATAGATGCCGCCACGCCTCGCACCTTTGCTGCTGCACCCTGACGCCATCTCCCTCACGGATCCAGGCCGCCGCGTTGACCTCCCGTGTAGTGCGGTGCTCGTGTAGATGCAATCCGTGGGCGCGCCGATGATGATGGCAGGAATACAGCTCCACCCCGACAAGTTTCCTTCGTGCAGTATGCTCGTGGGTGTGAAGTAGTGCACTCAGGTAATTTTTATTTTGTTTCTCCTCACTGACGGCCATGATCCAGTCCACATTTGTCGCCGACGCTGCCAAGAACACCCACCAAACGCTCACGTTTTTTTGCCTTCTGATGTAGTTCGCCATGGCCTCGCATGTGACCCAGTGTCACGGCCGTTTTAGTGCTTGCGTGTGGCAGGAGCACCCCCTGTGCTTCGATCCATCCCTGACGCATGTGTGTGTGTTTTCTTATTTCTGTTTTGCAGTGTGCTCCGGTGAAGTTAAAGTGTGGGTGTGCTCCAATTAATGTGGTTTCAGATGGGGTTGTCCTTGTGGTTTAGTTAACTATATTTTGCTGGAGAAGACGGACAAAAAAATGATGCAACTCATTAAACATTGACAATGTAGCTCAAATGTCCCCCTGTATGTGTTGGATGCATCCTCCTGTGTTGAAGTTTTTTGCCCTCCCTCCTGTGATGAACGTGTAATAATGTGTGTTTTCAGGAGTGTACATGCAGTGCACATGTGCCGCCCCTATAGTGCACTGGTCTTGTTTCATGTAGTGCAGAACATGCGCCAATAAAAAAATATCATAGAGGAACGTATACAGATAACTACTCTCGTCCTTGCAATGCTGAACACACGATGGAAAAAAGAAAAGGAAAACTTTCCAACAAGTAATGCGGTTTACTTGACCATTTGATGCAGTGCAGCTCTCCAACTAAAGCAGTGCGGTCGGTTTACTTGACCATTTGATGCAATGCGGTTCTCCAACTAAAGCAGTGCGGTCGGTTTACTTGACAATTTGATGCAGTGCGGTTCTCCAACTAAAGCAGTGCGGTCGGTTTACTTGACAATTTGATGCAGTGCGATTCTCCAACTAAAGCAGCGCGGTAGGTTGTCTGAGGTTGTTCATCTTGTAAGTGCACGAAAAGTTGTTACCGAAATGACAAAGAAAGTAATGCGGTTCACTTCTTCATACTTTTGAGGGTCACTAACACCTGTGTGAAGTCCGGTCCACCTGAGAAAATTTATGTCTAAAAAAAGGAAATCATGAAGTCCATCTGACTGTTTGATGCAGTGTAGTTTTGAGTCTGAAGCAGTGCGGTTTTCTATCGGATGCAGTACACACGATGATTTTGGTGTCGCGAAAAACAGAGTATCCGCATTTTGGTAAATTCAAAATTCCTCTTAAACCGTAAGGAATTAGAGAGATTGTTCTACATGAAAAAGTTGCGCCTCTTCGATATCTTTCCAACGCCATCTCGTTTGAATCATTCCGACCAGCGGTTTGTAAAAAATTCGCAAAAAACGCCCGCTGTCACTCATCGTCCGTCACACGATTTTCAAAATTAACTTAAAAACGTAAGGAATCTCAAAAACATTTCAACATATGAAAGTTGCGCCTCGTCCATAGATTTTCAATGATATATTACATGCCTCGTTTCGACAAACGGTTAAAAAACTGGAGCGAAAACAGTACCCGAAAATTTGAAAATTTTGAGAAACAGAATTCCGCGATTTAGTAAATTTGAAACTGCTCTTAAACCGTAAGGAATTAGAGAAACATTTATATATGAAAAAGATGCGCCTCGACGATATATATCCAACTGCGTATAATTTGCTTGGTTCCGATGAGCGGTTTAGAAGAAATCACGAAAAAACGCTCGCTGCCACTCGTCATCCGCCGCACCATTTTCAAAACTGCTCTTACACCGTGTGGAATCTCGAAAAGTGTTGAACATGTCGAAGCTGCACCTAATCCATAGCTTTTCAATGGTATATTACACGCCTCATTCCGATAAATGGTTAAAAAATTAGAGCGAAAACAGTACCGAAAAAATAATGTATGGAGTTTTTTTCGACGAGAAGTTCACTCGTGTGAGTACTGCAGCACACTTGGTTCAAAGAATGACGTGCACTTCATGCTCAGTGTGCAGTGCTTGAAGTGGTGTGTAGAATAGTTATTCTGCTAATATTAGCAGAATAGACCGTTATATATATATATATATATATATATATATATATATATATATATATATATATATATATATATATATATATATATATATATATATATATATATATATATATATATATATATAGGACAAATGTTTCCTACAAGCAGTGGTAGTTACCACCACTTGCGTTTTGTATGTTGTATGTAGTATCTGTCGAAACCGAGAGTATGTACGTGTAGTATGTAGTATATAATAATGATTAGGTAGTATATATACTAATTTTTAGGTAGTATGTACCATTTTTTGAGTATGCTCTTTTTATGTACAAATATGTACGTATTTCACAAATATAAAAAACTATGGGCTCATATGCAATTTTTTCATGTAACTTGCTTTGAAATATCTTAGATATATTATATGAACATATTTAAAATAATAAAATAGTATATATAGTACCACATGGTAGTATATGAGACATGTGGGGTAACTACCACCGGGTGGTAGGATGGATTTTCCCTATATATATATATATATATATATATATATACATATATATATATATAGATATATATAGCTTCTGCACAGCCTCTCAATCATCATTATCAGTACATCGTACGCAGGTGAGTTAGGATGCATTTGATCCCAGGAAGGTATCTATCCTTCAAACTAGAGGAGTGCTTTAAACTAACAACAATACATAATATCCAACAAAAGAGGGTCGTGCTACATCATCAGAATACATGGCTCAGTCTAGATATCACACGAATCAAGTTGTGCATATTTGCTGTTGGCATGAACCACATCGCCGCATGTCGGGTTTGCAAAAGCCACCCATCACATTGAAGCTTGATGCCTTTCACACACTGAAGATTATCTGGAAACAAGCTGTGTCATCGAATCTCTGGATATGGTGATTCATGAAACCCATGGTATGATGTGTAAACACAATCCCCCCTGGCGAATGGAAGTTGCATAGCACGGTAATCATCACCGGTGATATGATCGATGATTGGTTGGATGATCGGATAATTGAGCCCGAGGAACAAGGAGTGGTTGCCGAGGCTGTAAACCCGCCTCCAGTTGAATACGCCTGGCCCAACGGAGCTGGGATCTTTCTCGAACACGAAGCAACCATAGCCATCAATGTCACGAGCGCCTCACGCATTGTACTGCATGTAATTTGATGTAATGGTTTGGTCAATTTGGTACGTGCGAATGAGCATCAAATGACCGTCGTCAGCTGAACGAGCGATAAACCACCACCCATCGGCTGGTATGATTCCAGGTTCTAGAATCATGAAGGTCAGCGCATTTGCGTCTGCTGCAACAATTCAAATTGGAGACCAAAGGGACAAAAATAAACAATCATGTTCAGAGTATGTGTGGAATTAAGATTATTATAACAGTGGCACATATCATAGACAGAGAATTGCAATGTCGTGGTCATAATCATACCCCAAGTTAAAAAAATAAGCCAATGGCTTCCATATGCTAGCAATATGTCTATTTTCTTCTTGCAAGAGATCATGCGGGAAAATTTTGGTTCAAACATCATGTAACAGTGAGAGGAAAACAGCTATGACAGAGCCTACTCATATTCTACCATAGCACTTACTATTACTGTTCTCATATCAACTATAAGCAATAACATGTGTTGTTATAAAATCTTGGAAATGAGAGTAACATATAGCAATCATGATGTTATACTCATAATATCTATTCTAACAATAATTAGATGCCAATTGTTCTCATATCAACTCTAACAATAACATGTGTGGTCATAAAAATCTAGGAAATGAGAGGAACATATAGCAATGATGTGGTTATAGACATACTATCTATTCTAAATTTGTAACAATGAACATGCAATCGTATTTGTAAGGTAAAGATGAGATGAGATAGAACAATTACACGACGATAAATTCCACCAGTATAGGCAGCCAATCTGTGCGTCGACTGCGTAAACGGTGCCATCATGCACTATAGCATCAGATAGAAATGTTGCCTCAACAGGATTGACGATGAGCCATAACCATGTATGGCGACCGGATTCCAGATAGACTAATCCCATGTTGAACAAGGCAATGAGCTTGTAATCCATGTAGTCTTCTGATGGTGTGGGCACTTCACAGATTACAACTTTCAGCAAACAGAGGTCGAGCCAAAAGCTTGACGCGTCTCGAGCGTAGTAGGCAGGAGTGTCCGGCGGGCCGCGAGGCTTGATTGCGGCGGTATCCAATGATGGAAGGGCGATCTCTCGCTGGGTGTAGATATCCACGAGACGCCATGGACTACCGGATTGGTGGATGAGGACGATCCAGTTGGCCTGCATGCCCGCCCAGTAGTGGCCGCACATAAAGGATAGGTGGACAGGTAGTGGTAGCATGTCGAGGGGCACCATGGCAACCTCCGTAGGATCTTCAAGTCGGTGTTTGGGCCACCTACGAGGATTGGGCATCAGCAAGCAGGGTGTCTTGAAAAGAGCCAGCCAGTTGCAGACGAGTAGACGGTACAAAAACACCGAGCATGCGGCCAGATGGATGGTGCTGAGTAGGTCCATACGATTACAGATCTGCTCCAAGAGAACATCGGGGAGGGAATTCCAATCGCAGCTCTGCGTGTCAGTCGGTTCTGCCATTGGGGTCTTCGGTGCCTGCAAGCCAACGGGGAAGTGGATTCGTGCAGGCGAGCGAAGAAGCTTCTCCTCGTGTGGCCGAGCAGTGAGCGGTGGGATATGGTACGCGTGAGCTACCAAGGAAGATGGTGCGGGCGGACGAGCAGTGAGCGGGGGTAAATGGTGTGTGGCCGACGATGGGGAAGAGAGGAGGAAGAAGAAGAGAGGAGGAAGAAGAGTGGAAGACGGAGAAGAAAGTGCATTAAATCTCAATTCTACTAGTACTACTACTAGGATATACCGTCCTTTGGAGTGTAAATAGTTACACCGATGACATGTGGGTCTACCACAAGAGGGCCCATATGTCAGTTAATGGAGGACAGAGGTGCGTAGGGGTATTTGCGAAAGCGGTTTCATCTTGGCAAACATGATGGCAGTACTGGGTAAGGCTGATTTAGTAACACCAACACGCTGGTTCAGCTTATTAATTACGTGTCCCATCTGCTGCAGCATGTATTGTCACTTCACTGTGAAGACTAGTTGAATAGTTCTCTCTGATCGAGATGGGGAATAATGGATCGCGAAGACTTCCTTTCTACAGTATCCCTATGCCTCTACGCTCACTTCACTCATTTTCCTCCATACCTAGTCACTTGTTGAAATCTGTAGAAAGACAAATACTCCATATTTGGGAATAGAGGGAGGCTTTTACTGTGTATTTGGGAACAGAGGGAGTATCACCATATGGAGGGAACAGAGGAAGCTTGAAATATGACATGTCAATGGGAGGGAGTAAGCCCCATGCATGCATGCATGCAACATGTAACACTCACACGTACACATGGACGCACGCAACACTCACGCACCCATGCGGCACATAGCACGCGACGCAACACACACGCTCACGCTCAAGTGCTCAACCTACTCCCTACGTCCGTGAAAGACTGTACATTTAGAGATTTACACATTGACCAGGGCATAATTAACGCCCAAAAGTAGCAGACTTATGTGTGCATGCGACCATTGAGAGAAGAAGATTAAATGAAGGCTGTTGCATGATGTAATTAAGGATAGACATGTAGCCTATACCTAGATCACAAGTTGGTGCATTAGTCAATCAATATCGATTTAGATTAAAGGCTAAATGCATTGGAAGTGTAGATGTACATCATGTACTACACTCTTTGTTTTTTAGCCGATGTACACTCTATTGGAAGACCGAGGAAGTACACGTGCATGCACTCACATACACAGCCAGGGTGGTTCGAGCGCAATGGTTGGACTCCTGTCGTGCATGCGTAAAGTTTTGTTTAACTGATTTCTTTGCTCTGCCAACTGACAGGTGGGACCCAGAAACCAGGTGACAATTTAACCAGTCAACAAAGTGCCACGTCGACTATGTGGCCGGTCAGTAGGGTACAATGTGGTGCTCTATGATGAGCTAGTGATCATATAATCACCGCAAAACTATATATAGTGACTGAGGGAGTCCTGGATTAGGGGGTGTCCGGATGGCCGGACTATCACCGTTGGCCAAACTCCTAGACTATGAAGATACAAGATTGAAGACTCCGTCCCGTGTCCGGATGGAACTTTCCTTGGCGTGGAAGGCAAGCTTGGCGATACGGATATGTAGATCTCCTACCATTGTAACCGACTCTGTGTAACCCTAGCCCTCTCCGGTGTCTATATAAACCGGAGGGTTTTAGTCCGTGGGGATCTAACAACAATCATACCATAGGCTAGCTTCTAGGGTTTAGCCTCTCGATCTCGTGGTAGATCTACTCTTGTACTACCCATATCATCAATATTAATCAAGCAGAGTAGGGTTTTACCTCCATCGAGAGGGCCCAACCTGGGTAAAACATCGTGTCCCTTGTCTCCTGTTACCATCCGCCTAGACGCACAGTTCGGGACCCCCTATCCGAGATCCGCCGGTTTTGACACCGACATTGGTGCTTTCATTGAGAGTTCCTCTGTGTCATCACCTTTAGGCCCGATGGCTCCTTCGATCATCAACAACGACGCGGTCCAGGGTGAGACTTTTCTCCCCGGACAGATCTTCGTATTCGGCGGCTTTGCACTGCGGGCCAACTCGCTTGGCCATCTGGAGCAGATTGAAAGCTACGCCCCTGGCCATCAGGTCAGATTTGGAAGTTTGAACTATACGGCTGACATCCTCGGAGACTTGATCTTCGACGGGTTCGAGCCACAGCCAAGCGCGCCGCACTGTCACGACGGGCTTGATTTAGCTCTGCTGCCGGACAGTGCCCTGGAGGCCGCACAAGTGTCCGCTCCGACCCTTAGCTCGAGCCTCATCACCGATCGAGGACGGGTGGCTGGACACCGCCTCAGGGGCTGCTACCTCTACGGCGATAGAGCCGAATACCAACCCTGTCCTTTGTGAAGCTCGTGACTCCAAGGTGCCGGACTCCTCTCCGGACTCCGAACCTTCCGCGCCCCTGCCAATCAAATCCGATTGGGCGCCGATCATGGAGTTCACCGCTGCGGACCTCTTTCAGCACTCGCCCTTTGGCGACATCCTGAATTCACTGAAGTCTCTCTCTTTATCGGGAGAGCCCTGGCCGGACTATGGTCAGGACGGTTGGGATGCAGACGACGAAGAAATTCAAAGCCCACCCACCACGCACTTCGTAGCCACTGTCGATGACTTAACCGACATGCTAGACTTTGACTCCGAAGACATCGACGGTATGGACGATTTATGCGGAGATTTACCTGAACCAGCGCCTACGAGGCACTGGAAGACCACCTCGTCATACGACATTTACATGGTGGACATCCCAAAGGATGGGAATGGCGATGGAACAACGGAGGACGACCCCTCCAAGAAACAGCCTAAGCGCCGGCGTCAGCGGCGCCGCTCTAAATCCTGCCACAGCAAAAATGGAGATTTCGGCACCGGAGACAATAACACCCCGGACAGTGCCGAAGACAACCCCCTCCAGCAGGATTCAGCGCAGGAGGATGGAAAAGCCAGCCCTCATGAGAGAGCGGCAGATAGAGAGGTAGAGGACGATAATTATATGCCTCCCTCCGAAGATGAAGCGAGCCTCGACGATGACGAATTTGTCGTGCCCGAGGATCCCGTCGAACAAGAGCGTTTCAAGCGCAGGCTTATGGCCATGGCAAGCAGCCTCAAGAAAAGCAAAGAATACTTAGAGCTGACCAAGACTTGCTAGCCAACAGATGGACTGATGTCCTTGCAGCCGAAGAGTATGAACTCGAACGCCCCTCTAAGAGCTACCCAAAACGCAGGGTGCTACCCCGATTAGAGGAGGAAGCACCTAAACCTACATCACCAAGCGATATTACGACCGATCAGCCACCTGCGTGGTCATGGACAGAGAGGCCTCTCGGCCCTACACTCAAGTCGCACCCCGGCGCCGCTCAAAAAATACCAAGGCGTGGGAAAATGCACCAGACCTGCGGGATATACTCGAGGACAAGGCAAGGCAAACAAGATCGATCTACGGATCGCGTGGGCACCCCACGATACGTGATGACAACCGTCACGCCGGATACAACAATTCCGGCCGGGCCGAACACAGTAGACAAAGCTCATTTGAGTTGCGTCGTGACATAGCCCAATACAGAGGCACCGCACACCCACTATGCTTTACAGATGAAATGATGGATCATCAAATCCATGAGGGTTTCAAACCCGTAAACATTGAATCATACGATGGCACAACAGATCCGGCGGTATGGATCGAGGACTATCTCCTCCATATCCACATGGCCCGCGGTGATGATCTACACGCCATCAAATACCTCCCACTCAAGCTTAAAGGACAACCGCGGCATTGGCTTAACAGCTTGCTAGCAGAGTCAATCAGTTGTTGGGAAGACCTGGAAGCCGCATTCCTCGACAACTTCCAGGGCACTTATGTGCGACCACCATACGCCGATGACCTAAGCCACATAATTCAGCAGCCAGAAGAATCGGCTAGAAAATTATGGACACGGTTCCTAACCAAGAAAAATAAAATTGTCGACTGTCCGGATGCAGAGGCCCTTGCAGCCTTCAAACACAACATCCGCGACGAGTGGCTTGCCCGACACCTAGGACAGGAAAAGCCGAAATCCATGGCAGCCCTCACAACACTCATGACCCGCTTCTGCACGGGAGAGGATAGCTAGCTAGCTCGTAGTAACAACATGACCAAGAGCCCTGGTAATTCGGATACCAAGGACACCAACGGCAGGTCGCGTCGCAACAAACACAAGCGCCACATTAATGGCGACAATACTGAGGATATGGCAGTCAATGCCGGATTCAGAGGCTCTAAACCCGGTCAGCGGAAAAAGCCATTCAAAAGAAATAATTCGGGCCCGTCCAATTTGGACCGAATACTCGATCGCTCGTGCCAGATACACGGCACCCCCGAAAAGCTAGCCAATCACACCAACAGGGATTGTTGGGTGTTCAAGCAGGCAGGCAAGTTAACTGCCGAAAACAATGACAAGGTGCTGCATAGCAATGACGAGGAGGAGACCCGGCCACCGAACAATAGAGGACAGAAGGGTTTCCCCCCACAAGTGCGGACGGTGAACATGATATACGCAACCCACATACCCAAAAGGGGGCAGGAGCATGCACTCAGGGATGTATATGCGATGGAGCCAGTCGCCCCAAAGTTCAATCCGTGGTCCTCCTGCCCGATCACTTTTGATCGAAGGGACCACCCCACTAGCATCCGCCATGGCGGATTCGCCGTATTGGTTCTAGACCCAATCGTCGACGGATTTCACCACACTAGAGTCCCACTACTACAAAAAGGGCTATAGATGGAATGGCTACTAATGGCGCACCTGTGATGTGGTGCGCCATTACTATATTCTAATGGCGCACCATGTCTCGGTGCGCCATTAGTAATATATTACTAATGGCGCACCGTGGGAGTGGTGCGCCATTAGTAGTTCAACTACTAATGGCGCACCACTCCCACGGTGCGCCATTAGTAACTTGGCCACCTTCCAAGAATGCACCCCACAGGTGTATACGCCTTTTCAGTTTTAAAAAAATAAAAGAAAATGATGAAAATGTCAAAAAATAAAAGAAAATAAGTTTCCCATGTGATATGTGGTCTAGTTGTTGGGAAAATTTGCAAATATGAATTTCGACTTCATTTGCAAAATCTCTAGAAATTTGTAAAATGGGCATAACTTTTGCATACTAACTCGGATGAAAAAGTTTTTTATATGAAAAATCATCTACTCGAAAAGTTATGCCCATTAAACATTTTCAAAATCCCCAAAAACCTAACAGAAAAAAAGTTACGGGGCTTTTAAGATCTGGCGGCAAAAAAATTCAAAAAATTTCAAACTTACTAGTGGCATATAATGTGAGAAAAAAATTACTAATTTCATATTAACTAATTTCATAAAAAAATTTGATTTTTTTTCAAAAATGATACGTAATATGATCGAGAAGTTTGAAATATTTTTCAAAATTTCATCATAGTCATTAACATGAACAAAGTCCTAGACATCAATAAGGTATAACAGGATTGATGTGCTAGATATATCAACAAGTGCCTGTGAAGTGAGCTGTTGCTGGGGTTGGATAGAACTCTGAAGTTAAGCGTGCTTGGGCTGGAGTAGTGTGAGGATGGGTGACCTTTCGGGAAGTTTGACCACGGAGTGCGATTTGACCTAAGATTAAGCATATTGACCTGAGATTAAGCCATAGTGAACTGAGATTAAGAAAAAGTTTAAAAAAAAATTGAAAATTTTTTTTTGAAAAAAATTAAAAAAAATTTGGAAAAATTGAAAAAAAATTGAAAAAAAAATGTTACTAATGGCGCACTTCTATGTGGTGCGCCATTAGTATACCAGATACTAATGGCGCACCTCTATGTAGTGCGCCCTTAGTATACTAGATACAAATGGCGCAAGTGGGCTATACTAATGGCGCACTACATGGTGCGCCATTAGTATCAGATACTAATGGCGCACCAGGTGGTGCGCCATTAGTAAAATTACTAATGGCGTGCTATTAATGGCGCACCACGATGCGCCATTAATAGCCATATTAGGTGCGCCATTAGTAGGGGTTTTTCTAGTAGTGTCTCGATGGACGGCGGCGGCGCTGAACACTGCTTTATCGAGATACAAGGTCGCAAGATGGGCATAGACCCCTCAAGGATTAAACCCACAAAGACGACCTTCAAAGGCGTCATACCAGGTGTAGAGGCCAACTGCAGTGCTCGATTACACTTGAAGCGGTCTTGGATCCCGGATAACTACCGGCGAGGAGTTAATCTTCGACATAGTCCCGTTCAGCCGGCTATTATACCTTTGCTCGGACGAACCGCATTTGCAAAGTTCAATGCAGTGCAGCACTACGCATACCTCAAGCTCAAGATGCCAGGCCCTCGAGGAGTCATTACGGTCAACGGAAACACCGAACGCTCTCTCCGAATGGAGGAGCATATAGCGGCTCTCGTGGCGGAAGTACAAAGCAGCCTCTTAAGGCAATTCTCGAGTCCGGCTGTTAAGCGGCTGGACACCGTCAAGCGCGCCCGGAGTAACCTACAACAAGACCGCCTGGCACGTTCCGAGCACGCGTAGCAATGCGGCCCCAACCCCAGCCCTCGCGAAATCGCGAGACCAGTACCACGCGTACATAACTACGCTCTGGAGATACCATGGGCATAGGGGTAGGGGCACGACCATGGCATGCCCGGGGAGCGGCTCAACCGCACGAGGGGCTCCCAATTGTGTCATTCTTTCTTTTCTTATTTGCAGGACTCCGTTTTCCAGAAGCCCTGTCCGGTAGTAGAATTGCCGAACTCACGATGCAACAACCAGGGAAGCAGAAAAGCTACGTCGAGTGTCCAGGTGGTCTCTATTACGAGCAGTATACCAGTTTTACATACCATCCCGCAGCCTACCCTTGGAGGGGGACATGTTAAATAGTCCCATCCCTTGTTTAGCGCACTATTTGTATCGTTCTGCTTTCATTGCAGTATTTTTTGAATAAACAATGCATCGCTTTTTGCCTATTATTGCATTCCTTTTTCTATCTATACATGTTCACTTATGACATGTTGCATCAGTACGCTTTGGTACGGCCAAATACACCAGGGGCTTAAGTTCCCCAAAATATGGTGTGATAAGTCCGAACACTTTCACAAGTGCGGCACCCCGAACTTATAGCATTATATGCATCGGCTCCGAATCATGTCTTGGGTCAATAGTTGGGTTTTCCCGGCTCCCATGTTTTGGTACCTTACGTTACGTTATATCGGCTAAGGTAGCGCTGGGAGAACCACTGTGATTGTGCCCCAGTTGAGCTGGGTTGAGCACCTCAGTGGAGAAAGCTAAAACTGACCATCATGATAGGGCGAGAGCCGTTCGCTGTTCGAGAGGTTTTTTCCAATCACTAAAGACTTATGCCGCTTAGAGCGAGGAGCCGGCTTTGTTCGGCCCAGGCGTGGATAGCGCCCCGAATTCGGTCTTCCGAATACTAGGGGCTTCGCCAAAATTTAAAATTATAGAATTCTATGGCTAAGTGGGAGTGTTCAAGCATTATAAGTCCGGTTGCCTCGTTCGTTGTGTTGAGCGCCTCCCTCGAAGGACCCAAAAATGGGAACAAGAGCGCTCAAGTTTATCCCGAACACCCCAGCACTCGTGGCATGGGGGCTGAAACCAACGACTTGCCATCTCTCAAATTTGATAAACGGCCGCACAGAAGGTAATATTTTAAATTAACAAGCTTTGCTTAGCGCATATGAACAAAGTTTTCAGCGTACAGGATAACAAATGAGAGTCTACTCAAAAATTACATCTTTGGAGCACTCACCCGCTATAAGGCGAGCACCCTTCAAGACGTTCTCATAATACATCGCGGGCTTGCGATACTCCCTGCCCGGCGGTGGAGCGTCCGTCACAAGCTTCTCAGCGTCCATCTTTCCCCAGTGCACTTTAGCACGGGCAAGGGCCCTACAGGCACCTTCGATGCAGACGGAGCGCTTGACGACTTCAATCCATGGACATGCGTCCACTAGCCGCCGCACCAGCTCGAAGTAGCTCCCAGGCATGGCCTCCTTCGGCCACAACCGAGCTATGAGACCCTTCATGGCCTGTTCGGCCACCTTATGGAGCTCGACCAGCTGCTTCAGCTGGTCGCTCAAGGGCACCGGGTGTCCGGCCTCAGCATACTGAGACCAGAATACCTTCTCCGTCGAGCTCCCTTCCTCGGCCCGGTAGAATGCGGCAGCGTCGGACACACTATGGGGCAGTTCTACGAATACTCCTGGAGACCTCCGGATTCGGGTAAGTAACAAGGAATTCACTTTCACGTGCTTGCTTTGCATGAAGAATGCCTTACCCGCTGCTATCTTCTTTATTGCCTCAATTTCCTGGAGGGCTTTTTGGGCTTTGGCCTTAGCGGCTTTGGCACTCTCAAGAGCCGAGGCGAGCTCGGACTCTGGAGTCTTCGAGTCACGCTCCAAACTCTCGTGTTTTTCCACAAGAGCCTGGAGCTCTTGCCGCACCTCCGCCACCCGCGCCTCCTACTTCTCTCGCTCGGTGCATTCCTCGGCCGCATTGCTTTCGGCCTTGGACACCGCTTCCTTCAGGGTCGCCACCTCGTTCATGGCCCCTGCAATACTCACGTTATTCCTGTCATTTTTTGCAACCAAATCCTTTTTATAAGGTATTACTTCAATAAGGTACTACTTACCTTCCTTGTCCTCGAGATGCTTCTTGGCACGGCCGAGCTCGTTCTCGGACCGCTCGAGGCTCTGCTTCAATACATTGACCTCTGCAGTTAGTGCGGCAGAGGTCGTAAGCACTGCATTCCCATATTGACATGCTTATGTTAGACTCTCACAGATATCTTGTTAGATCCTCAGGTCGGCTTTTCTTTCCGAACACCACCCCACGCCTCAGGGGCTACTGTCTATGCGGTACTATTTTTACATATCTTAACTACATACCTCAAAGCCTGTTAGAAAGCTGGTACAGGCTTCAGTCAGCCCGCTCTTGGCGGACTGAACTTTCTAAATCACTGCACTCATAACAGTGCGGTGCTCCTCGTCGATGGAGGCACCGTTGAGCGCCTCCAGCAAATTATCTGGCGCCTCTGGTTGGACGGAGGTCACCGGCGTCGCAGTCTCGCCCTTCTTACGAAGGGGCCGCCCGCCGGACTCCGGAACCACTAAAGGTTCCGGTGCAGAGTCCGGCCCAGGGCCGAACTCAGAACCCTTTGGGGGTTGACCCCCCTCGTGCCCAAAGTCCGGGAGGTTGCCCTGCGGCACCTCCGGAACCTCCTCCTCCGTGCTGGGCCCCTTTTGGGACCCCACCTCGGCGTCATCCGCAGCGCGAGGAGAGGGTCCGGATGTGAAGTGCTATCCACGTCCGATGGCGCCAGGGAGCCGCTCGTTGAAGTGTCGAGCCCGTCCTTGGGCGAGCTGCAGGGTCATATTCGGCGATAAGAGATTCTATGCAACAAATGAAACACCATGAGTTATTCTGGTATCCGGACACTTACGAAGTTGCCAGGGGCTTAGTCCTTGGTGACCAATCCTCTTCATCATCGTCAGTGTTGGTGGAGTAGTACGGGGGGAGGGTCCTTCCTTTCATGGACCCTTCGGCCTCCCCCGTTGGGGAGGCCTTCCTTTTATTCTCTCCCCCCGCTGGGGGAGAGGCCTCTTTTTTCTCCTCCTCGTCTTCGCGGGAGGAGTCCGCCTCGGAGTCATCGAACGATGAGTCCGATAACACCTGATGACGAGAACTGTTTCGGGTTCCCGTAGCCTTCTTCTTGGCCTTCTTCTCCGGCACCACATAAGGCGTCGGAGCCAGCAGCCCCGTTAATTGGGCGTCCGCTGGGTCTTCTGGCAAGGGAGCCGGACATTTAACATGCCCGGACGTCTTTTGCCAGGCTTGTCAAAGGTAAAGGGAGTTTAGATCCCCCATAGAGTCAAACTATGGAAAATAAGCATCCTGTAAAGGGTAAAATATCTTACCTCGCCGGCTTGACGCTGTGAGCTGAATCCGCGATCTTCGGTAGCGGATGCGGGAGCCTCGACACCCTTGAACAGCACCTTCCAGGCATCTTCGTACGTAGTGTCGAAGAGCCTGCTCAAGGTTTGGTGCTGTGTCGGATCAAACTCCCACAAATTAAAGGCCCGTTTCTAGCACGGGAGGATCCGGCGGATGAGCATGACCTGGACTACGTTGACAAGCTTGAGCTTCTTGTTCACCAAGGTTTGGACGCAGGATTGGAGTCCGGTCAGCTCCTCCGAATCACCCCATGATAGGCCCTTCTCTTTCCAGGAGGTGAGCCGTGTGGGGATGCCAGATCTGAATTCGGGGGCCGCTGCCCATTCAGGGTCACGCGGCTCAGTGATGTAGAACCACCCCGATTGCCACCCCTTTATGGTCTCCCCAAACGAGCCCTCGAGCCATAGGACGTTGGGCATCTTGCCCACCATGGCACCTCCGCACTCCGCTTGGCGGCCGCCCACTACCTTCGGCTTGACATTGAAGGTCTTCAGCCATAAGCCGACGTGGGCCTGGATGCAGAGGAAGGCCTCGCACACGATGATGAACGACGAGATGTTGAGGATGAAATTCAGGGCCATATCATGGAAATCCATGCCGTAGTAGAACATGAGCCCCCGGAAAAATGGGTGGAGTGGGAAGCCCAGTCCATGGAGGAAATGGGGAAGGAATCCCACCCACTCATGGGGCCTGGGGGTGGGGACGAGCTGCCCCTCGTCTGGAAGCCGGTGCGCAATGTCGTTGTGTAGGTATCCGGCTTTCCTCAACTTTGTGATGTGCCCCTCCGTGATGGAGGAAGCCATCCACTTCCCTCCTGCTCCGGACATGGCTGGGGAAGGTTGAGGCAAGATGTGCGGACTTGGGCGCTGGGGCTCGAGTACGCGGAAATGGATAAGCAAAGGAGGAAGAAGGCGTAGGCAAAAAGGTGGATTCTTATCCCCTTATATGGATGAAACTATGCGTCCCCACCAGCCTGGTAAAACTTGCTTATCTCCCAAGCACCGTAATCAATGGCACGGTTGGGTTACCCACGCCCGTATTGATGAGAATCCCGGAATAAGGGGACACGATCTCTGCTTTGACAAGACGTGCCAAGGAAACCGCTTCGCTAAACACGCTGAGGTGGGACAGTAAAAACGATTCGAGTAAAATCTTGGCCGTGGTGTGATGTCACGCCACGGAATACATCAGCAGATTGAACTTGTGTAAATGTTATTCTCTCTACGGTGGTATGTGGAACTTATTTTGCAGAGCCGGACACTATCCTTGTGTTCAAAATTTTCTATGAAGTATTCGTAGGAGGAACCCGCCTTGCAATGCCGAAGACAATATGCGTGCCGGACTCATCGTCATTGAAACCTGGTTCAGGGGCTACCGAGGGATTCCTAGATTAGGGGGTGTCCGGATGGCCAGACTATCACCGTTGTCCGGACTCCTAGACTATGAAGATACAAGATTGAAGACTCCGTCCAGTGTCCGGATGGGACTTTCCTTGGCATGGAAGGCAAGCTTGGCGATACGGATATGTAGATCTCCTACCATTGTAACCGACTCTGTGTAAGCCTATCCCTCTCCGATGTCTATATAAACCGGAGGGTTTTAGTCCGTAGGACGAACAACAATCATACCATAGGCTAGCTTCTAGGGTTTAGCCTCTCTGATCTCGTGGTAGATCCACTCTTGTACTACCCATATCATCAATATTAATCAAGTAGGAGTAGGGTTTTACCTCCACCGAGAGGGCCCGAACTTGGGTAAAAACATCGTGTCCCTTGTCTCCTGTTACCATCCGCCTAGATGCACAGTTCGGGACCCCCTACCTGAGATCCGCTGGTTTTGACACCGACAGTGACCGTAAAGAGCGTATTGTTACATACGTTGACCGCCAGTGTATTTTTCTCGTTTCAAATTAAGCCATATTAATCAGAAAGGACGCAGTATGGACTACTACCTCCGTCCTGGTTTATTGGTCCTCATTGTAATCTGTGCCAATTTGTGACCATGGATTTAACTAACAAAATGTTCATGTGTGTCACAAATAACTAGATCATTGAAAACTATGTTCAAATATGAATCCAACGATATCATTTTTCTTGACATGCACTAACATTTTATCAGTTAAATATTTAGTCAAAATTTAGCACAAATTACATAGAGGACTAATAAACTAGGACGGAGGTAGTAATACTAGTACTTCTTTGATGTGTCCCATCAACTCGCCGAACGAGGAGAAGCTTGCTTACTATGCCTCTCCCTCGCCCACACGCGCGGTGGTTCGCAGGACGAGGAGACGATTTTGACTACAACACCATCTCCCTCTCCCTCTCCCTCTCCCTCTCCCTCGCCCTCGCGGTGGACGTGCAGCAGTTCAATCGGTGTCAGATTGCCAGAAGCATATTGTACTGTAGTATCATCATTGTTGGACCTTCAGAAGAGGCGAAGAGCCAAGTGCAAGGTTCACACGAGTACGAACTGTTGAACCCCCTGAAGAGGCAAAGAGCCAAGCACAAGGTTTTATAGGAGTTGTCGTCCTAGTAGGAGTGTACTACAACTATAGCGAACGATGCTACTGTATGATGTCGCCACGTCACATATATCCAAAGCTATGCCACCTTTTTTCTCAAAGAGCATGTTGGAGCCCGTGCAACAACCACACAAGTTGCACGTACACATAACACATTTACTAGTATAAATTCTAAAGGACAAATGCCAGTATGCCACACAAGTTCATCTCCAATTCATGTGATAAATTTGTGCACGACTAGTCTACATCTATTCACAGCGCTACTGTTCACAATTACCGTACTCTACTTACACGTTATAGATGGGCTACATGTCCTCCTCCAGGTTCAAGTCCCAGGTGTTCTTCATGGATGGCACGATCCATTGCGGTGGGCAACATGAATCATTGTCGCGGCTTTCTAGTCCGGTTCCACACGATGGATACTCATCCAAGCTGAAGCGGCATAAATCAGGGATAGCGTGTCCCAGCATGTCGTTCATCTGGCGGTGTGCACTGAAGACACAACCATGCTTCATGAACGGTAGGCCTTCCGTGTCGTGCATGGAAGGTGGCATCCTCTTCACAATGGGGTAGTTGTCCCCAATGAAAAGCGAGGACTCTCCAAGAGTGTTCCTCGCCACCGACGTAGCATCACGGGGGTCGAACTCGGCGCTGTTCATCTAGTACACGCGGCATCTCACATCTGGACACATGGTGACGTACATAGTCAAGGTCCATGCATAATAATGTTGTGCTCAAATATGGCGATCAGTAATACTGTGCAGCAAATAGTACTACTCCGGTATAGAGGAAGTAAAATAACCGGCTTATTATATATAGCCACTCTTGGCTACATGGATGAGATAGTAAGACATGGAAAAACAAAAATGGTGGCAGCTAGTGGGTTCAAGTCTTTAAGGGCCTAGCTAGCTATACACGTACTCCAAGGTAAAAAGTACTCCTACTAGTAGTAGTAAGTACTACTAGTACAACAATGAAAGATAAGGCGAGAGTGTTAAACAATGGAATACCTGGGTAAATGGTGACGGTCCGATCGTGGTAGATTGTGTGACCATGTTGCACATTAGTGGTACCATGGGTAACGACTGCTAAGATTGTTGATCCCAATATGCCAAAGTCAGCTACAAGGTTCCATCTTAGACCGAATTGCAGATGCAAATGCACATCTAGGATCGGCGATCTTATTTCGATCAGGGGATGACTAGTCCCTGCAAAATAATGGAGTACTGTTAGGGATGCAAATGATGGTTTGTGCATTACGTTTGTAATCTCCCGTACCATAGGATGGCAACCAGATGAAACAAGTCCCCTGGCTTGTCACCGCGAAGATGCGTCCTAGATGGCGCACGGTGTCTTCGAACGTGTAGGGGTACAAATCTGCCGCCACCAACATGCGCCAGCCTCTGCCGTTACTGCCTCTTGCATTGATGGCAATCCTTATGTCAAACACCGCGATGAGATAGTAATCGTCGTAGCCGTGTCGCTTTGTCGGCGGGTCCGCAATTGCTATCTTCTTCAATCTCATGTAGGCATCATCATACGTATTCAAGCCCAGCCAGTCCGGAAGGCCGATCCCAATGGTGGATAAGGGGTCTACCGGAACGGCCGCACTGCTGTGGATGTTGTGCAAAATGATGGTGGTATCCGGCCGGAGGTATGCAAGCCAATATTTGTTGGCACCGACCCAGACCTATATATAGGACGGTGGGTAGCGGACAAATTACGGGATGGAAATGGAATAACTAAGTACTACATGATCAAACTCCATTACTGACCTGCTCATCGGACAAAATCCGACTACCTCTCAACATCTGCAACTCTAGCGGAGTCAACGTGCAACCATGGCCAGGGAGCGGTGGACCGTTCGAAGGATTGTCCCACAGAAGAACCTTCTCCTCGAGGACGCATGGAAGACCAACAAGCATGGAATTTTCCCAAGCCTATTTAAGCACCGTCTTGAAAGAGTTGGCACAGGAAGCATCGAGTCTTGCGGCGGTGAGGACGTAGGAGTGGCGTGCGATTTCTCCCAGAGGATCGTTGTCCAAGGTCTCCTAGCCCCGACAAGGAGGAGAACCGCCTGGCGAATCCATGGGAGCAGCGATGAACTGTCTTCTCTTCGGGGGAGGAGAACTCGCGAGGAGGAGATAAGAGCGTAGTAACCGCAGGGCCTCGTCCCTTCCAACTGTATCATTCCTTAGCAAAGGGGTGAGGCTATTATTTACTACTACTACTAGCATTATGGAACGTTATGGGATTGCATTATGTAAATAATAGCACTAGTAAGAAATTTT
Source organism: Aegilops bicornis (assembly GCA_021605145.1). Classification (NCBI taxonomy): domain Eukaryota; kingdom Viridiplantae; phylum Streptophyta; class Magnoliopsida; order Poales; family Poaceae; genus Aegilops; species Aegilops bicornis. Next base: position 718,656,150 of record CM038671.1, read on the forward strand.
TGGCACTAGGTAGTAGTTTTTGGCGTGGATTAAGAAATTTTGGGTATGTTTTTGCTATTTTTTGTACACGCCAACTAGTGTCAAAAAACGTCTTACATTATGTGACGGAGGAGTACGTACTCGTACTATAGCAGTACTAGTGCTACTTTTTCTCAACTAGTAGTGCGATGTACTGTACTTCTAGTCTAGTCTAGTATAGTGCACCAGTTTTGATCTCTTGAATCTCAGGGCCAAGGAGCTACAGCTGGAAGTGGATGGTACTACTGTTCTCTAGAACCATCGTTGTACTATCAATGTAGGGAAAGTACACCTGCTTAGTGGCCTAGTGGGTACTCTCGGTGCTCTATTCAGCCGCTCCTCTCACGTAGCTGGCCTACTAAGCCGCTCCTCTCACGCACACACTAGTAGCATGTTTATCAGCAACGGTGGTTACTGCGGGGGCAGAACATTTGAGTTAGTTGATACAGCGAGACTAGGATTTTGGCTTCCATTTGTGGAGGTGTAATGGATCTCGTCAAACTTTGTTAGTAGTTCCTTCTTTATGAATGAGATGAAGCAAAGCTTTTGCCTCCGTTTCAAAAAAACACGTCAAGAGGAATTTCTTTTACAGTAGAGACGATAATGGAGTGAAGTCCATGCGTGCAACGCCACAAGCTACAGAGTAGCAGTAGAGCACTTTACATACAGAGCCATATTGCACAGTTCCCAATGCCCCGCCAGGCTTTTCCGGCTCCTTGGGCTTAATTGGGAGGCGCTAGTTTAAATATGCTACTAGCTGATGAGGAAGCTACAAACAAGGTGCGGCTAGGGCGAGTATGCGAGCCACGGGATGCGGGGAAGGAAAACCCGTTCACGTGGCTAGGCTATCCAGTGCACCCTGATTGTGGTGCCGCACGTCCTTTTGACTTCAAAGCTCAAACTACCCGTGTAAAATATTGGCTCCCTGCGAAGTTACTATTTAAAAAAAGGCCGCCGTGCGTTCGGACGGGATCGAACCCAAAAAACGAGGTATACACTCCCGCGACCACTAGTAGTACTCGTTGGAGTACAACGCAACCTAAAATCGCCTTTTGTCGCTAGTAGTACATACATTGTTCCTTACAAGAAACCCCTAATAATGCAAGAAACCACTAAAATGCCAAGAAACAACTACCACTTGCATACGTGGCAGACTTAAGATAACACTACCTTATCAACCATTATACATGCTCTTACCAACCAGCCCTACCAAGAAATGACTACTCTACAAAGTGCCGTTATAGGCACGTTTCAACCCATGGCCCTGTTTGGATACATTTGTTGTCAATCTAACCCTGCCATCCAAACACCACTTTGGTTAGAGTTAGTTCAGGGTTAGAATCTAACTCTAACCTCTGACAGGGCCCATGTCACCCATTAAGTCAATGCCTTCAATTCGACTGGGCGTTATGACTTGTGGGACCTGCATGTCAGTCTACACAAAAATCCCCGAGTGACCTCCTACCTCCGGCCCGTCCACCTAGTCATCCTTGGCCATGGGACGCAGCTACCGCCGCCGGCAGAAGGCGAGGCCAAAACCGTCGGCGGTGCGGAGCCCATCTTGCGGTAGCCCGGATGCCAGCTCTGTCCGGTGCTCGCAGCCGCTAGCTAGCCAAGATAGCTCCGTCCAGCTGCTTGTTTGCACGGTTTGCTAGCTAGATTGGCACGGCAGCGCGGCGGCTTGCTCGCGCGCGCCGTGCTATGGCCAGTCATCTGGCTCGAGCGAAGGCCACCGTGGCGGCTTGCTCACTTGTGAGTCACGCTCGGGCTAGCCTGCTAACCCGTGCGGAGGCTAGTGCGGCGTCCGGCCCGTCCGGCGGAGCGGCGGCCAACTCGCTCATCATTGGCGCCACCGAGGAACACGCATCAATACTGTTTGAAGTAATGTTCAGGAAAAATAATGATTTGAGGGGGAATAACAGGATAGAAGGTCAGATGTGGGTCCCTCGTGTCAGCGGTCAAACAAAATGTGTTGGTTTAAGCCGCCTCAAAGACGCAGACGTGTGGGCCAACCCTGTCATAAATGGGTTTAAACGAACCTAATCGGTAGGAGTACTAGGTAGTAGTTTTTGGTGTGGATTAAGAAATTTTGGGGTATGTTTTTGCTATTTTTTGTACAATAGATTCTTCCTAGGGCTGGTTGAAAGTGGTAGTTTTTGTTAAATACTCTACATATTGTAAGTAGGAGTGAAAGTTAAGCTTTGGAAGCCAATAAGCAAGGCTAGTTACATAGTGCATATGTGTACATGATTGAAATTAAATATCAACCATGAGTGACTAATATCTTGATGGAAAACTCTAAACTATGGAATACTAGGGAAAAAATGCATGGTTGGAAATACTAGCAATGTTCATGTATGCGTTAAATCTAATCATAATTAGAATAATACTTATTCACAAACTTGATACAAAACACTCTAATTTTGATATACATATATCGCTAGAGATATATTATGTTTCAATTAGAATATATTCCTTGGGCTGTTTTGGTGAGGTCGGGGAGGGATATGGTTGGTTTTAAGATAGTAATTATGGGTTTTTCTGCAAATTGGTAGACAAGTGGGATGTTGGTGAGAAAAGGCAACAACTTACCTCACAGTCGTTAGATGTAGATCTAATGGTCAGAAACGATGGATGGCAGAGACACCATCATCACCAACTTAGTCTTTTGTAGGAGTACTAGCAAGATCCGTGCATTGCACGGAACATCAAGATGCATTTTTTTTTATAAAACACTTGTTGTGATTGACCCTTGTGGGAGTAATCCCATGTGTAAAAACTAATGATGTCTCAAAAAAATATGAGATAAGGTGAAGAGGAGTGGGGTGTGGTGGTGATTGGTGGTCGGACTGAGCGGAGGCATGGGGATTGACGACGTCGGCGGGCCACTGTGCCAGTTTGTTCCAAATGACTTCCTTTCTTAATTGCTCAACAATGAGGTTTATGGAGATAAGGATGAACGAGGGAAGGCCTTGTCTGCAAATGTGGAGAGGGGTGCGGGTATCTTTTAGTTTAATTTCCATCCGTCAGATATAGATCTGACAGTCTATATTGCAAGATGGCACACGTAGCATCATCACCAACTCGGTTTTTTTATAAGAGAAGAAATATAAGTATGGAGATACAAACGTATTATCGATACTTGCTTCCGTAAACTAGCATCTACATTCTATTCAACGCCTCGGCATGTGGGGCCTTAGCACAATGACTTCTCGACTGTGTAAAACAAAGATTTTCCCGTTGCCGACAAGGAGGGGGTGACGGCGGCACGCTTTTTGGCTTGCTCTAGTCCTAGTAGTCATACTAGGTGGTCTAAGCACGTGTAGATTTATTCTTTTTCACGTCTCGTGTTTGCCGTACTGCCACGACTGTTGATGAATAGACTGTAAGTTATTCACGGGGAAACCCTTGTTGAGCGTGTTTGCGAGAGAGACAGTGTGCGTGTGTGATATGTTAGAGATCGAGGCAATGACAACAGATTCTTTGTGTCTATGTGTGTGGAGGATAGAGAGAGACATGTACATGGGGCTTTGTGTTGTGTAACATGGAGACACATATACATAATTAGAGAGTGAGTGTGTGAGATACACATGCGGGCATGGGGAGAGATGAGGATCCAGATAAATGGGTGTTTATGCGTGTCTGTGTGTGTCTGTGCACGCGTTTGTGTGTGAGAGGGAGTGTGTGTATGTGGAGTAGAGAGACCACTAATGACGTAAACCTAGTATAATGGAAGGGGAAATGGTGTGACATGTGTAGTGGCGGGATAGCATGGGTGCGGGCGGGGGAGTAGACTATTTGGAAGAGACATCGAGTGTGTGCGTGGGAGAGGGGTGTGAGAGCGAGAGCGAGCGAGAGAGAGAGAGCTAGCGATGGAGAGAGAGAGAGAGAGAGAGGAAGAGAAGGGGCGAGAGGGGTCGTTTGTGTCCATAAATGGCGTATAGATAGGGAGACAATGTTGATGTTGTTCGAAATTGGCCTATGTACGGAGACGCAAGGGAAGCGAGTCATCGTGTGTGTGATAGGGACTTCATGAGAGATCTAGAATAGATGGTGTAGAGAACAATGTGCGAAATCGAGAACGATGATACATTAGGGAGCTATGGAAAGAGTCACGGCATATATGTATACAGGGAAGGAGCTGGGGGGTTCCGCATGTGGGAGACATAGAAAGAGGAGAGTGGTGCACAAGGAGACAAAGTGTGCTTGTTTGCAGTGGGGGTGGTGTGTGACGTGAGTGCGCGAGAACCACATAACTAGGGAGATAGACATTTGGGGGCAACGTTTTGTGTGTATGGGAAATATACACTCTACATAGTGCGTGTGCTTCGGAAAGAGAGATAGCGGGAGACCTAGAGAGTGGGGGAAGAGATGTGTGCATGCCCAAGAGACAAAGTGATAGAGACCTATAGTGGGGTCCAGACTTTAGAAGAGAGAGGGGTGTTAATGTGCTCGTGTGTTGGTGTTCGGGGGAGAGAACGACTTATCTATGTGTGTGTGTGAGGGGAGCGAGCGGGGGGTTGGCTTCAGATAAAGAGTGAGGTGTCTCTATTTGAGGGACTTTAGCGTAATTGAGATATTGTGCACTCATGGTTGATCAATTTGTTTCAAAGTTTGGACTATGAGATAACGACACTTTTGAACATGCGTGATATACCTTGATGTACCAGAATTACAAACCTAAGATTGGAATTTTGGAATTCGACTCCATCATTAGCTTTTGTAATTCATTTAAACGGAGGTACATTTTTAAGCCGGATTTCGTGATTTCAAATTCATATATCAAACCTAGAGATATACACATACGGGCATGTTCAAACTTTACAATCATCCACTTTATTCATACACATACACATTTTTGCTTCTGTCATCATATTTAGGATAAACACATTTGGAATTTCATTTGAATTGGACCGTATGATGGTATTCGGTTGTAGTAGCTCAATGATCCATATTTGAATTCAATGGACAATTTAAGTTTCGAGTTGGAGACATTGATTTTCAAAACTTGCACTTTTTTTGCGTGCAAAAAAAAACAAATTGTCGGTCATGATATCATAGTCGACCGTACAAGAGTAGAACACTTATAATTTTAGGCGCCAAAAGCTTTCAAACTTCCCGCTCACATCGAAATATCACACGCCCGAAAGTTTAGCCCTGTGATATTCCTGTTTTACCCCTGCCACATGAACGGAAAAGGGCTGCTTTGGTAACTCCATTGTTTCCCCCTCTTTGCCCCCAACATTCTTCCCCAGAGTTGTCCCCTTCCCCTCCCCGACCCCCAACCACGGCAAGCCGCCGAATCTAGTCCTCCGCCATAGCGGTGGACCTCACACCCCGCCAGATCTACCTTCCGCACCTTGGAACCCCCAACTGCCAACTCACCACTTCATCGGAGCCGCTTCAGCGACTGGCTTGTCCACCACTCTAGATCTCCTTGACCGCCATCATGGTCCACCGCACTGGATCTGCTTAACCGGCACCCTCGTCCACCATAGTGTAGGCCCTTATCTGACTCCATCGTCCGACCCTTTTCTTGCCCTTCTTACAAGCCCTCGTCGCCGCATAGCAGATCCGCCTCACCGAAAGCATCAGACAACGCGCCACCAAGCCTTCATCCACTACACCGGACCTGCTCCACGAACGCCATATTCAACTCCATCGGCCCTGCTTTATCGACGCCGCAGCCTCATCATGTTATTTCGATTTGTACTCTGTCGGTTTTTCTCTTTATCGTGCAACTGTTCACTTACCACAGATGAGCTTTCTTGTATGTTGACAGGCGCCGCAACCGTAGCACTAGAGGCACTTCAGCGACAGTGACAGCCGGCCCAAACTCAACCGCAACACGAGCACCATCGACGATCCTTAGCTATCAAGTATGACAATGATACCCATACGCCACCGAGAATCAGGTACTATTACCCAACGGCCGGCGCCTACGTTCACTTTCCTAGCATAAGCACCACACCTTTGAATTTCTTCAGGGCATCATTCAGTTTTTCATGAGACGTGTTATTCTGCTTGCACCAGAGGGCCATACTTACGGCAAAGGAACATGTTACATGTGCTAAATTACATACCAGTGCACATATAGTTAATATGCTTTAGTTTTGTCCTAAGTACTCCCTCCGTTCCAAAATAGATGACCCAACTTTGTACTAACTTCGTAATGAAGTTAGTACAAAGTTGAGTCATCTATTTTGGAACGAAGGGAGTATTACTGTACTTCCTAGATATCACTGCCTACTCTTTTACTTCTTGAATGCTATATTTATGATAATGGTGTTGTTCTGATGCCACCTGTTGGTTCCATCGATCGCTTAATGTTCTCTATGCTTAATTACACATCAGCAAACTAGCATGTGGTTCCACTGCTTTTTCTTTATTTTACCCTACATTTTCTGATGCTAGCTATTACACCACTGCTCCGAGCCTCTGTTCATAACTTGTTTGTGTGTTATTGATCGTCCCAAGTTGCATGACTAATTTGATGCTTCTATTAATTATGGAGCTGCCAAACCCATCAAGCAAAATATTTGTTCTTTTGGGGCTGGCACCTTGAACAAGCATAAAAATAGAGGGAAGCAGATATATTGTCATGTATGCACACACCCTTCTTTCATTAGTTTAGATGAACCATTGATGATCAATTCGGACCAGTGCATGCAATTAAAATTAATTTTACCTAAATAGAGGGTGCAGAATAAACTACAACAACTAGATTTGCAACCACGGGATCTTGTGATATCTTCAAAGAACATTGCAACAAAGCGTAGGCTTCACAGCAACATATGGCAAGCCAGTGTGTTTTAGTACATGTGAAATGTAATGCGAGTGGGTTGCTTTCTTGGCTTGTGCCCTCAACCTGTAATCCTACCGAATTACAAATAGTTCAGTTGTCTGCTTTGCTCTATTGCTTGATTCGAATGCTTGTTTGTTGTTACGCTATACCTGAGTTGGCCAATATGTCGTGATTACTGCTGTACTATCGTAAAGAAATGCATGCCTATTTCATTTGAGTCCTTAACTTTTCCTCTCAACTTCATCACAAGACTGTCTTCGTAGTTTATATGAGGCCACACTGTTAAGTGCTTTCTCAGATTATTTCAACGGCTTAGATGCCTTTGCAACTTAAATATAGCGGTGGTACACTCCCTTTCAACTAGGGATGTCAACTGGGTCCCGTTTAATCCCGATTAAAGTCCACTAGTGGTATGATAGTTCAAAAGAGTTTTTGTTTTTTGAGGAAAATGAACTAGGGATCTAGCAAAAACTAACTAGATGGGACTGTCGGATGTCGTTTATTTGCCACTTACATCCCTAGTTTCATCTTACCATTTTAATTTCTTTTTGGCTGATGCTGCTTCGAACCATTTAAATATAGCTTGCCATGCTCGGCAATAATTTGTCTGCCGTTTACCATGTAAGCTTACTGCCTGGATCATACGATAACTATCTCTTACCTATGTCCAGTGGAAACCTTTCAGGATGCCGTTCACACTAGGACACAATGTACAACCCTAGAATCTATTTGCGAGCGATGCACCATCCATGTTACCAGATGGTAGCGATTCAGAGGCAACACCACCGGAGAGCAACCGAGCACGTATACTATAGTGCTTGAGGCTCTACTAGAGGCAGAAAGAGATGGTGTGGCTGCCATGAATGAGGTAATCTTTATCTTGAGGCTGGAAATTATGGAATTAGCGACACGCATTATGCAAGCAAGCCAAGAATTGGAGGAAGTAAGAATGTTGCATTTGAAGACGGAGGAGGTCCTGCTGTTTCTGCTATCTGAAGCCCAGGGTAATCTTGGTTCTTCTTTAGATACCAGTTGAAATTGTCATTAGATTATTGTACTTGCATGTGTCATGTCTCTGAATGGATTATGTTGCAAGACCCACTATGTTGTCCATGTGTTGTAATGATCCGAATTTTTTAGGCGAGGTAATCCTCAGTACTTGTATGATTGACATAAGGTGAACTGTTTTTCGTGTGAGCATATTGTATTGGATGAAATAACTGTTTGACTCAGAGTGTATCCAACCTCCTCAATTCGAAGATCACGGCATTTCTAAATCATAATCATATATAAAGGTGGAATAAATCTTTGTTGTGGTTTTGAAGAAATAAATAACAAAACGTAGAATTATCTGTGGATATTCGTAATCGAATACAAATTGGATTTGAATTTAGTTTGCGGGGCCCAGGCAAACGTGAATGCTAATTCTCCCAAGTTTTGAACGAAGCGGCTAAACACCCACTATAATTTGTGGGCTGCCCGAAGCAAGTGTTTGCAAGATGGAAATTACTGTCTACCCCTGACACTTAACATCCTTATCGACCGGATTTACACTGCTGTCAATAGGGGTAGACTTGTAACTTCAATCAGACGTGACATGACAACCTCTGAGCCCATTCAGACAGGGTGGGTGCCAAACATGGGCGGCAAAACACATTTGATTCAAGCTCGTCCGAAAGATATGTTTCTCTTCCTTCATTTCCCCATTCATACATGATAGGCGGCAAAACAAACTCCCCTCGTCCGAAATCGATGTAGGTTAATATTTTAAATAGGGGAAGATGTGTAACTTCCCTCAGACGTGACACAACCACCCTACCTGTCAGCCCTGTTCATACACCATGGGTGCCAACCATGGGCGGCAAAACACCCTCTCCTCGCCCGAAATAGTTACCGGCAAATATTTGGGAGATGCAAGATTACCGTCCTATCCCCAACCGACGCGATGTCCGAAATTTTAAACGGGGGATAAGTTCGTAACTTTCCCACATTTCACAGAAGCGTGTCCCAAAGTTTGAGATCCCCCTCCCCTCCATTTCCCCATTCATACACCATCGGCAGCACGACAACCTCCGCACTGCGGCCAGCCTCCTCCGTCCGCCACCCCATCCTCCACCTTGTCGGAGCCGCTACCCCTACCCCGTCGTCCACTACAAGAGATGGACGTCTCTCATCCACGGTCCTGGACCAGGATCCTTTCATCGCCTCCTCTCGCTTCATCGGCGCTGTCGTCCACCTTGCCGTTGCCGCTCCTACGATCGCCTCGTCCACGGCAACATGATTTATCCCCCGACTCGGTCGTCTGCCTTCTAAAGTCTTCTTCCCCGCCGCTGACAGCCATCGCACCCGCAGCACCCTCAACGTATCAGCATAGGCCTACACGGCGTTGCAAGAGAGGTGGTACTCTTCCATATGTGCTTAAGTTATTGATCTCACCCGGAAAATAGATCGTAATTTGTTTACTATACTTTTCTTGTGCGTACCAAATCGTAGTGTCTAGTTGAAAGCAAACATTGGTTGCGAAGTAGCTTTGTTCGATTTGCACCTTCAGATCCGCCATGGCACGGGCACTATACTCATAAAGCTTATGGTTTCCCCCCTTTATATTCACTACCATCATCGTAGGTGCTTCATGTCGTGCTAGCACTGCTCCTCAAGACCTCAACCCAAAGCTTACGTGTTGAAATACGAATCTGATATGATGCTCATATCACTAAAACAGAGAACGTTTAATTGGTCACCTAATGTTCCTATATTTGTTTCGAAAAGCATGTGCGCCACACACTGGTCCAGCTAGTTCCACTTTCCTATTTTTTCTCTTGATGCTTAGGGTTTCCCCCTTTTATCTACTCTACTATGATCTGCGTAGGTGCTTTCTGTCGTACTAGCATTACTCCACCCTTCAAGCTAAACAACACAACACTCAAAATTCGAAAGCTTAGTTGTTCAAATATGATTGTGATATGATACTGATATTAGTTAACAGACACATTTAATTGGTTAGCTAAAGGTCCCACTTGAGTTTCCAAATGCATGTCACGACATATAGAGAGACATCAGAATTGCATTTCTTTGTCACTTGTTGACTGTACTTTCTTGTCCATACCAAATCTTAGTTGTTATTTCAAAGCAAACATCGGTTGCTAACTACCCTTTGTGCGGTTTGCAGCTTCAGATCTGCCATCCCATTGCCACGGTCAACACTGTGCTCATCATGCTTATGGTTTCCCCATTTTATGATGACCACAATTAGCCTACGTGGTTCGTGTCGTAATAGCACTGCTCCACCCATCGAGCTAAACAAGCTTAGTTGTACAAATTCATATATGATATTATGCTGATATTAGTAAAACTAAGAGATGTTTAATTGGTTAGCTAAATGTTCCTACTTTAGTTTCGAAATGCATGTGAGCCACATATGGAGAGACCGGAAAGAATAGTATTTCTCTGTGCACTCTGGTTCATCATGGGTGGCCAACCGACATTGTATTGAAAGACTTGTAATATCTTCAATCTGCTTGCTCTTCTCCTCTTCTTTAAGACGATCCTCTTCTCTTGCGGTCGACTGGTCAGGTCCAGTTGTTTTCCCTTATTATATTTTGAATCTGTCAGGTCAGGTCGACTTGTTCTTCTTTACTATATGTTGAAGCTGTCATCTGCGAAGTGTCATCACTTCTGGAGCTCTCATATTTTGAGTAGTAGGCCACATTATATTAAGTCACACAACAAATTACAGCATGCATGTCATCTCTTAAAAGAATTGCAGAGATAGTACAAAGGGGTTTACAGGGAGGCAGTATTGGATTAGAATCACTTCTGCATTATGATACGTCTCCAATGTATCTATAATTTATGAAGCATTCATCCTATTATTATCTGTTTTGAATGATTATGGGCTTTATTATACACATTTATATTACTTTTTGGGACTAACCTATTAACCGGAGGCCCAGCCCATATTGTCGCTTTTATTGCCCTGTTTCGATTTCAAGAAAAGGAATATCAAACTGAGTCCAAACGGAATGAAACCTTCGGCAACGTGATTTTTTGGAAGAATATGATCCTGGAGACTTGGAGTTCATGTTAGAAGATCCTCGAGGAGCCCAGGAGATAGGAGGGCGTGCCCCCCCTACTGGGCGCCCCCTGTCTCGTGGGCCCCTCGAGGCTCCCTCGACCGACTTCTTTCACCTATATAAGCCTACGTACCCTAAAAACATCGACAAAGAAGATAGATCGGGAGTTCCGCCGCCGCAAGCCTCTGTAGCCACCAAAAACCTCTCGGGAGCCCGTTCCGGCACCCTGCCGGAGGGGGAACCCATCACCGGTGGCCATCTTCATCATCCCGGCGCTCTCCATGACGAGGAGGGAGTAGTTCACCCTCGGGGCTGAGGGTATGTACCAGTAGCTATGTGTTTGATCTCTCTCTCTCTCTCTCTCTCTCTCTCTCTCGTGTTCTCTCGTGTTCTCTCTATGGCACGATCTTGATGTATCGCAAGCTTTGCTATTATAGTTGGATCTTATGGTGTTTCTCCCCTCTACTCTCTTGTGATGAATTGAGTTTTCCCTTTGAAGTTATCTTGTCGGATTGAGTCTTTAATGATTTGAGAACACTTGATGTATGTCTTGCCGTGTTTATCTGTGGTGACAATGGGATATCACGTGCCACTTGATGTATGTTTTGGTGATCAACTTGCGGGTTCCGCCCATGAACCTATGCATAGGGGTTGGCACACGTTTTCATCTCGACTCTCCGGTAGAAACTTTGGGGCACTCTTTGAAGTACTTTGTGTTGGTTGAATAGATGAATCTGATATTGTGTGATGCATATCGTATAATCATGCCCACGGATACTTGAGGTGACAATGGAGTATCTAGGTGACATTAGGGTTTTGGTTGATTTGTGTCTTAAGGTGTTATTCTAGTACGAACTCTTGAATAGATCGATCCGAAAGAATAACTTTGAGGTGGTTTCGTACCCTACCATAATCTCTTTGTTTGTTCTCCGCTATTAGTGGCTTTGGAGTGACTCTTTGTTGCATGTTGAGGGATTGTTATATGATCTATCTATGTTATTATTGTTGAGAGAACTTGCACTAGTGAAAGTATGAACCCTATGCCTTGTTTCCTACCATTGCAATACCGTTTACGCTCACTTTTACCATTAGTTACCTTGCTGTTTTTATATTTTCAGATTACAAAAACCTTTATCTACTATCCATATTGCACTTGTATCACAATCTCTTCGCCGAACTAGTGCACCTATACAATTTACCATTGTATTGGGTGTGTTGGGGACACAAGAGACTCTTTGTTATTTGGTTGTAGGGTTGTTTGAGAGAGACCATCTTCATCCTACGCCTCCTATGGATTGATAAACCTTAGGTCATCCACTTGAGGGAAATTTGCTACTGCCCTACAAACCTGTGCACTTGCAGGCCCAACAACTTCTACAAGAAGAAGGTTGCGTAAAAGACATCAAGCTCTTTTCTGGCACCTTTGCCGGGGAGGCTAGGTAAGCGGCACTCACACCCCGTCAACTAAGCTCTTTTCTGGCTCCGTTGCCGGGGAGATGAGTGCTTGAAGGTATATCTTTAGATCTTGCAATCGAATCTTTTTGTTTCTTGTTTTATCACTAGTTCAGTTTATAAAAGAAAAATTACAAAAAAATGGAGTTAAGTTTGTCTCATACGCTTCATCTTTTTAATATCTTTCGTGAGTATGATGGAAAAGAAAATTGTGCTCAAGTGCTAGAAGAAGAATGCATTAAAATGCTTGGTACTAAATCGTTGAATGATGAGCATGATTGCAATGTTGTCAGTATGAATTCCTTGAATATCCATAGTACTAATAATGATTGCTCTAGTCATGATGAAAATATCTCTTATAAGCATGTCAACTTTTGTGGAGTGCATGTTTGCATGAACACATCAAATAAAGAAGATATATATTGCAAGAGGCATAAGCATTTAGAAACTAAATGGTTGCAAGAAAGGCTAAATGTGAGTGCTAAAAATTTAAATTTCCTTTGCCGTACTTGTGAACTTTGCAATGAATGTTGTCATTTACATCTCCGATGCAAATTGTTTCATGATCGAATCGTGTCCAAAAATTGTGATGATTTGATCTCCCTTGCTCATTACAATGAACTTAGTTTGCTTTTGGGTTATGAAGAATTGAAACGTTTAATTAAGGACCTTCCAGAATTTGCCCATAAGAAATTCCTTGATATTGATCTAGAGAAGATTTATTTGTGTTGTGCGGTGAATTGCATTGAAATTCCTTATATTGCCAATTACCTAAAGAAAAGAAAGCAAATAGAAGATGAAGAGAATACTAATGAAAGGGAAGAGACTTCCCAATATCCTCCTATTATTTATTATGATGAATCAGGAAACGAGGAGGAGCTTTCTATTCAACCAATCTCGTCAAGGAGCTCAAAGAGGAAGGTTGAACCCACACATAATGTGAAAAAGAAAAGGAAAAGATGGGGCAACAAAGGTAAAAAGGTATCCCTCCCAAATGATGTTGCTCCTACTACTCGTTGCGATGATGATAATTGCTATATGGTGCTATCCATACTATTAATGATGAGAGTGATTATGCTTATGATATGAAAAGGCCCAAGCTTGGGGAAGCTATGTTTGATGAGGATGAAATATTTGAGAATATATTTGCTGGAATTAATGTTTGTCCCAAGCTTGGGGATGCTATGTTTAATGAAGAAGATATTTTTAGCATCCCACATTTTGATATGCAAAGTTGTTATGATGATAGCATGCCTCTTACCTATGATGATTATTGTGATGAAAATTATGCTATAAAAAGTAGTGATGATTATATTTATAAAACTTGTCATGTTTATGATTACCATTTTTCTGAACATTACTCTTTTAATGAGGAAACAATTTTTAGTGTTCAAGTCTTTTATGATACTTCCACTATTCCAAATGAGAACAATTGTGCTTATGTGGAGAGTAGTAAATTTTCTATGCTTGTAGATCATGAAAAGAATGTTTTAGGTTCTGGTTATATTGTTGAATTCATTCATGATTCTACTGAACATTATTATGAGGGAGGAATATATGATTGTAGGAATTGCAATAATATCAAGTTTCCTCCCTATGTGCTTAAAATCTTGAAGCTATGCTTGTTTTACCTTCCCATGCTAGTTGATTATTGTTCCCATAAGTTGTTTGCTCACAAAATCCCTATGCATAGGAAGTGGTTTAGACTTAAATGTGCTAGTCATATGCTTCATGATGCTCCCGTTATGTTTCAATTCTTATCTTTTATGCGAGCATCATTGTCACCATCATGCCTAGCTAGAAAGGCATTAAAGAAAAGCGCTTGTTGGGAGACAACCCAATATTTACCCTTACTGTTTTTGTCTGTCCACATTATTATGCTACTTTAGTAATCATGTTTTATAGATTTTGTTTCAATAAAGTGCCAAGTGAGACCTTTAGGATAGCTTACGGTGATAGTTGTGTTGATCCTGCTGAAAATCAGAAACTTTTGCACCCAGTAAATTAGTTTTGTTAATTCACATAAACGTGATCTTAATCGGATTCTTTTTGCTATATATTGGTACACGAATTGCTTAGGACTTCCTAATTTGGTAGAATTTTTGGAGTTCCAGAAGTATACGTTTGATACATATTACTACAGATTGTTCTGTTTTTGACAGATTCTGTTTTGTTTGTGTTGTTTGCTTATTTTGATGAATCTATAAGTAGTATCGGAAGGTATGAACCATAGATAAGTTGGAGTACAGTAGATATTACACCAATATGAATTTAGAATGAGTTCATTACAGTACCTAAGTGGTGGTTTTATTTTCTTATACTAACGGAGCTTACGAGTTTCCTGTTGAGTTTTGTGTTGTGAAGTTTTCAAGTTCTGGGTAAAGATTCGATGGACTATGGAATAAGGAGTGGCAAGAGCCTAAGCTTGGGGATGCCCAAGGCACCCCAAGGTAATATTCAAAGACAACCAAGAGCCTAAGCTTGGGGATGCCCCGGAAGGCATCCCCTCTTTCGTCTTCGTTCATCGGTAACTTTACTCGGAGCTATATTTTTATTGGGCCATTTGCATTTCTGTCCCTAACTCGAACCACCTACTCAGATTTGCCCCTAACTTCAAAGCCTACTCAAATTTGCCCCTCCGCCGTTAAGTGACCTTACAAAAATGTCCTTCCATTCCGTTTCCGTCCGGTCAAAGGGGTTTGACCGTCTATGAGACGTTTGTTTGACATTTTTACCCCTGAAAAAAAAACAGAAATTAAAGAGAAGAAAGAGAGTGCTTACCTTTTGGCCCAAGTTCAATGTGCACTTTGGCCCATGTGCATAGAGCCAGGCCCATCCATCTCCCCCAGTCATTGTCTTCCTCATCGACTGCACGCGCCGGCGCGCGCCACCGTCGCCGCAGTTCGACAGCTTTCTGTCGTAGTAGCTCGGGTAGGGTTACTTAACGATGCCTGCAGGCCCCTAACAACCCTAGCTAGCTTTCCCTCCCTTCCCCCGCTCGCTCTCCTCCCCTGCGGCCGGATCAACCGTCTTCCTCGTCTGCGGATCGCCGGAGCACCATCGTTGATTCGCCAGCCCTGTGCTGCTAAACCACAAATTAATGTATCAGTCATGTTCGTGGTGCCCCTAAGATGTCGCCCAGCCCCCTAAACCACTGGATCCATGGCCGCCTTATCGAGTCCGTCGAGCACCGCCATCGGCCGCCGCCTAGCTCGTCGCTGCGGTCGATTCCGACCACCCCTGCATGCTCTGTTGGTACCATTGGACACGCCTCAGCGCACTCGTCCGAACTGTACTCTCCGCCAACAAGTTGGTCGCCGAAGTTGTGACTTCGTCCATCGTCACTGTGGCTTTGGTCACCGGAGCTCGCCGCCAGTCCAGGGCGCAGTCTAGGGAGAGGGAGGGAGAGGAAGGAAGGAAGGGAGAGGGAGGATAGAATGGAGGGAGGGCTGCGGCGTGTGGGGAGCTGGTGCCGACGACGCACATCCAGGGCCGTCGGCGCTCGCCAGAGGTGAGACAGAGAAGTCATGAGGTAGGGGAGAGAGGTGCAAGGGATTTTTTTATTTCTATATTTTGTTTGGGGGCCCACAAGTAAGTGTGTCAGAGAGAGGGTGAGAGAGAGAGAGTTTTTCATTTTTTATTTATGTTTTGACTGGGTCCCACGTGTAAGTGGCACATGGAGGCAGGGGCAAAATGTCCAATAAATGCCCAATAGACGGTCAAACCCCTTTGACCAGACAGAAACGGGACGGAAGGGCATTTCTGTAAGGGCACCTAACAACGGAGGGGCATTTTTGAGCAGGCTTTCGAATTAGGGGCAAATGTGAGTAGTGGGTTCGAGTTAGGGACACAGATGTAAAAGACCCATTTTTATTCACCACATGATATGTGTTTTGCTTGGAGCGTCATTTTCCTTTGTTAGTATTTGCTTGCTGTTATTTAGAATAATGTTTGGCATCTTTAGTTTCAATAAAAATGTCAAGGATAGCCTTTACCATGCTTATTTTGCTAGTATACAAGTTGCTGTTTGAAAACAGAAAGTTTACCGCTGTTGCAAAAACTCCCTAGAAAAGTCAGAGCAAGATATAATGTTGAAACTTTTTGCATAATGAGCTCTGATAAATTTACTACAGTGGGAATTTTATTTAATAATTTTTGGAGTTAGGGAAGTATGATGAATCTTGCATTCTTTACAGATTGTACTGTTTTGACAGATTGCTGTTATGTTTGCATTGTTTGCATATGTTTGCTTGTTTAATGATTCTATTTGAGGATAGGAGTGTCAAATATGCAGAGGCATTTAGTATGCAATGTGGAATAATAATTTTAGTGATATGTTGCAGTAGAAAATGATAAGGTTTTGCATTGGTTTATACTAACCTATCTCACGAGTTCTTGTTGAGTTTGTTGTGGATGAAGCTTTTGATAAAAAGAGAAACCATGATATGAGAGGAATTAAGGAAACACAAAAGTTCAAGCTTGGGGATGCCCAAGGAACCCCAAGATAATATTTAAAGAAGTCTCAAGCACCTAAGCTTGGGGATGCCCCGGTAGGCATCCCACCTTTCTTCTTCAACAACTATCGGTTAGTATCGGTTGAGCCTAAGTTTTTGCTTCTTCACATGAGTTGTGCTATCCTTGCAATGTCATTTTATTTTGTTTTGCTTGCTATTTGAATACAATACCAAGATCCTAAATTCTTAAATGAGAGAGAGTCTTCACATAGTTACATAATAATTTAGCTACTCATTGATCTTCACTTATATCTTTTTGGGAGTAGTTTTTCATTTACTCGTGTGCTTCACTTTTATCCTATGAGTAAATGGTCGAATGAGTTGAATTTCATAAATCTGATATTTTATATGTTTCATTTTCTTATCCCATGGGGAGTAATGACTTCACGTCTAAGAAGTAGAGGTTGTAAATTTATTGAAGGTTAGCAAGCATTGTATTGGTCATTTGAACAATTCATGAAAGAATATTGAAGGAAGAGAGATTCACATATAAATACATTATCCTAGACATCTTTTATAATTGGGAGCACTCATTAAGTATGACATGCTAAAGAGTTGATGTTGGACAAGGAAGACAACGTAATGGGTTATGTTTTCCGACATCTCAGTTAAAGTATATTGTCATGGATCATTCAAACATGTTGAGCTTGCCTTTCCCCCTCATGCTAGCCAAATTCCTTGCACCAAGTAGAGATACTACTTGTGCTTCCAAATATCCCTAAACCCAGTTTTTCCATGAGAGTCCACCATACCTACCTATGGATTGAGTAAGATCTTTCAAGTAAGTTGTCATTGGTGCAAGCACTAAAAATTGATCTCTAAATATGTATGATCTTTTGGTCTGAAGAAAATAGCTTTATACGATCTCGTTATGGAAGCAATAAAAGCGACGGACAGCATAATAAAGGTCCATATACAAGTCGCAATATAAAGTGACATTCATTCGCATTGAGATTTTGTGCATCCAACCCTAAAAGCGCACGACAACCTCTGCTTCCCTCTACGAAGGGCCTATCTTTTACTTTATGTCGTTTACTTTTTGCTTGAGTCAAGGTGATCTTCACCTTTCCCTTTTTCATTTTATCCTTTGGCAAGCACCTCGTGTTAGGAAGATCCCGATATATATATCCAATTGGATGTAAGTTAGCATGAATTATTATTGTTGACATCACCCAAAGGTGAATACGTTGGGAGGCAACACTATAAGCCCCTATCTTTCTCAGTGTCCAATTGAAACTCCATAACCATTAGTATTGCGTGAGTGTTAGCAATTGTAGAAGACTATATGATAGTTGAGTATGTGGAGTTTGTTATTCCTAAAAATAAGATGAATTACAATTGTTTGATGACTGAGAATGAAGTTTGCTAGTTTTCAAGAAAGTATATGGTCTATGCTTTGACATGTGAATTGCTTGTTACTTTTTCGTGAGAAGTTTTATGAGATGAACTACTGTTATGACATATAATCATGCTAGAAAAGGTGATTGAAATTATCATTGATCAAACTTGTGCACCTTCTAGCATTCACACTTCATAAATTCTTTCTTTTATCATTTACCTACTCGAGGACGAGTAGGAATTAAGCTTAGATCTTGATACGTCTCCAACGTATCTATAATTTATGAAGCATTCATGCTATTTTATTATCTGTTTTGAATGATTATGGGCTTTATTATACACTTTTATATTACTTTTTGGGACTAACCTATTAACCGGAGGCCCAACCCATATTGCTGTTTTATTGCCTGTTTCAGTATTTCGAAGAAAAGGAATATCAAACGGAGTCGAAACAGAATGAAACCTTCGGCAGCGTGATTTTTTGTAAGAATATGATCCTGGAGACTTGGAGTTCACGTCAGAAGATCCTCGAGGATGCCAGGAGATAGGAGGGCACGCCCCCCTACTGGGCACGCCCCACTGTCTCGTGGGCCCCTCGAGGCTCCCCCGACCGACTTCTTTCACCTATATAAGCCTACGTACCCTAAAAACATCGACAAAGAAGATAGATCGGGAGTTCCGCCGCCGCAAGCCTCTGTAGCCATGAAAAACCTCTCGGGAGCACGTTCCGGCACCCTGCCGGAAGGGGAACCCATCACCGGTGGCCATCTTCATCATCCCGGCGCTCTCCATGACGAGGAGGGAGTAGTTCACCCTCGGGGTTGAGGGTATGTACTAGTAGCTATGTGTTTGATCTCTCTCTCTCTCGTGTTCTCTCTATGGCACGATCTTGATGTATCGCGAGCTTTGCTATTATAGTTGGATCTTATGATGTTTCTCCCATCTACTCTCTTGTGACGAACTGAGTTTTCCCTTTGAAGTTATCTTGTCGGATTGAGTCTTTAATGATTTGAGAACACTTGATGTATGTCTCGCCGTGTTTACCTGTGGTGACAATGGGATATCACGTGCCACTTGATGTATGTTTTGGTGATCAACTTGCGGGTTCCGCCCATGAACCTATGCATAGGGGTTGGCACATGTTTTCGTCTTGACTCTCCGGTAGAAACTTTGGAGCACTCTTTGAAGTACTTTGTGTTGGTTGAATAGATGAATCTGAGATTGTGTGATGCATATCATATAATCATGCCCACGGATACTTGAGGTGACAATGGAGTATCTAGGTGACATCGGGGTTTTGGTTGATTTGTGTCTTAAGGTGTTATTCTAGTACGATCTCTTGAATAGATCGATCCGGAAGAATAACTTTGAGGTGGTTTCGTACCCTACCATAATCTCTTCGTTTGTTCTCTGCTATTATTGGCTTTGGAGTGACTCTTTGTTGCATGTTGAGGGATCGTTATATGATCTATCTATGTTATTATTGTTGAGAGAACTTGCACTAGTGAAAGTATGAACCCTATGCCTTGTTTCCTACCATTGCAATACCGTTTACGCTCACTTTTACCATTAGTTACCTTGCTGTTTTTATATTTTCAGATTACAAAAACCTTTATCTACTATCCATATTGCACTTGTATCACAATCTGTTCACCGAACTAGTGCACCTACACAATTTACCATTGTATTGGGTGTGTTGGGGACACAAGAGACTCTTTGTTATTTGGTTGCAGGGTTGTTTTAGAGAGACCATCTTCATCCTACGCCTCCCACGGATTGATAAACCTTTGGTCATCCACTTGAGGGAAATTTGCTACTGTCCTACAAACCCATGCACTTGCAGGCCCAACAACGTCTACAAGAAGAAGGTTGCGTAGTAGACATCACATTACAAAGAAAACCTTAGTTGTTTTTATGTTTTCATGCATGTCATATATTGAACATTATCAAAATGAATATGAGAATGGGTGCACAAGAGGAATATTGCGGAACAATCCACTGGCTAACAAACTTGGCATGGTGGAGGATGGCCTATCTTATTCACCCATGAAGGTGCTTGCTATAAGTTTGCAAAGTTGTACTGGTCGCACATATTTTGCATCTGTCCTCTTGCATTACTTATACTTTGTTACACCATCTGCTTAGTTTAAGCATCATATATGAGTATATGCCATACCTATCCATTTTCTGTACCTATTCCATGTGTCGTCACAATATGTTTTTCCAGTCAAATGTTGTTCTTTCGTAATAGATGTCCAAAAGGAAGAGGGTGAGTGTAGATCCTCAAGGAGTACAAACTAGGTATTTGGAAAAGGTAGTGATACCTGTTAAATCAGATAGATCAAGAGCCACGTAAAACACAGCCCAACTGCATTCACACTTTACACCTACTCCAATGGCCAAACCCCTATTAGAACTGGCTGAGAGCCCAGTGATCAGTAATCTCTATGATATCAATTCAAAATTTGAACTCCTAAATTTCTGCATGTGCCTTACCTTCTCTCTTGTATGAAAACTAATTTCAGATGAATCTCCTTGCTCAAAGGATCATATGATCTCACAACAATACTGGGCTCTGCATTGCTCTTGTCAGTACCTCTCTCCCTTTTTCCTCGTAACGTTGTACTTAATTAATTGCTATTTGATTATGTATCATCGACCGCACTCCGAGCTTCATTATCCTCTGTTTCTTCCAATATTATTTGATCTATATTTACTCTTTGCAAAATGTAGAATCATGGCAACGCTTATAAAGAATTTTCTTTGGGGAATTTATTGAATTATCCTTCCATCAACATGGAGAAGGGCTTTGTCCAGCCCGTGTTAACATGTAATGTAAGTTCATCCTTCTCAAGCCTTCACACTTTGTTCTAGTATAGATTTGGATAGGCATCATTTCCTCCACTGTTGTTTGCTTTGATGTTTACATCTGACTGGATGTTTGCAACAACTACCAGTTTCAAATTGTAGTTGTAAAAACATGTTCCTTATGCAGAACGGATCCATTTATTTGCTTATATAATTGTGAAACCTGTTACATGTCTCCTTGTTTCTCTTTCGGAGTCGTATCTCTTATGCCAGGCAGAACTTTAGGGAAGATAGTGAGCCAAACCATCTTGAGGACAGCGAGATGACCCCAAGGTCCTGTCTTGATGAAGACAGTGAGTTGAAGCTACTCACCGGCAGTGTGAGACAACCTCTATGCATTCGCTGCCTCAACCAGTTCGACTTCTTCAGTCTCAACTTAAAGCGGAAAGGCTTGCTTCAGCTCAGCTCCGACTTGAAGTCAAAGATGCAATGAAGATGTCAGAGGACTGCCGTGCGCACCATCATGCCATACATCTACGGTTGATGCATCTATCATTGACAGAACTAAGGTCTACTCAGCTTCTTTTGCTGTTTGGGGGGCCCAACCTGGCTAGGCCTAGTTCCTTCTGAAGTGCTCTCAGTTTTGTATATTCTTTTGTCGGTGTGTTTATTTGCACTGGTGACGAACTTTGATGCCGAGTGGATGTAATATGTGTGATAGCCGTGATAACCTAGCGTAAGTTGCTTGCTTATTTCTTTCCTTGCTCTCTTGTTTATTTGTTTGCTTGTAGTCATTGCAGTTCTTTTTCCACGGTTTGCTAGTGGCTGCAATAACCTATTTTTTAAAACTAGGCCACAATAACCACGGGCTAATATTTACTGTAGTGACACTGGGCCTCCTACGGGCCGTAGAAACAATGGGCTTTCTATGGGCCGTATAAACAATGGGACTTCTACGGGCCGTAGAAACAATGGGCCTTCTACGGGCCATATCATCAATGGGCCTTATACGGGCCGTATGATCGATTGGCCAAACATGGGCCAATAACAGACCGCATTATGGCCATAAACGGGCTAGAGTTGGAATCGTCCGTTCATGGGCTGACCATAATGGGCCATCGATAATAAGGCGTATTTGATGACGTTATGAAAACGGCCCAACGTATTAACGGACCACAAACAGGCCGACTATAACCACGGGCTGAATTTGGCCCACAAGCAGAAAATGACAGTAATAGGCCGTAAGTAACTGAATGCTGGAAATGAGCCCAAGAATAAATGGGCCCTGAGAAGGCCGAAAGATAACATGGGCTGCAAACGGCCCAATGGATTAATGGGCCGTTAATGGGTAAGCGGTACACTATTCATTACGGGCCAGTTTCGCCACAGGCCGTAATGGGCCAATAGTTACAAAGGGCCTAATATGGGCCAAAAGACGTCATGGGCCATACATGGGCTGGAACTTAAAATGGACTGGAATCATATTGGATGGCCCAGATGATGCTACTGGGCCTAATTTGAATAGGTCGTAACGGGCCCTGGGTTAGCGGGTTGTAAATGGGCTATATGCGAACAGGCCGTGAACATGCTTTCCGTGGGCCGGCCCGCCACCTTTTGACCAAGTCAAACGGGCCGGCCTTTTCACGGGAATGGGCCTCTGTTGGGCCGTGCCACGTTTCGACGTATCATAGGAGCCTTTGGTCCAATGAGTGGATGACATCTGTCCCAACGGTGAGCCGACACATGTTTCCTCCAGCCAATGATGATTTTACACATGGAAAATCCCCATTGGTCGGGGCTGTTAACGGGTTATTGGATCCAAAAACTGACCCTATAGCTTAACGGTGTTCCGTTACACTGGATGCCACGTGTCGGTCACCCTTGACGAAAGCACTTCTGTGACGCACGATTTATCGTCATGGAAGTGGACACTTCCGTGATGATAATTTTGGTATTATCATGGAACACTTCTACGACAAAGACAGTATGACTATCTTGATTACATCATAAAATAGTCATGGATGTACATGCATGAGAAAAAACGTGACCTACTATGACAAACACGTATCATCACGGAAGTGTATTTTTTTGTAGTGATGGTGGAAGAAAGAAAGAAGGAAAAGAAGAAGGAGATGTGTGTTAGTAAGCATGTCGCCCGTGCCTTCCTTTTTATAGGTGGACGTGGCTGGGGGCTGGCTCCTCACCCAGGAGGTAACCGCCCCACTCCTCCAATCCAGTTCCTCTGCGTCACTGACGGCGCCCAGAATCAAGACCGCCCTGCTGCGCCTATCCAAGGTGCCTGGCTTTCTGCCATGTCACACATTCCAACGCCCCACGCATCTGCCACCAACCCTGCACAATGCATGCAGCGTACGTGGCAGAAATGACAGGAGCAGTGGAACGAGTAAAATGGTCGTTACCTCCTCGTGAACATGGGTGGTTGATACGTCTCCGTCGTATCTATAAGTTTTGATTGTTCTATGCCAATATTCTAGAACTTTTACATACTTTTGGCAACTTTTTATACTATTTTTGGGACTAACATATTGATCCAGTGCCCAGTGCCACTTCCTGTTTGTTGCATGTTTTTTGTTTCGCAAAAGATTCATATCAAACAGAGTCCAAACGGGATAACAACGGACGGAGAATTTTTTTGGAATATTTATGAATTTTGGGAAGAAGAATCAACGCGAGATGATGCCCGAGGGGGCCACGAGGCAGGGAGGCACGCCCCAGGGGGCATGCGCGCCCCTGACCCTCGTGGACACCCTGTAAGGCGGTTGTTGCCCTTCTTTCACCACAAGAAACCTAATATCCGGAGAAAAATCGTGTTCTTAGTTTCAATCCAATCGGAGTTATGGATCTCCGAGAATATAAGAAATGGTGAAAGAGCAGAATCAGGAACGCAGAAAGAGAAAGAGACAGAGAGACAGATCCAATCTTGGAGGGGCTCTCGCCCCTCCCACGCCATGGAGACCATGGACCAGAGGGGAAACCCTTCTCCCATCTTGGGAGAAGGTCAAGGAAGAAAAATAAAGAGGGGGGCTCTCCCCCCTCAATTCCGATGGCGCCGAAGTTCTGCTGGGGCCATCATCATCACTGTGATCTGCACTAACACCTCCGTCATCTTCACCAACATCTCCATCACCTTCCCCCATCTATCTATAGCGGTCCACTCTCCCGCAAACTGTTGTACCCTCTACTTGAACATGGTGCTTTATGCTTCAGATTATTATCCAATGTTGTGTTGCCATCCTATGATGTCTGAGTAGATTTTCGTTATCCTTTCGGTAATTGGTGAATTGCTATGATTGGTTTAATTTGCCTGTGGTTATGTTGTTGTCCTTTGGTGCCCATCATATGAGCGCGCGAGTGGATCACACCATAGGGTTAGTTGTATGTTGATAGGACTATGTATTGGAGGGCAAGAGTGATAGAAGCTTCAACCTAGCATAGAAATTGATGCATCCAGGATTGTAGGGGGACCAATATATCTTAATGCTATGGTTGGGTTTTAACTTAATGAACGTTAGTAGTTGCGGATGCTTGCTAATAGTTCCAATCATAAGTGCATAGAATTCCAAGTCAGGGATGGCAAGCTAGCAGTGGCCTCTCCCACATAAAACTTGCTATCGGTCTAGTAAAGTAGTCAATTTCTTAGGGACAATTCCGCAACTCCTACCACCACTTCTCCACACTCACTATACTAAATTTATTGCTTCTTTATCTAAACAGCCCCTAGTTTATATTTACGTGCTCTTTATATTCTTGCAAATCTATCCAACAACACCTACAAAGTCCTTCTAGTTTCATACTTGTTTTAGGTAAAGCGAACGTTAAGCGTGCGTAGAGTTGTATAGGTGGTCGATAGAACTTGAGGGAATATTTGTTCTACCTTTAGCTCCTCGTTGGGTTCGACACTCTTACTTATCGAAAGAGGCTATAATTGATCCCCAATACTTGTGGGGCGCCGTCGCCAGGGAGTTATAGCGCGGGGTGAATATTCTTGTGTGTGCTTGTTTGCTTTATCACTAAGTAGTTTTTATTCGCTGTTCTAAGTTGTTCTCTATCTTTAGTTATGGATATGGAGCACGAAATACCAAAAAATTAGGTGTACTTGCTACTCATGGAGATGGGGAACCTCCTAAAACCCTCGGTGCTCATTGTGTGAAAGATGTTATGTACTACTTTGATAATCCTGAGAAAACCCCAATCAACTTTATAACGAGAGTAACGTTGGATCAACATGAATACTTTAGGGATTATCTCTTGAGTCAAAAAGGGAAACTATTATGGGATCAAATTCCTACATTGCATTGGTATGCTCGGGAACTATGCTTGAGATATGATTATACTTGTTGCTCTAGGATGAAGGCTCCACACCTTCCCTTTTCATGCAAATTTAATGATAATAAAACCTTACCTTCTTATGCTAATGGTATATATGATCACTATGATGTGGAACAAATAGAAGAATTCGTTGCTTTTATGGGTGCTTATGAAATTGAATCTTTGTTTAAAGTGTGTGAAAATCTTTATGATGCTGCTTACAGACCTGAAAATTTAGCTATCCTTAAATATTGCTATGAGAATTATAAATAAAATTATGATATTGATGAATTTATTGAGAAAGTCTCCGCTGTCCAAGAAGAGACTAATATTTTGCAGGAATCTATGGAAGAAGGAATTGATGAAACTATGAGCTCATTGGATGAAAAAGATTATGAGGAGAGCGAAGAACGAAAGGAGGAAGAGCAGATTAGCTACCCATGCCCACCTTCTAATGAGAGTAACTCTTCAACTCATAAATTGTTTAATTTCCCTTCGTGCTTATCGAAGGATGATTGCTATGATCCCTTTGATTCTCTTGAAATACCCCTTTTTGATGATGCTTGCTATGCTTGTGACCAAGATGCCAATATGAATTATGCTTATGGAGATGAACTTTCTATAGTTCCTTATGTTAAACATGAAATTGTTGCTATTGCACCCACACATAATAGTCCTATTATCCTTTTGAACTTTCCAAACTACACTATATCGGAGAAATTTGCTCTTATTAAGGATTATATTGATGGGTTGCATTTTACTGTTGCACATTATGATTTTGATAGATATAATATGCATGTGCTTGCTTCTCCAACTTGCAATTATTATGAGAGAGGAACTACATCTCCGCCTCTCCATGTTTCCAATATGATAAAATTGCAAGAAACTGCTTATACTATGCATTGGCCTTTACTTGGTGTGCATGAATTGTTCTTTTATGACATGCCGATGCATAGGAAGAGAGTTAGACTTCGTTGTTGCATGATATATGTTACTTTGTGCTCACTAATCATTGTTAATTAAAATTGTCTTTGATATACCTTGGGATCCGGGTGGATCCATTACTTGAGCCTATATGCCTAGCTTAATGGCTTTAAAGAAAGCGCTGCCAGAGAGACAACCCAGAAGTTTTAGAGAGTCATTTATTTCTGTTGTGTGCTTTTATAAAGTTTATATAATAAAAATAATGTTCCAAGGTTTGCCTTTAGGATGTTTACAATGCTTGTTGGTTTGTGTGGTGTAGGATAGAAACTTTGGCGGTAGTGCACGATTTTACATTTTTTTACTAGAACGTCAAACGGTTCTGAAATGTCATGCACTGTCTTTCTATACAAATTGTTAGTTTTTCCTAATTTTTTCAGAATTTTTGGAGTACCAGAAATATGGTGAATGTTCAGATTACTACAGACTGCCCTGCTTAAGACAGATTCTGTTTTTTATGGATAGTTTTCTTGTTTGGATTAAACTATCGATTTCTATCAGTGGATTAAGCCATGGAAAAGTTATATTACAGTAGCTACAATGCAAAAACAAAATATGAATTGGTTTTCAACAGTACTTAGAGTAGTGATTTGCTTTATTATACTAACGGATCTTACCGAGTTTTCTGTTGAGTTTTGTGTGGATGAAGTGTTCGAAGATCGAGGAGGTCTCGATGTGAGAAGAAGAAGAAGAGGCAAGAGCTCAAGCTTGGGGATGCCCAAGGCACCCCAAGTGAATATTCAAGGAGACTCAAGCGTCTAAGCTTGGGGATGCCCCGGAAGGCATCCCATCTTTCTTCAACAAGTATCGGTATGTTTTCGGATTCGTTTCATTCATGCGATATGTGCAAATCTTGGAGCGTCTTTTGCATTTAGTTTTCACTTTTCTTTTATGAACCATGCTAGTATGAGATAGTCCATGGTTGATTTATAGAATGCTCATTGCACTTCACTTAATTTTTTGAGTATGGATTTATAGAATGCTTCATGTGCTTCACTTATATCATTTGAAGTTAGGATTGCCTGTTTCTCTTCAGATAGAAAACCGCCGTTTGTAGAATGCTCTTTTGCTTCACTTATATTTGTTAGAGCGTGGGCATATCTTTTGTAGAAAGAATTAAACTCTCTTGCTTCACTTATATCTATTTAGAGAGATGACAAGAATTGGTCATTCACATGGTTAGTCATAAAATCCTACATAAAATTTGTAGATCACTGAATATGATATGTTTGATTCCTTGCAATAGTTTTGCGATATAGAGATGATAATATGTGGGAGGTTCTAATGGTTGTGTTTAGTAAGAATATTGGTGTTAAGGTTTGTGATTCCCGAAGCATGCACGTATGGTCTCCTAACTATGTAACCAAATTGGTGTGCATTGTATTTTGATTGTTTATCTTTGCGTGAAGGTCGGGGGTGCGCGATGGTTAACTCCTACCAACCTCCCCCTAGGAGCATGCGTAGTAGTACTTTGCTTCGAGGGCCAATAAACTTTTGCAATAAGTATATGAGTTCTTTATGACTAATGTGAGACCATGGATTATACACACTCTTACCTTTCCGCAATTTGCTAGCCTCTATGGTACCGTGCATTGCCCTTTCTCACCTCGAGAGTTGGTGCAAACTTCGACGGTGCATCCAAATCCCGTGATACGATACGCTCTGTCACACATAAGCCTTCTTATATCTTCCTCAAAACAGCCACCATACCTACCTATTGTAACATCCCAAAATTCTAAATTTTGGAATGTTATAATAAATAAATAGTTTTGATTGATTGATTGTTTGTTGTGTGATTGATTGAGTGAAATTGAGTGGAATTTGAAACTTTTTTGAAAGTTGAATGAGAGGGAATGAAATGACTTTCCTCAACTTTCACTTTGCCTTTTGATATCCATGAATTCAAATTCAATTCAAACACAAAACCCTAGAGAGAAGATGATATGACTTCTTCCATTTAAATAAATGAACAGGGTTTTGAAAAGATTTGAATTCCATTTGGAAATATTTCAAATTTAGAAACTTTATGCAACTCAATGATTTTCATGAGGGAAGATAAAATGACTTCTTCAGATTATATGAAATATGAGTTGGAAGTTAAAAAGAATCAAACTGAAAGTCATTTGGAAGTATTTTAAAATCCCCTTTCAAATTTGGAATTATTTGGATTTTATTCAAATTATTTTTCTCCTAAAAATAAATAAATGGAAATATGGGTAAAATGATTCCCTTCAATGGAAAATTAGGAGAAAATAAATTTGAAATAATTTTGGTATTTTAAAAATGATTTTTGTTGGGTTTTATTGCAACAGCAACACTATTTGAGTTTTGTAAATTTTTGAGGATTTTATTTGAACTTGAAAAAGAGTTCATGTTGTTGGAAATCTTTTTCTGAAAATTGTGATATATTATATGTCTATATAATATTATTTATTTATTTATTTGTGTTTGTTTTATTGTCTATGTTTTATAAAAAAATACAAACGCCCGAAGCCCCGGAGGCCCATCTCCCCCTCTCCCTTTCCTCGGCCCAGCCAGCGCCGAGCCACAGCCCACCAAAGAACCGAGCCGCCCCAGCCGACGCCCGAACCCTCTCCCCCTCGGTCGCCCGCTCGCTCTCCTCTCTCCCTCTCTCACTGACCGCCGGGCCCGACCCTTTCCCTTACCTCTCGCCCACGGCATGCCCGTCTGGAGCAATGCCCGCGCCGCCATATCCCGTGATCCTCGGGATCGCATCCACGATCCGCCCTCCTCCAAGTCGACCCGCCCCTATAAATACCTCCCTCACCCCTGCTCCGCCCCTTCCCGACCCCTCAACCCCTCTCCGCTGCCGCCATTCCTCGCCGGAGTTCGTCTCCGCCATCACCGCGCCATTGTCGCTCTAGCCACTCCTCCGTCGTCCCCGAGCCCCACCACCTCCACGAATCGCCTCAACACCGCCCACCGCACCTCACCGAGGACTCGCCGAGCCTCGCGCCCTTGGAACGCCACCGCCGCCGACCACCCGAACGCCACCGCCGCCTCGAGCTCGCCGCCGACCATCTTCGACCACCTCCACCGACGCCACGACCACCGCTGGACTCGCCGCCGCCCGCTTCATCTCCCTGGCCACCCCACCGACGCCGAAGATCACCGGAGCGCCGCCACCATCGTCGCCCGACGCGCTCGCCATCGACCACCACCACTGTGAGCTCCCTCTCCCTCCTCGTCCGTTCGATCTAGATTATACGGTCGTGATTAGATTAGATCGAATAGTTAGGTTTTTTTATTAGATCGGTTTAGTTCCGGTTTTATACGGTTTATGTCCGGTTTAGTTCCTGGTTTAGTTAGACCGGCCCGATTGGTTTATTTCTGCTGAGCCCGTATAAGTTTCAGTTAAAGATCGCTCGCGCGTTAGATAGTTTTAGAACGCTCACTGTTCAGCCCGTTAGCGCGTTAGTTTTTTTCCTTAGTTTTATTTTTCGTTTCTGTTTTAAAAAACAGAAAATGTTTCAATTTTAGATTTCTTATAACTTTTATATTTTAGATCCAAATTGAGTGATTCTTTTTGCATTGTGTCACAAATTTGCTTAAGTTTCTGTTTGTGTACTTAGGTTTCAAATTTGAATAGTTTAGATTTGAATTTGATGAAATTTGTTCAAATCACTAATTTGGTCATATTTTGAGTTTTACAAAGTATTTTTGATTGATTCTTTTTGCTGCGGTTTTAATATGGTTTTGTTTATCCAGTAGCATATACTTCTTTATTTTTACTTTATTTTTAAATTAGTTTTTCAGCAAAACAGTACTATTTTAGTTATAGCTTTGTTTTAGTCTTTTTCTTTATTGTTTTTATTAGTTTTAAATTATTTATTTTTGTCACATTTGACAAATTTAGTTTTGTTTCTGTTAGTAAACCAAAGAAAATTTTGTTTTTATTTTAAAAATTTATTTTATTTAGTTTTGTATGAAAACTTGTTTAGGTCATAGTTAGTGTTTCATAAAAGCTTTTTATTTGTTTCTTTTTGCTATTAAAAGTTTATGAAAAATACTTTCTGTTAAAATTAGTTGTTTTATATTTTCTTTTCTGTTTATTTATTATATTGGTATTTTATTTGTTGTTAAATTTTACTTAGGACAAAGCTATTTTGGGTTATGTCTTAGAATTTTCTTTAATAGTTTTCTTGTGTAGTTTGCATTGGTTTTTTTTATTTTGTGTTCTTTGTGATTTGCATTTTATTTGTTGGTTTTATTATGAGTGTTAGAATTGTTTGCTAGGATGTTTGCTTATATGAATGCTATGTTTGACTATATAGATTTTCAACGGAGTGACCAATAGTTCTACCAAGTCATTATTCGAGAGTGTTGTTATCTTCATCAACTTACCAGGCAAGTTCACTTTGACCATGTTTTTCATACCTATGTGTTTTATTGCATCTAGTGTCATCTTTGCAACAATCCCTCCAGTAGTGATATTGAATCCTTGTAGTTGAGTAGTATGCATGAGGAAGGAACCCATCACCCTGTTACCAAGCCCGGGACGTTATTTATTTTAATGCTACGCTATAGTAGACGGGGTTGGTATGAGTGCTCGGGAGTGGTGTGAAAATGGAGGATCTACGTCAATGATGACAACTCCATGATGGAATCTGTAAGGACTGCATCTTCAAGGCCTCAAGACTTCAAGCCTCGAGACAAGAATTCAATACACACTCTTTGGGTGAAGGATGGTTGACGGGCACCTGGAGAAACCGGTGGTTGGTCGGGATGCATGGAGAAGCGCCATGACATCTTGCGGAAAGCTTCACCCAGACTCAAAGAGACGGAAGAATACTTCATGCCCGGAAGCTTACCTGCAACCGCAAGTCACTATGGGCTCGCTTGGTTGACCTTAGTGGTGAATCTAGCTGGGACGGTGCTAGCAGATGTAGAACTACGGTAGGATTGGATGAGCACCGGACAAGGCGAGGAACTCTTCTAAGACCATGTTTGGTCATCTTGTTCTCAAACACCCTGAAGTGCGAGAACGTAAAGAGAGGGATCGAATCTTGCGGGTAAAGTGTACAAACCTCTCAGAGAGGGTTAAAACCTAATCGATTAGCCGTGTCCCGATTCACGGACAATTTGAGCATCCGGACTGGATCTATCTCGGAACTCTCAACACCGGATTGATAACTTAATTGTGGGCAACTTATGATGATTTTGGGCTATGAGACATCGGTTGGCGGAACCATGTCATGATAGAAAACTCCATAGTACAGACTTCATTTATTCCTTTGATGTAGGGAAAATAAATCAGCTTTTACGCAAACAAAACTCGCATACGAGCCACAAAGCCATATTGCATATAGTATAGTTTTATCATCTGTTTTCTCATGTTGTGATCTTGCCGGTACATTCAATGTACTAACCTACATGGCTGCAACGTATCATGTTGCAGATACTTTCTTCCGACGAGTAAGAATACGGTACAGGGTTACGGTCTACACTCAACTTGCCGATGGCGTTGATGGGACTCCATCCCAACTATTTGTTTCCGCTGTGACTTATGAGGTATATATCAGTTTTACATTAATTATACATGTGATTGCACTTTGATATATACATTGATGTACTGTGTGTGCCAAAGATACCTTGATCTGTGGATGGCATAGAAACACAGAGGCTTGACCGTCTGAGGTCGGGTCGCTACAGATATGGTATCAGAGCACATGTCGACTGTAGAACGTGACCCTAGAAATTGGAAAGCCCCTAGGACAGGATGTCTCAAAAAACTTTATTTTCAAAAGGATCCTTTACTTCTCGTCTTTTTTTGATTTTATCAAGTAGTTCCTCTGACCTCAAATAGTTAGAATATACACCTTTCCCTTTTGACCACACCGAAGATCAACTGAAGTCACTCCAAGAATTAAAGATATCGGACAACTGATGACCCCTTCAAAGTAACCAGGATTTCACCATGCATTAGAAGAGTTGAAGCTGCAACAATTGAAGACTCAAGACTTGAAGAATTTGAAGTTCCTGAAGAATTATTTGACCTTTAGAGACCAAACCCCTGTTATACACCTACGTTAGATGCGATGATTTGTGAGTTGTCATTTGTTTGATGTTTTCCGACAGCCCCAAAATAAAACATGTTTCTTCAAAACTATTGTTTGTATTGCATGTATCCCTCCCCACCTCTCTCATATCTCATCCCAAAACTTTTGGACCCCATAGATGATGAATGAAGTTGGTCTGCTATTCTCTAGACCGATGACTCAGTTGGGGGCAGAGCTATGGATTCAAAACATGGAGGATCAATTTAGAAAAAAATTGATTCCAAGGAAGTATGAGGTTCAATACGCTCTTGATTGCTTCTGTAAAGTGCCGCAACACAGTGGAAAATGCATCAAGCCATACAAGGATTTAATGGAGCAAGAACTTGGGAGGAATTCAAGAAGACCACCTGTTGAGATCACGTCTCATCCGGAAGCACTATGATAACCAAGAAGAAACCTTGTGCCTGCAAGATTTGCGGAGAAATAGGACACACCTGTGAGGAACACAAGGATGGATGCCCTCATTGTGAAGAGAAATACCCACCGAGGAATGCCCAACTAGTCGTGTGACTTGTTTCTTGTGTGAAGGAACCACCCACTACCCGACTCAAAGGTCACATTTACCCCATTGTGCAACAAACTATTCAGGAGCAGGAAGAAGGAATGAAAGAAGCCCTCCGAGAAGTTATGAAAGAACACATGATGAAGGAATGTGTTGAAGACCCCGATGGAGAAGGCCTCAACAGATTTTACTCCAATGCCTGCTATTCATGTGGAGAAGAAAGACATTTTTCACAAGTATTGCACCAAGGAAAGAAAAGAGTATCTGGGATACTTCCGACGGAAGCAATAGAGTTTGATCCACGTGGAATAAAAGGTTTGATCGTAACGAAGAAACCCCGGAAGAGAAAACAAATACACACACAGAACAACCCAATTTCTTCAAAGAGGGACAAGAGTCATATTACCTGTCTTGAATGTAAGGACGTCGGGCATTATGCCAATCATTGTCTTGAAAGGAAGCAAGGAACTCAAGGAGCAGGCACCAT
Source organism: Aegilops bicornis (assembly GCA_021605145.1). Classification (NCBI taxonomy): domain Eukaryota; kingdom Viridiplantae; phylum Streptophyta; class Magnoliopsida; order Poales; family Poaceae; genus Aegilops; species Aegilops bicornis. Next base: position 718,689,537 of record CM038671.1, read on the forward strand.
CTCCAAGAAGCCCAAAGACTTATCGAGAGTTATGTGTTTTCATTGCAAGGAAGCAGGACATTATGCTACTAAATGTTCCTACAAGAAGGAAGCTGGAGTTGAGTAGTTGGCATTTTGATATGGATAATAAGAGTGGTAGAAACCAATTTTTTTTCATGAGTACAATAAGTTGAGTTATGTAATGGGTGCTCAGAGTTTGTAATGGATTCATAAAATCAATAAAGTTAAGGTGACATGTTTTCATATGTTTAATTGTATGAGTTGTTACTCTATGAACACGGATTTTGACCATTTTCGAGGATATGAGAAATATTGTCTATGGGTGGATTTGTGAATTTCATTTTAAGGGTGATAGTACCCTATGAAGAACACTAGACCAATGGAAATGGAAATGTGTCCCATAGGTTGGAGTTTGGAAATAAAATGAGTTGAAGTTTTATCTTTGATATGATGGTATTAAGAAATGAAATGTTATTGGATTTAAAGTGGTGTAATGTTGGAAAATGGAGCAATTGTAACTCCAGAGATGAGTGAAATTGGTACAAGTGTTGAAGTGGGCTCATAACCCACAGGCCCAGGAATTAATAAGGGTCAAGTACCCACTGGAAGAAGAAATTTTGGGAAGACTGCGATTTGATCAGCAGACGTTTCGTAGGAGGTTACGCAAAAACCTGAGAGTTGTGAAGAAACGTTAAATGTTTGTTTAGCTTGCAGAACCCATGGATTTACTCGAACCCAGTTCGAGGACAAGAGAAATTCTGCAATGCTTGTGAGAATGCCCGAGTGGTAGAACTGCGAGATTCGCTAAACCTTATACACGGTAATGATCTGGGTGCGGAATGGATTGATCACCATACCGACTTAATCTTATCATTCGCTCTTGATATTTGGAATGGTAAATCTGAGAGACTCACCCATAGTAAAGTGACGACGCTTGTTGAAGCCTTGCTTAAGCCTTAGAATGGTATGATGATAAACCCATGTATGTGGCAGCTGTTGCCAATCGTAGATTATACAAAGGAGAATGAAGCCAAGGCCCTTTTTCATGGAAACCATTAATGGTAGACCACCATGAGTATTTCGATAGTTGTCTAGAATGGACACAGACCTATCGACTAAGAAGATCTAGTCTCGGACGAACTTCAACTTTGACGAACCGACCCAAGATTTTGAGGAAAACGCTATGCTTCGGACAGAAGAGCGTTAATGAAGGAGCTATTGTAAGATATGTGAAGAGACATATATTGTCGGCACTCCAGAGGAAGTATCTGAGTTTATTGGAACCGTAACCGTGTTTTAAGTGTGGTAGCACCCCTGACCTTTCCGACCAAAACATTTGCTAGGAGACCCCCAACCCCTAACCCTTTCTTGCTAGCCTCTTCGAATCTCGAGGACGAGATTCATTTTAAGTGTGGTAGGTTTGTAACATCCCAAAATTCTAAATTTTGGAATGTTATAATAAATAAATAGTTTTGATTGATTGATTGTTTGTTGTGTGATTGATTGAGTGAAATTGAGTGGAATTCGAAACTTTTTTGAAAGTTGAATGAGAGGGAATGAAATGACTTTCCTCAACTTTCACTTTGCCTTTTGATATCCATGAATTCAAATTCAATTCAAACACAAAACCCTAGAGAGAGGATGATATGACTTCTTCCATTTAAATAAATGAAAAGGGTTTTGAAAAGATTTGAATTCCGTTTGGAAATATTTCAAATTCAGAAACTTTATGCAACTCAATGATTTTCATGAGGGAAGATAAAATGACTTCTTCAGATTATATGAAATATGAGTTGGAAGTTAAAAAGAATCAAACTGAAAGTCATTTGGAAGTATTTTAAAATCCCCTTTCAAATTTGGAATTATTTGATTTTATTCAAATTATTTTTCTCCTAAAAATAAATAAATGGAAATATGGGTAAAATGATTCCCTTCAATGGAAAATTAGGAGAAAATAAATTTGAAATGAGTTTGGTATTTTAAAAATGATTTTTGTTGGGTTTTATTGCAACAGCAACACTATTTGATTTTTGTAAATTTTTGAGGATTTTATTTGAACTTGAAAAAGAGTTCATGTTCTTGGAAATCTTTTTCTGAAAATTGTGATATATTATATGTCTATATAATATTATTTATTTATTTATTTGTGTTTGTTTTATTGTCTATGTTTTATAAAAAAAATGCAAACGCCCGAAGCCCCGGAGGCCCATCTCCCCCTCTCCCTTTCCTCGGCCCGGCCGAGTCAAGAGCCGCAGCCCACCAAAGAACCGAGGCAGCCTGCCCCGGCCCGACGCTTGAACCCTCTCCCCTCGGTCGCCGCTCGCTCTCCTCTCTCCTCTCTCACTGACCGGGCCCGACCCTTTCCCTTACCTCTCGCCCACGGCATGCCCGTCTGGAGCAATGCCCGCGCCGCCGCCGTATCCCGTGATCCTCGGGATCGCATCCACGATCCGCCCCCTCCTCCAAGTCGACCCCGCCTCTATAAATATCCCTCCCCTCACCCCGTTCCGCCCCTTCCCGACCCCCGAACCCCTCTCCGCTCGCCGCCATTCCTCGTCGGAGCTCCGTCTCCGCCACCGCGCCATTGTCGCTCTAGCCACTCCCTCCGTCGTCAACGAGCCCCACCACCTCCACCAATCGCCTCAACACCGTCCACCGCACCTCACCGAGGACTCGCCCAAGCTCCTGCGCCCTTGGAACGCCACCGCCGCCGACCACCCGAATGCCACCGCCGCCTCGAGCTCGCCGCCGACCATCTTCGACCACCTCCACCGACGCCACGACCACCGCATTTCGCCACGCCCGCTTCATCTCCCTGGCCACCCCACCGACGCCGAAGATCACCGGGGCGCCGCCACCATCGTCGCCCGACGCGCTCGCCGTCGACCACCACCACGGTGAGCTCCCTCTCCCTCCTCGTCCGTTCGATCTAGATTATACGGTCGTGATTAGATTAGATCGAATAGTTAGGTTTTTTTTATTAGATCGGTTTAGTTCCGGTTTTTATACGGCTTATGTCCGGTTTAGTTCCTGGTTTAGTTAGACCGGGCCGATTGGTCTATTTCTGCTGAGCCCGTATAAGTTTCAGTTAAAGATCGCTCACGCGTTAGATAGTTTTAGAACGCTCACTGTTCGGCCCGTTAGCGCGTTAGTTTTTTTTTCCTTAGTTTTATTTTTCGTTTCTGTTTTAAAAAACAAAAAATGTTTCAATTTTAGATTTCTTATAACTTTTATATTTTAGATCCAAATTGAGTGATTCTTTTTGCATTGTGTCACAAATTTGCTTAAGTTTCTGTTTGTGTACTTAGGTTTCAAATTTGAATAGTTTAGATTTGAATTTGATGAAATATGTTCAAATCACTAATTTGCTCATATTTAGAGTTTTACAAATTATTTATGAATGAATGATTTTTCTACTGTTTTATTATGGTTTTGTTTATCTAGTAGCATATACTTCTTTATTTTTACTTTATTTTTAAATTAGGTTTTTAGCAAAACAGTACTATTTTAGTTATAGCTTTGTTTTAGTCTTTTTCTTTATTGTTTTTCTTAGTTTTAAATTATTTATTTTTGTCACTTTTTTCAAATTTAGTTTTGTTTCTGTTAGTAAACCAAAGAAAATTTTGTTTTTATTTTAAAAATTTATTTTATTTAGTTTTGTATGAAAACTTGTTTAGGTCATAGTTAGTGTTTCATAAAAGCTTTTTATTTGTTTCTTTTTGCTATTAAAAGTTTATGAAAAATACTTTCTGTTAAAATTAGTTTTTTTATATTTTCTTTTCTGTTTATTTATTATATTGGTATTTTATTTGTTGTTAAATTTTACTTAGGACAAAGCTATTTTGGGTTATGTCTTAGAATTTTCTTTAATAGTTTTCTTGTGTAGTTTGCATTGGTTTTTTTTTATTTTGTGTTCTTTGTGATTTGCATTTTATTTGTTGGTTTTATTATGAGTGTTAGAATTGTTTGCTAGGATGTTTGCTTATATGAATGCTATGTTTGACTATATAGATTTTCAACAGAGTGACCAATAGTTCTACCAAGTCATTATTCGAGAGTGTTGTTATCTTCATCAACTTACCAGGCAAGTTCACTTTGACCATGTTTTTCATACCTATGTGTTTTATTGCATCTAGTGTCATCTTCGCAACAATCCCTCCAAAGAGTGATATTGAATCCTTGTAGTTGAGTAGTATGCATGAGGTAGGAACCCATCACCCCTGTTACCAAGCCCGGACGTTATTTATTTTAATGCTATGTTATAGTAGACGGGTTGGTATGAGTGCTCGAGTGGTGCGAGAATGGAGGATCTACGTCAATGACGACAACTCCATGATGGAATCTACAAGGACTGCATCTTCAAGGCCTCAAGACTTCAAGACTCGAGACAAGAATTCAATACACACTCTTGGGTGAAGGATGGTTGTGGGCACCTGGAGAAACCAGTGGTTGGCGGGATGCATGGAGAAGCGCCATGACATCTTGCGGAAAGCTTCACCCAGACTCAAAGAGACGGAAGAATACTTCATGCCCGGAAGCTTACTCCGTGCAACCGCAAGTCACTATGGGCTCGCTTGGTTGACCTTAGTGGTGAATCTGGCTGGGACGGTGCTAGCGGATGTAGAACTACGGTAGGATTGGATGAGCACCGGACAAAGTGGTCGAGGAACTCTTCGGAAGACCATGTTTGGTCATCTTGTTCTCAAACACCACGAAGTGCGAGAACGTAAAGAGAGGGATCGAATCTTGCGGGTAAAGTGTACAAACCTCTGAGAGGGTTAAAACCTAATCGATTAGCCGTGTCCCGATTCACGGACAATTTGAGCATCTGGACTGGATCTATCTCGGAACTCTCAACACCGGATTGATAACTTAATTGTGGGCAACTTATGATGATTTTGGGCTATGAGACATCGGTTGGCGGAACCATGTCATGATAGAAAACTCCATAGTACAGACTTCATTTATTCCTTTGATGTAGGGAAAATAAATCAGCTTTTACGCAAACAAAACTCAGACCACGAGCCACAAAGCCATATTGCATATAGTATAGTTTTATCATCTGCTTTCTCATGTTGTGATCTTGCCGGTACATTCAATGTAATCGACCTACATGGCTGCAACGTATCATGTTGCGTATACTTTCTTCCGACGAGTAAGAATACGACATGTGGTTACGGTCTACACTCAACTTGCCGATGGCGTTGATGGGACTCCACACCCGACTATTTGTTTCATTGTGACTTATGAGGTATATATCAGTTTTACATTAATTATACATGTGATTGCACTTTGATATATACATTGATGTACGTGTGTGCCAAAGATAATCGATCTAGGGATGGCACAGAAACACAGAGACTTGACCGTCTGAGGTCGGGTCGCTACACCTATCATGGCATTTCCATAGCCATTCCGAGATATATTGCCATGCAACTTCCATCATCATCATATACATGACTTGAGCATTCATTGTCATATTGCTTTGCATGATCGTAAGATAACTAGCATGATGTTTTCATGGCTTGTCCACTTTTTGATATCTTTGCTATGTTAGATCATTGCACATCCTGGTACACCGCTGGAGGCATTGATATAGAGTCACATTTTTGTTCTTGTATCGAGTTGTAATATTGAGTTGTAAGTAAATAAAGTGTGATGATCATCATTATTAGAGCATTGTCCCATGTGAGGAAAGGATGATGGAAGCAATGATTCCCTGGAGTCTCCGGACTTTGTGAAAAATAAAAGAGGCCAAAGAAGCCCAAATAAAAAAAAGAGGCCAAAGAAGCGCACCAAAAAAATAAAAAGAAAAAAGAAAAAATGAGATAAAAAGAGAGAAGGGACAATGTTACTATCCTTTTACCACACTTGTGCTTCAGAGTAACACCAGGTTCTTCATATAGAGAGTCTCTTGAGTTATCACTTTCTTATACTAGTGGGAATTTTCATTATAGAACTTTGCTTGTATATTCCGATGATAGGCTTCCTCAAATACCCGAGGTCTTCATGAGCAAGCAAGTTGGATGCGCACCCACTTAGTTTTAGTTTGACCTTTCATACACTTATAGCTCTAGTGCATCCGTTGCATGGCGATCCCTACTCCTCGCATTGACATCAATTGATGGGCATCTCCATAGCTCGCTGATTAGCCGCGTCGATGTGAGATTTCTCCCTTTTTGTCTTCTCCACACAACCTCCACCATCATACTCTATTCCACCTGTAGTGTTATATCCATGGCTTGCGCTCATGTATTGCGTGAGGGTTGAAAAAGCTGAAGCGCGTTAAAAAGTATGAACCAATTGCTTGGCTGACACCGGGATGGGCATGAGGGGTACTTTATGTTCAGAAAAGGGAGCATACAAGACTATATGATTTTGTAGGGATAGCATTCTTTAGCATTGATATTTTGAAAGACATGATTGTTTATTGGGATGCCTGAGTATTAAATTCTTTTATGTCAAATGATAGACTATTGCTTTGAATCACTCGTGTCTTAATATTAATGCCATGATTAGATATATGATCAAGATTTTGCTAGGTGGAATTCCACATAAAAAATTATCTTTTTTATCATTTACCTACTCGAGGACGACCAGGAATTAAGCTTGGGATGCTGATACGTCTCCATCGTATCTATAATTTTTTATTGTTCCATGCCAATATTCTACAACTTTTACATACTTTTGGCAACTTTTTATACTATTTTTTGGACTAACATATTGATCTAGAGCCCAGTGTCAGTTCCTATTTGTTGCATGTTTTTTGTTTCGCAGAAAATCCATATCAAATGGAGTCCAAACGGGATAAAAACGGACGGAGATTTTTTTGGAATATTTATGAATTTCAGGAAGAAGAATCAACGCGAGACGATGCCCGAGGGGGCCACGAGGCAGGGGGGGCGCCCGTGACCCTCGTGGACACCTCGTAAGGCGGTTGTTACCCTTCTTTCGCTGCAAGAAAGCTAATATCCGGAGAAAAATCGTGTTCAAAGTTTCAATCCAATCGGAGTTATGGATCTTCGGGAATATAAGAAACGGTGAAAGGGCAGAATCAGGAACGCAAAAACAGAGAGAGACAGAGAGACAGATCCAATCTCGGAGGGGCTGTCGCCCCTCCCACACCATGGAGACCATGGACCTGAGGGAAAACCCTTCTCCCATTGAGGGAGAAGGTCAAGGAAGAATAATAAAGAGGAGGGCTCTCCCCCCTCGCTTCCGGTGGCGCCGGAGTGCCGCCAGGGCCATCATCATCACCGTGATCTACACCAACACCTCTGTCATCTTCACCAACATCTCCATCACCTTCCCCCATCTATCTACAGCGGTCCACTCTCCCGCAACCCGTTGTACCCTCTACTTGAACATGGTGCTTTATGCTTCATATTATTATCCAATGATGTGTTGCCATCCTATGATGTCTAAGTTGATTTTCGTTGTCCTTTCGGTAATTGGTGAATTGTTATGATTGGTTTAATTTGCTTGTGGTTATGTTGATGTCCTTTGGTGCCCATCATATGAGCGCGCGCGTGGATCACACCATAGGGTTAGTTGTATGTTGATAGGGCTATGTATTGGAGGGCAAGAGTGACAGAAGCTTCAACCCAACATAGAAATTGATGCATACGGGATTGAAGGGGGACCAATATGTCTTAATGATATGGTTGGGTTTTACCTTAATGAACGTTAGTAGTTGCGGATGCTTGCTAATAGTTCCAATCATAAGTGCATAGAATTCCAAGTGAGGGATGACATGCTAGCAGTGGCTGTCGGTGTCAAAACCGGCGGATTTCGGGTAGGGGGTCCCGAACTGTGCCTCTAAGGCTAATGATAACAGGAGGCAGGGGACGTGATGTTTACCCTAGTTCGGGCCCTCTCTGTGGAGGTAATACTCTACTTCCTGGTTGATTGATCTTGATGATATGAGTATTACAAGAGTTGATCTACCACGAGATCATAGAGGCTAAACCCTAGAAGCTAGCTTATGATTATGATTGTCCTTGTCCTACGGACTAAACCCTCTGATTTATATAGACACTGGATGGGGCTAGGGTTACACAGAGTCGATTACAGAGGAGGGAATCTACATATCCAAATTGCCAAGCTTGCCTACCATGCAAAGGAAAGTCCCACCCGGACACGGGACGAAGTCTTCAATCTTGTATCTTCATAGTCCAACAGTCCGGCATAAGCATATAGTCTGGCTGTCCGAGGACCCCCTAATCCAGGATTCCCTCAGTAGCCCCTGAACCAGGCTTCAATGACGATGATCCGGCGCGCAGATTGTCTTCGGCGTTGCAAGGCGGGTTCCTTATCCGAATACTCCAAAGTAGATCTTGAACACAAGAATTGTGTCCGGCTCTGCAAAATAAATTCCACATACCACCGTAGAGAGTACAATATTCCACGAGTCTAATCTGCTGACAACTTTTCCATAGCGTGACATCACGCCGTGGCACGGTCATTATTCAAACCATTTTATCAACCTGCTACTGCACAGCTTGCGAGGTGGTTTTATTGGCATGTCTTGTCGAAGCAGAGATCGTGTCCCCTTATCACGGGATTCTCATCAATACGGGTGTGGGTGACCCAACCGCGCCATCAACATGGCGCTTGGGGAATAAGAGAGTTTACAGGGTAAGTGGGAAGGCGCATGACCCTGCTGCCCTTATAAGGAGATAAAGCTTCCCCTTTTTCACCCACGCCTTCTTCTTCCTCTGCACATCCATTCTCGAGCTCCAGCGCCCAAGCTTTCACCTTCCCCGCAAAACCATTTCGAACATGTCTGGAGCGGGAGGCAAGTGGATGGCCTCCTCCGTCATGGAGGAGGACATCAAGAAGCTTCGGGAGGTTGGATACCTGTCCGCAAACATCACGCATCGACTTCTGGCCAAAGGGCAGATCATCCCTACCCCGAAACCCCAGGAGAGGGTAGTATTCCTCTCTCACTTCGTCCGCGGGCTGGGATTCCCCCTCCACCCGTTCGTCTGCGGACTAATGTTCTACTACGGATTGGACTTCCATGACGTAGCCCCCAAATTTATCCTCAACATCTCAGCGTTTATCGTCGTGTGCGAGGCCTTCCTCCGCATCACGCCCCACTTCGGCCTATGGCTGAAGACCTTTAACATGAAGCCAAAAGTGGTGGGCGGCCAACAAGCGGAGTACAGGGGAGCCATGGTGGGCAAGATGCCCAATGTTACCTGGCTCGAAGGTTCCTTTGTGGAGACTGTGAAGGGGTGGCAATCGGGGTGGTTCTACATCACCGAGCTGCGCGACGCCAACTAGGCAGCGACCCCCGAATTTCGATTCAGCATCCCCATGCAGCTCACCTCCTGGAAAGAGAAGGGCTTAGCCTGGGGCTCCGCGGAGGAACTGACCGGACTTCAGACCTGAGTCCAAAATATGATAGGCAAGAAAATCAAGCTTGCAACATGGTCCAGGTTATGCTCCTCCGCCGGATCCTTCCGTGTCAGAGACGGGTTTGCAATCTGTGGGAGTTCGACCCGGCCGAACACCAGACGCTGCGAGAGCTCTTCGGCACGACGCACAAAGACGTCTGGAAGGTGCTTTTCAAGGCCACCGAGGTACCACCGCCCATAACCGAAGATCGCGGACTCGGCGCAAAACGCCGAGCCAATCCGGTAAGTTTTCATATTTTGCAGAATATGACTTTTACCAGCACATCCGCGGGAGGAATCTAAGCCTCTGTGCCGATTTTACAGGCCTGGGTAGCGATAGCGGAGCAGATTGACTATCCGGCTCCGCTACCTGAAGATCCAGAGTTGCCTCTTCTAACGAAGATGCTATTTCGGGCGCCCTATGAGGTGCCGGAGAAAAAGGCCAAGAAGACGGCCGCAGGGACCAGAGAAGGTCTTGGGTGCAAGGTCTTCGGACCAGAGAAGGTCTTGGGGGGGGGCATAAAAGGAAGGCCGCCCCACACGGGGAGGCCGAGGTGTCCAAGAAGGGGGAAACCCTCCTTCCGGACCACTCCACCACAGCCACCAACAACGACGTGGAGTGGGAGCCTAGGGATAAGCCCCTGGCCAAGTCGTAAGTATCCGGACACAATAGTATTTCCAGTATGTTTGCTTTATTGCTTCTTACCATGCCAGACGTGCACCTGCAGTCCGGCCAAATCCAACATCGAGACATCCTCCTCTTCGGAGGGGTCTCTGGACCCATCGGCGATGAACATCGATTCGCTCCCGACGGCCTCTTCCCCTAGGGCCGCGGACGACACCGAGGTGTTGTCTCAAAGGATACTAGGCCAAGGGGAGACAGTTCTGGAGACGCCCCCAGGCGAAATCCCGGTCGCCGGGCACATGGGGGGAAGACCCCCTCGGACTCTGTAATGGGGGCCGCAACCAGTTTGACCCCCAGTCGAATACGGCTCCGGAAACCCAAGTGATTCCGGATTCAGGCGAGCAGCCTATTTCCAAGGAGGGCGAGCCGCCTGCACCGATGACCTCTGACCATCCAGAGGCACCGAACAACTTGCTGGAAACGCTTCGCAGCACTTCCATCAATGAAGAACACCGTACTCTTATGAGTACGGTGATTGAGAAGGTCCGGTCCGCCAAAAGCGGATTGACCGAAGCCTGTGCTAGCCTTCTAACAGGCTTTGAGGTAAGTAACAAAAATTGTAAGAGAATATCACAGTATAGATAGTAGCCCCTGATGCTCTGTTTGGTGTTTGGAAAGAAAAGCCGAACAAAGGATCAAATAATGTTCGCAGGATTCTAACAGAGAATGTCTATGTGAATGAGCAGGCATTGCTGCTGGCCGCAGCCGCTCATACTGCGGAGGTCTCTGGACTGAAGCAGGACCTGGAGCGGACCGAGGGAGAGCTCGTCCTCGCGAAGAGGCGGCTGGAGGAAAGTCAAGGTACGCAGTACCTAGCCTGTATAATTATAAAGGATAAATGGTTTCGGCTGACAGAAGTGTCATAAACTTTGATAGGGGCCACGACCGAAGTGGCAGCCCTTAAAAAGCCGCTGGCTGAGGCCGAAGAAAAAGCAGCCAAGGAGCGCGTCGAGCGCGAGAAGCAAGAGGTCCGGGTCAGCGAGGTCCAGCAAGAGCTCCAGGATTTCGTCCAGAAGTATGAGTCCTTGGAGCGTGACTCCAAGACTCAAGAGTCCGAGCTTGCTAAGGCCCTCCAGAGCGCGCAAGACACCAAAGCCGAAGCCCAAAAGGCCCTCCAGGAGATTCAGGCGGCCAAGAAGATTGCGGCGGGTAAGGCATTCATTATGCAAAGCAAGCATGTGAAGGAGACATTCTTTTTACTTACCCAAATTTGGTGCTCTCCAGGAGCGTTCGCAGATCTGTCGTGCAGCATATCTGATGCCGTAGAGTTATACCGAGCCAAAGAAGGGAGCTCGACAGAGAAGTTGTTATGGTCTCAATATCTTGGGACAGAACATCTAATGCCCTTGAGCGACCAGCTGAAGCAACTGGTCGAACTGCACAAGGCAGCCGAACTGGCCATGAAGGACCTCATAGTCCGGCTGTGGCCTATCGAGCTTATGCCCAACATCTACTTCGGTCTCGTGAAGCGGCTTATGAGTGCCTGCACACGTCTTGAAGTCATAAAGCAGTCATTTTGCACCGAAGGTGCGCGAATGGCCTTCGCCCGCGCAAAAGTGCACTGGGCGAAGATGGATGCCGAAAAGCTGATGACCGAGGGGCCACCGAAGGGCAAGGAGCACCGTCGGCCCAAAAAATATTATGACAGTGTCCTGAAGGGCTCCCGCCTTGTGGCGGAGCAATGTTCTAAGGATTTAATCTTTGAGTGAATGCACTTATTTTATCTTGTAATATGAAACAAGTTCATTTGCACAATATAATGCTTTGTTGATTTAAAATTTTACCTTTTGTGCGGCCATTTACAAAATCTGAAAGTTGGCTAGTCATCGGCTTCTGCCCCCATGTAGCTAGTACAGGGGTGTCCGGGATAAATCTAAACACTCTTTATCCAAATTGTTGGTTCTTTAAGGAGGTTTTTAGCGCAACGAACAAGGCAATCGTACTATACAGCTTTATCACCCTCACTTAGCCATAGAAGTTCTATAATTTTAAATTTTGGCGTAGCCCTGGTATTCGGAAGGCGGAACTTGGGGCGCAATACACGCCTAAATCGGACAAAGACCATTCCTCACCTGAAGCGGAAAAAATCTTTAAGGATTTGAAACCTCTCGAACAGCGACCAGCTCTTGCCGCATCATGACAGTCAGTTTTCGGCTTTTTCTACTGAGGTGCTCGTCCGGAAGAACCAGGACACAATCGCAGTAGTTCTCCCTTTACTACCCTAGCCGATATAGCGAAACGTAGGGTAGCAAGCATAGGAGCCGGTCAACCCAACTATTGACCCAAGACATGATTCGGAGCTGATGCATATAATGCTATAAGTTCGGGGTGCCGCACTGTCGAAAGTGTTCGGACTTTCCTGCCATGTTATGGGGTACAATGAATCCCCTAGCAAACTAAACGTACCAATATGTACGGGTGCGATTTGTAACGAATAAACAATCAAGGAAAAAGGAAATGAAGTAATAAGCTGACGCTGTAAATTATTTTCCATTGTTATTTGAATGATACGTCAATGCGTATATATAAGTAGTGCGATAAGCAAAATAGGACTTAACTGACATGTCCTAACCAAGAGCGAGCTGCGTGTAGGTATGTAAAACAGGTATAGGGGCGTTATCAGAGACCACCTGAGGATTCCCTTGTACGTTAAAGCTCCTTGCCTCGTTGGTGTTTCCGTCCCGTGATGGGTCCGGTGATCAGGTTATCGGAAGATCCTCAAGAAGAGAGGGACCTGAAAGAAAGAAGAGAAAAAAAGTGAAGGTATGCGGATCCTGGGGCGGTTGAGCCGCATTGTGGACCGCAATCTAGCTGTGCCTCCGTCTATGCCCATGGTATTTTAAGTGCGTAATTGTGTACGCGCGGCACAAATTTCACCGCTTGACTGGGACTAGGACGGAGGCCAAATTGCTAGGCGGGCTCTGGACGGGCCGGACGATCCTGCTGCGGAGTACTCTAGACTCGCTTGACGGTGCCCTGGGGCTTTATTGCCGAACTGAGGGTCTGTCTAAGGAGACTGCTCTGTACTTCTGCTGCAAGGGCCGCCGTGTGGTCCTCCGTATGGAGGGAGCACTCTGTATTTCCATTGACTGTTATAACAACGCGGGGTCCAGGCATCTTGAGCTTGAGGTAGAATAGTGTGGTACTGCATTGAATCTAGCAAATGTGGTTCGTCCTAGCAGTGCATGATAACCGCTGCGGAAAGGGACGATATCAAAGATTAATTTGTGACGCCCCCGACTCGACTGTACACTAATCATACACGCAAATGTGTACGACCAAGATCAGGGACTCACGGGAAGATATCACAACACAACTCTAGACACCAATTAAAATAATACAAGCTTCATATTACAAGCCAGGGGCCCCGGGGGCTCGAATACAAGCTCGATACACAAGAGTCAGCGGAAGCAACAATATCTGAGAACAGACATAAGTTAAACTAGGATGCCTTAACAAGGCTAGCACAAACAGCAACGATCGAAGAGGCAAGGCCTCCTGCCTGGGACCTCCTAACTACTCCTGGTCTTCGATGGCCTCCATGTAGTAGTATCCGTCGGCAGTGGCATCTGGCTCCAGGGATCCACCAACTGGTTGCATCAACCGGAAAGAAGGAAGAAAGGGAAAAAGGGGGAGCAAAGCAACCGTGAGTACTCATCCAAAGTACTCGCAAGCATCAGATCTATACTAAGTATGCATTGGTATCAAATGGAAGGGATGTATCTGTGGACCAAACTGTAGAAAGCCAGAATAGAGGGCAAGGTCTAGCCTATCGAAGACTAGCATCTTCAAGCAGCTCCAAGCATCTTGCAGCATGTAGATGAGTAAAGAATAGCAGTTTATAATTAACAAGCATGTTGTAACAATAACGCCCAGAGATCCTTTCTCGACTCCCTGCGAGAAAGCAATCCGAGCCATATAACTTAAGTATCCATTTCTAGTTGTATTAGATCAAGATATATGTCTGAACGTCCATTACCGTGGACACGGTATTCGAATAAAGATCTTCCCTGCAGGGGTGCACCATGTTTTCCAACACGCTCGATCACTCTGGTCGGACACACCTTTCCGGAGTCAATGCCCGGCCTCGGAAGATCAACACGGCGCAGCCCGAACTAGGCTCAGCAGAGAGGTCCCCGCCGGTCTACATCCTAAGCACTCCGGGGTCTGGGCCCATCGCCCGTTGCACTCCGGATCGTTGTGTGCAGGGTGGATACCAGCACCACCCATGTAGTGAATGGCACGATCCGACCGTGCCACAATGCTGAACTGGACGTCTGACAAAGGTTCGGCTGATACCACGACGTCGAGGCCCATAACTATTCTCGCGTGGTGGTTGGTGCGAAAAGGCCAAAGGCCAATTCAGAACAAATACCCAAACCATAGTGTATTATTAGCTGACGGAGACGAGCAGAGACTCACGATAAGGTGACCCCGTCGCCCCGTCTCGAGGAAATACGGCAAGGGCAAGCCCAGCCCACTCGAGGGCTGCCAGACTTCCCGGCCGTGCCTCGTAACCATCTTGCGGGTGCTCTCCGGGCCCACCCGACTTTCACCAAGACCTCAAGTAAAGTCAAGGTAACTGTGTGTCCAAACATCAAGGGGAAAACCCGAGGAATCACCCTCGGATGATTCCACTCAATGTAATCATCAAGGTAAACGTAAGAGGGACCACCCTCGAGGTTCACACTTGAGGTGTTGAACGACAGAGCTGTATCGGGAATGGTGAAAGAGGAAATCATCCTCGATGACCACGACCAAATAGCTACACTACAGAATTATCATCAGGAGTGCGTTATGAGGGATCACCCTCGGCTCTCGATAGTAGCTCTGCAGAGTCGAGCAACAAAAGTGGCATGATGTGATGTGAGGTGTCAGGCTCTGGTCGTCGATCACGTTGATCGAGTCATCGATGATGAAGCAGGGGCAGCAAGGACGAGGTGGGGGTCACTGATGGATCACTAACCAACCTATACTAAGCAGTTTAGGATAAGTAGGTAAGGTACAACAGCAGGTACAAAAGCAGGCTATGCATCAGAATAGGAGCAAACAATAACAGTAGCAAAATCTAATGCAAACATGAGAGTATAGAAAGGGCGATATCGGGATGATCAAAGGGGGGGGGGGCTTGCCTGGTTGCTCAGACAAGGAGGGTCGTCGTCGACGTAGTCGATCACAGTGGCATCATCAGCGGTCTCGAGGTCTACCGGAGAAGAAGAGGGGGAAGAAACAGTAAATACACACAAACATAAGCATAACAAGACAATAAGCGCTGCTAAAGGTGTTCTAACGCAGTCTTAAGCCATACCGGTGAAGTGGGATAACATCCGGAAAAGTTTCCCGGTCCCGGACGTCTGTTAGATAGATGAACCAGAGGAGAAAGGTTGCATGTTCGCTATGCTAGGGATGTGTGGCAGATGAACGGAGGGCGTATTCGGATTCGTCTCATCGTTCTGAGCAACTTTCATGTACAAAGTATTTTCATCCGAGCTGCGGATTATTTTCTAAGATTTTTCAAAGATTTAAAAGATTTTCTAATTTACTCTTAATTCGACTTGACCAAGTCAATTTGACTAGTCAAAAGGGTAGGTGTGGCCCACATGTCAGATATTCTTTACCTAAACAAATAAATAAACCTAACTTATTTAATGGGGCCTACATGTCATCTACTACTAGACTAACTTAGCATTAATTAATACTAATAGCTAAACCTAGTACTAACAAGGGTCGGCCACTACTTGGCAGAACCCAGCCGGCCACACGCACGGCACACACACAACACACAACACAGGGAGAGTTCTCTCTTAGCAGAAGATAGCAATTTGTGATTTTCATATGATTTAAACCATGCATCAAATGGATTTGGTCCAATGAACACATTTGAGCCTTGTCAAGTGTACTACCATCCCATATTTCTTTTGGACATATTAACAACTGTTTAACCGCTGATTAGGGGTTGTTTAGGGGGTTACTCAATGTAAAAATCCTAAAGCTAGCCATATATCTACAGTAACATTCAGCAGCAGCAGCACTTTCAGTAGACACGAGCTGGGCGCGGGGCGCGGCGCTGCACGGCGTGCGCGTGCTGCGGGGCCGGTGGCGAAGGCAGGCGGTCCCAGCGGGCGCCGCCGGCGCCGTTGGGCACGAACGGTTGCGGCGAACAGGGCTACGGCGGCCGCAGCAGGCAAAAGAGCAACGGCACAAATAGCAGCGCTGAGCGCAGAGCAGCAGCACAGCGGCAAGGAGAAAGCAGCGGCGGCTGGCGCTGTCACGGGCGAGCGCTGGGTGAGGCAGGGGGTTCGTGGCCAGGGGCCGGCAAGCGAGGTCCGGGGGCGAGCGGGAGGGTTCTAAGGCGTCCTTGCGATGCTCCGAGCACGATGTAGTCCTCGGAGGGGCACAGGAATGGCCCTAGCTACTGTTAGACAAATAAAGCCACGGCAGTGGCCAGTGTGCGTTCCGGCGCGGGCTGGATGTGTCATGTGCGTGTGTGACCGCGCGTGCGTGCGCGTGGTTCGTTTCCAGCTAGCGATGGAGCCGGAGGTGTGACCGCGTCCAGGGCTGTTGGTGGCCGCGTCGTCCGCGTGCGGGCGCGACGGGAGCGCGGGCCAGGTATAGCGATGGACGCGGGGCGTGGGCGAGTGGGTGCGCCGTAGGCGTGGCATGCGTACGTGTGTGCGTGGGTATAAACTCTCGCCGATCCTCTGTGTATCGATGGCCGGGTGTATTGAGTTCGTGCTCAAGGAAAAAGGACGCCGTTCGAGCGGCGGTGGCGTACGTGCGCCAAGAAAATTTTCCTGTGTCCCTGTGTACATCTCCCTCCTCTAGTCTTCTTCTTCCTCGAGAGTCGGAGGTGAGAGCTGAGTGAGCTAGAGCTTGAGAGAGCTAGGGCTAGCTGGCAACAACAATTGGTATCAGAGCATCGGGTTCGGAGAAGCTCGCCGGCGATGGCGCTCGTCCTGTGCGGCGGCGGAGCACGGTGATGCCGGGCGTCTTGAAGCGCGGCTGGCTGCAGCGGACTCTTGTGATGGCGCAGAGGCTGATGGCCTTGGCGCTGCTCGGCGGAGGGAAGGCCAAGCCGGGACACGCCGGATCGGCGCGTTGGTCGCGTCGGGCGCGCGATCATGGCGCTGGCTGGTGGCGTCGCGGAGCGTGGCAGAACAAGCCGCGACGACGGGCTCACCGCGTCGGGCGCGTGTATGGGCGCCCAGGCGTAGCGAAGGCATCGCGGGACCGCTGGTGCGGACCATGTCGAGGCACCGACCTGGTGCATGAATCGCGTCGTCTGCGGCGGGCGCGGAGCGCTGGGACGTGGGGAATGCGCCGAAGAACGCAGTGGCGGCGTGGCGGCGACATCGAAGCGATGGCGGCGGCTACAACGACGGCGCGGCGGAGGCAGCAGCGGTGCGGTGCGGCGGCCATGGCGACGAGACGACGACGACGAGCCAGGGCCCCTGTCGGCAGGCCGTGCGGCGAGGCCGTGGCTTAGGGGGGGTGGATGTTAGACAAATAAAGCCACGGCAGTGGCCAGTGTGCGTTCGGGCGCGGGCTGGATGTGTCGTGTGCGTGTGTGATCGCGCTGCGTCTGCGTGGGTTCGCTTCCAGCTAGCGATGGAACCGGAGGTGTGACCGCGTCGAGGGCTGTTGGTGGCAGCGTCGTCCAGCGTCTGGCGCGACGGGAGCGCGGGCGAGTATAGCGATGGACGCGGGGCGTGGGCGAGTGGGTGCGCCGTAGGCGTGGCATGCGTACGTGTGTGCGTGGGTATAAACTCTCGCCGATCCTCTGTGTATCGATGGCCGGGTGTATTGAGTTCGTGCTCAAGGAAAAAGGACGCCGTTCGAGCGGCGGTGGCGTACGTGCGCCAAGAAAATTTTCCTGTGTCCCTGTGTCCATCTCCCTCCTCTAGTCTTCTTCTTCCTCGAGAGTTGGAGGTGAGAGCTGAGTGAGCTAGAGCTTGAGAGAGCTAGGGCTAGTCGACAACAACAGCTACGGCGCCGAGCTACGGCAACGATGGCGACGGCAGCATGGAGCACGGATTCGAGGGGGAAACTAGGGATGGATGGTGCGGTGCTCATCGCGGAGGCACACGAAGGCCCGTTGGTGGCTTAGGAGCTGCAGAGGTGACGGATCGACGAAGAACAACGACGACGACCGAGGAAGAAGATGGCCTCCACCCGGTCGATGCGATGGCTCCGGGCTTGAGCTCGTGGGCGAGGAAGACGAAGCGGACGACGACAATTCTCCTGGTCGAATCGGCACTGCGAGAGGTGGGCGGTGGCTGTGGTGGTTCCCGGTGGCGCGCTCCGGCAAAGGCCGGCTAGCTCGATCCAGAGTGTGAGAGAGAAGGAGCGCGCGAGGGCGGAAGTGGTGGGAGCTAGGGTTCGGGAGGCGTCGGGGACCAATAGGGTGTCGAGGCGTCACGGATGGCGGCGTGGCCATCCTGCCACGGACGCGCCCCCTCATCCCACGAGGCTTCAGTGAACAGGAAGAAGCTGGGGCGGTGGGCTGGCGATGTAGTGGGCAAGGCCAGGGGACAAGGGTGGGCTGTTTCCTTTTAATTTTTTTTACCTTTGTTTTCTCAATTTCGTGTCTGTTTGTTTCTGAGCTCCTGTTTTGCATTTAGTTGACCCACCAAACAATTTTTGTAAAATGTGAATCATGTCATATAAATACTAGAGAATGTCCTTAGATGGCAGAAAAAGTTTGGGCTCAAATAAAGTAGTTCAATATTTTATAAATTAGAAAAGGCATTTAATTAATTGTTAAAGCCACTGTTATATTCACAAAAGGGCATTTTAATACTTTACAAAAGTGTGGGGTCACCACCATAATTAGTTATGGAATATTTGCCACACTTTGAACATTTTAGTTTGCATGTTCGAGAATTTTGAATTTGAAGCTTTAATTTGAATCTGAGTTTGAACTAAGATTTGGATCAAGCGAGAATTAGCAACAATAATATGATGACATGGCATCATTAGCAAGGGATTACTATAGCTTAAGTATCCGGGCGTCACAATTCTCCTCCACTACAAGAAATCTCGCCCCGAGATTTAAGGGGTGTAGTAAGGGGGAAGCTATAAGGATGGACGTCTGAAAGGATCGACATCCGGTAGTTATCTCAAGGAAGAAGATTTTATAAGCATTAGGAACGTATCGAGAGTGCTATAAGAAGGTATAACAAGTTTCAACCAGGTATGCATCCAGCTGATGCATAAAACAAGTGCTGAAGGGGTTCAGAGCAATGGGAAAAAGTATTGTGTATGATACCAGAATAGATCGCTAGGAAGGTGGCTCGTGATTTACATACGAAGCCAAGTGCGAGGAATAACTTACAAAACTGGGATGTACATGAGAGTCAGGTTTCGATCCTGTGGAACTGAGGGTTATGGGCCCACCATGTGGGTTAATACCAGGAAGGCGCTAATCATTTTGCACGATCATGATTGCAAGGCAGGTCAGAGGATAGCCTGTCAAGGGCGAGGGACGAAGAGAACCATTTTCCTGCTCGTTAAGACAAGGCGGACCAATAGGCAAAGTTCTCGTCCATCGGTGGCTACCGGAATGTTATCAACAATAGTAACAAGGTCTTACTAACAGAGTTTTATATCTTGGCAATTACACAAGCAGCGAATTATCACTGCTCATATATGTTACGTTACAAGAAAGTTTAAACCAAATAATGGAAAGGAAAGTGTAGACATCGAATCAGTTATCGACGTTCTGGAGTGTCTAACAACTCAGAACCCGTAGAAACTTGGAATCAGCGAGAATTAATAGTTCATGAAGAACTCATAAGAGGTTATGTAGTTCCGTGATATTCTCGAGATACCAGAGGGTAACGCTCGAAGGTATATCAAAGTAGAGGTTGGACTGGTGAAATGATCTACAGAAGACAAGTACTTTAACTTGTCCGAGAAATAGGATCAAAGTAGAACAATATGGTCAGAACCTCTGTTGCAAAGGACCAAACATAGAAACAAGATGAACTTATCACAAGGGGATAATTAATATTATAAGAAGCTTTCATGATAAGATCTACATCGTTTCCATGGGCATGAACACAAAGTTCAAGGTCGACTCCCACTTCTCCAATGCATAACCTTTCTTCACTTCTCGTTTTAGACAAAGCCATAGTGTTGAGATTTTATCTGGCATAACACCAGTAGAGTATGACCCGTGGAAGTTTTCGGGTTCATACAGAATATGGCAGGCATAGGTTCAACCCATCAGGGCATCTTAGGAGCATATACCACGAACTTAGGAATAAATAACTCAAGCTCGGAAGCAGAGCATGGTTGACAAAAGCAGGGGATACAAGATATTATGTATCCGAGGAAAAGCTCACAAGGTTACTAAAAATGAAGGACGTTGTCGGATAGGACCCAACAAAGGATCTGGTGGTACACGAGGGATCTGTAAGTACATCTAGTGCCCCTTAGTGATTTTGGTGTATTGAAGACTTATAGGTTAAGGGACTAATGCGTTTGTGAGTGTACACAGGTCTATAAGTCTATGAGGAGTTTGATATTCTGAGAGAAAGTCGACCCCTAAAAATGAAGTTCTTCAATCAAGACTTTGATATTCTCAAGACTTTACAAGACTTTGAAAGTGAAGAAATTGGTGTGACCTTGAAGACTTGGTATTCATTTGTGGAACATGAAGCGTGAAGACTTTTGTTTTCGTAGTTTCATTTTCTCTTTCTTGAGTCACAGAAACACCGTCTTTGTTAAAGGGGTCGAGGAAATACTAAGGAAAAATTTCCATGTGATGCTCAACTCAAAATCCTACACCTACCAATCCCTTCGAGTGAAGCCTTTGGAAATCTCATACAGCTTCAGTCACTTTCTTGATGTGATGAGACGAAGTTCTTCCGTCACGATGAATTTGTTCTCGATCGAGGAGTGAGGAATTCGTCGGTCTGAATTACCTACACAAAGGAGGAACATGATAGCCCCGAGGAATTTGAGTCAAATTTCCGACCGTTCTTTATCTTCTTGGCCACTGTCCCAAAATATCTTATCCACCTAACGGTCATATCATTGAAGGGCATTTATGTCTTATCATGTCGGGCTGCTCCCTAGGCTATAAATAGCCGCTCCCTACAACCACTAGCTAGTTGGCTGCTCCGAGAGAACTTGACACTTGTCATTTGAGAGCAACCCATCCTCCGAGGACTTTGAGCGAAAATCATCGAGTGAGGAAAACCCAAAACCAAACCCCTACAAACCCAAAGTGATTGAGCATCACTGAAGAAATTGATCCTGCATGGATCCGACGCTTGTTACCTTTGAAGATTGTGCTTCTTCCAGACGGTTAGGCGTCAAGGTCTAGAGCATCCAAGAGGAATTGTGGATCGCCGAGTGACCAAGTCTGTGAAGGTTTGGAAGTCACCTGAAGACTTACCACGAGTGATTGGACGAGGTCTGTGTGACCTTAGTTCAAGGAGAATACGGTGAGGACTGGGTGTCCTGAGCTGCGTGCTCGGCCGATCGGGTGTCCGGACTGTGTCCTCGAGTTTAAATACTCGGCCGCTCCAACAGACGTACAACCGAGACAATGGTTGAAACTGGTCTACCAAATCACCGCCTTCACCAACCTAATCGGTTCTATTTCCTCAACCCTTTCATTTCCTCATTCTGTGTTGAGTGTTTGTTCATATCTGTGTTTGAAGACTTTGGTCAAGACTTTCTCAATTTCCTCAGTTCAATTTCTTCATCTGCTTTGTCTTCATCTTGTGTTATCCTGTGATTACGCTTTACGTACTGTGCTAGTCTTCATTTCATCATGCCGACCATGCTTGTATTCTGTTATGCTTACTTCGAGTACTTATTCCGCTGCTAATAGTTCTTCGCTAAGGAATTTCCTCACCGCAAATTCCTCGCTGAAGAATTCATAAAAATCGCCTATTCACCCCCTCTAGTCGAGATAACGACTTTCAATTGGTATCGAGCAAGGTACTCCCTTGTTACGTGTGATTTTGGTTTAACCACCGGAGTTTTAGTTATGTCGACCGCAGGTATGAAGAAAGTGACATGCCCTATCTTTGACGGTCATGATTATCCCAAGTGGAAGGCCATGATGAGGAAGCGCCTCATGGGAATGGACAGCGAGCTGTGGACCGTCACTGAAATTGGTCTTACTGATCTATGCAAGACGGCGAACGCAGATGATATTCGCAAATACACTCGACTTGACTTCATGGCGAAGGATATCATCTGTTCCTGCCTATCTAGAGATTAATTCAAGCGCATTGTGCATCTTTGCAATGCGAAACTTATCTGGGACCGAATCTCCGACGTCTATGAAGGTCATCGAACCCGTCATGATCCTTGGTTTGAGGACTTCAAGGAATCTCTCAAAACGATGACTTTCGAACCAGAATCATCATCTTCAGCATCATGTCTCATGGCAAAGGGTGTCGAGGTAACCGAATGTTCCTCATCTGAATTTAGTGACTGTGAATCTGATGATGATATTGAACCTAGCTATATCAAACTTGTTTGCATTGCCACCAAACAACAACATGCCTTGGAAAAGGTTCAAAACATGTTAGGTAAAAGTGATGATATGTTAGGTGAAGAAATGGATCGCACTAAAGCCCCGATCGAAAATCTTCGTGAGACTTCATCTAGGTTTGACAGCCTTCAAGGTCATCATAACACTCTCTTATCTCGATCATGAGAAACTTTCTTATGAATTTCTTCAAAGAAAGCAAGATCTTGAGAAGCTAAGAGTGAGTTATGAAGATCTTCGTAGGAGCGCGATTCATTGCTTGCTCAACAAATCAACGCTTCTCGTGAAGAATTTGTTCCTCCATTCTTAAAGTGCATTGAACGTGAATCGCTAATTCTTCACCGAATGTTCAAATGCTTCAACTGCTACAAATTCTTCACCTGCCTCTGCTATCACTAATTCCTCATCCGAGGACATTGCTAGTATCACCGACGATGCAGGTTGAAGGAATTGTACATGACAGCATGTACAAAAGCCTCAAAGGGCATCAGACTCTTTGTGATGTGCTTAAAAAGCAGATCATCAACAGAACCCTAGGAAAGAGGGTATTGCCTTTGAGAGGAAACTCAATGCCGATGGAATATATTGGAAGCCCGAGCGGTATCCCAAAACCTCATGGAGTTGCTTGCAAAGGGACCTCCAGCTTGATCCATCTAACTTATCCGCTTTACATGCGAATCTCCTCATTCTTCCGATGAGTCATTTGACTCCAACTATAAACTGTTCAAAAATCAGAATGGTGAAGTATTTGCTAGATATGTTGGCACTAATCGCAGGAACGGTTCCCCTATGAAGAAAATCTGGGTTCCCAAGAAGTGCCTTGAAAGTCTTCGTGAATGTCCTCATGACACCACAGTGAAGAATAGGAACCCCAGATCAAATTCTTCATATGGATCCAAGTCCTCATACGGACCAAATTCCTCACGTGGATCAAATTCCTCAAAAGGATCAAAGTCCTCATATGATTATCATCGTGCTAACAACTCATTTGAGGGTAGAGCTAAGGGCTATGAATATGTGCATTATTCTTCAAACCAATATGTTCATAAGTCCTCGAAGGATTTCTCTGCTTATTCATATGCTTACCCTAACCCCTCTTATGTGAAACGAAATGGTTTGGCTTCTATGCCACCATTCTCGTATGGTGCTCGCAGAGTGATGAACTCTTTGCCACCCCTTCAGATGTGGGTGGTGAAGAAAAGAACTAATCTTTTCTGCGGTCAGGTCTCGGGCGTGCCTTAACGTCTCAAGAATTTGTCTGGGGACCGACAAAAATGCTGAAAGGGCGCTTGGCGAATCATGATGAAATAAACTTTCACACGCCCTCCCATCGCTATATCTGTTCTTCGCTTGATGAAATTCATCTGATGAACTTGATATCATATTCTTCATTGATGAAGCATATGAGATTGTAAGTTACACTAATTCATCTGCAGGATGATCAACCCAAAGCCACTGAATGGGTCGTCGATAGTGGGTGTACAAATCACATGACTGGTGACAAGAATCTTTTGATGGATGCTCCCTTATCACCGTCACATCTGAAGCACATCATCTTTGCTGACAAAGGCAAAAGTCAGGTATTGGGTCTTGGTAAGGTTGCGATCTCTAAGGATAAACACATGGACAAAGTCATGCTTGTTGAGTCCTTAGGATACAACCTCATGTCGATCTCAATGCTTTGTGATCTTGATATGGTTGTTGTCTTTGGCAAGTATCGCTGTGTTGTGATTATGGAAGTGACAATTCCAAAGTCTTGAAGGCTTTAGGAGAGGAGATTTGTATATTGTTGATTTCTCTGAGGACCACAACCAGCCGTGTGTCTACTTGCAAAAGCTTCAGAAGGCTGGCTATGGCATCGACGACTTGGTCACGCAGGCATGAGGAATTTGCACACGCTTGCGAAGAAGAAGCATGTCATTGGCATTGAGAATGTCAAATTCCTCAAGGATTACTTATGCGGAGCCTGTGAAGCTGGAAAAATGACCAAGGCCAAGCATCCAGCGAAGACTATCATGACCACTACTCGTCCATTCGAATTGCTTCACATGGACCTGAAGGAAATATGCCCTAGAGGCAATAATAAAGTTATTATTTATTTCCTTATATCATGATAAATTTTTATTATTCATGCTAGAATTGTATTAACCGGAAACATAATACATGTGTGAATATATAGACAAACAGTATGTCACTAGTATGCCTCTACTTGACTAGCTTGTTAATCAAAGATGGTTATGTTTCCTAACCATGAACAAGTAGTTGTTATTTGATTAACAAGGTCACATCATTAGTTGAATGATCTGATTGGCATGACCCATTCCGTTAGCTTAACACTTGATCGCTTAGTATGTTAATGCTTTCTTCATGACCCATACATGTTCCTATAACTATGAGATTATGCAACTCCGTTTACGGAGGAACACTTTGGGTACTACCAAACGTCACAACGAATCGGGTGATTATAAAGGAGTACTACAGGTGTCTCCAAAGGTACTTGTTGGGTTGGCGTATTTCGAGATTAGGTTTTGTCACTCCGATTGTCGGAGAGGTATCTCTAGGCCTTCTCGGTAATACACATCACTTAAGCCTTGCAAGCATTACAACTAATGAGTTAGTTGTGAGATGATGTATTACGGAACGAGTAAAGAGACTTACCGTAACGAGATTGAACTAGGTATTGGATACCGACGATCGAATCTCGGGCAAGTAACATACCGATGACAAAGGGAACAAAGTATGTTGTTATGCGGTTTGACCGATAAAGATCTTCGTAGAATATGTAGGAGCCAATATGGGCATCCAGGTTCCGCTATTGGTTATTGACCAAGAATAGTTCTAGGTCATGTCTACATAGTTCTCGAACCCGTAGGGTCCGCACGCTTAAGGTTTCGGCGATGCTTATATTATGAGTTTATGAGTTTTGATGTACCGAAGGAGTTCGGAGTCCCGGATGAGATCGGGGACATGACGAGGAGTCTCGAAATGGTCGAGACGTAAAGATCGATATATTGGACGACTATATTCGAGTTCGGAAAGGTTCGAATGATTCGGGTATTTTTCGGAGTACCGAGAGTTACGGGAATTCGCCGGGAGAAGTATTGGGCCTTATTGGGCCCTGCGGGAAAGAGAGAGGGGCTGCCTAGGGCAGGCCACAAGACCCAAGGCCTAGTCCGAATTGGACTAGGGAGGGGGCCGCACTCTTCCCCTTCCTTCTCTCCTACTCCTACTAGGAAAGGAGGAGTCCTACTCCCGGTGGGAGTAGGACTCCCCCCTTGGTGCGCCTCTCCCTTGGCCGGCCACCTCTTCCTTGCTCCTTTATATACGGGGCAGGGGGGGCACCCCATGACACACAAGTTGATCTACGGATCTTTCCTTAGCCGTGTGCGGTGCCCCCTTCCACCATATTCCACTTCGGTCATATCGTTGTAGAGCTTAGGCGAAGCCTGCTTGGGAGAAGTCATATCGTCACGGTGCTTAGGCGAAGCCCTGCGTCGGTGGAGCATCAACATCGTCACCACGCCGTCGTCTTGTGGAACTCATCCCGACACTTTGCTGGATCGGAGTCCGGGATCGCCATCGAGCTGAACGTGTGCAGAACTCGGAGGTGCCGTGACGTTCGGTACTTGGATCGGTCGGATCGTGAAGACGTCGACTACATCAACCGCGTTGTTATAACGCTTCCGCTTTCGGTCTACGAGGGTACGTGGACGGACACTCTCCCCTCTCGTTGCTATGCCATCACCATGGTCTTGCGTGATCGTAGGAAATTTTTTGAAATTACTACGTTTCCCAAAAGTGGTATCAGAGCCTATTTGACAAACTATCGTTGTGGTTTTGATGCGTAGGTAAGAACGGTTCTTGCTCAGCCCGTAGCAGCCACGTAAAACTTGCAACAACAAAGTAGAGGACGTCTAACTTGTTTTTGCAGGGCATGTTGTGATGTGATATGGTCAAGACATGATGCTAAATTTTATTGTATGAGATGATCATGTTTTGTAACCGAGTTATCGGCAATCGGCGAGAGCCATATGGTTGTCACTTTATTGTATGCAATGCAATCGCGATGTAATGCTTTACTTTATTACTAAGCGGTAGTGATAGTCGTGGAAGCATAAGATTGGCGAGACGACAACGATGCTAAGATGGAGATCAAGGTGTTGCGCCGGTGATGATGGTGATCATGACGGTGCTTCGGCGATGAAGATCACAAGCACAAGATGATGATGACCATATCATATCACTTATATTGATTGCATGTGATGTTTATCCTTTATGCATCTTATCTTGCTTTGTTTGACGGTAGCATTATAAGATGATCTCTCACTAAAATTATCAAGAAGTGTTCTCCACGAGTATGCACCGTTGCCAAAGTTCGTAGTACCCGGACACCACGTGATGATCGGGTGTGATAAGTTCTACGTCCATCTACAACGGGTGCAAAACAGTTGCACACGCGGAATACTCGAGTTAAACTTGACGAGCCCGGCATATAACAGATATGGCCTCGGAACACGGAGACCGAAAGGTCGAACGTGAATCATATAGTAGATATGATCAACATAATGATGTTCACCATTGAAACTACTCCGCCTCACGTGATGATCGGACATGGTTTAGTTGATTTGGATCACGTGATCACTTAGATAACTAGAGAGATGTCCATCTAAGTGGGAGTTTAGTAATATGATTAATTGAACTTTAATTTATCATGAACTTAGTCCTGGTAGTATCTTGCAAATTATGTTGTAGATCAATAAGCTCGCGTTGTTGCTTCCCTATGTTTTTATATGTGTTCCTAGAGAAAATTGTATTGAAAAATGTTAGTAGCAATGATGCGGATTGGATCCGTGATCCGAGGTTTATCCTCATTGCTGCACGTAAGAATTATGTCCTTAATGCACCGCTAGGTGACAGACCTATTGCAGGAGCGTATGCATACATTATGAACGCGTTTGGCTAGCTCAATATGATGACTACTTGATAGTTTAGTGCACCATGCTTAACGGCTTAGAATCGGGACTTCAAAGACGTTTTGAACGTCATGGACCATATGAGATGTTCCAGGAGTTGAAGTTAATATTTCAAGCAAATACCCGAGTTGAGAGATATGAAGTATCCAACAAGTTCTATGGCTAAAAGATGGAGGAGAATCGCTCAACTAGTGAGCATGTGCTCAGATAGTCTGGGTACTTCAATCGCTTGAATCAAGTGGGAGTTAATCTTCCAGATAAGATAGCGATTGACAGAATTCTCTAGTCACCATCACTAAGTTACTAGAACTTCGTGATGAACTATAGTATGCAAGGGATGACGAAACGATTCCCGAGCTCTTCATGATGTTGAAATCGTGAAGGTAGAAATCAAGAAAGAGCATCAAGTGTTGATGATTGACAAGACCACTAGTCTCAAGGAAAAAGGCAAAGGGAAGAAGGGGAACGTCAAGAAGAACGGCAAGCAAGTTGCTGCTCGAGTGAAGAAGCCCAAGTCTGGACCTAAGCCCGAGACTAAGTGCTTTTGCTGCAATAGAACTGGTCACTAGAAGCGGAACTACCCCAAGTATTTGGCGGATAAGAAGGAGGGCAAAGTGAACAAGGGTATATTTGATATACTGAGTTATTGATGTGTGCTTTACTAATGTTTATAGTAGCCCCACAGTATTTGATACTTGTTCGGTTGCTAAGATTAGTAACTCAAACAGGAGTTACGTAATAAAAACTAGTTGAAGGGAAGTGACGATGAGTGTTGGAAGTAGTTCCAAGATTGATATGATCATCATCGCACACTCCCTATACTTTCGGGATTAGTGTGGAACCTAAATAAGTGTTATTTGGTGTTGAGCATAAATATGATTTGATCATGTTTATTGAAATACGGTTATTCATTTAAGTAAGAGAATAAATTGTTGTTCTGTTTACATGAATAAAACCTTATATGGTTACACACCAAATGAAAATGGTTCATTGGATCTCGATCATAGTGATACACATATTCATAATATTGAAACCAAAAGATGCAAAGTTAATAATGATAGTGCAACTTATATGTAGCACCGCCGTTTAGGTCATATTGGTGTAAAGCGCATGAAGAAAACTCCATGCTGATGGACTTTTGGAATCACATGATTATGAATCATTTGATGCTTGCGAACCGTGCCTTTTGGGCAAGATGACTAAAACTCCGCTTCTCCTAACAATGGAACAAGCTCTTGACTTATTGGAAATAATACATACCGATGTATGCGATTCAATGAGTGTTGATGCTCGTGGCAAGTATCATTATTTTCGACCTTCACAGATGATTTGAGCAGATATGCGTATATCTTCTTGATGAAACATAAGTCTGAAATAGTTGAAAAGTTCAAAGAATTTCAGAGTGAAGTAGAAAATCATCGTAACAAGAAAATAAAGTTTCGCAATCTGATCGTGGAGATGAATATTTGAGTTACGAGTTTGGTCTTCAATTAAAACAAAGTGGAATAGTTTCACAGCTCACGCCACCGAACACCACAACGTTATGGTGTGTCCGAACGTCAGAACCGTACTTTATTTTGATATGGTGCGATCAATGATGTCTCTTACTGATTTACCAATATCGCTTTTGGGGTTATGCATTAGAGACAACTGCATTCACGTTTAATAGGGCACCATCTAAATCCGTTGAGACGACACCATATGAACTATGGTTTAACAAGAAACCTAAGCTGTCGTTTCTTAAAAGTTTGGAGCTTTGATACTTATGTGAAAAAGTTTTCACCGATAAGCTCGAACCCAAATCGGAGAAGTGCGTCTTCATAGAATACCCAAAGGTAACTATTGGGTACACCTTCTATCACAGATCCAAAGGCAAGTTTTTCGTTGCTAAGATGGATCCTTTCTAGAGAAGAAAGTTTCTCTCGAAAGAAGTGAGTGGGAGGAAAGTAGAACTTGATGAGGTAATTGTACCTTCTCCCTTATTGGAAAGTAGTTCATCACGTAAATCAGTTCCGGTGATTCCTACACCAATTAGTGAGGAAGTTAATGATGATGATCATGAAACTTCAGATCAAGTTGCTACCAAACCTCGTAGGTCTTCCAGAGCAAAATCCGCACTGCAGTGGTATGGCAATCGTGTTCGGAAGTCATGTTACTAGACCATGATGAACCTACGGACTATGAGGAAGCGATGATGAGCCCAGATTCGCGAAATGGCTTGAGGCCATGAAATCTGAGATAGGATCCATGTATGAGAACAAAGTATGGACTTTGATTGACTTGCTCGATGATCAGCAAGCCATGTTAAATAAAATGGATCTTCAAGAGGAAGACGGACATTGATAGTAGTGTTACTATCTACAAAGCTCGACTTGTCACAAAAAGGTTTTCGACAAGTTCAAGGTGTTGACTACAATGAGATTTTCTCAAAGCATGGCGATTCTTAAGTCTGTCCGAATCATGTTAGCAATTGCCACATTTTATGAAATCGGCAAATGGATGTCAAAACTACATTCTTTAATGGATTTATTAAAGAAGAGTTGTATATGATGCAACCGTAAGGTTTTTCAATCCTAAAGGAGCTAACAAAATATGCAAGCTCCAATGATCCATCTATGGACCTGCAAGCATCTCGAGTTGGAATAAACGCTTTGATAGTGTGATCAAAGCATATGGTTTTATATGAGACTTTTGGAGAAGCCTGTATTTACAAGAAAGTGAGTGGGAGCATTACAACATTTCGATAAGTATATGTGAATGACATATTGTTAATCGGAAATAATGTGGAATTATTCTCAAAGCATAAAGGAGTATTTGAAAGGAGCTTTTCAAAGAAGGACCTCAAAGTGAAGCTGCTTACATATTGAGCATCAAGATCTATAGAGATAGATCAAGACGCTTGATAAGTTTTTCAATAAGTACATACCTTGTCAAGATTTTGAAGTAGTTCAAAATGGAATACCAAAGAAAAGTTCTTGCCTCGTGTTGCAAAACGATGAAATTGAGTAAGACTCAAATCCCGACCACGGCAGAAAATAGAAAAGAGAATGAAAGTCATTCCCTATGCCTCGACCATAGGTTCTAGTATGCTATGCTATGTACCGGACCTATTGTATACCTTGCTCGAATTTGGCAAGGAGTACAATAGTGATCTAGGAGTAGATCACTTTGGACATTGGTCAAGAACATCCTTAGTGAGGACTAAGGAAATATTTCTCGATTATGGAGGTGATAAAAGAGCCCGTCGTAAAGAGTTACATCGATGCAAGCTTTTTACACAGATCCAGATGACTCTAAGACTCAATCTGGATACATATTGAAAGTGGGAGCAATTAGCTAGAGTAGCTCCGTGCGAGCATTGTAGACATAGAGTATTTGCAAAATACATACGGCTCTGAATGTGATGCACCCGTTGACTAAGCTTCTCTCACGAGCAAAACATGATCATACCTTAGTACTCTTTGGGTGTTAATCACATAGCGATGTGAACTAGATTATTGACTCTAGTAAACCCTTTGGGTGTTGGTCACATGACGATGTGAACTATGTGTGTTAATCACATACAGATGTGAATATTAGTGTTGAATCACATGATGATGTGAACTAGATTATTGACTCTAGTGCAAGTGGGAGACTGAAGGAAATATGCCCTAGAGGCAATAATAAAGTTATTATTTATTTCCTTATATCATGATAAATGTTTATTATTCATGCTAGAATTGTATTAACCGGAAACATAATACATGTGTGAATATATAGACAAACAAAGATGTCACTAGTATGCCTCTACTTGACTAGCTTGTTAATCAAAGATGGTTATGTTTCCTAACCATGAACAAGTAGTTGTTATTTGATTAACAAGGTCACATCATTAGTTGAATGATCTGATTGGCATGACCCATTCCGTTAGCTTAACACTTGATCGTTTAGTATGTTAATGCTTTCTTCATGACCCATACATGTTCCTATAACTATGAGATTATGCAACTCCCGTTTACAGGATGAACACTTTGGGTACTACCAAACGTCACCACGTTAATGGGTGATTATAAAGGAGTACTACAGGTGTCTCCAAAGGTACTTGTTGGGTTGGCGTATTTCGAGATTAGGTTTTGTCACTCCGATTGTCGGAGAGGTATCTCTAGGCCTTCTCGGTAATACACATCACTTAAGCCTTGCAAGCATTACAACTAATGAGTTAGTTGTGAGATGATGTATTACGGAACGAGTAAAGAGACTTACCGTAACGAGATTGAACTAGGTATTGGATACCGACGATCGAATCTCGGGCAAGTAACATACCGATGACAAAGGGAACAAAGTATGTTGTTATGCGGTTTGACCGATAAAGATCTTCAGAGAATATGTAGGAGCCAATATGGGCATCCAGGTTCCGCTATTGGTTATTGACCAAGAATAGTTCTAGGTCATGTCTACATAGTTCTCGAACCCGTAGGGTCCGCACGCTTAAGGTTTCGGCGATGCTTATATTATGAGTTTATGAGTTTTGATGTACCGAAGGAGTTCGGAGTCCCGGATGAGATCGGGGACATGACGAGGAGTCTCGAAATGGTCGAGACGTAAAGATCGATATATTGGACGACTATATTCGGAGTTCGGAAAGGTTCGAATGATTCGGGTATTTTTCGAGTACCGGAGAGTTACGGAATTCGCCGGGAGAAGTATTGGGCCTTATTGGGCCTGCGGAAAGAGAGAGGGGCTGCCTAGGGCAGGCCAGCACCCCAAGGCCTAGTCCGAATTGGACTAGGGAGGGGCCGCACTCTTCCCTTCCTTCTCTCCTACTCCTACTAGGAAAGGAGGAGTCCTACTCCCGGTGGGAGTAGGACTCCCTTGCGCCTCTCCCTTGGCCGCCACCTCTTCCTTGCTCCTTTATATACGGGCAGGGGGCACCCCATGACACACAAGTTGATCTACGGATCTTTCCTTAGCCGTGTGCGGTGCCCCTTCCACCATATTCCACTTCGGTCATATCGTTGTAGAGCTTAGGCGAAGCCTGCGCGGAGAAGTCATATCGTCCACGGTGCTTAGGCGAAGCCTGCGTCGGTGGAGCATCAACATCGTCACCATGCCGTCGTCTTGTGGAACTCATCCCGACACTTTGCTGGATCGGAGTCCGGGATCGCCATCGAGCTGAACGTGTGCAGAACTCGGAGGTGCCGTGACGTTCGGTACTTGGATCGGTCGGATCGTGAAGACGTCACGACTACATCAACCGCGTTGTTATAACGCTTCGCTTCGGTCTCACGAGTGCGTGGACGGACACTCTCCCCTCTCGTTGCTATGCCATCACCATGGTCTTGCGTGATCGTAGGAAAATTTTTGAAATTACTACGTTTCCCAAAAGGACCTCTTCGGACCTAATCATTACTCAGCAGTCACTAATGATGCATCTCTATATGGTTTTGTCATTGTTGATGATTACTCTCGATATACATGGGTACACATTGTTACTTACAAGCATGAAGTGCAGGAAGTCTTCAAACGTTTTTCCTCGGGGTCTTCAACCAACTTTGGTGTGAAGATCAAGCACATCATAAGTGACAATGGAACTGAGTTCAAGAATTCCGGTCTTGATGACTATCTTGATGAACTTGGTATTACTCATGAGTTATCTGCTCCCTATACTCCTCAAAGAAATGGCGTCGTGGAGCGCAAGAACAGAACTCTTGTTGAGATGGCTCACACTATGCTTGATGAATACAAAACGCCTCATCGTTTTTGGATTGATGCAATTGATACTGCGTGCCACATCATCAACAGAGTATATCTTCACAAATTCTTCAAGAAGACGGCCTATGAACTCCTCACTAACAAGAAACCCAATGTGAGTTATTTTAAAGTCTTCGGTGCTAAATGTTGGATTAGAGATCCTCACCACAATTCTAAATTTGCACCGAAAGCACATGAAGGTTTTATGCTTGGTTACGGAAAGGACTCGCACACCTACAGAGTCTTCAACATTGTTCTTCACAATATTGTTGACACTGTAGATGTGCGGTTCGATGAAACTAATGGCTCGCAAAGAGAGCACCTACCTTCTGTGTTAGATGAACCAGCACCTGAGGATTCTATCAAGTTCAAGGCAACTGAGGATGTCATTCCTACTGAAGAATTTGCTGAAGAATTCATTCCAGTTCATGAAGAACATCGAGCTGATACACCTGAAGAAAATGCTGAGGAAAATGGTGCTGAAGAAAATGCTGATCAAACTCCTCAGCGACAGCCAGCTCATCCTCGCGTTGCAAAATAAGTGCAAGTGGAGAAGATCATCGATGACATTAGAGCACCAGGTCCTCTCACACGCTCAAAAGCTTCACATTTATCTAACTTTTGTGGGCACTATGCTTTTGTCTCTATCACAGAGCCCACTAAGGTAGATGAAGCATTTTTGGAGCCGGAGTGGATTCAGGCTATGCAAGAAGAATTACATCAGTTCAAGCTCAACAATGTCTGGGAACTGGTCAAACGTCCAGATCCTTGCAAGCATAATATCATTGGCACAAAGTGGATCTACCGCAACAAGCAAGATGAAAATGGCCTTGTGGTGAGGAATAAGGCACAAATGGTAGCTCAAGGCTACACACAGGTTGAAGGAATTGATTTTGATGAAACTTTTGCTCCTGTTGCTAGACTTGAGGCTATTCGCATATTACTTGCTTATGCTAACCATCATGATATCATCTTATATCAAATGGATGTGAAAAGTGCATTCCTCAATGGTAAGCTTGAGGAAGAAGTATATGTTGCTCAACCCCGTGTTTTGAAGATCCAAAGAATCCTGACAAAGTCTTCAGACTTAATAAGGCCCTCTATGGCCTCAAGCAAGCCCCTCGGGCGTGGTATGATACATTGAAGGAATTCTTCGTGAAGAATGGCTTCACACCCGGTTCACTCGACCTCTTTACTAAATCTTATGATGGTGAACTGTTTGTGTGCCAAATATATGTTGATGATATTATCTTTGGCTGTACTGACCAACGTTATAGTGATGAATTTGCCTATATGATGAGTGAAGAATATCAAATGTCTATGATGGGAGAGTTGAAATTCTTCTTAGGTCTTCAAATTAAATCAACAAGCAATGGCATATTCATATCTCAGAGAAATACCTCAAAGATGTCTTGAGGAAATTCGCATGCAAGATTGCAAAGGGTCAAAATTCCTATGCCCACAAATGGCCATCTATGCACCGATGAAAATGGTATTGACTTCGATCACAAGGTATACCGCTCCATGATTGGTTCTTTATTGTACTTATGTGCATCTAGGCCAGATATAATGCTTAGTGTTTGCATGTGTGCCCGATTTCAAGCTGCACCAAGGAATCACACCATAAGGTGTGAAGCATATTCTTCGATATCTAGCTCACACACCAACACTAGGATTATGGTACCCCAAGGGCTCGCTTTTGATCTCATTGGATATTCGACTCGACTATGCTGGTGATCGTGTGGACCGCAAGTCAACTTCGGCACTTGTCATTTCCTCGGACTATCTTTGGTCTGTTGGTCCTCGAAGAAATGTAACTGTATCACCGCCCATCGCGGAAGCTGAATACATTGTTGCTGTCTCTTCTTTGTGCTCAACTGCTTTGGATGAAGCAAACACTCAAGGACTATGGCGTCAACGTGAAGAATGTGCCTCTCCTCTGCGACAATGAGAGTGCCATCAAGATTGCTCACAACCCAGTTCAGCACTCGAAGATAAAGCACATTCAGATTCGTCATCATTTTCTTCGTGATCATGTGTTGAAGGGCGACATCTCCATCGAAAGCACGTGAAGACCAAGAACAGCTAGCTGATATCTTCACTAAGCCCTTGGATGAGAAGAGATTTAGCAAGTTGCGGTGTGAGCTAAATATCTTAGAATCTTCGAATGTTCTTTGAAAAGGACACACATCCTAACACTTATGCAAAATTGATGACTTAGATGTGCAACACATGAAGAAAAGCGTTTTCTTCAATCAATGAAGAATAACACTCTAAGTGTGAAGAAATTAATGAAGAATTTGATTCTCAGAACCCTACGACAATTGTACGCAGTGTCTGAAATCATCATTCGTATACGATGGGTCACGCCACCACAAAATCTTCACTGTTTCCTTCGTTTTTCTTCATTGGCTATATATATATGAGTTTATGTCCTCTACAGCATTCACTTATAGCTATTTCTTCAAGTTGCTTTTTCTGCTAAGTGAATGTGATCGGACCCTTCCCCCACTATGCTATACTCAACCCAATCTATTCACAAATTCTTCATATGCGTTCTATTTGAAACTCGTTCAAAATCTTCACTGTGTCCTTGTCAGTTGAAGAAATTGCGAACGAAACTTTAAAACAAATCTTATCCAAATTTTCGGTTTTGCCGCTCAAACCGTTCCGCATCCCACAATGCATTATTCTATTCACCCACGATCATACACGATCTCAACTACACAGTACGTGGGTGACACATGTCGCGAGAAGGAGAAAGGGCAGGGGCACGTTCATCCCAAATCTTCGGGCGAACAGTTTTTCACCGTGTCTATAAATACCCCTCTCCCCTTCCTCACTTCATTTACTCCGCTCGATCGCTACTCTCTCACTCGAGCTCCTCAAACCCTAGCTCCGCCGCTACTCCATCGTCGCCGGTGAGGAAGAGCTTCGCTGCCTCGACCTCGTCGCCGTCGTACTCATGCCGACCGCGGAAATCTTCACTCCGCCGCTGCCGTAGTTGTCTTCCTCTGCCAAGTTAGGGCGTGGGAGATCTAACCTGACGAACTTCACATCTGTTCTTCTCAGTTCGTCGTGTTCTTCACTTTGGGTAATTACAAGTTACTTTTATTACTCACTTTGATTCTCAAACTTTCCTGAAAATCTTCAAAGGTGTTTATTCTTCAAATCTTCACACATATGAACACCTCACATCATATGATCTTGAATTGTTTCTCTAAGCAATCATTTTCTTCAAGATTCCCTAATTGTGTGGATCTTCGATCTGTACAACTCTGGAACCTAAGACAAGAACGCTTAGTGAAATTCCTCAAGGTTCATCTGGTCAAATTCCTCAAAACTTGTTCGAAAAACCTTCTCGTAACGCATATGACCTCTCCGAATTCCTCTACTTTTGTACTCTGTTCACATGTACTCATGTCTCTTTGAATCACTAGGTTCTCATCAACTTAACTCATTTGCAGCGTTCCTCGAAGAAAAACTGCATACTTCTTCAGAGAACTCGATTGTTCAAATTCCTCAACTGAAGAATATGGCAGACGGTAAGAAGCCGCAGAAAGGAGGAAAGAAACCTGAGGTTATGACTGCATTTGAAATCCCTGAGGAAATTTATGCTGACTATTGCACACCTGATGAAGCAAAATTTGGCAAAGAAAACAAAAATCAGCGCAAGGTGCGCATTCAGAGGATTGAACGGAGATGGGCAAGGGAATGGAGGGAATACATATATGTGACTCCAAAGTACATGAGGAAATTCGCCCTCAATCCTCCATGCCCAAGAGCTCCATTGGCACCTGGCCAAGTAGCTGACCCCACAAGCATCAAACGTGGTGAGGACTTTCCTGAAGAATGGGCTAAGCACCAAGCTAAATTGGCAAGACAAGCCAAGGAGGCAGTGAAGACATTCAATGAGGATTCTGCCACTGCTACTGCTACTGAGGCCTCGGTCAAACCGAGGAAATCCATGCCAAAGAAGCCTGCTCGTAAGCCAAGTGCTTCACCAACAGTGCCCTCACGGCAAATTCCTCACACTGCTACAGCTCCACCAAAGTCCTCAACAGCTCCTTCAAAGTCCTCAGCTCCTGTGCATCTGGCTACATGTCAAAGGACTGCTGGTTTCTCGATTGCCTCTGGTGTTCCAGCAAGTTCCTCAGCTGCACCAATTTCCTCATCAGGCCCCACACTGTTGAAGACCAAAGCAACAGCTGGACGAGGTCCTCGGCCAAGTCCAAAGAAGAAACAAGTCACATTCCATGTGCCTTCTGATGATGAAGCTTCTGATGATGAACTTGCAGAAATCATCGAGAGATGACAGGTGAAGGCCGCTAGAGCCAAAGGCACATCTGTGCCACTGCTTTTGGATCCGAGAAAAATCCTCGATTACATTGATCTCTGGCACAAGGATCCTAACACCCCTATGCCTGATTTTCATCTGACCTCTGGTAAAAGTCACATGCTGACCCATTTCATCACTGAAGAGAAATGGAAGTTTGAAAAGGCAAGAGAGATCAGGAAAGCTCAATACAGAAAGGAGAAGCTCCTGAAGAAAAACGTTGTCAGAATGACACCTGAGGAACTTCTCCAGGCTCAGTCTGAAATTCAAACCCTCAGCAAAGACTTTGATGCCTACTATGCTGATTGGCAAGGAGCTAAAGTAAGATTCGTCAATCTGACGAGGAAATTCACAAATGTTGCAGCCCCATCGCAGCAAGAAAATCTTCAGGCTGCAGACTCTGCTCTTTCTTTGAAGAACATGCCAAGATCATTGATGACTTTCAGCCTGCTGAAGAACATGCTCGTTCCAGGGCTGGTGAAGAAATTCCAGCCGCTGAAGAAATTGCCAAGGCATCCACTAGTGGTGCGCCTGAAGAAACTGACGAGATCGGAGCAACTGCATCAGTTGCGCCTGAAGAAAATGAACCAGATTCCTCAGCTCCTCCCGCGCCCACACCAACTCCAATTCTTCCATCTGCTTCTGATGTGAAGAAGACCAAGGCTGCAGAGCGAGCTGTAGTGAAGAAAAGGAAGGCATCAGCTGCGTCAAACTCTTCGGCTGCGAAGAAAATGAAGCCAATGACCAGCTCACTCGAAAATCCAATTGATGATGTTCCGATTTCCTCCATGCCATCAAAGGACCTTGTTCCTTTTGGAGAAGACTATGAGATCCCAAGCGGATCTGATGAAGAAAATCATTCTGCTTTGCCCGTCAGAGCAGATTGATGAAGAAATTGAAGTGGAAGCAATCCCTTCAACCCCAATCATTTCCTCGCCTATGCCTCAGTTCACAGCTGAAGAGGCCGATGTTGAGGAACTTGAAGAAGATGTGGATATTGGAAGCACAACGCCAGTGATGAACGATGACTTTTGGGAAAGTCAGCATCCAAATTACCCACTCTTCACCCCAATCCAACAGATACCTCAGTCCCCTGCTCCAACTGTTCAAATGGGATCTGAAGAAACTCATCCCACTTCATCTGTCCATGAAGAAATTCCAG
The DNA here is from genome assembly GCA_021605145.1 of Aegilops bicornis. Taxonomy (NCBI): domain Eukaryota; kingdom Viridiplantae; phylum Streptophyta; class Magnoliopsida; order Poales; family Poaceae; genus Aegilops; species Aegilops bicornis. Next base: position 718,728,338 of record CM038671.1, read on the forward strand.
CCACTAGTGCTGATGAACTCTTCGCCGATCCTCGGATCGCACCTATTGAGGAACAAGAAATTCCTCAGCCTGAAGAACCTGAGCTCACGATTCCTGAGGTGCTGATGCAACTCACTGACACCCTCTGCCAAAGCCAAAGAATCCGTTCTCAAGCAAACAGAAGTTCAAGGCTGAAGATTTCTTTGCCGAGCACGTATTCTTCACTGATTATAATCCATATGATTCTGCTCGCATAAGGAAGAGGCGTTTCTGGACTGCCAGCCAAGCCAATTTCTACTCCTCAGTGCTCTTCAACAAAGACAAAGTCTTCGATCATGCACATATTCCTCATGTGGACATGGAGTCTCTGCCCGGCTTTGAGCCAGTCCTCAGTGTTCTTCACGACACAGGACTTCTGAATTTCTGCACTGATATCTGTGACTGGAATGAAGAACTCATCCTTCAATTCTATGCAACTCTGCACATCACCGGAGACGCTGAAGACGTGAACTCATGGGTATTAGACTGGATGTCTGAAAATACTCACTACAAGGCACTAGCAACTGAATTGCTTCGTGCTCTACCACTCAGTCCTCCACTTGATGGTGCTCGTTGTATCTACAACGAACTAGAACTTTCAAATCACTATATGCAAGTGCTGATGAAGCCTTTGAAGCCAAGGCAGGCCCCACGAACCAAATTCCTCGTCAAGGAATTACTCTATGTGCCTCGGACTGTCTATCGAATTCTGACGAAGACAATGAGTCCTATCAAAGGCCACGACTCAAATGATGAAGAAGTCGTTGGCATCATGAAGAATATGCTTTTCAACATCATTCATGGCGTTCCCGTCAACGTCCATGATTTCTGCATGAGGACTCGGCCAATATTGCTATGTCACCATTCGAAATGAAGCCCTATGCTCCTTGGATTATGAGATTCATCGAGGCAAGATCTTCACCGAATTACAAAGTCGACACTCACGAACCACGGTAGCTACTTGCCTCCCATTGAAGTCCTCAAGCGGACGGTTTCATCGGTGATGATAAAGGCAAGGCCATTTCTTTGTGATCGATGAAGGCATTCGTCCATTGGATGGTCAATTTCGCAAGGCTGCATCTTACTCTACCAATGACGATTCTGCCACACATGACTCTGCCGCAAATACCTCAGCCAAGCAAAATCCTCAAGCCACAGCACCCAGGGTGATGACTGACCGTGAGTTACTCCTCAGTCTTCATCAGAAGGTTGATCGCAATCACAAATGGGTAAAGCGTCAGTTTGGTGCACTTCTTCACAATATGACCTCAACACACAATGCAGTGAAGAAGAACCAATACTACGTTCATGAAACCTTCAACCGCACCTGGGCTGTCCTCACTCATGTCTATAGCGCTGAAGAACTGAAGACTATGGGTCTCAAGGAAGAATTTGGTAGTCTGCACCTCCTCAGAAGAAATTCAAGAGGGTCAAAATTCCTCCACTGGTGGCCAGCTCTTATTCTTCATCGCGTGACACCGATGAGTATGAAGATTTGGACGACAACTGCGGCAGCCCTGCTACAACAAACAACCCGACAACGCCGCGCTCCTCCATCGACTTGAAATTCTTCAGGGGCGTTAGTCCTCAGTTTCAATCCTTTTGGTCATTTGATGACAAAGGGGGAGAAATCTGAGTTAGTCTTCAAGCCGGTCTATATTAAGGGCATTTTTTTAAGCGGGTCTATATTAAGATGGTTCGCTGATACTTTTGTTGCATTATGCTTTGCATGCTTATTCCTCGTTAATGACATTGCACGCATGCTGAATCTCATCAGGCACCATATTTCATCATGCATTTCAAATTCTTCATATTATATATCAAATGCGTGTATGAATTACAAGACATAGGGGGAGATCTCCATGATTCAACTCTTCAAATGTGCATTGCCTCAAAAGCAAATTCCTCACTATGCACATCTTAAGGGGGAGTTCTTCTATATCTTGTAATCAAATTCCTCAATATCAGTGTATACACTTCATATGTTTATCCCGTTGAAAACTTAACCTATGTTGTCATCAATCACCAAAAGGGGAGATTGTAAGTGCATCTAGTGCCCTTAGTGATTTTGGTGTATTGAAGACTTATAGGTTAAGGGACTAATGCGTTTGTGAGTGTACACAGGTCTATAAGTCTATGAGGAATTTGATATTTACAGAGAAAGTCGACCCTAAAAATGAAGTTCTTCAACTGAAGACTTTGATATTCTGAAGACTTTTTGAAGACTTTGAAAGTGAAGAAATTGGTGTGACCTTGAAGACTTGGTATTCATTTGTGGAACATGAAGCATGAAGACTTTTGTTTTCGTAGTTTCATTTTCTCTTTCTTGAGTCATAGGAAACACCGTCTTTGTTAAAGGGGGTCGAGGAAATACTAAGGAAAAATTTCCATGTGATGCTCAACTCAAAATCCTACACCTACCAATCCCTTCGAGTGAAGCCTTTGGAAATCTCATACGATTCGGTCACTTTCTTGATGTGAGAGGCGAAGTTCTTCCGGTCGTGATGAATTTGTTCGGCCCGAGGAGTTAGGAATTCATCGGTCACGAATTACCTACACAAAGGAGGAACATGATAGCCCCGAGGAATTTGAGTCAAATTCTCCGATCACTTTGTGTCAAGCGCCACCTGTCCCAAAATATCTTATCCACCTAACGGTCATATCATTGAAGGACATTTATGTCTTATCATGTCGGGCTGCTCCCTAGGCTATAAATAGCCGCCCCTACAACCACTAGCTGGTTGGCTGCTCCGAGAGAACTTGACACTTGTCATTTGAGAGCAACCCATCCTCCGAGGACTTTGAGCGAAAATCATCGAGTGAGGAAAACCCAAAACCAAACCCCTACAAACACAAAGTGATTGAGCATCACTGAAGAAATTGATCCTGCGTGGATCCGACGCTTGTTACCTTTGAAGACTGTGCTTCTTCCAGGCGGTTAGGCGTCAAGGTCTAGAGCATCCAAGAGGAATTGTGGATCGCCGAGTGACCAAGTATGTGAAGGTTTGGAAGTCGCCTGAAGACTTACCACGAGTGATTGGACGAGGTCTGTGTGACCTTAGTTCAAGGAGAATACGGTGAGGACTGGGTGTCCTGAGCTGCGTGCTCAGCGACTGGGTGTCCGGGACTGTGTGTCCTCGAGTTTAAATACTCACCGCTCCAACCCAGACGCATAACCGAGATAGCAGTTGGGAACTGGTCTACCAAATCATTGTCTTCACCAACCCTAATCGTTCTATTTCCTCAACCCTTTCATTTACTCATTCTTTGTGTTGAGTGTTTGTTCATATCTCTGTTTCAAGACTTTGATCAAGACTTTCTCAATTTCCTCAGTTCAATTTCTTCAGTCTGTTTGTCTTCATCTTGTGTTATCCTGTGATTACGCTTTCTGTACTCTGTGCTAGTCTTCATTTCATCATGATGACCATGCTTGTATTCTGTTATGCTTACTTCTGAGTACTTATTCCGCTACTAATAGTTCTTCGCTAAGGAATTTCCTCACCGGCAAATTCCTCAGTGAAGAATTCATAAAAATCGCCTATTCGCCCCCCCTCTAGTCGACATAACGCACTTTCAGGATCTGATGTGAGTATCGATACTTAGCAAGAAGAAGAAAGAATGCAAGGATATCGGATTATAGAAGCAACTGACTAATTCAGAGTCCAATGCAAAGGGAATTACGATTTCCATTATCAAGGGATCAGAAGCAAATGCTTTGACCAAGGATGGTTAAGTTGAATAGGCTTAGGGCACAATCCATGGCAATCTGATCGGCCGAGAACCAACTCATGTTCGGGAAGACGTCTAAACTGGAAATATAATCTATAAGGATCAACTGATGATTGTGGCACAACCATATCAAATCGAAAGACCCAAGATGATAATGACAAAGGACGTCAATGGATACTGCTAGGCATATGGAATTAACCAGAGTGTAGGCAGGTAAGACCTTCTAGAGCAATAGGCGATAGAGGTCACCCAAAGCTCGGATTGTATTACCAAGTATCTTATGAAGCATAAGAATAACTGCGGGTGAATGGATACTTGATAAGGGCAAGTAATTATTCGAAGGGGTATTCATGCGGCAAGGACTGCAGGGCAGCAAGCATAAAGGATCCTCGGAACATCGAAGAGTATTTCAGGACATCTTAATAACAAGAGCAACTGGGGATGAAGGTATGAATGACAACGTAGGTAGTTACGCATAAGGATTTATCGGTGGTAGGGATTGCAACGGCGAATGACACAAGGGTCTCGAGAAAGCATCGGAGAGTATCTTCAGAATCTTCTGGTGAAGCGGGCCATCATCTGGAATGAAGGGGCTCTCCGGGAGAAGTATTTACGAGAACCTAGAGTTATAGTTTGCAAAATCATTTAACCGAATGGAAGAGAGATCAGATTCCCAGAGTATAGACGAGGAATAAAAGATCCTAATACCACCAAATTGGCGACGTGGGCCCGTAAGCCACACAGCCATGTTAGTAAAATCGTTTTTTCAAAGTCTAGACTAAACTTCGGCCAAGGAGTTGGAAAGGGGGATCCTACAGGCAGTCGGCTCTGATACCAACTTGTGACGCCCCCGACTCGACCGTACACTAATCATACACGCAAATGTGTACGACCAAGATCAGGGACTCACGGAAAGATATCAGAACACAACTCTAGACAGAAATTAAAATAATACAAGCTTCATATTACAAGCCAGGGGCCTCGGGGGCTCGAATACAAGCTCGATACACAAGAGTCAGCGGAAGCAACAATATCTGAGAACAGACATAAGTTAAACAAGGATGCCTTAAGAAGGCTAGCACAAACAGCAACGATCGAAGAGGCAAGGCTTCCTGCCTGGGACCTCCTAACTACTCCTGGTCTTCGGTGGCCTCCATGTAGTAGTATCCGTCGGTGGTGGCATCTGGCTCCAGGGATCCACCAACTAGTTGCATCAACCGAAAATAAGGAAGAAAGGGAAAAAGGGGGAGCAAAGCAACTGTGAGTATTCATCCAAAGTACTCGCAAGCATCAGATCTATACTAAGTATGCATTGGTATCAAATGGAAGGGATGTATCTGTGGACCGAACTGTAGAAAGCCAGAATAGAGGGGAAGGTCTAGCCTATCGAAGACTAGCATCTTCAAGCAGCTCCAAGCATCTTGCAGCATGTAGATGAGTAAAGAATAGCAGTTTATAATTAACAAGCATGTTGTAACAATAACACCCAGAGATCCTTTCTCGACTCCCTACGAGAAAGCAATCCCGGAGCCATATAACTTAAGTATCCATTTCTAGTTGTATTAGATCAAGATATAAGTCTAAACGTCCATTACGGTGGACACGGTATTCGAATAAAGATCTTCCCTGCAGGGGTGCACCACGTTTTCCAACATGCTCGATCACTCTCGCCGGACACACCTTTCTGGGGTCAATGCCCGGCCTCGGAAGATCAACACGTCGCAGCCCGACCTAGGCTCAGCAGAGAGGTCCCCGCCGGTCTACATCCTAAGCACTCCGGGGTCTGGGCCCATTGCCCTTTGCACTCCGGATTGATGTGTGCAGGGTGGATACCAGCACCACCCGTGTAGTGAATGGCACGATCCGACCGTGCCACAATGCTGAATTGGACGTCTGACAATGCTTCGGCTGATACCACGACGTCGAGGCCCATAACTATTCTCGCGTGGTGGTTGGTGCGAAAAGGCCAAAGGCCAATTCAGAACAAATACCCAAACCATAGTGTATTATTAGCTCGCGGAGACGAGCAGAGACTCACGATAAGGTGACCCCGTCGCCCCGTCTCGAGGAAATACGGCAAGGGCAAGCCCAGCCCACTCGAGGGCTGCCAGACTTCCTGGCCGTGCCTCGTAACCATCTTGCGGGTGCTCTCCGGGCCCGCCCGACTTTCACCAAGGCCTCAAGTAAAGTATAGGTAACCGTGGGTCCAAACATCAAGGGGGAAACCCGAGGAATCACCGCCGGAGGATTCCACTCAATGTAATCATCAAGGTGAACGTAAGAGGGACCACCCTCGAGGTTCACACTTGAGGTGTTGAGCAACGACGAGCCGTATCGGGAATGGTGAAAGAGGAAATCACCCTCGATGACCACAACCGAATAGATACACTACGAAATTATCATCGAGTGCGTTATGAGGATCACCCTCGGCACTCGATAGTAGCTCTCGAGTCGAGCAACAAAAGGCGTGATGTGATGTGAGGTGTCGCTGCAGTCGCCGATCACGTTGATCGAGTCATCGATGATGAAGCGAGGCGACAAGGACGAGGTGGGGTCAGCGATGGATCACTAACCAACCTATACTAAGCGGTTTAGGATAAGTAGGTAAGGTACAACAAATAGTACAAAAGCGGGCTATGCATCGAATAGGAGCAAACAATAACAAAGAGCAAAATCTAATGCAAGCATGATAGTATAGAATGGACGATATCGGGATGATCAAAGGGGGGCTTGCACAGGTTGCTCGAGACAAGAAGGAGGGTCGTAAATCGGCGTGATCGATCACGATTAACATCGCAGCGTTCTCGAGGTCTACCGGAGAAGAAGAGGGGGAAGAAACAGTAAATACACACAAACATAAGCATAACAAGACAATAAGCAATGCTAAAGGTGTTCTAACGCAGTGTTACGCCATACCAGTGAAGTGGGATAACATCCGGGAAAGTTTTCTCGGTTTCGGACGTTTGTTAGATAGATGAACCGGAGGGGAAAGGTTGCATGTTCGATATGCTAGGGATGTGTGGCAGACGAACGGAGGGCGTATTCGGATTCGTCTCGTCGTTCTGAGCAACTTTCATGTACAAAGTATTTTCATCCGAGCTGCGGATTATTTTCTAAGATTTTTCAAAGATTTAAAAGATTTTCTAATTTACTTTTAATTCAACTTGACCAAGTCAATTTGACTAGTCAAAAGGGCAGGTGTGGCCCACATGTCAGATATTCTTTACCTAAACAAATAAATAAACCCAACTTATTTAATGGGGCCTACATGTCATCTACTACTAGACTAACTTAGCATTAATTAATACTACTAGCTAAACCTAGTACTAACAAGGGTCGGCCACTACTTGGCAGAACCCAGCCGGCCACACGCACGGCACACACACAACACACAACACAGGGAGAGTTCTCTCTTAGCAGAAGATAGCAATTTGTGATTTTCATATGATTTAAACCATGCATCAAATGGATTTGGTCCAATGAACACATTTGAGCCTTGTCAAGTGTACTACCATCCCATATTTTTTTGGACATATTAACAACTGTTTAACCGCTGATTAAGGGTTGTTTAGGGGGTTACTCAATGTAAAAATCCTAAAGCTAGCCATATATCTACAATAACATTCAGCAGCAGCAGCACTTTCAGTAGACACGAGCTGGGCGCGGGGCGCGGCGCTGCACGGCGTGCGCGTGCTGCGGGGCCGGTGGCGAAGGCAGGCGGTCCCAGCGGTTGCCGCCGGCGCCGTTGGGCGCGAACGGTTGCGGAGAACAGGGCAACGGCGGCCGCATCAGTCAAAAGAGCAACGGCACAAACAGCACTGCTGAACGCAGAGCAGCAGCGCAGCGGCAAGGAGAAAGCAGCAGCGGCTGGCGCTGTCACGGGCAAGCGCCGGGTGAGGAAGGGGGGTCGCGGCCAGGGCGCGGCAAGCGAGGTCCGGGGGCGAGCGGGAGGGTTCTAAGGCGTCCTCGCGATGCGCCGAGCACGATGTAGTGCTCGGAGGGGCACAGGAATGGCCCTAGCTACGGCGCCGAGCTACGGCAACGATGGCGACGGCAGCATGGAGCACGGATTCGAGGGGGAAACTAGGGAGGGATGGTGCGGTGCTCATCGCGGAGGCACACGAAGGCCCGTTGGTGGCTTAGGAGTTGCAGAGGCGACGGATCGACGAAGAACAACGACGACGACCGAGGAAGAAGATGGCCTCCACCCGGTCGATGCGATGGCTCCGGGCTTGAGCTCGTGGGCGAGGAAGACGAAGCGGACGACGACAAGTCTCCTGGTCGAATCGGCACAGCGAGAGGCGGGCGGTGGCTGCGGTGGTTCGCGGTGGCGCGCTCCGGTGTGCGTCGGCTAGCTCGATCCAGAGTGTGAGAGAGAAGGAGCGGCGCGAGGGCGGAAGTGGTGGGAGCTAGGGTTCGGGGAGGGGCGTCGGGGGACCTATAGGGCGTCGGGGCGTCGCCGGATGGCCGGCGCGTGGCCATCCCGGCCACGGACGCGCCCCCTCTGTCCACGAGGCTTCAGTGAACAGGAAGAAGCTGGGGAGGTGGGCTGGCCAGTGTAGTGGGTAAGGCCCAGGGGGACAAGGGGGTGGGCTGTTTCCTTTTACTTTTTTTTTACCTTTGTTTTCTCAATTTCGTGTCTGTTTGTTTCTGAGCTCCTGTTTTGCATTTAGTTGACCCACCAAACATTTTTTGTAAAATGTGAATCATGTCATATAAATACTAGACAATGTCCTTAGATGGCAGAAAAAGTTTGGGCTCAAATAAAATAGTTCAATATTTTATAAATTAGAAAAGGCATTTAATTAATTGTTAAAGCCACTGTTATATTCACAAAAGGGAATTTTAATACTTTACAAAAGTGTAGGGTCACCACCATAATTAGTTATGGAATATTTGCCACACTTTGAACATTTTTGTTTGCATGTTCGAGAATTTTGAATTTGAAGCTTTAATTTGAATCTGAGTTTGAACTAAGATTTGGATCAAGCAAGAATTAGCAACAATAATATGATGACATGGCATCATTAGCAGGGGATTACTGTAGCTTAAGTATCCGGGTATGCGGATCCTGGGGCGGTTGAGCCGCATTGTGGACCGCAATCTAGCTGTGCCTCCATCTATGCCCATGGTATTTTAAGTGCGTAATTGTGTACGCGCGGCACAAATTTCACCGCTTGACTGGGACTAGGACGGAGGCCGAATTGCTAGGCGAGCTCTGGACGGGCCGGACGATCCTGCTGCGGAGTACTCCGGACTCGCTTGACGGTGCCCTGGGGCTTTATTGTCGAACTGAGGGTCTGTCTAAGGAGACTGCTCTATACTTCTGCTGCAAGGGCCGTCATGTGGTCCTCCGTACGGAGGGAGCACTCTGTATTTCCATTGACTGTTATAACACCGCGGGGTCCAGGCATCTTGAGCTTGAGGTAGAATAGTGTGGTACCGCATTGAATCTAGCAAATGCGATTCATCCTAGCAGTGCATGATAACCACTGCGGAAAGGGACGATATCAAAGATTAATTCCTCACTTCGGAAGTTTTCCCGGAATCCGAAGACCACTTCCAGTGTGATTGAGCATGTACAACAGGCAGCTACACTTGGTATGACACCTTTGAAGGTGGTTTTGGTGGGTTTGATCCTTGAGGGATCAATACCCATTTGTGCTGCTTGTATCCTCATAAAGCGAGGTTCAGTCGCCGCCAATCCATGAGGACTCGTGTAAGGTGGAATCTGTCAATGATAGGGTCAAGGACCAGTGCGGCTGAGCCACCATGGCGGATACTGGTCGGATGGTCCCTGCGATCAAAGGTGATCGGACAGAAAGACCACGGGTTGAACTTTGGGGCGACTGGCTCCATCGCATAGACGTCCCTTAGTGCGCGCTTCCGCTCCCGCTTTGGAATATGGGTGGCGTATATCATATTTACTGTTTTTACTTGGGGAGGAAATTTCCTCTGTCCCCCTGTGTTCGGTAGCCGGGGTTCCTCGTCGTCATCACTATGTGACCCTTTTTCCTTGTTTTCGGCGTAGCTTGCCGGCCTGTCTAAATACCCAACATTCTCTGTTGGTGTGATTGGCTGGTTTATCGGAGGTGCCATGGATTTGACATGAGCGATCGAGTATGCAGTCCAGACTGGACGGGCCCGGATTGTTTCTTTAAATGGCTCCTTCCGTTGACCGGACTTGGAGCCACTGAATTCGGCATTGACGGCCGTGTCTTTGGTGTTATCGCCATTATTGCGACACTTGTGTCTGTTGCGCCGGGGCTTGCCGTTGCTATCTCTGGCGTCTGAGGTGCCAAGATTTCTTGATGTGCTGTTGCTACGAGCCAACCAGCTATCCTCGCCTGCACAATAGTGGGTCATAAGTGTCGTGAGGGCTGCCATGGACTTCAGCTTCTTTTGGCTGAGGTGTCTGGCAAGCCACTCGTCACGGATGTTATGCTTAAAGGCCGCTAGGGCTTCGGCATCCAGATAGTCGACGATTTGGTTCTTTTTAGTTAAGAACCTAGTCCAGAATTTCCTGGCTGACTCTCCAGGCTATTGGGTTATGTGACTTAAGTCATCAGCGTCCGGTGGTCGCACATAAGTTCCCTGGAAGTTGTCAAGGAATGCGTCTTCCAGGTTCTCCCAACTGCCAATGGAGTTTGTCGCAGGCTATTAAGCCGATGCCGAGCTGGTCCCTTAAATTTTAGTGGGACGTACTTGATGGCATGTAGATCATCACCGCGGGCCATGTGAACGTAGAGAAGGAAATCTTCGATCCATACCGCGGGGTCTGTTGTCCCATCATATGGTTCGATGTTCACGGGTTTAAACCCTTCTGGGAATTCATGCTCCATTACTTCGTCCGTGAAGCATAGGGGGTGTGCGGCGCCTCTATGCCGGGCTACATCATGATGCAGCTCGAATGAGTCGGGTCTACTGTGTTCGGCCTGGACGGATTTGTATTTAGTATATCTGGCGTGGCGGTGATCATCACGCGTTGGGGCGCGCCCCCGTGATCCGTAGATCGATTTTGACCGTCCTGCTTTTTTTCCAATTCATCTCGCAGGTCATGCGTGTAGCCCCGGGCCTTCGTGTTTTTATTTGTTTGGCGACGAGATGCGGGCTGGTGTTCGGGCTGATATGCCGCTTTGTCTCGCCCACGAGGTGGTCGGTCAGCCGCATCCTGTGCTGGTAGTATAGGCTCTAGTGCCTCGTCCTCGAATTGAGGTAACAACCTGCGCCTCGGGTAGCTTTTGGTTGGGGGCTCGAGTCCGTATTCCTCGGCCGCCAGGACCTCAGTCCATCTGTCAGTGAGCAAATCTTCATCAGCTTGAAGCTGCTGCTGTTTTTTCTTCAGGCTCTTTGCAGTGGCTATAAGCCGGCGCTTGAAGCGCTCCTGTTCGACGGGATCCTCAGGCATGATGAATTATTCATCGCCAAGGCTCACCTCGTCTTCGGAGAGGGGCATGTAATTGTCATCATGCCTGTTCATCAGGGCTAGCTTGCCCTTCTTCCTGTCCGGCCTGCTCGAAGCTTGGCTGGGCGGGATTGTTTTCGTCTTCGGCATCATCCGGAGTGCTATTGTCTCTTGTGCCGATATCGCTGTTTTTGCAATGGCGGGGTTTAGAGCGGCGCTGCTGACGTCATTGCTTAGGTTGCTTCTCAAGAGGATCACCCTCTGTTGCATCCTTTTGATCCTCGCCATTGTTTTCCTTGGGTGTGTCCACCATATATATGTCGTATGATGAGGTGGCTGTCCAGCGCCCTATGGGCGGTGGTTCCTGCTCGTCTCCGACATCGTCGTCCATACCGTCGATGTCTTCGTAGTCGAAATCAAGCATGTCGGTTAAGTCGTCGACAATGGCTATTAAGTGGGTGGTGGGTGGGTAATGAATTCCTTCATCGTCCGCTTCCCACTCATGCCGGACATAGTTCGGCCCAGAGTCTCCTGACAGGGAGAGGGATTTTAATGAGTTTAGCATGTCACCCAAGGGTGAGTGCTGAAAGATATCCGCGGAGCTAAACTCCATGATCGGTGCCCACATAGATCCGATGGGCAGGGATGCACGCGGTTCGGAGCCTAAGGCCGAAGACAAGTCCGAGGGTCCGATGACACAGACCTCATTGGAAGTGAGATCTATGTTTGGCTCTATCGCCGCTGAGTGTGCAGCTTCCGTGGAAGGGTCCATCCTCCCATCCTCGGATGGCGCGATCTGCACTGGATTTAAGGTCAAGGCTGCTGCAGGTGTGATCTCCTGAACACCGTCCGATGGCAGATCTAGGTCATGCTCATCGCGGCTGTAGGGTGCACATGTCATGGGCTCGAATCCGTTGAAGATCAAGTCTCCGCGGATGTCGGCAGTGTAGTTCAGGCTTCCAAACCTAACCTGATGGCCATGGGCGTAGCTGTCGATTTTCTCCAGATGGCCAAGCGAGTTGGCCCGCAGCGCGAAGCCGCCGAATACAAAGATCTGTCCGGGAAGGAAAACCTCCCCCAGACCACATCGTTGTAGATGATTGAAGGAGCCATCAAGCCTTGTGGTGACGACACAGTGGAACTCTCACCAATGTCCGTGTCAAAACCGGTGGATCTCGGGTAGGGGGTCCCGATCTGTGCTTCTTAGGCTGATGGTAACAGGAGGCAAGGGACACAATGTTTACCCAGGTTCTGGCCCTCTCGATGGAGGTAAAACCCTACTTCCTGCTTGATTAATATTGATGATATGAGTAGTACAAGAGTAGATCTACCACGAGATCGTAGAGGCTAAACCTTAGAAGCTAGCCTATGTGACATGCTAGCAGTGGCTGTCGGTGTCAAAACCGGCGGATCTCGGGTAGGGGGTCCCGAACTGTGCGTCTAAGGCTAATGATAACAGGAGGCGGGGGACATGATGTTTACCCACGTTCGGGCCCTCTCTATGGAGGTAATACCCTACTTCCTGCTTGATTGATCTTGATGATATGAGTATTATGAGAGTTGATCTACCACGAGATCGTAGAGGCTAAACCCTAGAAGCTAGCCTATGATTATGATTGTCCTTGTCCTACAGACTAGGGGCTAGGATTACACAGAATCGGTTACAGAGAAGGGAATCTACATATCCGAATTGCCAAGCTTGCCTTCCACGCAAAGGAGAGTCCCACCCGGACACGGGACGAAGTCTTCAATCTTGTATCTTCATAGTCCAACAGTCCGGCATAAGCATATAGTCCGGCTGTCCGAGGACCCCCTAATCCAGGACTCCCTCAGTGGCCTCTCCCACATAAAACCTGCTATCGGTCTAGTAAAGTAGTCAATTGCTTAGGGACAATTCCGCAACTCCTACCACCACTTTTCCACACTCGCTATACTAACTTTATTGCTTCTTTATCTAAACAGCCCCTAGTTTATATTTACGTGCTCTTTATATTCTTGCAAATCTATCCAACAACACCTACAAAGTCCTTCTAGTTTCATACTTGTTTTCGGTAAAGCGAACATTAAGCGTGCGTAGAGTTGTATCGGTGGTCTATAGAACTTGAGGGAATATTTGTTCTACCTTTAGCTCCTCGTTGGGTTCGACACTCTTACTTATTGAAAGAGGCTACAATTGATCCCCTATATGTGTGGGTTATCAGTAGTCATGGACCATTACGTGGGTAACCCCATGTCGTCCTGCACGATGCACGGAAAAATCGGAAACTAACTCAAACATAGGTTAATGAAGAAGCAAAGAAGATATCAAGGAAAAAGAGAGAACCCGACTGCGGCTCGGCCAAGATGCGCTTGTGTACTTGTTGGGGCCTACCCCAATGATATTTGGCAGCACGTATGTGCCAGGCCCGAGGGCTCCTTTCAGTGCAACGAACATTTATGTTTGTTGCCCTAACTTGTACACAAGCGCGTTGGCACCAGATAACTACATCAACACCCAAATCAAGGCCAAGCCAGAGATGCAGCTCTTAGTAAGATCAAAGAGCGGATCAAGAAGACCAAGACAAACCAAGATGACTAGATATCAATTGGGGAAAGCCTCCCTTGCCGGGTAGGAGAGCCTGTCCAGGTCGAGGTCGCCCCAAGGATGAATCCAAGCTTGCCGGGGTTGCCAAGGGCGGTTCTCCCTGCCAAGACACCACCACTCCACCGCACAATGACGCAAGTCACTTATCAGTGCGGTGTCAAGCCCCCAAGTGATTAAGTGGCCTCTGCTAAGCTCGTGGCGGTCCGTTGCATGACAAGGTTTATCCAAATGACACCCGTCCAGAGGCGTGTCAGGTTGATAAGCAGAAGATAGTTAAGCGGCACGAGCTACATCCACAGCATGACACCTAGCAGGGCATTTAATGCACTTTGTCCTAACTGCCAAGTTAAGTATGATAACACTGTTAGTAGTCTAATCAGTAGACAAAGATTGTTTTTCCACTGTGGTCACCTCTTTAGCTATAAAAGGAGGTCCAAGGCAACAGAGCAAGGGATTCGGACCCTCTAATACATCTCTGTCGTATCTATATTTTTTGATTGTTCCATGCCAATATTCTACAACTTTTGCATACTTTTGGCAACTTTTTATGCCATTTTTGGGACTAACATATTGATCCAGTGCCCAGTTCCTGTTCCTGTTTGTTGCAAGTTTTTTATTTCGCAGGAAATCCATATCAAACGGAGTCCAAACGCGATAAAACTTACGGAGATTTTTTGGAGTATATGTGATTTTTGGGAAAAAGAATCAAACGGAGACAATGCCCGAGGGGGGCACAAGGAAGGGGGTGCGCCCTGGGCCCTTGTGGTCACCCTATAAGGCAGTTGGTGCCCTTCTTCGGCCGCAAAAAAGCTAATATCTGGATAAAAATCATGTTAAAATTTCAGCCCAATCAGAGTTACGGATCTCCGGGAATTTAAGACACGGTGAAAGGCCAGAATCTGGGAACGCGGAAACAGAAGGAAATAGAGAGAGAGAGAGAGAGAGAGAGAGAGAGAGAGAGAGAGAGAGAGAGAGAGAGAGAGATCCAATCTCGGAGGGGCTCTCGCCCCTCCACCGCCATGGAGGCCATGGACGAGAGGGGAAACCCTTCTCCCCTCTAGGGGAAGGTCAAGGAAGAAGAATGAGGAGGAGGGGGCTCTCTCCCCCTCTCCCGGTAGCGCCAGAACGCTGCCGGGGCCATCATCGTGACAGTGATCTACACCAACAACTTCACCGCCATCATCACCAACTCTCTCCCCCTCTATGTAGTTGTGTAACACCTCTTCTCCCCGCTGTAATCTCTACTTAAACATGGTGCTCAACACTATATATTATTTCCCAATGATGTATTGCTACATGTGATGTTTGAGTAGATCCGTTTTATCCTATGGGTTGATTGATGATCGTGATTGGTTTGAGTTGCATGTTTTATTATGGGTGTTATCCTACGGTGCTCTCTGTGTCGCGCAAGCGTGAGGGATCCATGCTGTAGGGTTTGCAACATGTTCATGGTTTGCTTATTGTCCGTGTTGCGTGAGTGATAGAAACACAAACACAGATAAGTGGGTTATGGCATATGGGAATAAAGAGGACTTTATACCTTATAATGCTATGGTTGGGTTTTACCTTAATGATCATTAGTAGTTGAGGATGCTTGCTAGATTTCCAATCATAAGTGCATATGATCCAAGAAGAGAAATTATGTTAGCTTATGCCTCTCCCTCCTATAAAATTGCAATAATGATTACTGGTCTAGTTATCGATTGCCTTGGGACAAATAACTTTCTTGTGAAAAAAAGCTCTCTACTAAAACTAACTTAGTTGTTTCTTTATCTAAACAGCCCTTAGTTTTTATTTACGTACTCTTTATTATCTTGCAAACCTATCCAACAACACCTACAAAGTACTTCTAGTTTCATACTTGTTCTAGGTAAAGCGAACGTTAAGTGCGCGTAGAGTTGCATCGGTGGTCGATAGAACTTGAAGGGAATAAAAATCCTACCTTTAGCTCCTTGTTGGGTTCGGCACTCTTATTTATTGAGAAAGACTACAACTGATCGCCTATACTTTTGGGTTATCAAGTCCTTTTCCTGGCGCCGTTGCCGGGGAGAAATATCATGGGGTGAATATTCTCGTGTGTGCTTGTTTACTTTATCACTAAGTAGATTTTATTTGTTGTTCTAAGTTGTTCTCTATCTTTAGTTATGGATATGGAACACGAAATACCAAAAAATTTAGGTTTACTTGGTACTCATGGAGATGGGGGACCTCCTAAAACCCTCGATGCTCATTATGTGAAAGATATTATGCACTACTTTAACAATCCTGAGAAAACCCCATTCAATTATATAATGGGAGACACGTTGGATCAATGCGAATACTTTAGGGATTATCACTTGACTCGAAAGGGGACGCTGTTATGGGATCAAATTGATATGTTGCATTGGTATGCTCAGAATTTATGCTTGAGATATGATTATACTTGTTGCTCTAGGATGAAGGCTCCACACCTTCCCTTTTCATGTAAATTTAATGATAATAAAAACTTGGCTTCTTATGCTAATGGTATATATGATTACTATGATGTGGAACGAATAGAAGAATTCGTTGCTTTTAAGGGCGCTTATGAAATTGAATCTTTGTTCGAAAAGTGTGAAAACTATGATGATGTTGTTTACAGACATGAAAATTATGCTATACTTAAATATTGCTATGAGAATTATGATTATAATTTCGATATTGATGCATTTATTGAGAAAGTCTCCGCTATCCGAGAAGAGATTAATATTTTGCAGGAATTTATGGAAGAAGAAATTGATAAAACTGTGAGCTCATTAAATGAAAAAGATGACGAGGAGAGCGAAGAACAAAAGGAGGAAGAGCAGATTGATCACCCGTGCCCACCTTGAGTAACTCTTCAACTCATACATTGTTTAATTTCCCTTCATGCTTACTGAAGGATGATTGCTATGAACCCTTGAATTCGTTTGGAATATCCCTTTTTGATGAACTTGATGCTTGCTATGCTTATGGCCATGATGCCAATATGAATTATGCTTATGGCGATGAACTTGCTATAGTTCCTTATGTTAAAAATGAATTTGTTGCTATTGCACCCACACATGATAGTCCTATTATCTTTTTGAATTCTCCCAACTACACTATATCGGAGAAGTTTGCTCTTATTAAGGATTACATTGATGGGTTGTGTTTTACTACTACATATGATGATTTTGATAAATATAATATGCATGTGCTTCCTTCTCCCACTTGCAATCATTATGAGAGAGGAACTACATCTCCGCCTCTCTATGTTTCCAATACGATAAAATTGCAACAAACTGTTTATACTGTGCATTGGCCTTTACTTTGTGTGCATGAATTATTATTTTATGACATGTTGATGCATATGAAGAGAGTTAGACTTCGTCATTACATGATATATGTTACTTTGTGCTCACTAATAAATTACAAATCATTGTTAATTAAAATTAGCTTTGATATACGTTGGGATCCGGGTGGATCCATTTCTTGAGCACTATATGCCTAGCTTTATGGCTTTAAAGAAATCGCTGCCAGGGAGACAACCCGGAAGTTTTAGAGAGTCATTTATTTCTGTTGAGTGCTTTTATAAATTTTAAAAACAAAAAATAAATAAAGAGGGGAACCTAAAACTTTTTAAAAAAGAAAAGTGAAAGTGAGAGAAACGAGCATGGTTAAAGTGGGAGCATGCCTTGAACTTTGTTCATGCCCATGGAAACTTTGTGAATCTTAATTACAAGAACTTTTCAAAAAAAATAGTCATCCCCTTTTATAAATCCATTGTATTATAAAAATAATGTGCCAAGATTCGCCTTTAGGATGATTAGATTGCTTGTTTGGTTTGTGCGATGCAAAACTAGAAACTTTGGCTGTATTGTGCAATTTTACATTTTTTACCGAAAAGTAAAACGCTTCTGAAACTTTGTGCAAAGTACTTCTATACTAATTATTTACTTTTTACTAATTTTTCAGAATTTTTTAGTTATAGAAGTATGGTAGATGTTCAGATTACTACAGACTGTCATGTTTAAGACATATTTTGTTTTTGATGCATTGTTTTGCTAGTTTTGATGAAACTATCGATTTTATCGGTGGTATAAGTCATCGATAAGTTATAATATAGTAGCTACAATGCAAAAACAAAATATTAATGAGTTTTCAATAGTACTTAAAGTGGTGATTTGTTTTATTATACTAATAACGGATCGCACGAGGGTTTTGTTAAGTTTTGTGTGATTGAAGTTTTGGGTGAGATCACGATGGATGAAGGAATAAAGAGTGGCAAGGGCCTAAGCTTGGGGATGCCCGAGGCACCCCAAGGTAATATTCAAGTACTTCCAAGCAACTAAGCTTGGGGATGGCCTGGAAGGCATCCCCTATTTCTTCTAACTATCATCGGTAATTTTACTTGGAGCTATATTTTACTCGTCACATGTTATGCATCAATCTTGGAGCGTCATGTGATTTTTAATTTTCTTTTAGTAATGCACCATGATAGTATGAGATAGTCCTTGGTTGATTTATAGAATGATCTTTGCACTTCATTTATATCTTTTGAGTATGGTTTTATAGAACGCTTCATGTGCTTCACTTATACCATTTGAAGTTTGGATTTCCTATTTCCCTACACATAGAAAACCGCCATTTGTAGAATGCTCTTTTGCGTCACTTATATTTATTAGAGCATGGGAATATATTATGTAGAAAGAATTAAACTCTCATGCTTCGCTTATATCTATTTAGAGAATCATCAGGAATTGGTCATTCACATGGTTAGTCATAAAATCCTACATAAAACCTGTAGATCACTGAATATGATATGTTTGATTCCTTTCAATAGTATTTCAATATAAATATGGTGATATTAGAGTCATGCTAGTGAGTAATTGTGGATTGTTAAGAATACTTGTGATAAAGTTTGTGATTCCCGTAGCATGCACGTATGGTGAACCGTTATGTAACAAAGTCAGAGAATGATTTATTTTTTATTATCTTCCTTATGAGTGGCGGTCGGGGACGAGCGATGGTCTTTTCCTACCAATCTATCCCCCTAGGAGCATGCGCATAGTACTTTGTTTTGATAGCTAATAGACTTTTGCAATAAGTATATGAGTTCTTTATGACTAATGTTGAGTCCATGGATTATACGCACTCTCACCCTTCCACCATTTCTAGCCTCTCTAGTACCACGCTACTTTTGCCGGTACCATACACCCACCATATACCTTCCTCAAAACTTCCACCATACCTACCTATGGCATTTTTCATGGCCATTCTGAGATATATTGTCATGCAACTTTGAAAGTGCATCTATCCCTCGGTGGTTTTGGTAATGACTAACAACATATAGCTCATTGAACTAATGCCATTACAAGATAAATATTTCAGGAAAGTTCAATGATTGGCATGGCATGGATAAGGAATGTGGACCCCTCAAAATGCTAAGGACAAAAGATTGGCTCAAGCTTCAAAGTCCAAGACTCTACATTTTCCATTTCAGTGATCCAAGATCACATTGAGTCTATAGGAAAGCCAATACTATTAAAAGGGGATGAGGTGTTGCTTAATGGCTTGCTTGCTCAAAGTGCTTAGTGATATGCTCCAAAGCCCTCAGCCACTTTCTCATATCCACATATGTCCCAAACCAAAAGTCAAACTCGGCCCCACCGATTTGATCCATCCGGCGCCACCGAGTTCAGTTGACATAGCCACTGCCAGAAACCCTAGTCTTTTCGGTCTCACCAATTTGGATCTCGGTCTCACCGAGATGGGGTTGCAAACTCTCTATTTCCCTTCATAACATTTCGGTCTAACCGAGATGAGCGATCAGTCCCACCGAGTCTGCAATGCAAACTCTTTGTTTCCTTTTCGTAAAGCTTCGGTCCCACCGAGACGAGCGAATCGGTCCACCGAGTTTGCCTGACAAACTCAAGTCGTTCCAACCGAGTTTGAGTAATCGGTCCAACTGAGATTACGTTATGCCCTAACCCTAATGATATCAGTCCGACCGATATGACATGTCGGTCCCACCGAAATTGCCTAACGGTCATATACATACTGAATCGGTCAGACCGAGTTTTTTGATTCGGTCCCACCGAGTTTGATATAATGTGTGTAACGGTTAGATTTTGTGTGGAGGCTATATATACCCCTCCACCCTCTCCTCATTCGTGAGGGAAGCCATCACAACATGCTAACACTTCCATTATCCATTTTTTGAGAGAGAGCCGCCTACTCATGTGTTGAGACCAAGATGTTCCAACCCAACCATATGAATCTTGTTCTCTAGCCTTCCCCAAGTTGCTTTCCACTCAAATCATCTTTCCACCAAATCCAATCCTATGAGAGTGAGTTGAGTGTTGGGGAGACTATCATTTGAAGCATAAGAGCAAGGAGTTCATCATCAACACACCATCTATTACCTTTTGGAGAGTGGTGTCTCCTAGATTGTTTAGGTGTCACTTGGGAGCCTCCGACAAGATTGTGGAGTTGAACTAAGGAGTTTGTAAGGGCAAGGTGATCGCCTACTTTGTGAAGATCTACCCTAGTGAGGCAAGTCCTTCGTGGGCGATGGCCATGGTGGG
Organism: Aegilops bicornis; assembly: GCA_021605145.1. Lineage (NCBI taxonomy): Eukaryota > Viridiplantae > Streptophyta > Magnoliopsida > Poales > Poaceae > Aegilops > Aegilops bicornis. The sequence goes on from CM038671.1 coordinate 718,748,640, forward strand.
ATAGACAAGGTTGCTTCTTCGTGGACCCTTCGTGGGGGGAGCCCTCCGTGGACTCGTGCAGTCGTTACCCTTCGTGGGTTGAAGTCTCCATCAATGTGGATGTACGATAGCACCACCTATCGGAACCACGACAAAAACATCCATGTCTCCTATTGCGTTTGCACTATCCAAACCCTTCCCTTTACATTCTTGCAAGTTGCATGCTTTACTTTCCGCTGCTCATATACTCTTTGCATGCTTGCTTGAATTGTGATAAGATTGCTTGACTTGTGCTAAGTTGTTAAAATATGCCAAGAACTAAATTTGGAAAAAGGTTAAGTTTTTATTTGGTCAAGTAGTCTAATCACCCCCCTCTAGACATACTTTCGATCCTACAATTGGTATCAGAGCTTTGGTCTCCATTTTCCTTGATTTCCATAGCTTTTGGTGATCATAGCCTTGGTTTCACAACCTAGGAGAGTATGGCGTCTAGTGAGGGAAATTACCACCGTAGAGGTCCTTACTTTGATGGTACTAATTTTGCTAGTTGGAACCATAAGATAACAATGCATATTCTTGGACATAACCCCGCCGTTTGGTCTATTGTGTGTATTGGCTTGTGTCGGTGTCAAAACCGGCGGATCTCGGGTAGGGGGTCCCGATCCGTGCGTCTTAGGCTGATGGTCACAGGAGGCAAGGGACACAATGTTTACCTAGGTTCGGGCCCTCTCGATGGAGGTAAAACCCTACTTCCTTCTTGATTGATAGTGATGATATGAGTAGTACAAGAGTAGATCTACCACGAGATCGTAGAGGCTAAACCCTAGGAGCTAGCCTATGATGATTATGATTGTGATCGTCCCTCTAAGGACCAAACTCTCCGGTTTATATAGACACCGGAGAGGGCTAGGATTTACACGGAGTCATTTACAAGGAAGGAAATATCATATCCAGATCGCCAAGCTTGTTTTCCAAGCAAAGGAGAGTCCTATCCGGACATGAGGCATAGTCTTGAGTCTTGTATCTTCACGCTACAATAGTCCGGACGAAGTATATAGTCCGGCCGTCCGGATACCCCCTAATCCAAGAATCTCTCAGTAGCCCCTGACCAGGCTTCAATGACGACGAGTCCGGCGCGCAGTTTTGTCTTCGGCATTGCAAGGCGGGTTCCATCTCCGAATATTCCAGAATAATTACCGAACACTTAGACCGTGTCCGGATCTACGAGATGATCTTCATACACCACCATAGAGAGAATGATACCTCGTAAATATAATCTGCTGACAACTTTAGACAAAGTGACATGACACTGGTCGGGTCATTTTGTCGAACCGTTTTGCCACAACCAGGCATAGCGCATATTGCGAGGCGGTTTCCTTGGCACGTCTTGTCATAGCAGAGATCATGTCCCCTTATCACATGATTTCCATCAATACGGGTATGGGTAACCCAACCGCGCAATCAATCATGGCGTTTGGGAAATAAGCGATTCTCAATGGGAAGGTGGGGAGGTGCATCGTTCGTCACCTCTATAAAGGGATAAGGATTCCCCATTTTCACCCACGCCTTCTTCCTCCTCTACGCATCCATTCCCACACCCTTGAGCTCCAGCGCCCTCGTTCACGCCTTCTCCGCACAGCCAAACATGTCCAGAGCAGGAGGCAAGTGGGTGGCCTCCACCGTGAAAGAGGAGCATATTGCGAATCTCCGGGCGGCCGGGTACTTGGCCGCAGACATCGCGCACCGGCTGCCGGACAAAGGGCAGGTCATTCCAACTCCGGAACCCCATGAGAGGGTCGTATTTCTCACCCATTTTATGCGTGGACTGGGATTTCCACTTCATCCCTTCATCCGCGGGCTCATGTTCTACTACGCGCTAGATTTCCATGATCTAGCCCCAAATTTTGTCCTCAACATCTCGGCGTTTATCGTCACTGTGCGAGGCCTTGCTCCACATCAAGCCTCACTTTGGCTTGTGGCTACAAATCTTCTGTGTGAAGCCAAAGATCGTCAACGGCCAGCAAGCGGAGTGCGGAGGGGCCATGGTGGGCAACATGCCTAACGTCACCTAGCTTGATGGCTCCTTCGCGGAGACCGTGAAAGGGTGGCAATCGGGGTGGTTCTACATCATCGAGCCGCGCGACGCCAACTGGGCGATGGCCCCCGAATTCCAATCCGGAATCCCCCTGCGGCTCACCTCCTAGGAAAGGAAGGGCCTGGCCTGGGGTGAATCTGCGGAGCTGACCGGCCTTCAGAACTGCATCAAGAGCATGAAGGACAAGAAAATCAAGCTTGTCAACGTGGTCCAGGTCATGCTTGTCCGCCGGATTCTTCCGTGCCAAAGACGGGCATTTAATCTGTGGGAGTTCGTCCCGGCCGAACACCAGATGCTTCAAAAGCTCTACGGCATGACGCACAAAGACACATGGAAGGCGCTGTTCAAGGCCTCCGAAGTACCTCCCCCCACATCCGAGGACCATGGACTTCATGGCCCCCCCCCCCCGTCCGGTGAGTTTTCTGACTATCACCGGATTCAGTTCTTCCCAATGTATTCATGGGGGAGTCTTAAGTCATTGTGTATATTTGATCAAGATTATGTGGAGACAGTGGAGCGGATTGACTGTCCGGCTCCGCTGCCAGAAGGCCTAGCCGATGCTCTCCTGACGGAGATGCTAGTCCCGGCGCCCTACAAGGCACCGGAAAAGAAGGCCCCGGGGGCCAGGAAGGGTCTCCGGCGTAAGGTCATACCGGACGCCTCGTCCGAAGACGACGAGGCACACTCCTCCCCCGAAGGGGAGGAAGAGGAGGAAGGGGCCGGCCCATACGGGGAGGATGGGGGGCCTAAGAAGGCAGACCAGGGGGCCGGGAAAGGCCCCCGGCGCAAGGCCGTAATACCCTCGTCATCCGAAGACGACAAGGCAGATTCCTCCCGCAGAGGCGGGGGGAAACACGAAGAAATTCTGCCTCCCCGCACTGGGGAAGAGAAGAAGAGGAAAGCCGCCCCGGAGGGGGAGGCTAGGACGCCCAAGAAGGGAAAGGCGTCCCTTCCGGACTACTCCACCATGGCCGCTCACAGCGAGGAAGAGTGGCTGCCCAGAGGGAAGCCCCTAGCGAGATCGTAAGTCTCCGCACTCTATTGTATTTTAGTGCGACTTTGCTTCATAGTCTTGTTATAATGTCGAACATATATGCAGTCCGACTAGGGTCCATCCCGAGGTATCGTCTTCGGATGGGTCCTTGAGTGATTCAGAGATGAACTCGCTCCCGACGGCCACTACTCCTCGGCCTACGAATGACACGGAGGTGTTGTCCCAAAGGCTCCCGGAGAAAGGGGAGGTGACTCTGGAGACGCCCCAAGGAGGAATTCCAGACACCGGGCACACGGGGTACAGTATCCCCGCAGATCGTGCCGATGAGAGCCACAACAAGCCGGGCTCTCGGCCGGATACTGTGCCGGAACCTTTGAGGGTTCCAGATTCGGGCAGGCGACCCCTTGCTAAGGAGGGCGATCCGTCCGTGCCGATGACTTCCGTTACGCGAGAGGCATCGGATAGTCTGCTAGAAGCGCTTCGCGGTGCTTCCATGGATGAAGAGCACCGTACTCTTATGAGTGCGGTGATTCAGAAGGTTTTGACTGCCAAGAGCGGACTAACTGAAGCCTGCACCAGCCTCCTGGCGTGCTTTGAGGTAAGTAAAAATGTAAAATTATCACCCGATAGGTAGTAGCCCCTGATACTCTGTTTGGTGTTCGGAAAGAAGAGCCAAATGGAGGGTCAATTAAAATCCGCAGGAGTCTAATAGTGGGTGTGCCTGTGGATAAGCAGGCAGTGCTACTTGCCGCTGCTGGACGCACCGCCGAGGTCACCAGACTCGAACGGGACCTGGAGCAGGCGCAAGGAGAGCTCAGCCTCACAAGGAGGCAGCTCGAAGAGAACAAAGGTTTGCGACTCCCCGCTCTCATATAATAAAGGATAGAATTTTTTTATTTATTCTAACGACGAAGCATCGTGACTTTCTAATAGGGGCCACCACCGAAGTGGCGTCTTTGAAGAAAGCACTATCCGAGGCCGAAGACAAGGCGGCCTTGGAGGGCAAGGAGCGTGAAAAGCAAGATGCCAGAGTGGGCGAGGTACATCAAGAGCTCTAGGAGTTCGGCAAGAAGTTCGAGTCCTTGGAGCATGATCTTAAGGTGAAAGAGACTGAGCTTGTGAAGGCCCTTTCGAGTGTGAAAGACGCCAAGGCCGAAGCCGAAAAGGCACAACAGGAAATCCAGGCGGCCAAGAAGATAGAGGCGGGTAAGACATTCTTTATGCAAAGCAAGCATGTGAAGGGAGCGTTTCTTTTACTTACTCGAATTCGGAGCTCTCCAGGGGCATTTGCAGATCTGCCACACAGCGTATCAGATGCCGTGAAGTTCTACCGTGCCAAGGAGGGGAGCTCAACGCAGAAGCTGTTCTGGTCCCAGTATGCTGGGGCCGAACACCCAATGCCTCTGAGTGACCAACTAAAGCAGTTGGTTGAACTCCATAGGGCGGCCGAAGTGGCTATGAAAGATTTCATAGTCCGGATGTGGCCTGGTGAGCCCCTGCCCACTAGCTACTTCGGCCTTATCAAACGAATGGTGAATGCCTGTCCGCAGCTTGAAGTGATCAAGTGATCCGTTTGCATTGAGGGTGCCCGCCGGGCCTTTGCCCGTGCGAAGGTTCATTGGGGCAAGCTGGATGCGGAGAAGCTGGTGAAGGACGGGCCGCCGGAGGGCAAGGCGCATCGCTATCCCGAGAAATATTATGATGGCGTTATGAAGAGTGCTCGTCTCATGGCCGATGAATGTACCAAGGACACGATCCTTGAGTAAATGTACTTCTGTCGTTGTTGTAATATAAAGATGAAGTTACTTGCGCTATGTAGCGCTTTTTGATTGAAAATATTACCTTCTGTGCGACTGTTTATATAATTCTGAAAGTAGGCCAGTCGCCGGCTTCCGCCCCCACGTAACAAGTACCGGGGTGTTCCTGGAAAAACCCGGACACTCTTTATCCAAATTTTTGGTTCCTTAAGGAGGTATCCGGCACAATGAACAAGGCAATCGGACTATGCGGCTTTATAACTTTCACTTAGCCATAGAAGTCTACAATTTTAAATTTCGGTGAAGCCCCTAGAATTCGGAAGGCCGAATTGGGGCGCTATATACGCCTAAATCGGACGAGGCCGATTCCTCGCCTAAAGCGGAAAAAATCTTTAAGGATTTTAAGACCTCTCAAACAACGACCAGCTCTCGCCGCATCATGCCGGTCAGTTTTTAAGCTTTCTCTCTTGAGGTGCTCATCCGGAAGAACCGGTACACAATCGCAGTAGTTCTCCCTGCGCTACCTTAGCCGATATAATGGAATGTAAGGTACCAAAACAAGGGAGCCGGGCAAACCCAACTATTGACCCAAGACATGATTCGGAGCTGATGCATATAGTGCTATAAGTTTGGGGTGCCGCACTATTGAAAGTGTTCGGACTTGTTTTGCCACATTATGGGGCGCCATAAGAAGCCCCTGGCAAACTGAATGTACCAAGGTGTACGGATGCAATATTAAATAAACATTTGTAAGAAAAATGCGCAAATAATAAGCTGACGCTATATATTATCTCCCATTGATGAATAATATGTTTAAGCGTATGTTTACAATGGGTATGTTTAAGCATAAGTAAATAGGACTATTTAACATGTCCTATCCAAGGGCAGGCTGCATGTAGGTATATAAAGCAGGTATAATGATCGTGAGCAGATTCCTGTCAGGACCGGATTTTCGGGATATCAATTTCCAGAAAATGGCCCTTGTGCTCACCAGCCCCAGGATTATTGTTGGCTGATGACGCACCAACTTGACATAGAAATTCCAAGAAAAATACAAAATATGTAGTACAAGACCATTCTTCCTATGTGTACAACAAATGGTTTCTAGTGGTTGATGGTGGAAGCGGTTTGTGGATCATCAGTGTCTATGGGACTCCATTTCCCGCCGGAACAACTGACCAGGTTAGCTCCTATCTTCGCGAATCTGCTATCACCATTGCGTAGGTTCCGGGGTTGTCATCGCAACGCTCCTCTCCAAGCAAGTAATCTGGCCAAGACAATAGCCAGGGACAAGCCAGTGAGTACTTTGAATGTACTCGCAAACATTGTGAACGCGGGTATAATATAACAAATGGTAATCATATTCTGAAATATTCTATGATCATAACGTTAGCCATAGAATGAAATCCCTGATGCATGCAAGCAGGTTATTTATATGCAACATGAATATGAAATAACAGCGTAGTAATAAGATGCACCGATCGGATGTCTGAAGCAACGCCTCGAAAGGATAGTAAATAACGAGCATGCCTCAGTCGGGCGGCTGAGCGACACCACATAAAGGGCTTATAAAGTAAATAGCAAGCATGCCACAGTCGGGCGTCTGAGCGACACCACATAAAGGGCTTATAAAGTAAATAACAAGCATGCCACAGTCGGGCGTCTAAGCGACACCACATAAAGGGCTTATAAAGTAAATAACAAGCATGCCACAGTCGGGCGTCTGAGCGTTACTTTATAAAGGGCTTATAAAGTAAATAGCAAGCATGCCACAGTCGGGCGTCTGAGCGACACCACATAAAGGGCTTGTAAGAAAAATAATCACAGTGAATATCCAGGGGGTAGACCTTCCCAGGGATACTCAGTAAATCCAATAATATAAAGTGTTAGTCCATAACAATAATAATCACAATCATCCTAAGTCACAGGTCATGATCCATGTTCTGGTTTAGTAGTTTCCCCTCCGAAGATCGACACTAAGACCGACACTTGACCCAACCCAGACTGTAGTCCTTAACCATGGACACGGCTATTCGAATAGATATAATCTCTGCGGAGGGTGTACTCTTTACCCACGAGTAACGGATTCCTTTAGTCCATCGGGACTAATTCTGTCTACGGTCTTTTAATTGAAAACACACCTGACTTGCACACACCAGCTTAACTTACCGGTGTCTGGAATCACCCACGACACCTGTCAAGCAAAACTCTAAGTGGGGAGGCTACCACCTCGCGTAGCATGGGATAACAAAATTTATACCGCGCGCAAACAGGGGGAGCTACCCCCTCGGCTACAACCAAAACACCCATGCCCCCTGACCGGATGACTGGCTTTAATCCAGGGCCATGGAACCCTCATCCCTGCCCCTCTGTACGATGTGTGCTAGAAAGGGGTTGACAACTTACTGAACCGTACCCTACCTATGGCAGGGATAAGTGGTAGTACGAAACAAGTGTGGGGGTTACCGGAACAAGACACGATCTATGGTCGACTCAGGAGGTTTAAGTATTCCCTGTATGATTAGCGTAACAAATATATTATCAACCAACAGACAAAATCACCACTCATCATACCTCGTCATGCCATACCGGACACACTCGTCTCGACGAGGAACTAGGGACAAGCTCAGGTCTACCCAAGCCAGAGATTTTTCCCGGCTTCATTCCGGTATGCATGAAAGGCATATGATGGTGACTACTATCACAAACATATCAAACTCCAATAGCATGAAATCATCAATATGCACTCATGAGTAGGGACTTATTATCACATAAAATAACGGATACTCCGTGTCGAGGTGGTGTTGTAAACGTGTCAAATAACACACACAATATTATGCCGGGGTTCAGAATGCTTACCTTCAAGTTATGGAGGGGTGAGGTGCACTCCAAAACTTTTGAAAGTTATAATCTCCCTTCCAAATTCCTATTTTCAAAAATATTCAAATAACACATACTTTAAAAACAGTACAAAAAATTTGCTTGGAAAATTTTCAAATAAATCTTAAAATAAACTAGACTAAATTTGAGAGAGGTAAGAAAAAGAATCAACTCATTTGGAGTTTTATTTAAAAAGATATAGCTAGTCAAAGTTTAGTCAAATTCTGTTTTTTAATAAAACAAAAAAGAAAAACGTTTCGGAAAGAGTACACGTCGAAGACGTACTTTGCTATTACGCTTTCACTTAAACCACGTGGCGACGGGGCTGGTCACTGACAGTGGGTCCCTTGGGCCCACTGGTCAGGTTTGACCAGTCGCCCGCGTCTTCTTCCTCCTTTGTCCGAACGAGGGCGGGGTTCCGGCGATCGCCGCCGACGAACGGCGGCTCCTCACGGGGATCAAAGGACAGGGATGGATCCGCCAGGCCGGGGCGGTCCTCCCGGTGGTTGTTGGGTCGGCGGGGATGAAGGGAGTCACCGGCGGCAAGCTCCGCGGTGGAGGTGGCTTCGGGCACGATTGGGGATTTGGGCTGTGGTGGCTCCTGACCGTGTTTGAAAGGCTGGGCAGCTCCGCAGGGTTGAGGGGAGGAGGATGGTGGCGTTGGACGGGCAGGGGAGGCCCTGGTTGTGACGAACGGCGCTGGGGCGTGGCAGCGGCCGAACCGGCCGGAGTCGGGGAAGACGGCTTTCCCCCGACGATTGCTGGCTATGGGGGTGCTATGGGGGTGGCCTGAGGCTACCTGAGTGGCTGGACGAGCCCGGGGGCCTCCTTTTATAGCGCACGAGGTCGGTTCCACGGCGGTGGATAAGGATGCTGGCGACCGCCGTTCTGTAGCTTGCAGGGCATCATGGCGGCGACGGGCGCTTGCGGACAAGCTGTGGATGAGCTCGGACTGCTCCACGGGCGGTGGCGTTGGTGTGGCTCGCGCCGACCAAAGTCTGAAGGTTGTCGGGGCAGCGGTGGCGGCTTGCGGTGGCAGAGCGCCAGAGGGGGCAGTGACCTACTGGCGAGGGGGAGCCGGGTGCGTCGGGGAGAGGAGGGGCGAGCAGGCGCTGGGAGGCGGCGGGGACGCTGGCGACTTGTGCGCACGCACGTGCAAAACATGCGCTCTGGCCGCGCCCAGAGCATGCACGCCAACTGCTCGACAGAATGCCAGCGTGTGCTAGAGTGTTTGGATGAGGCTGGAGACTAACAGGCCTAGGTTATGGTTTGAAAGAATTTTAGTGGACATGGTGGTTGGGCAAAACAAGTAGGTCCATTGTGCAAAGTAAAACTCATGTCAAAACTGATCATGCCCATAAGGTGTTTGACAAAATGCCAAGGGCACTAAGGCATTTCTTTGGGTGGCCAAACTCTCCAGGATAGTGTCTCTTTAGTTGCAAAAGAGGGTGGTAAGGTCATTTGGGCAAAACCAGAAACTTGCTAGTGCAAGCTTTTCAAAACTTCAGTTCTGGACAGAAGGTAAATGGCATCATTGAATGCACTCAAAATCCTCCAATGGGTCCACTCTCCTGGACTCAAGGGTTTTGTAGGGTGGTCTATAAGCAGGAAAAAGAATCATGGGTAAAGGAGCAAGTTAACTTATGGTTGTAGTACAAATCATCAAGTTGGACCAGAATGAAAATGAGGGTGATTCACTCAATTTTTTCAAAGGACATAACTAGGTTTTTGCATAAAGATGAATAATATACTCCTACTGACATCCCCTAATTTTGGTGGATGTTTTAAAGAAGTATTTAAATAGGTTGCAGTGCAAAAGTGAAATTTGACAAGATTTAAAAACTTGTGGTAAAACTCAAAATCTCCAAATGACTAAGGAATATTCTTCCATAAAAATGATTTAGGGACACATGTCATCCCCAAATTTTGGTGGGATTTTTAAATGAATTTATCAAAGGGTTGTAGTGCAAATGGAACCCTAAAACTTATGAAAACCAATTTAGAGAAACAAAGCTCAGGGAAAAATAATTATATAAATAATCCCACTAATAAACGAATTGTTCTATTTGAGAAGGGAAATAAGTCCAATAATTCCTGAAAAGTTTTCACTTGGGGTAAAAACTCCATAATAATAAAGAAAAGAATGGTTCTGAATGTGTACACGTGGCACGAATGTTGCTTTGATGGGGCTTGAGCGGAGGCCGGATTGCTAGTCGCGCTCTTGGCGTGCCTGGTGATCCTGTTGCGGGGTGCTCCGGACTCGCTTGACGGTGTTCGAGGTTGTCGTCGGATTGGTGGTTTGTCGGAGGAGGCCGCATTGTACTTCCGCCGCGAGGGCTGCAGTATACTCTTCTGTACGGAGAGAGCGGTCCATGCTTCCGTTGACTGTTATGACCCTGCGCGGTCCTGGCATCTTGAGCTTGAGGTATGCATAGTGTGGTACCGCATTGAATCTAGCGAATGCGGTTTGTCCTAGTAGTGCGTGGTAACCGCTACGGAAAGGGACGATATCGAAGATTACATCTTCACTTCAGAAGTTATCCGGAGATCCGAAGACCACTTCCAATGTTATAGAGCCCGTGCAACGGGCCTCTACTCCTGGAATTACACCTTTGAAGGTGGTTTTGGTGAGCTTGATCCTTGAAGGGTCGATGCCCATTTTGCGCACTGTGTCCTGATAAAGAAGGTTCAGGCTGCTGCCGCCATCCATAAGGACTCGCGTGAGGTGGAATCCTTCGATGATTGGGTCTAAGACCAATGCGGCTACACCGCCGTGACGTATGCTGGTAGGGTGATCCCTACGATCAAAGGTGATCGGACAGGCTGACCATGGGTTGAATTTTGGGGTGAATGGCTCCATCGCATATATGTCCCGTAGTGCTCGCTTCCGTTCCCATTTGGGAATGTGGGTGGCATAGATCATGTTGACCATTTTCACCTGGAGAGGAAATTTCTTCTGTCCCCCTGTGTTTGGACGCCGAGGCTCCTCGTCAACGTCACTGTGCAGCCCCTTGTCCTTGTTTTCGGTGTTTATTTTACCGGCTTGTTTGAACACCCAGCAGTCTCTATTAGTGTGATTAGCTGGCTTGTCCGGGGTGCCATGAATTTGGCACGAGCGTTCCAGTATGCGGTCCAGACTGGATGGTCCTTGATTGTTTCTTTTGAACTGCTTTTTCCGCTGACCGGATTTGGATCCACTGAATCAGGCGTTGACTGCCGTGTCTTCAGCGTTGTCGTCGTTGTTCCGTCGCTTATGTGTGTTGCGCTGTGGTTTGCCGTTATTGTCGTGAACATCCGAAGTGCCGGAATGTGGCGTGGTACTACTGCGAGCCAACCAGTTGTCTTCGCCTGCACAAAAGCGGGTCATTAGTGTCGTGAGTGCTGCCATGGACTTCGGTTTTTCCTGGCCGAGGTGTCGGGTGAGCTACTCGTCACGGATATTATGCTTAAAGGCCACCAGGGCTTCAGCGTCCGGATAGTCGACTATTTGGTTCTTTTTAGTTAGGAACCGAGTCTAGAATTTCTTGGCTGACTCTCCGGGCTGTTGAGTAATGTGGCTCAAGTCATCGACGTCCGGTGGTCGCACGTATGTGCCCTGGAAGTTGTCGAGGAACGCGTCTTCCAGGTTTTCCCAACTGCCAATGGAATTTGTGGGCAGGCTGTTTAGCCAGTGTCGGGCGGGTCCTTTGAGCTTAAGGGGGGATACTTGCTGGCGTGTAGGTCGTCTCCGCGGGCCATGTGAATGTGGACAAGGAAATATTCGATCCATACTGCGGGCGTCTGTTGTGCCATCATATGATTCGATGTTTACGGGTTTGAACCCTTCTGGGAATTCATGATCCATCACTTCGCCAGTGAAGCAGAGGGGGTGTGCGGCGCCTCTATGCTGGGCTATGTGGCTGCGCAGTTCGAATGAGTCTGGGAGGCTGTATTCGGCCTGGCCGGACTTGTTGATAGTGTATCTGGCGTGACGGTCATCGTCGCGTGTTGGGGCGCGCCCCCGCAATCCATAGATAGATCTTGGTTGTCCTGCTTTGTTTTCCAGTATATCTTGCAGGTCTTGCCTATTGCCCCGGGCCGTAGTGTGTTGGCGTGGGGGTGCGGGCTGGTATTCGGGCTGATATGCCGTTTTATCCCGGCCACGAGGTGACTGGTCAGCCGTATGGCGCTCGAGTCCATATTCCTCGGCTGCCAGGACTCCAGTCCATCTGTCTGCGAGCAGGTCTTGATCGGCTTGGAGCTACTGCTGATTCTTTTTCAGGCTCCTCGCAGTGGCCATGAGCCGGCGCTTAAAGCGCTCCTGCTCCACGGGGTCTTCAGGCATGCCGAACTCGTCGTCGCCGAGGCTAACCTCGTCTTAGGAGGGGGGCATGTAGTTGTCCTCCTCCGGATATCCATCCGTCGCCTGTTCGTCTGGGCTGACCTGCTCGTCTTCCTGCTCGGCCTGCTCGAAGGCAGGCTAATCTGGGTTGTATTCCTCTTCGGCACCATCCGGATTGTTTTCGTCTCCTGTGCTGGTACTGCTATGGCGGGGCTTGGAGCGGCGCCGGTGACGCCCATGCTTTGCTTTCTTCCCTGAGGGGTTATCCTCCGTTGCCTCATCGCCATTGGTTTCCTTTGGAGTGTCCACCATAAATATATCATATGAGGAGGTGGCTGTCCACCATCCCGTGAGCGGTGGTTCCTGTTCTTCTCCTGCATCGTCGTCCATACCATCGATGTCTTCGGAGTCGAAGTCAAGCACGTCGGTTAAATCATCGACCGTGGCAATGAAGCGGGTGGTGGGTGGGCAACGAATTCCTTCGTCGCCTGCTTCCCACTCGAGCCGGACATAGTTCGGCCATGAGTCTCCTGACAAAGAGAGAAACATTAATGAGTTCAGCACGTCGCCCAGGGGTGAGTGCTGGAAGATATCCGCGGCAGTGAACTCCATTACCGGAGCCCAACCAGGCTCGGCGGGCTCGGGAGTGCGCAGACTGGAACCTACAGCCGGATACGAGTCCAGGGGTCCGGTGTCACAGGCTTCTTTAGGTGTGAGGCTTGTGTTTGGCTCTACTGCAGATGAGTGTGCGGCCTGCGGGACGGGGTCCATTCACCCGTCCTTGGGCAACGCAATCTGCTCCGGATTTAGGTCCGGGGCTACTGCAGGGGAGATATCCCGAGCGTTGTCCGATAGCAGATCTAAGCCGTGCTCATCGGGATTGTCCGGCACTCCTGGTGCATGCCCGAACCCATTGAAGATCAAGGCTCCGCGGATATCGGCCGTGTAGTTCAGGTTTCCGAACCTGACCTAGTGGCCAGGGGCGTAGCTGTCGATCTGCTCCAGTTGGCCAAGCGAATTGGCCCGCAGTGCGAAGCCGCCGAACACGAAGATCTATCCGGGGAGAAAAGTCTCTCCCTGGACCGTGCTGTTGATGATGATTGAAGGAGCCATCGAGCCTTGCAGCGACGACACAGAGGAACTCTCAATGAAAGCACCAATGTCGGTGTCAAAACCGGCGGATCTCGGGTAGGGGGTCCCGATCTGTGCTTCTTAGGCTGATGGTAACAGGAGGCAAGGGACACAATGTTTACCCAGGTTCGGGCCCTCTCGATGGAGGTAAAACCCTACTTCCTGCTTGATTGATATTAATGATATGAGCAGTACAAGAGTAGATCTACCACGAGATCGTAGAGGCTAAACCCTAGGAGCTAGCCTATGATGATTATGATTGTGATCGTCCCTCTAAGGATCAAACTCTCCTGTTTATATAGACACCGGAGAGGGCTAGGGTTTACACGGAGTCGGTTACAAGGAAGGAAATATCATATCCGGATCACCAAGCTTGTCTTCCATGCAAAGGAGAGTCCTATCCGGACACGAAGCGTAGTCTTGAGTCTTGTATCTTCACGCTACAATAGTCCAGACGAAGTATATAGTCCGGCCGTCCGGATACCCCCTAATCCAGGAATCCCTCAGTACCTCTCCAGCGGGTGTTCCTGGTCCGCGGTAGCTTAACTGAAAATGCATATTCTTGGACATAACCCCTCCGTTTGGGCTATTGTGTGTATTGGCTTGCAAGGTGAATTCTTCGATGGGAGAGAACCAAACCGTGAAGCTACCGCGGAAGAGTTGAAGATACTACAATACAACGCTCAAGCTTGTGATATCCTCTTCAACGAATTGTGCCCCAAAGAATTCAACAAAATCAGCCGCCTTGAGAATGCAAAGGAAATTTGGGATACTTTGATTGACATGCACGAAGGTACCGACTCCGTCAAGGAATCCAAATTGGATGTGCTCCAAAGTCAACTTGACAAGTTCAAAATGAAGGATGGTGAAGGTGTCGCTGAAATGTACTCTAGACTTGCTCTCATTACAAATGAGATTGCGAGCTTAGGAAGTGAAGAGATGACCGACAAATTCATCATCAAGAAGATCCTAAGAGCCTTGGATGGAAAATATGATACCATGTGCACATTGATCCAAATGATGCCCAATTACAAAGATCTCAAGCCAACGGAAGTCATTGGAAGAATTGTTGCTCATGAGATGTCACTCAAGGATAAGTAAGATCTCCACAACAAGTCAAGTGGTGCTTACAAAGCCTCATGTGATGCTCCTACATCATCAAGTGAGAAACAAACCTTCAATGAGGAATTGAGCTTAATGGTGAAAAACTTCAACAAGTTCTACAAGAGTAGAAGAAAGGAAAGGAGTTCCAAGTCAAGGTCCTACGATGACAAAAGATCTTCGAGTCGTGAACGTAATTGCTACAATTGTGGAAGACCGGACACTATTCCAATGAGTGTACGACTCCTTACAAAAGGAGAGAATATTCACCCAAAAGAAGAAGTAGAAGAGAAGAGTCACCACCAAGAGAGAGGAGGAGTAGAGATGATCGTTATGAACGGAGAACCTCCCGGAGAAGCAAGGATTCGGAAAGGAAGGACAAATCATCAAAGGGCTACACAAAGCGAAGACATCAAGCTCATGTTGGTGAATGGGTATCCGGCTCCGACTCCGACAATCACTCAAAGAGAAGCTATCACTCCGACTCCGAATATACTCAAGATGAAGGTGTTGCCGGTCTAGCACTCGTGTCAACCAACTCCTACGACATATTTGATTCACCAAATGAAGGAATTGGAAGATGCTTCATGGCTAAAGTCCCGAAGGTATCACACCCCGAGTATGTTGATTTCAATAGTGATGAAGATGACTTGTTAGGCGATGCTGATTTACTTGTTGACAACTCTAGTGATGAATACTATGATGAAACGTCAATTAATCAAGCTAATCAAGATAAAACGAATTACAATGATAAGGAGAAGATTGAGCACCTAACTATAGAACTAAACACTCTTAAGTTAGCTCATGAAACTATCTTGGAAGATCATCGAGAACTTTTAAAGACTCATGAGAAGTTACGCTTTGAAAAGCTCAACCTTGAGCAAGAGCATGAGTATTTAAAGGCAATCAATGATGATCTTCGCAAGAAAAGTTCTTCTTACATTGCCAAGCGTTTACTCTTATCTACTTACATGCCACAAGTCAAGTCTAGTAACAAGAGTAAGAATGATTCTTCTTCTAGTAGTAACAATAATCATGCTAAATCCAATGTTGTTGCTGCTAGTAGTTATCTTGATTCCACTGATGATTCTCTTAGCCAAGTTACACTTGAGCAAGAAAATAGATTATTGAAGGGAATTATAGATAAGGGTGCCTACAAGAGCCTTGCCGGGAGTAAGCAATTTGAGGAAATTGTACGCAAGCAAGGAAGGCACCGGAAGAATTAAGGTGTTGGTTGTGAACGAAAGTTTAATGCCCATGGAGTTGAGTGGGAAGAAGATCGATACAAGTTTGTTCCCCAACAAGACAAGTATGATCCTACTTCTTTCCAAGGGACACAAGCTCAAGATGATTTTCCACCACAAGACCACAAGCAAAAAGGCAAGGACAAGCTTCAAGAGGAGATCGATGCATTTGAAGAAGCTCCCAAGGCCTTGGTCAAGTGGGTTCCCAAGACTACAACAAGCTCTACTTCATCAAGTTCCACTACAACCCTAAGGATTCCCATCAAGATGATGTGGATCCCAAAGAAGAAGAACTAGAGAGTTCTTGAGGGTGGCTCCGCTAATATACTTCACTCATATCATTTTGGGCAAGGACAAGTGCAATAAACTTCCACATCTTGCACTGGTTCAAGGAGTCACAAACCCTCTTGTTGGTAAGACAAGGGACAAGGTAACCCAATGCTCTCATGGACATCATCTTGTGTGTGCATCACTCTATGTCTATGGATATTCTTGCTTGTTCCTTGTGGGACTATCCCGTGTAGGTATTGAAAGTGCAACTCACTCCAACGGATTGCTCCTAATGATCAACAACATTGAGCATCCACATCTTCAACACCTACATGAAGTCATCATCGATAAAACCCAAGGTTAGTTCATCCCTCTTAGGGGGGATCTCACATCTAGGGGAGCTTTACTCTAAAGAATTGAGCTAAAGCAACTCTAATGGTGTGAACACAACAATGCTTTATGTAAAAGTGGTAACCCCACTTGTGCTTAAACGATGAGTATGACCTATGATCAAATGTTCTCATTTGACTCCTAAGTCAATATACTCATATATAGATGACCCAGTCATCACCAATTGTTTGATAGATGCTAGAATTGGTCATGCATGCTTTGCCACATATTTCATTTGCTATTTCATTGTGTGAGCATGTTGGTTGCATATTTTACTCATTCGAGGACATACACTTGTTGTTTTGATTGTTTGGATCTTTTTCTTTTGCCAAGTGGATGGACAAGAATGCCTGAGAACCTTCTCTAGCTATCTATGCTTTTCTCGTCTCAAACTCTATTCATGCTACATCACAAAGTTTGATCAAGTCAGATTCGAACCACTCTGTGTGAGGAGCACTCAGAGTCCCCCGATTCGTCATAGACTTAAACTTCCAAAACCTCTTTGTGCATTTTGGTCTGACCGATAAACCCATTTCGGTCAAACCGAGTTCACTAAGCTGATCTAGGTTTTCATCTCGGTGCAACCGATTTGAACACTTCGGTCACATCGAGTTGCAGCAACCTCTTGCGATTATGCAATTTCGGTGCCACCGAGTTGTTCCACTCGGTCACACCGACAGGGTCGGGATATAAATACCCACGGGTGAGACTTTGGAAATTTCTTCAAATCTTCTCAGCCCGCGCGTGTCCTGCTCTGCCTCGTCGGGTCTCCGGATCGTCTCCTTGCCGCCAATGACCTCCCGCCATTGGACTCTGTCACCGTCAACGGAATCTGCTCTGCCGTCGCCGCCGTAGCGAACACTCGCCGCTCTAGGGTAAGTGTTCGACCCCTTGTGCTGTCTTTTTCACTCTGATTCCTAGCACAAGGACAACGCCAAGTTTCTTGCCACGAATGTGATTAATCTATCCGGCTAAAACATCCTTAGGTCTAGATTGATTTGAAAATTTTAGGGTTAGCTCTCCGCAGAACTCATCTCGGACCGACCAAAATGTAGAAATCGGTCTCACCGATTCAGCTTAGGACATTGCACATGCGCTTTTCGGTCTGACCGAAACGTGCAAATCGATGTGTCTGAGTTCAAGATTCTGTGAAACCCTAGCAATCTCTGTGCCACTAAACTGTGACTCGGCCCAACCGAGTTCACTAGTTCAGGTTCCAAGTGTTGCTTCAGTATCACCGAATTTGTCAATTCGGTAGCTCCGAGATCACTTACATGAGAACTAAAACTAAGCTTTTGACTCAATTTGTTTTGCAAAATCTCCTGTACTTTGTGATGCTCATCTACTCTACCTCATCTACAACCTATTCACGAGTGGTCTCACGACAGTTTTCCTACAAGATGTCGACCAGTGGCGACGAGCAGTGCGAACAGCAAGGACAGTTGAGTGAGGGCACTAGTCCCTCCAGCAGCTATGATGAGGGCAGCAGGAGCACACCTAGTAACTTGCCCAAGGCAGCTACTAGAACAAGGAAGAAGAGAACCTTAGATTATAAAGATTAAGATTATGTTGCAGCTGAGGATGAGGCCATCTCAAAGAGGAAAGTTGTGAAGAAAGAGTTTGGCACTGCTGCATCAACAAAGCCAGGCATGAACAAGAAGGCAGCAGCTAGGAGAGTGCCTACATCCAAGCCAAGGAAAGTTGCCACAGGTGTAACTATGAAGTTCACTATTGAATCTGGAGAAGAAGTTGGTGAGGATGCTTAACTAACGAAAGAAAGATGGAACCAGATGCTTCTTTAAAAGAAAGCACTTTGCCTGGTTGGTTGAACTTGCTTTTTAGGTGCGGTGCGTGTGGGTCTAGTTTCATTTATGAGTGTTGCGTATGTTTCCGTTAGTAATGGATTTGAGGTTCAAATCCTATTGGACGCAATCTTATTTCTATCTATTCTTTAAATAACTATACTAAACTAAAAACAAAGAATTTTTTTGCATGATTCTCCTTTCTAAAACTTAGTAAGACTATTGAAAGCTTTTTCAATGATTCAAAAAAGCATCTCAAGCACTACCCTCCATTTTTTTCAGTCCATATAAAACAGTCAATCTACCAGAAGAGACTTTCTTTCCATACTTACGAGAGACTCCGAGTACTCAAACATTCAATCGGGGGGGGGGGGGGGGGTGGACCAAAAAAAAGGCGGGCGATTGGGTCCTTCCCAACCACAATGATGTCAGTCTCTTTGTCATTCTTTCACCCTTGCTCTCCTCTTTAATTTTTATATTCTCTTATTTAATAATAATAATGGAATACTTGGAATTAGTAGAATTCTCAAACTACGAAACCAACTGCTTTTGGATCTTCAAAGTTTATGTTTTTATGTGATCGCAACATCAAAAAGAAAGTCTGAATTTTCCACGGAAGCCGGCTCAAAATATTTGATCTTAGGTGCATTTCCCTTGAGCTATATCCTGCCATAAGAAGACCAATAGGAGCTATACTTGAAATGGCAAACAACCGAAGAGAATAAAACTGGGTCCGATAAAAAACAGGAATGAATTTATTCAACTTTTTTTTATTTTTATAAATATCTTTATTTAGGTAATAAAATAACTTCGTTACCTAGTTATTTTATTAACTCATTTCTAAAATAAAAAATGACAAATATGGTTCGATGGACTATTTTCTTAGTATTATTTGAGAATATCCATTTTTAGTAGATTATTGCTAATAATACGGCGAAACATTTATACGAAACACCTATCCTGAGCACAAGCAAGGGAACCGTAGACAGGCAAGTGAAATCCAATCCATGAAATAATTTGATCTGAAATACAAATATTTTCAACCACTTTGCAATTGCAAGAAAAAAGAGGGCCCCCCTGGCCTCGCAACCATGAGTCACTCGTCGAAAGCTGACCAGGAAGACATCAAATCCATTCTTTCTCATAACTTGAGAATATGTGTTAGTGTTCTAAGTTCAAAAGTCTAGTAAAGTAAAAAATATTTTTTATGGGATTCCCTGTAAACATCTGAACAACTCAGTATCTTCTACCTGTATTGCAGACGGAAAATATGGTCTTTCAGAGCCAACAACGGATCGGCTTGGCCCATTCCCCATCTGGGTCCTTTTGTTTTCCTATTTTTAAACTCCAATTGATAAAGCCACCTGGCGAGTAGGAATAGTTTTGAGTTTCTGGTATGTTTTCTTTTGAGACCTTTTTCTCAAGGTTATAGAAAACTTCCTTATCTAGTTCTAGCATTTTGAAAAGAAAATGCTTCTTTTTTTACACACAGTTCAAGTCACTTAGCTCTTTTTTTCTCAGTTCCCTTATTGTTAGCGCAAAAGTAAAAAAGAAAATGAAAGAGAGTTTGTATTTGCAAATGAAAATGAATATGGATCTAAATAAATTATATAATCAATAAATAAGAATCAAAATAATCTACTTTCATTAAAAGATTTATTAGATAATCAAAAACAGAAAATTTGGAATCGGCTTTTCTTTTGCGCTAAAAAAACTTGAGGCCTTTTCGCTTATTATATGGCATACGTTCCGTAAATGACCTTGAGTTGTTTTTCACATTCTTTCTACAGGTAATTGTAGATATTGAAAATAAAATCCAATATAATTTCACCTATAAAAGAAGGATTACTTTTCCTTGGTAATATATAGGAAGAAGGGGTCATCTTTTTCCTTTTTAGGGATGCAAGAAGAAGACTTTGAAAGAACAAAGAAGTTTGGATCCACGAAAGTATGCTTAGGCAGTTCCTTTGTTGAGCACAACAGAATGAAGACGGGAATTATTTTGTCCGAAAGAAAAAGAAATACCAAAGTTTCAGAATTTACACTCTATTCATTCACCCAAATAGTGTTTCCTTAATGGCATAACAAAATCAAGTTGATTTACGGCTAATCAGTATCAATTAGAAAAAGGGAGATGCGCAAAAAATATCCATCGGGAGATGGCACTGACACTGACGCTAACGCTCGCAAGGCGGTTTTGCAGGCAATTTCACAAAATAGTTTTTTTTCTTGTTTCTATTGGGCAAAGCAAGAGTTTATTATAAAAAAATGGAAACGATACTACCAAACAAAGTCTATTTTAATGAAAACTCTAATGTTCCTAAATTTTATGGACTTTCCCAATATCGACGATTCAATTCGTTTTCTTGAGATCTGTGGAATAGTGATATCATACTTGAATCCACATTCCCAGTATTTGAGGATCACAAATGTAGATTGCTCGCGGCTAAATATGAATTGACACAAAAGCTTTCGAATTTTGTAATCGGGGTGCCTGAAGAAAATCCATTGAAATAGAAGACCCATGTTGTAATGGAAGTAAATTAATACACAACCTGTACAAGAAGAAATTGATTCTTAATCGTAAAATGCTTGCACAAGTAGTTGTATCAAATCCAAATAATCGCTAAGGGGTTTTGTTTTAGGAACAGATGGCGGTGTTTTGTTGACGCCTTTCTAATTCATCCCCTTCTTTCTAATTCAAAAAAGAAAGGGGGGGGGGGGGCGGTAAGGCAGGCTCGCAACCTCTCTATTATTTAGAGTAAAGAGTTGGCATGGGTTCTACCAACGAAACGAAGAATTTTTCGTTGGTCTTTATGATTCAGAACCTGCTTACGGCAATATCTGCTTCTTTTTAGCTGAAGACAAGGGACCCTCCTATAAGGTAAAGATTAGTTACACAAGATGTATCATTCTGTCTCACTTCCTCTAGAAACCAATGGGAGAAGGATGAAAAAAATCATTAGAAGAGATCTTGTCTTTGCTGATTGGTAATCCCAGATATTATATTTTATTGGAAATTTGCCACGAAAAAAAACTCGTTCATGAGACCTCAAATTCCCACGTTCCAGCCTGCATTATGCCAGTAGGTCCGACCCCCAATTTCTTGAGTCACCCTAGTGAATTAGAAAGTTTATACTTTCCACAATTTATTTATCTGCTTCTTCTCCTTTTGCTTTGTTTTTACCCTCCGAGCTAGGATAAGAATTCCAATGAAAAAAAGAAGTATCAATTGGGCCCAAAATCACTAATTTACTACCTATGTCGCGTGTCGCGCCACCCATACGACGGTCTTCACAACCTTCCACCGGAGGCTTGTATCTGTTTTCCTCCTCTTTAGCCATTGCTTCTTTAATCATATCTTTGATATTCTATTTTAATTGATGATCTTTATTTTATTGGAAATCGTGTAAAGATTATTTGGATTTGATACAACTACTTGTGCAAGCATTTTACGATTAAGAATCAATTTCTTCTTGTACAGGTTGTGTATTAATTTACTATAATTTCTTGGAATTGAGGTTTAGTATCTTTTAGATGTTTACGTAACTCATCCAGAAATTTATTTACCTCATGTTAACTAATCAATTACGAAAAATTGGATCAGATTTTGTAGTTCTTTTTTCTACAGCCAGAATAAAACAAAGGAAAAGAAATAGAACATACCTCCTTAAATAAATATCTCACCTACGAAGTGAGAGGCCGAGGGCAGGGAAAAGAGTCGAGTCAATCGACCGGGAGAAGCAAAACGAAATCCGGATTTGGCTGATATGCTCACTATCTAATAATGGGAAATAGAAAAAAAGAAATTCGTTCCAGAAAAGAGAAAAAAGACCAAAACAAGCTTTTTCAAGCTCTACAAGTCCTATATATAATGTTCCACTAGATAGCCGTGTTAAACTAAGAAGAAGAGGGCAAGAACTACAACAGCTAAAGTTCTTGGAAAGTCCTCAATGGTGAGATCAGATGATGAAGAGGAAGAGGATGCTGCTCCAGCACCTAAGGCACATAAGTTCATGGGAGATGCTATAAAGTCAGGGGCTGCTGCTAAGCCCAAAACTCCCAAAGCTACTGCTCTAGTTCCCAAGACTGCACCCAAGCTGTCCTGAGACTGAAGAAGAGGAAGCTGAAGCCCAAGTGCTAAGGAAGCTAAAGCCAAAGATACCTGACCATAATGATGCACATCTGTCGGTGTTCTGGGAATGGGGGTCCCTAGAATTGCCTGCCTGCGGCCTGCGGCGTGGCTCAAGTGGGGGCCCAGTGCAGCCCAGCTTCATCATCTCAAGCTCGAGACCCTCGCGAGGGGCCGAGCCTCGCGGGGCGGACGATGGGAAGCTACCTCAGGAGCAGCCTCATCAGGCGGGCTCGCGAGGGGGCGGAGAGATCAAGGCAGGGTACCTCGCGAGGCGCCCGTGACACAAGCCATGACGATCGAGACCAGGCAGGCGCCCAGTGAGGCGCCGGCTCTTGATGTCCTTGTTTCCCCTTGATTCTGCAAAGGGGCAAGCACAGGCCAAGGCATCAGGTAAAGGTTACCGTTTCGGTGCAACAAGACCAAGACCAGCGGAGCGGCAGGATGGAGGTCACCGTGGAGCCCAGGACGGTGTCACCACCAGAGTCTTTGGTAGTCGAAGACCAACTTTAGTCAGGATAAGTGTACTGGATGTTCCCCTTCGAAATGGCCAATTGTTGGCGCCCTTCCCGCTCATTATTTGGGAAGAGGCCCAGGGCCTCCCACTATAAATAGAGCTAGCCACCACAGGGCAAGGGGGGTCGATCAGAGAGAGAGAGAGTTTTTTGGGTAGACCAGAGATAGAGGCGGCTGAACTCACCCAAGCAGTTCAATGCACCAGCTCAAGAACAACCCCTCGCGAGGCTGTTCTCCCCTTGTATTGCTCATCATCAGCCCCTGAGGCAATCCACCACACCACACACTGGAGTAGGGTATTACACAACAATGGTGGCCTGAACCAGTATAAATCTCGTGTCCCTTGTGTGTTCTTCTTTCTATCCGAGATTCCTTGCGAGGCCTCGAGACGTGATTTGGTAGGGGAAAGATCTTCGCGCGCACCCCAGAGTTCGAACCTCAAGGGGCTGGAGTTGCAGCATGTGCCTCGCAGCACCAATCAAGAGGCTGATGACATCACTAAGAGGGCATCCCAGCGGCTGCCTCAGGAGCCTGGCGTCTCCGAAGAGCGACTCTTCAAACCCTCGGCGACGCCATCAATATCAAGCACGGCACAACCTAGGGAGGAGCTCCCTCAGCCGCCTGCCTCAGGAGCCCCGGCCTGCGGCCCGGCCACAGGGGCACGCCTGCTCCTGGCGTTGGAACCTCGGGAAGGATGTTGGACCGTAGAGTTCAAGGAATACTTGACGCAAGGGACCCTATCGGAGAAGGAGGAGGACGCAGAGCGTGTGGCGCGGCAGGCCACAGCCTAGTGCATCAAGGACGGAGAGCTCTACCAGAAGCGACCAAACGACGTGTCCTTATGTTGCATTTCCAAAGAGAAGGGGAAGGAGCTGTTGGCAGACATACACGGTGGAGACTGTGGGCACCACTCATCATCACGAACCCTCGTTGGCAAGGCGTTCCGCAGCGGATTCTACTGGCCCACAACACTCAACGATGCCGTCGAGCTGGTGAAGGCTTGTGAGGCCTGCCAATTCCACGCCAAGCAGATCCATCAGCCGGCAGGGGGACTGTAGACCATACCCCTCTCGTGGCCGTTCGCGGTTTGGGGGCTGGACATTCTGGGACCGTTCCCTCGAGCGCCAGGGGGCTATCGTTACCTTTACGTTGCCGTGGACAAGTTCACCAAGTGGGCTGAGGTGGAAGCTGTCCGCACCATCCCAAAGCGAGCTCGCATGATCCAAGTTCATCAGGGGCCTCGTGAGCCGATTCGGGGTGCCTAACCGCATCATCACCGACAACGGTTCACAATTCACCAGCAATCTCTTCAAAACATACTGTGCTAACCTTGGAACGCAGATATGCTACGCTTCGGTAGCACACCCCCGGAGCAACGGCCAGGCCGACCGAGCCAACGCGGAGGTCCTGAGGGGCCTCAAAACCAGGACCTTCAAGAGGAAGCTGGAGGCCTGCGGCAGGGGCTGGCACGACGAGCTCTAGTCTGTGCTGTGGTCTATCCGCACGACCGCGACCAAGCCGACTGGCGAGACCCCGTTCTTCCTCGTCTATGGGGCTGAGGCCATCCTCCCTCACGAGGTCAGGCATCACTCCCCGCACGGGTCCTAGCATTCGACGAGGCGCAGCAGGATTCCATGCGGGGGACGGATCTCGTGCTGGGAGAGGAACGCCGTCGGGAGGCCACGCTGCGGGCGGCAAGATATCAATAGGCGCTGCGACGATACCACTGCCGCAACATCCGCCCCAGAACTCTCGAGGTAGGGGACCTCGTGCTCAGACGGGTACTCTCCAGGGAAGGGTTGCACAAGCTCTCTCCCATGTGGGAGGGCCCATTCAAGGTTGTTCATGTTTCTAGGCCCGGCTCCGCGCGCTTGGAGACCCAGGAGGGGGTGCCCATCCCGAACGCGTGGAACATTCAACATCTCCAGAGGTTCTACCCCTGAGCAAGGCCCAGCGCCTTTGGAAAAGGCCCGGATCCTGTGAAGAAGGCCAATGCCTGTGAAGCTCACCGCCCGTGACACTCTCACGTAATAATGAGTGGGGCTGTACATGCCCCGGAGTCTCCGGAGTGCCGCCCCACAGGCCTCGGGGCTCCTCACCACGCCCAGTGGCAGCACTTAGCTCTGCACTGGTGAGAAGACGTCCAAGACTAGATTAGGTGCCGGACGCGGCTTTTCATTTGATTTCTGCAGTTGGTCAGTTCTTCTTTATCAGAAGTTTTAGTTGGAGTTGCTTTCAGTGTTGTGCGGCGCCTACCCCGTATTTTTCATCTTTGTTCCTCGCTTGAACCTGCTTTCCTTTCGTGACCCTCGCGAGGGAGGCTACGCGAGCACCCTCGCGAGCATCGTCTGGTTTAATTTCGCGAGGTTCCCCGGCCTAGGTTCATAGCGGGAGCACTCCTCCCAGTCAATGCCCCCCGGGCATCATGACGTGAACACCGGGCTCAAGCTTGCCACCCCCACAGCCGGGGGCTGAAACCTAACCCTCCGACAAGCTTCTCCTTATAGGCCCCGAAGACCCGAGGCAAGGCCTCCGGCCGAAGCCTCCCGAGGCTAGCGCCGCAATGAGTCCCTCCTACCGAGCTAAGTTGTTCCCACGCATGAACACACAACACCATAGCATGGCACAAAGATAGAAGGAACAACATGATAATTAAAAGCAATAGTCTAGCACACCCCCACCGGGCTCCATGTTTCTCTCTCTATGTAGATAAGGCAAAATAGGCGCGGCCCGACCGTCTACAACACGAAGGAGAAGTTTGTGTCATCTCCCGGAGCTCAGGCGGTCACCTCCTAACGCTTCACCTGGGCGCGGCGGCGTGACGACCCACCTTCCCCCTCAAAGCGAGCACGACGGCGCGGTGGCTGGTCACGACCGCCACTGGAGGAGCTGCCGTCGGAAGGAGAGTCGCCGAAGCTTGAAGAGCTGCGGGCGCAGCCGAGCGCACGCCCGACCTCGTCTTTGCTACTGCCGTCGCCAAGGATGAGCTGACGGCCGTCGTCGTCACCTTGGGGGCAGCACCCAGCATGGCGACCGTCTCCTCTGAACACCCTCACAAAGAGGGTGGCATCGCCGTCGAACTTGAAGTGGAGAGTGCATCGCTGGCCAAGACCACGCGCGCGGGCGAACGTCTGCCAGCCACGGGTTAATGCCACGACCCCGGCAACGGAAACTTCCACCATCACCCAAGAGGCCCTGCTGCAGCAGCCATCTGCCTGGAGCCAGAGCCCACTCGCGGCACCAGCTGGCAGCTCACAGGCGAAGAAGCGAGGGAGCTGAAGCCAAGTACCGGCCAGGTCCTCCGACCAGACGATGAACTCCGGCAGCACCTCCGTGGAATGGAATCGAGGACAGGGAGGCCACGCGGCCATGGCGCATCTCCCCCCACCGATCAAGCGGCCTCGTCGAGGCCTCGGGTAGCCTCCGTGGGAGTCGCGGGATGCTTGCGGGGGCGGCCCCGGCCGCGCTTGGCTGGAGGAGAGTCAGGCCCCTCCCAGTGGGCCTTCCCCTTCTCCGCGGCCGAAAACCTCTTCGTGGGTGCCGTGGGGCACGACGACTCAAGGGGGAGAGGCGAAGAAGAAGAGGCGGAGCAGGGAAAGATGAACTGGAAGGGCTCGCGCCGTACCGTACTTATAGCCGGAGGAGGCCAACCGTCGGCCTCCACGATCGCAGGTAATCATGACCCATTTTTGCATACAGGGACTTGTCAAGTCGTGCGGTTGCCGAGGCGTCGTGGGGTAGCGGAGACACCCACGTCCAATCAATCGCCACGCGGCGCCCGAGGCCGTAGGCTATTGGGGCCCGTGGCGCTTCGCACTTGCCCCTTCGCTTCTCTGCTCAGTCAAGTCCGGGCGTGCCTTGGGCCCGGGGGCTACTGTCGGTGTTCTGGGAACGGGGGTCCCCAGACTTGCCTGCCTGCGGCCTGCGGCGTGGCTCAAGTGGAGGCCCAGTGCATCCCAGCTTCATCATCTCAAGCTCAAGACCCTCGCGAGGGGCCGAGCCTCGTGGGGCGAACGACAGGAAGCTTCCTCTGGAGCAGCCTCATCAGGCGGGCTCGCGAGGGGGCGGAGAGATCAAGGAAGGGTACCTTGCGAGGCGCCCGTGACGCAAGCCATGACGATCGAGACTAGGCAGGCACCAGGCGGGCGCCGGCCTGCGCAGTGTCCTTGTTTCCCCTTTGGTGCGAAGGGGGCAAGCACAGGCCAAGGCATCAGGCAAAGGTTACCATTTCGGTGCAACAAGACCAAGACCAGCGGAGCGACAGGATGGAGGTCACCATGGAGCCCAGGACGGCGTCACCACCAGAGTCTTTGGCAGTCGAAGACCAACTTTAGTCAGGCTAAGTGCACTGGATGTTCCCCTTCGAAATGGCCAATTGTTGGCGCCCTTGCCGCTCATTATTTGGGAAGAGGCCCAGGGCCTCCCACTATAAATAGAGCTAGCCACCACAGGGAAAGGGGATCGATCAGAGAGAGAGATTTTGGGGTAGACCAGAGATAGAGGCGGTTGAACTCACCCAAGCAGTTCAACGCACCAGCTCAAGAACAGCCCCTCGCGAGGCTGTTCTCCCCTTGTATTGCTCATCATCAGCCCCTGAGGCAATCCACCACACCACACACTGGAGTAGGGTATTACACCACAATGGTGGGTTCAGTATAAATCTCGTGTCCCTTGTGTGTTCTTCTTTCTAGCCTAGATTCCTTGCGAGGCCTCGAGATGTGAGATGGTAGGGGAAAGATCTTCGCACGCACCCCAGAGTTCGAACCTCAAGGGTCTGCCGGAACCCGAAATCCGACAACATCCTGCTGTAGAAGATATGAGGATTAGAAAGGATGCATGATTGAGACAGTGGAGAAAGGCTGACCCATATGCTGATAGGAGGAGGACTACTGTGGATTACAGGTTCCACACAAAGGAACAACAAGATTTCTATGAGACTATCCTGCTTAACAAGAAGCCCATAGTGTGTGACATGAGATGGGTGGACTGGACCTACATAAGAGAGAATGAAGATCACTTCCCAGGTGTTTATGACAGCTTCAAGGCATGTGAGGTTGACAAGTTTGTTGGCCAGAAGCTCACCAAGTGGAACGATGAGATGATCATGCAATTCTATTCTACTGCTCATTTCTATCCAAATGGCAGAATTGTATGGATGTCAGAGGGTACAAGGTACCAGTCTACAGTTGATGAGTGGGCTAGATTGATCAATGCCCCAGAAGCTCATGAAGATGACTTGGATGTCTATTCCAAGAAGAAGAAGGATCACAACTCAGTGGCCAGAATCATGTACAAGGAGATTCCGGATGCAGACCTGGAGACTCACAAGTTTGGCTCGGTGAAGCACTTACTGTCAGGCCTGCCTACTATCAATACTATTCTGAGGCACACTCTGTTGCCAAAGTCAGGTGATCACAGAATGATCATAGGACACTCCATCAACTTGCTGCATATATTTGATGTCCCCCAAAAGTTCAAAGTGATGAGTCTGATTGTGGAAACAATCAAGAGGACAGCTGCAGATCAGAAGAGATCTTGTGGGTATGCTCCACAAATTCAGGTGCTCATCAACTCCAAGATGGGCACAGGCACATATATATTGGACAAAGAGCATTTACCACTCTGTTCAGACTTTGAGGAAAACATTGTTGTCATGACTGAGGAAGATCCATCATCAGTGCAAGCACATGAGAAGAGAGAGAAGGCAAGGGCAGAGAAAGCTGCAAAGATGCCAACAGCTGAAGAGGCATCTCAAGTGTTCTTGAGGAGCAAGCAAGATCAGCTTGGATATCTGATCCAATCCACCTTGAGGATTGAGAAGGGCTTGGCCACCCTGACTCAAAACCAGGAGAGCTTGGAGAGGATCATTGAGCAGAAATTCTATAATCTTGATGTCAAGGTAACTGAGATTCAGTCAGTGGTTGAGCAACTTCAGGAGGAAGTGGAGGAGATGAAGGGCAAGTCTACTACAGATGCTTTTACTAGAGTGCCCAGAAGCTAGAGGTCTGCTGCAGTGCCTGTCCCAGACACAAGAGCTACTACATCTGCACCAGCAGCCATAGCCTCAGTGCCACCAGCTCCAGCAGCCACTCCACCAGCTCCAGCTACATCAATAGAAGCTTTCGTCCTTGGATCCATCTCTACACCACCTCATGAAGACCAAGCTTGAGAGAGCATAGCACCATGCATATTTTTAATTTTTTAGTACTTGTTGCCAAAGGGGGAGAAATATGTATAGATCATAGTCTTCGAGAGAGTGTGTGTTGTTTTTTCTCTCTTTGAATTTTAATTGCTTGAACTTTATTGTGTGTTTTCTTGCTACATTATGTCTTTTGTGAGATACTTGGATGATCATGTGTTGATCATATGCTACCTTAATGTGTGCTTGAATGATATTATCCTTCATATCCATTTAGGATCATTCACTTTGCTTGGTGATGAGTGCATGTTTTTAATTATTATCATTTTGAGCGCTCCACCAAGATGTATGTGACATGGAAGAGTGACCCATGATCCTAACACATTGTGCATTTGCAGTCCAAAGCAAATTTTAAATAATGCACAAATTTAGGGGGAGCTCTTGTTTGACACATGCTTCTCAAAGCGACAATCTATTTCAATCTTATTATCATTTGTCGAAGCTTTGATCTATATGTTGTCATCAATTACCAAAAAGGGGGAGATTGAAAGTGCATCTATCCCTGGGTGGTTTTGGTAATGATTAACAACATATAGCTCATCGAACTAATGCCATTACAAGATAAATATTTTAGGAAAGTTCAATGATTGGCATGGCATGGATAAGGAATGTGGACCCCTCAAAATGCTAAGGACAAAAGATTGGCTCAAGCTTCAAAGTCCAAGATTCTACATTTTCCATTTCAGTGATCCAAGATCACATTGAGTCTATAGGAAAGCCAATACTATTAAAAGGGGATGAGGTGTTGCTTAATGGCTTGCTTGCTCAAAGTGCTTAGTGATATGCTCCAAAGCCCTAAGACACTTTCTCATATCCACATATGTCCCAAACCAAAAGTCAAACTTGGCCCCACCAATTTGATCCACCCGGCGCCACCGAGTACAATTGACATAGCCATTGCCAGAAACCCTAGTCTTTTCGGTCTCACCGATAGGGATCTCAGTCTCACTGAGATGGGGTTGCAAACTCTCTGTTTCCCTTCATAACGTTTCGGTCTAACCGAGATGAGCGATCGGTCCCACCGAGTCTGCAATGCAAACTCTCTGTTTCCTTTTCATAACACTTCAGTCTCACTGAGACGAGCGAATCGGTCCAACCGAGTTTGCCTGACCAACTCTATGTTAGCTTATTACCAAAGTTGGTCCAACCGAGTTTGAGTAATCGGTCCAACGGAGATTACGTTATGCTCTAACCCTAATGATATCGGTCCCATCGAGATGACATGTCGGTCCCACCAAAATTGCCTAATGGTCACATATGTACTGAATCAGTCCGACCGAGTTTTCTGATTCGGTCCCACCGAGTTTGGTATAATGTGTGTAACGGTTAGATTTTGTGTCGAGGCTATATACCCCTCCACCCTCTCCTCATTCGTGAGGGAAGCCATCAGAACGTGCCTACACTTCCATTACCCATTTTATGAGAGAGGGCCACCTACTCATGTGTTGAGACCAAGATATTCCAGTCCAACCATATGAATCTTGTTCTCTAGCCTTCCCCAAGTTGCTTTCCACTCAATTCATCTTTCCACCAAATCCAATCCCTATGAGAGTGAGTTGAGTGTTGGGGAGACTACACTACAAAAAAAACACTTCCGTGATGATACGTGTTTGTCACAGTAGGTCGCGTTTTTTGTCATGCATGTACATCCATGACAAATTTATGACAGAATCAAGATAGTCATACATGTGCTGTCGTAGAAGTGTTCCATGACATTACCAAAATTATCATCACGAAAGTGTCCACCTCCACGATGATAAATCGCGCGTCACAGAAGTACTTTCGTCAAGGGTGACCGACACGTGGCATCCACCATAACGGAACGCCGTTAAGCTATCGGGTCGGATTTTGGACCGATAACCCGTTAACAGCCCCGACCAATGGGAAATTTCCATGTGTAAAATTCTGATTGGCGAAGGAACACTGTCGGCTCGTCGATGGGCGGATGTTGCCCGTCCATTGGAGGAGACATGCCTATGGTACGCGTTGACGCGGGTCGGGCCCAACAGAGGCCCATATAGGTTAAAAAGGCTGGCCCGGTCAAAGGCCCGTGAGAACTTAATCGGTACTAGTGGGCCAGCCCAATAACGGCTCGCTTAATAAAGGCCCATTTACGTACCGAAACCAGATCTGGCCCGTTAATTGTTCGCCCAATATTTGGGCCCATTTACGGCCCGAAGCCGATCTGGCCCATTAATTGTTCGCCCAATATTTGGGCCCATTTATGACGGCCGATCTGGCCCGTTAATTGTTCGCCGAATATTCGGGCCCAACTACATCCCAGTGACTTTCGGCTTGTTAGAGGCCTAATGTAGACATGGGCCCATTTCAGCCCGGTGTGACTTTCGGCCTAGGAATGGCCCGTTTTGCCCATGGGCCATATATGGTCCGACGGGACATCGGGCCCACTAACGGCCCGTGCTAAAGGTGGCAACAGTTAAGCCCAATGTGACTTTGGGCCTGTTAAAGGCTTGTCACGTAATTCGGCCCATTGATGCATGTACTAAGCTTTCGGCCTCTTAAAGGCCCATGATATCAATGGGCCACCTAAGGGCCGAGATATGTTTCGGCCTGGTAACGGCCCGTGAGCTAACTGGGCCCATAACGGCCCGGTCTACATTTCGGCCCGCTGAAGGCCCGTCGACGACTAGTGAAAACTGAGGCCCAACATGCATTTTGGCCTGCTAAAGGCCCGTGGTTTCATCTCGGCCGTAACAGGCCATTACAATATTCAGCCTGCTAATGGCCCAACGCTACACAGGCCAAACTAAGCTGGGTCGACAAAAGGCCCAACTAAAATATAGGCGGTGTAAATTTGGTCCTGGCGCAATGTGTGAAGGCCCCAATCATTCGGCCCAAGAAAGACGCAGCCGCCCAATTGTGGCCCGCTAAAAACCTGGCCCGTTATCGAATGTTTCGGCCCGGTTGACTACATCTGATTTTTTTCCAGATAGCGAATGATGGCAGTAACTAGTAGGAATTAAGAACAAACCTACTCTACACAATAAAGAAATTACGGCATAGTAACTAACAATAAACCTACACTATACAATAAAGGATTTAAGGTATATTACATCCACTGGGCATCGAAGTTCGCCACTAGTGATCATAAAGCGCAACGAAGAAGAAAATTACAAAAACTGGGCACCATTGCAGTGTAAGAAAATAATACTGAACCTGGACCACTTCCAAGACTGTTCAAGAAAGGTTAGCCTTGCGGGGGAACTGCTGCATAAGCCAAGTGAAAGCAAGGCCGTGACCGCCTAGCATGTCGGTCATAGCTTCCAGTGTAGCTGTTTAGCGATGAGGTTCTCATTGGTGTTCTCCGCAATCTTTCTTAGAGATAGTACTTCAAGTCGAAGTTGAGTTGCGTAATGCCTTTACGCTAGAACTTGGGGCCCGAAGAAGTCGAACTGATTCGGACAACGAATTATGTGAGCTTGTCATTTGTTAGTCTGAAGTAACTTGAACACTGCATCAAGACAAGACTTTGGGGTTGTCTCGCTATCTTCAAGATGTTTTGCCTTCTTTGCTGCAATATATGTTGGGTTTGTCTCACAGCCTTTAGCATACTTGTGCATGCCATCAGGCATATCACCCTGAAACAAAGCAGAGAGATGACAGGTTTTGCACATGTATAAACAAAGATGATAACTGTTCTGTCAATTCTATCCAATTTCAAATTAGAAAATAAAGAGTAAGTTCAAAATATCAATAGCATAATTTGGCATTGTTCATAATGCGGGAACTTCACCACACTACTGGATTACCATGTCAACATAACAAGCATAGATGAAGGGCAAAGAAAATCATTGTATCTATTTTGGATAATGTGCATGGCATGTTGTTCATATCATCAGCCACATCAGTAAGATAAAACAGGAGATGACAAGGTGCACTGCTTCACCACACACTAGATTATAGATCCACAAAACCAAGCATACATATAGGGAGTATTAAGTAATGTGCATGGTATGAATAAGAAATTTGGTTTTACAAGTAAAACTTAGAACTTACGGTTCTTACGAACATGCATTTTGGTAGAAACAGCAAACTAAACAGCAATAAACGATAGGGAGTATGAGCAAATTAAACAGCAGCTTGAGAATAAAGGCTTTAGAAGGACTGACTTACATTAACAGCTAACACCGGCTTTATAATGCCCTTCTCCATGTCAAGGGAAGGATAACTCAAGAATTTCAGCACGTAATCTTCTTCATAAGCATTGCCTATACTCTACATTTTGTAGAGAGTAATTATAGATATGATAATCTTTGGAAGTGATAGAGGATATTGAAGATAAGATGCAGATTGATGCTACATAATCAACTACCAATCCTTGGAAGTACAAGCGTTACAGGACAAAATGTACTGACAAGAGCAATGGGCTACACTTCTGCACTGGCATTGTCTGTGTATTCTACTTGTTGGTAAGATTAAATATAGATCTGATCTTTTTTAGTAAATGGTGGGCGAGGGAGATAAAATGCAGAATGCTACAAAATGAACCAGTCCCTCTTCCCATAATACAAGAGTGTTTTGAACACTGGTGTACTGTACAAAACGTTCTTATATTATGGGATGGAGGGAGTAGCTGTTCATGTAAGTACAGTGATAGACCACGTTCAGTCCTTACAAGAGGACTACAGAGCTAAACCTCTTCAAAAGCATTAGGTTGATTCTAAATTTGTGTAAGAGTCCATACGGATCTTATAATGTCCACCAAATGGGCGATTACGAGGCTAACATGTGCAGTGATGCTACATAATCAAACAGCTATGAAAGTAAGTATGGTCATACAGGGCAAGAGGTACTCACGAGAGCAATGCGATTATGCGGTATAGTTGCGTAGATTCTATGGTCCCTTGAGAACGAATGTTCTTCTGCTAACAGTTTTCGTACAAGTGAGACATTAAGGCAAATGTAGAAATGTAGTTCAAATTGTGATGTGATATTATAGACAGTACCTTACGCTGCAGCCGAGACCAATGTGCAATAAGATTATTCCAGTCGCCGTCGGATAAATGTAGCACCGGAGACTTTACAGAAATTTCGTTCAGAGGCTTGCCATCGAAGTGCGCTTGCCTCAGGTAGGAACAATACTTCATCAACGAGTGCTTGAAAAGCGCAACCAACTCTTGCTCGTCATCACAATCCAATTTGCTCCTCGCCTATTTAAAAGAATGAAATCTTGTGTCTTCTGTCAGCAGAAATATATGCAGTAATGACCATGAATAACATTAGTACATTACTTACGCGTAAGTTGCAGAGAAAGACTGGAAATTGTTCGTATGCTGCGGTATAATCTTTCCATGAAGGAAAGATGCGCACAAAGTTCCTGACAACAACATAAGCTTCGTCTTCTAAACTGGGAAGAAATGGAACATGGGTCCTATTTGCTACAATTGGGGCTCTCTCCGGTTCGAAAAGGGATTTGGCAACTGGATTTGGTGTACTATATCTTTGCTGGAATGGGGTTTTATGTCAGACAATTTGGTGCTATGTCAACCGGCATAATCATACTGCTTTCTTGCAGCTTGGGGTCTCTGAGTTGGGGCATCGTAAAGGACCAAAGTGTAGTAGGGCTAGAGTCTGCTAGAGTTGGGGTATTTTGTGGGTCGGTGATATTGCAACTACACCTAATGGGCTATTTGATTTATCAGGTGCCACTACCTTTTCCAAATACTTTGCTTGTTCTCCTCCACGATCAGCAATCGCCTCTTCCTTTTGAACGTCTGATACACAAGAACAACATTTGAATGGATAAATATGGTATGATGACAGATGGAATATGTACTGAAAATGGATAGGCAGGGCGTATTCACATACACGATGTGTAAACTAAGCTAATGGTAGTTCAACAAAGTAGAAGCAATGCAAAGCATAAGTTGCAAGATATGTGCGAGCAATGTAACCTTGGAAAGTTAGAGCAAGTACCTTGATGGGTGAATAAGATAGGGCATCTTCCTCTGACTCCTCCACTAGGGAGCTACATTGACTTAGGTCTCCCTCTAGCTCGTAATCACTGTTAGGATCATATTCGAGCATGAATCAGAGGGTGGTGAGCGTTTGCATTGCATTGCATCCGCACTTGATTTCAGTCCCTTAATGCCAAGTTTGACAGCCATGGCATTGTTTTGCTTTATTCTTTTCATGCCGCAAGCTCATAATCATTATGATGCTGTTCGAATCTGAGATTCATGAAAACATAAAAAGTAGTCGATTATCTATGGAACGCATTGCGGATTCAACTCGGAGAGTGTCTCCCTATAAACCCCTCGCATATGCAAAGTTCACCTCCCCAACCGTCTTGACTAGACCACACACGTAAATACAAACCCCTTATGTCTCTATAACAGTGCATACACATTTCAAAAACTAAAGTAGGAACATTAGAATTATATGAAATTCAGATTTGAACAAATAAACTAAGCAATTATGAGTGGCGTAATGTTTAGCTTCAAGGGTGGAGTGTTGGTAGTGCGACACAAAGCAAGTAGGCACATTGTATTCCATGTAAAAGATCGAAACCTATGTAAAAGCTGGAAAGGACACTTTCTTTCTATACAATGCAGTGTTCATTACCCACACATGATGGAAGAGATCACATGGAGAAATACTATTCACTCAGGTCTACGGTTCCAGTATTTAGAAACAGGGTGGTCCACCCTAAAAGAATATTGACAACAAATATGACAAGGCAAGCATAGATGTAGTGAATCAATCATTTACTTGTGAGCTTATTAGGACAAGTATGCGTAATTGTAATCGCAGAAGAGACCGCCCAAAATCTGAATGAAAAGTTTGTCTAGCACTTATTGTTAGCAACTAATCGACGTGAATAATTGGATATTATATCGAATGAGTAAGAAAGACAAGTAAAATTGTCAACAAACCTGGCTTGCAGTAGTAATCTGGGTCAATGTCACTATGACCAACAATCCAAAATGACTAGTTTCTGCCCGAGGGCCGAATTTTGAAAACCCCAGAACTTTAGAGGTACTAAAGATTACCAAATACATCTGAACCATTAAGTGTAGGTAGCACCGAGCACACAACAAACCCTAATGACAGTCCTACCTAATGAGTAATGAATCAATTAGAAAATGGGTGATGAGGATTGGTTCTTTGAGTGTTGAGGACGTATCTCGGGATAAATCGGGTTGGCTTGGTGGGTGTTAGACGCCTTTGAGCCCTGAACGGGCTGGGAAGGTAGGCACGGCGGCGCGCCCGGGCAGGGGTGACGCTGTTGGGCGAGCGGCTCCTGGCCTCCTGTTAGTCCGGCGTCTCTTCCTAGAGTCATGCCGTCCGGGGACGGCAAGTCGCCGACGAGGCAGGCGGCTGGGGGCGAGTAGAGATCGGAAGCGCAATGTAACAGAGGGGAATCGGGCCTGGATTTACCAAAATCCTGTGGTGGGCCGCCCACCGTGGGAACCTCAGAGATACACACCCGAAGCCGAACATGCATTTTGGAAACTAATTTAGGAACATTTAGCTGACCAATTAAACAACTCTATTTTAATAATATCAGATTCATATTTGAACATCTAAGCTTGTTTTGCTTGATGCGTGGAGCAGTGTTATTATGACACGAATCACGTACTCTGATCGTATAGTGATCATAAAAGGGGGAAACTCTAAGCATATTTTTTTAGCAAAAGAGGGTTTTCCCTCCGATTTCTATTAAAGAAACCACCACGGAACCAACATGATCAATTAAACCCTAAGCATGATCAATTAAACCGTATTATGGCTGTGCCATGGTAGATTTGAAGCTGCAAACCGGAGAAATGATATTTAGCATCCATTGTTTGCTTTGAACTAAGAACTAAATTCTAAGAGCTGAAAAGAAAGTAGAGTAACCAAGTTAAGATCTATTTTCTGGTTGAGATCAAAAAGTTGAGGAGATATGAAGTACCACCTCTCTTGCGGCGCCGTGTAGGCATCGGGGTGCGATGGCTGTCGGTGGCGTTGAAGCAGATCTGCGACGGTAGACGGGTGCATCGAGGGATAAGTCCCTGTTGCGGTGGAAGAGAAGGTCGTGTGAGCGGCCCCGGCAAAGAGGACGACGGCGCCGATGAAGCGAGAGGACGCGATGCAAGGCTATTGGTCCGTTGCCGTGGATGAGAAACGTCCATCTCTAGCAAAGGGACGACGCAGCGTTCTTGGTAGGCGCTCCGGCATGGTGGAGGACGGTGGCGATGGATGTGGTGGAGGACGGCGATGGATGGGGTGGCGGACGGAGGCTGGTGTGGGGATGGGGTGTTCTAGCGCGGAAGGTGTATGAATGGGAAAATGGAGGGAGAGGTACGGGGAACCATGTTTTTGGGACGCGTCTGTCTGAAATATGGGAAAGTTACGAACTTAGCCCCCGTTTAAAATTTGGACGTCTCGTCGGTTGGGGATAGGACAGTAATCTCGCATCTCGCCAATATTTGCCCAGAGCGATTTCGGGCGAGGAGAGGGTGGTTGGCGCCCATGGTTGGCGCCCATGGTGTATGAACAGGGCTGATGTGTAGGGCGGTTGTGTCATGTCTGAGTGAAGTTACAAACCTGCCCCTATTGAAAATATTTGCCTACATCGATTTCGGCCGAGTCGAGTTTGTTTTGCCGCCCACCGTGTATGAATGGGGAATGGAGGGAGAAACAGAGGTCTTTCGGATGAGCTTGAATCAAATGTGTTTTGCCGCCCATGTTTGACGCCCACCGTGTCGGAATGGGCTCAGAGGCGGTCATGTCACGTCTAATTGAAGTTACTAACCTACCCCTATTTAGAGCAGTGGAAATCGGGCCGATGGATTGTCCGTGTAATGGGTAGACAATAATTTCCATCTCCCAAACACTTGGCTTCAGGCAGCCGACGTGGGAGTGGACATTTTGCAGCTTCTTTCGAATTTTGGGACAATAAGCATCCACGTTTACCCTGGCAACTAAATTCGAATCCATTTTGTATTCCTATATGAATCTTTATAAATCGTTCTATGTGTTTTTATATATCTTCAAAAGGACGGCAAAGATTTATTCCACTGTCATATATGAATATGGTTTACAAATGCCGATACTCAAATTCAGAAACTAGTATCCAGTTTAAGGTGAATTCGAATATTTGGAACACTTCATGTCCAACTCAAATGTCACACGCAGCATAATGTGTACTCCCATTTAGATATGTACACAAGCGATGTATCAAGATTCAAATACCGAGTCAATCAACCAAGAATGTACAGAACTAATGTATATATAAACACTTATAGAGTATATGGATCAATAATATCAACTAACATATATAAGCCAGGTCGCTGTACTTTTTTTTTTGGCTACAACAACATCTTTTTTTAGCCAGCATCTTGGCCCTTTCCGATGCGTTCCACGGTCCATCTATACTACTACTATTGCTGAATGCACATTCAGCCCGATTGGCATATTTGTAGGTCTGGCACAGCAATCCAAATGAAATGTCTCCGAGTCTTATTAATTAATACAGACTTGTGCTCAAATAAAATTACAAACCAAAAAACAAAAAAAAACTATTACATGATCTCTAAAACAAATGGTTTGATTGATTACATGAACAGACAACACAAAGGTTATTCAACTATGGAAAGAACATTTCACCTATGATTTACCAAGTAGGAATTTAATTTCCTTTTTTCCTTCAGGACCTTAACAATCTGGTCAGTCTCACTTGCTTCGTTTGAAATCCACCAAATATTTAATGGTTGTCTTGAGTAATCGCTTGTGATTGTGCTGTTTGCTTCCTCAACATGTCAACTTCATCTCTAAGTGCGTATGTAATCTCTTTCTACCACTAGTTTAGCCTCTAGAGCATCAGCAGTTGGCAATTCATAATGCACGATTGGGCGGTGCCCTTTCTTTGTGGGATGATGCAACGTCCATGGGGACCTCGCTCTTTGATCTTGGGCTAACCTGTTTTGCCATTAAAGTTCCGGTTGGATTCAGAAAAGTTGAAGTTAGCAAAACATCTCAACTGGGAGTTATAACAGCAAACCAGTTAAACAAACAAGGAATTAAAGAGTTTCGATTGGATGCTGAAAAGTACTCCCTCCGTCCCATAATGTAAGACGTTTTTTAACACTATGCTGTCAAAAAACGTCCTATATTATGGGACGGAGGGAGTAGTTATTAACATCATTGTAACTCATTGTTGCAAAGCAAAGCAGTTAAACAAACAAGTAGATATTTAAGTTAAGGCAAACAGGTAATTCTTAATAGTAAGTATCAAACACATAGATAGGCGCAGTCTACAATATGATTAACAGGTTGTGCCATTATGTAATTAGTAGCAAACTAAATTAAGCCAAGCAACGTAATTGAACAATTTTGCAATAAGTGGCTAACTAAAATTCGAGAAGCAGTGTAAGTGAACTTACGCTAGTTCTTTGTACAGCACACCGCAACTTCTTTTTAAACACAAGGTTGTACGAAGGAGTCCATGGCATCAATTGCTTGGATACGCAGTCCCAATACTTCTTTCTTCCCACACTGCATGGGTAAGTCGAATGGTTAATCTGGTAAGATGGTGCGTCCTTGATATGTTATATGAGGACATGTAGTCAGACTAGTTGTAGCCAAACACATCACACTGGCTTTTACTGTATATTTCATGCGATTACTTTTGGCATATCGAGATCTAAGCAATCTACAATAGGATGAAAAGACTGACATCCTTCACATTATTGGCGAACTCAGTTCATGGAAACAAGCAATTCAACCACTCTGTGGGTAAATGAAAAGCGCCACCGGAATATTTTTCACTATCCAATCATACACGCAAATAGGGGCGACGCCACCATAGGGGCTGGTATGGGCGGCCGCCTCAGGTGGCTTGAAAGTGTGCACCTAGTTTGAGTCGTCCAGGTTGGCCCATGCTAGTTTTGTTCGTCCCAACGCACGAGCAGGAAATTTAAAAATGAAGAAAAATGTTTCAATTTGGATGGGCCAATAACATAAGTGCAAGGCAGGCCCTATAGCAGGCTCGCGGCCCAAACGAGCGCCTCCCATATCGATCGACAGCAGGAAAAATCCTAATTCATTCGCTCTAGCCTCCAGTATGGTTCGCTCCTAACCTAGCCGCTGCTGGACAGACCGACACAACACTTCCTCGCGCCCTCGTTGGAGGGCAGTCGCCGGGCTTCAAGCGAACAGAAGGACAAGAAGATGATGATCCAACCCCGGGTGTAGCTTGCATGGGAGGCAGCGATGGCAGCACGGGCATGGCATCGAGCTTGCGCAAACGGACAGTCGCAGCTTGCAAGAGTAGCATGCGCAACGAGCAGGTACATCACATCCCTGATTATATCTAATTCAACTCTTCAATTTCTGGCCAATAGTTAAACCTGACAGTGTTGTAAAACTGCTTGTATGTAGGGAATCTATGAGAAAATGAAACCAATTTCTACTTATTTTATAACTCCCCAATCAATACCGAATCGACTGAATCTGATGTATCTAATCAAGTTTCCGTGCAAACATACAAGCTCATGTTGTTCTTGAGCACAAGTGTCTAATGAACAGATCGCTAATGAAGGATTTGATGCAAACATTTTACATGCTCCTGGTGATGAACATATAGTGTCTAATGAGGGATCTAATGCAAGCATTTTGCAAGCTCATTGAAGGATTTAGTGTCTAATGATGATCTACTATGTTGAGAGAGACAGAGATTTGCAGACATTGATGACAAGCAAATTATAGTGCATTTTCATAGCTTGAGGAAACGTCGAGGCCATCTACCATAAAGTCCCCGTATCATGACAATATAGCATAAATACTTTTCTAATCAGTTGTTTGAAACTATTGGCATACTTGTGCAGGATAGATATATTGATATGCTGTTTGCGCACTGGTTATACGTGCAATTACACTTTGATATTTTCAGCCAGAGAACGAATAATTCAGTGTGCATGCACCATGTTTGTAGTCCTTGCACACCATGATGCATTTTGTGTTTTTTTGGTGCTTGCATAATTTAGTGTTTATACTCTGAACTACTTTGGATCATTAGCTGGTTTTCAA
The DNA here is from genome assembly GCA_021605145.1 of Aegilops bicornis. Classification (NCBI taxonomy): domain Eukaryota; kingdom Viridiplantae; phylum Streptophyta; class Magnoliopsida; order Poales; family Poaceae; genus Aegilops; species Aegilops bicornis. The sequence continues at coordinate 718,789,487 of CM038671.1, forward strand.
AGTGCATGTAGCTTCACATTTCTCAAGTTATGTTGATTTCCGGAGTGCAAGTGCCTTCGTATTTTTTAAGTTAAATGTTCGCCTGGTAACTTGAATTGTGGATCAGCCACTTCACACAAATCATACACGAATGCCGGTCTGAATTAAATGAAATGCAGGGACTTACGGTAGCTCGTTGTACAAGCTTCATTGCAGCTCGCTTATGCGCTTGGGATGTTCCATGTACAAGTCCATGTTACCACTTGCTTGGATGTGCAGGCCTTGTGCTCCTTGCATCCCCCTCTACATTATTGACACGGCGAATGGTTGATCAAATAAGAGGAATCGACCTTGATGTTGTACCGGAGGACAGATGCTTACAAGGTTATACGGGTGTGCATGATGTGTATCAGATCCCATAGCCCTGTCATGCTTTGCTAAAAAAATGGATTTGCTTGTTTCAGATGATATCTCCAGAAGAAATAAGAGTTAAAGTCAGAGTTGCATAGGCGTGTAAGCTAAGAGAGTAGTGAAAGGATATCCAAACATCGTCGGAACAATGCAAAAGGGAGTGATGTGTGGATACCTAGTTCGGGCCGGCGTTTGGGCATGCTCGCCTAGCTAGAGTGCGGGTCACTTCAGAGCCGTTGAGGGTGATCTTGTTGGCGTTGGCTGGCCGCGCACGGATGCAGATCTTGAGTGGCAGCGGAGCACTACGATGGCGTGGACGAGACCGTTGGTGAAGCCCCAACGACCTCGGGGGGCGGAGGTGCGACGATGTGCTCGGTGAAGTAGCCCCGGTGAGCTGGGAGACGGCGTCGGTGAAGCGCACCAGATGCGGTGGAACTCGGTATTTGTGAGGCACGTCGGTTGCGGCGGCCGACGTTGTCGATGGACCACCGGTCTGCGGCGGAGGGCGTAGATGAGGTAACCGGTGCGGTGGTGAAGCGCGACCGTCGTCTTTTGTCGCTGCCGTCCGGCTACGTAGGTGGGGAACGGTGGGGAAAGAGATGAGACGAGGGGCGATTTGAGGGATGGCGGCGAATTAGGGATTTGAGCAATCCGGGCGCGGAAGAGGACGGTGGAGAAGAGAGATTTTGCAGGGCTAGAATTGGGGACGCCAGATATTTCAATCCGAAACGTGGAAGCGCAAACTTATATTGTCGTCGTCCTTTTTTTGGGGGGGAGGGGGGTGGGTGGCTGGGTGCTACGTGTCCGTCCGACACACGCGACCACCCCGACAGGACTACGCTTCGGTGCCTTAAGGCACCTGCCTTTCTGTCCATGACATGTGGGCCCCAACAGTGGCTGGCCCACATGCCGATCCCAAGGGCTGTTGCCTTTAAGGCATCAAGCATCGCCCACCTCGACACGACCACAGTCTGCACAGTGCGCCTACATTTGAGAATGCAAACTAATCTTCTTTCATTTGCAAACGAATCTGTATGTATTACCATGCCCGTGTTTTCCTTGCAATAATTAGTCATTCGAACGAGATACTCCATCCGCTCACTTTTGTAAGTCGTTTGCACTACTTAAAATGACCTGTTTTGCACATTGTCTGAAATGTCTTCTAGGTCTTATAAAAGTGAACATAGGGAGTACTATAAATTAATTAATGAGGAGTTATTTGAAAAAAATCGAAACGGTACCCACGCTAACGTGGATTAGAGTGTGTCACATAATTAGTTATTTGAATTAGAGTGTGTGTCACGTAGTTAGTTATTTGAATTAGAGTGTGTGTCGCGTAGCGATCTCCAATTCTAACGTGGATTTCGCATTTCACTGTATCCATGCTACCATTTTAATACAAATTCATATGTATATGATGAACACCATGGTAGTGAGAAAACTTTTGGATGGATTCAAACATATGACCTACAAAATAGCACAACAAATTGAGCCAATGTCAACTTTTCGAAACTTAGTATGGCACGAATTCGAAATAATTACCGGTATGCCTGGTCCTCGGTTCAAATCTTACAATGTACACCGAATTGAAACATCGATATTAAGTCTCGTACTATGTACATTCAAATGTTGTTTTTAGTCCCCCCCTCCCATGCACAAATGCTACATACTTCCTGTATCGGTCAATCTTCCTCTCCTAACCACCTTAGTAAGCTATCGGTTTCCAACACACGTTCATTCTTTCTCTCCATGTTTCGATCTCTAAGTCTCTCAACTACACAACCCCCTTTCCACTCCTGTATTTACCTCACACACCCGCCATTGCACCCCATGTCGATCTCTCTCTCTCCCCCCTCTCCCTCTCACCCTCTCGCGCTAAATAAATGCATTGGCTATCTAGCCCCCACCCCCCCAAACTCTCGTGCGCACGAACGCACGTTGTATATCTAGGTCACTCCCTCGAGACTGTCTCACTCTTTCTTCCGCACGGCGGGCCACACTCTCTCAATCTCGCTCTCTTTATCTGAGTCTTGTTTAACCTCATTTTCTTTCACACACAAATGATATATCTCCCTGTTCGGGACTCAATCGACACACTCTATACTCTCTCACGCAGATTGTCTATCTAGGTCAGTCCATCCAAGCCGCCGCCACTCTTTCGACCTCATGGTGGGCCACGCTCACTCAATCTCTCTCTCTCTCTCTCTCTCTGTGTGTGTGTGTGTGTGTGTGTGTGTGTGTGTATGTCTCGATTTACCTCGCCCTTTCTCGAACAAAAATGATATATCACCATGTTTGAGCCCAATTCGACCTATTCACATTGTATACTCTCTCACGCACATCATCTATCTAGGTCACTCTCTCCAACCTCTTTCGATCGCACGGCGACCCTATGTGATCTGTTGACCTTGCTTCCTCCCACGCACAAAATATATCTACACGTGTGTGACTGGATCATCTCTCAAGCTCTATGTTACAGCCCTCACCCTTACCAAAAGCTCAATTGGACAATATCTCTCCGGAGCACATATATTTGTTCAATGAATGTCGGACCACACTCACTTTGTCTCTCTATCTATATGTCTCTCGATTGACCTCGCTTTCTCATACCGTATCTTCCACGCGTTGAAGCTACTACCTCTCCATCCCTCGCAGCGGAGCTATTTACATTGCGAGGGCACTCCAACCTTGGATTAATTTGTGTAGGCATTTATTCCGGACGGTTTAGATTATATTTTCATAGCATTCGGCCCACAACTACTCCAAACGCCGTTGCAACCCACGCAATTCCCCTAGTTGATTTCCCATTGGCTCGTTCATCGCTCTCTCGCACGTCCTTTCTCACCTTCAACGTCGCACCACGGTATTATTGAAAAAACTATGTTGTTCTCTTTAATTATTATAAATAAGCTACAAAACTACACACCGATAGTCCACTTGGAATGGAACAAAATCCGACCCACAAATTAAAGTGCTACAAACTACACACCAAGGGGCCCACATGTCATGAAAAAAATTTGGACCCATATACAAATTAAAAAATAAAGGACGAGGATCGAACATGCGACCGGGCCTTCAAGCCGCACGTCAATAGGCAACATATGTAGAATAACAATGTTTGTTGTACCCCCTTTGTTCACATAATGTTTTTATATTACCACAGCCTAATTAATGGATAACATGTAATATTATTTTTAGTACTATTCGCCTTCACTTACTGGTGGGTTCCACGTGTGCTCTCTCTCTCCTCCCCTTCCGCGTTTAGACGCACGGGCAAACAGGAAGAACTCGCGGGCGATGTTGCCGTTGACCATATCTGGATGCGTTCACAACTCACAAGTCACGGCACCAGTTTCATGTACTAGCAGCACTAGTCAATGTGTACGTGCAATGCACGTTAATTTGAATGTATATTAAGTGCATGCGGATATTAACTACTAGGATATTATTTGCGTGTTATCATGTGATTAGCACTATTTTTGGCATGAAATTTACTGCACGCTAAACGTATTGAGCGCTCGACATTGAAGCAGTCTAGGTCGTTGGATGACAAGGAATACATGTGGCTTGATGACGTTTTATATTTAATTTGATACGGCTCTAGCAGAACATTCAATCGATCAAACCATACATTTCGTTCAGTCTGACTCCGACTTTAAATTATACGACGATCGATATAAAATAAACGGAAATGATAAACGTTCGGATTTTAAGCATGGCAATCCGAACGTTTTTCATGGCAAATTTAGATTAAACGGCGGCGGCGAGGGCATCTCGCGGTGGGAAGCGGCTCCTCTGCCGTGCTCTGTGTGTCGTCGGGCCACTGACCGACGGCAACGGCGGTGTCTTGCGCCGTTGTTGGCGTACTCCTGGACGTTGGCCTAGCTTCAAGGAAGGCCAAAATGTTTTGGACTTCGGAGCGAGTCAACTGGCGGGAGGATGCGACTGGCGTTGGTGCAAGGAAGCGGTCGACGGCGGCCATCCATGCCGCTGAGGGGGGACACTAGCACCCGCGCGGGGACAGGTGCTGTCAACGGCGCAGCAAAGACGTTCGTGTGCATGGGCACCGGCACGGGCGCTGCGACGCTGCTGCACGCGCAGTGCATACGCCGGCAGTGCACGGCACCGCACGGGCGCGGCGTGCCGCGCATCGCGGCAGCGCATGCGCCGCAGGTGCACGGGCGCTGCGGAAAGTCGGCGGGGACCTCGTGGAACCCCGTGGCATCAAGCTCGGCGACAATGTGCGGCTCCCAGCCCATCAATGCCACGGGGATGGGCGCTGGCGTAGTCGGGGCAACGGGAGCCGGAACGGGAGCGGGGACAGGCGCGGCGTCTTCCCGCAAGGCCAGTTCAAGATCGTCCCAAAGCGCCTTATGTTCTTGAGACTCCGGCTAGGTGTCTTCCTCATGAAACTGGAACACTAAGGGCAAACCATCGTGATGCGGCATGGCATACGTTTAGGTCAGGCTAGTTGGAGGTAGACGACAGGAGAATCGGAGAGGAAGAGAGAGGATTGTAGCGATACCGGGTAGTGCGGGGTTGATTTTAAAATCGCGGGCGCCAAATGACATTAAAAGTGGGAGCAGTTGGGATGATGGTGGGCGGCGGAGCTCTGGTCAAAGGCTCGCTTGCCGGTGAGTCTGCAATGATGATGCTCGCCGCCTCCTCGATAGCCGGCGCGATGCGCTTTCGCCACGCCTCCCGTCGACTCACACGCTTGCTGGGATGGCACCTGCCGATGAGAAGCGGGGACTTATGGCGGCACGTAAACGCCCACGGTTTCAATAGTGAAAGCTTTCGCCTTAACGTGACAGGTCTGTTCCCTCAAAAAAAACGTGACAGGTCTTTGTTCCAAAATACCTTGGCTCTTCCTTTGTGCAACTTGTCATAAGCAGCTTGTCTCGAATTGAAGAAAAAACTTACGGGTAATATTTGTGCCATATCACGTGACCATGCTCGTTTCAAGAATTTATGCTCCTTTTGGATTTTCTGAAATTTAAGACCCGAGATTCAAAACAATATCATAACCTGCATAATGCAATAAATTTTCAAGCCGTACATACATCTGTTGTATTTCTTAAGAAAGGATTTGGTCAAACATTTTTCTTAGTTAAACCTCCTTTCCGGTTTATAGGGTTCAATTCAAAAATCTCACCAACCAAGGTAGATGGTGAGTGGTGGAACAATTGTTGTAGTTTGCAAAACCACTCAATTAATGCGCTTGTTCTCCTCAAAATTTGTGTTTACGAATGCATTAATTGCAATGCATGCATGCATAAAGTACATGCATTGGTCAATTTCTCTTAATACTTGCATGTAATGATTTATTGCACCTTGAAATCTGAACATGTGATGGGGGATAACCAAATTGAGACTTATAAAATGGGAAAACTAAAATTTTGAGATAAGCCCTATAAACCGGAAAGGATAATCCCTCCGTACCAGTGCATTGCCTGATATATTAACTCAAGTACTAGGCACGAACAAAAAAAGTACTAGGCACGAACAAACGGGCTCAATTCTGTGCTCATCCTGGTGTAGTAGTAGTAGTACTAGGCAATGCAGTTGACGGGTGACATTGACGAGCGGCGACCGAGGGAATTGAACCGTGCTCGGCACGGTAGGTAACGTTGTCTAGTTACTAAAGCATCCCTCCGTTGTTCATCGGTAGTCATTATGGACCGGGGACATGAGGGGAATTTCCTAGGACTGGAATTCTGGCCGCCAGATATTTCGACTTGAAACGCTGAGGCTCGACTGGTTGGGGTTGCCTAATGTGCGTACCACGCATGCCACCGAAGGACACGAGCCCTTTTTTTAGGATCAACACGAGCCAAGGTCTCGCTGGTACGTCGTTGGGTCCTACCATTTGAGAATACGAAAGGAACCTTTTAAATTGCTGAACGAATCTATGTGTATTACAATACCCGTATTTTCCTTGCAAATACTAATCTCAACGTGGTAATTGATTTATGACGAGTCGTTGAATTAGAGTGAATTTGTGATATAGTGATCTCAACGTGGATTTCACATATCATGGTATCCCTAGTAAGTTTTCCAATGCAAATTCACATTTAAAAGATGAACAATATGGAGGTGAGAAAACTTTGTATGTATCAAGCATATGACCACACACACACACACACACACACACACACACACACAGACACACCCGCACGAACACAACAACAATCCAATAAGTATAGTGCATCTATTTTTCCAACCCATGCATGTATGACACGAGTTCAAAAATACTCCTTCTATTCCCAAATATTAGTCTTTTAGAGAGTTCAACAAGTGACTACATACGGAGCAAAATGAGTGAATCTAGACTCTAAAATATGTCTATATACATCCGTATGTGCTAGTCCTTTTGAAGCCTCTAAAAAGACTAATATTTAGGAACGAAGGGAGTAAAATGTAAGACATCCATGGTCCTCAGTTCAATATTTAAAATGAACATCAAATTGAAACATGAATATTAAGTCTAGTACTACAGTACATGCAAATGTTGTGTATAGGCGGAGCTATGATTGTCGGGGGTCAACCCCTCGACCTTAGATAAAACTGTGGAGCTCTGTTTAGGGTTGTTTAGATTATATTTGTTCCCACCCTCCCAACCACCGATTGGTTGTGCACCCCCACCCCTCCTCCCCGGGAGAATATCATGTGCCCCCATACCTTACATGCTATATGCCGATACGAGTTTCTTGGAGCTTGTACATCTGAGATATAGCAGCTCACATGATGTGTCTTAATTTTTTTGCAGGAAACCTTGATGAGTGTGAGAATTGCACACAATTTGTACAAAAACTACTTAGATGCCCTTTGATCCCATATCCAACGACCTCGAAGCTCAGACATCGTAGCATCTAAGATGAAGGAGGACATCATATTCTCCTGTATGTAAGAATATCATGTGCCACCACACCTTAGATGCTTTGGTGATACAAGCTCTTCAAGGCGTTGGATTTGTGACCCAACACCTCCTCGGTGGTTCAATGGTTTTTGCGTAAAAACCCCAAAAGAGTTCGGCCACTACTTACAAGCACAAAGACTGCTCGAGATGCCATTGGATCTCGGATCAAACGACCTCCAAGCTCGTATCACCGTAGCATCCAAGCTGCGATAGCACCTTATGTTTTCTCGCGGGAGAGTATGAGGTGCTCCCGCATCGTAGATTCTATGGTGATACGAGTTCACTAAGATCTAACGCCCATGTAGGAGGTTTGAATGTTTTTGCAATATACGGCTGATAGAGTTTGGGAAATGCGCAAAAAGTACAAGTACTATGCATGTGCCATCTGATCACTGATCATACAACCTAGATGCTCATATCACCGTAGCGGGTAATTAAGCTACGGGGAGCACCTAATATTAGCACCGGGGAGCCGTTGGATCGAAGAAGCAGCGGCACACACGAGGCCTGAAGGTTTTATTTGCAAAAAAAACTTTGGAGAGTTTGGAAATTGCACATAATTACAAAGACTACTCCCAAGCCATTGGATCTCACTTCCAACGGTGTGAAAACTCGTATCACCATAGTATCTAAGCTGCGGGGTGGATGTGATATTCTATCTTTGCTGTCATTTTTGTTCAGAACTTGCAAAATACGTGTAACTCGTGCCGTTACTTGTCTAACCGCCGCAAAGTGTTTGTTCAAAAACCATCCTACACTGAAATATCGGAACAACACACGGGGTCCCACTTGTCATTAATCAAATTTGGACCTAAAACTAACAAATCTGAAAGACAAGATTCGAATCGGCAACCTGGACTACACAGCGTAAGTCGATAGCCCTGAAAAAACGAACGGTTGTTGGCTTTGTCGCATAACTTGATTTTATACAAGACTTATGCGTTGAGTAGAGTAGAGGGAGTGCCTCGTCAACACGTGCATGACCGTTGTCTCACTTACGGGTGGTCCCAGGTCTGCGATCTCAATGTCTCTTCTCTCCATTGTCTAACCTTTGCACGGGCACACACGAAGAGCGGCACTAGCTTTCCATGGTGTTATTACAACTAAAAAAAAGCTTGGAAAATAGAAGAATCGCCTAGAACAAGAGACGTTGTGGCTGGTCGAGACGGAGCTAATGTAACGCCCCGGATCCGATGCGCCAGGTGTCTGCCAGTTATTCGCCATAGTTGCCATGTCATTTGCTTGCGTGTTGCATTTTTTCATGTCATCATGTGCATTTCATTTTGCATACATGTTCGTCTCATGCATCCGAGCATTTTCCCCGTTGTCCGTTTTGCAATCCGGCACTCCTATGTCATCCGGCGTTCCCCTTTTGTCTCTCATTGTGAGTGGGTGTTAAACTTTCTCGGAATGGCCCGAGGTTTGCCAAGCGGCCTTGGTATAGCACCGGTAGACCGCCTGTCAAGCTTCGTGCCATTTGGAGGTCGTTTGGTACTCCAACGGTTAACCGCGTAGACCGCAAAGCCCCTTTCTCTTTGCAGCCCAACACCCCCTCCAAAGTGGACGAAAACCCATCTAACTCCCCTCCATGCTCTCGTTCGTTCGATCACGATCGCGTGGCCGAAAACCGCTCCTCATTTGGACTCTCCTAGCTCCCTCTACCTATAAAAAGGCATCCCCCGTCCATTTTCGCAGTCAAACTCTAGCCCCGCTCCCCTCGCGCGCCGGACATGTCCAACCCCGCCGGACATGTCCAGCCTCCACGTCGCCCGGACCAATCCCGGGGCGACACGTCACCCCGCCGCCGCCTGCAGCCAGTGGCGCGCTGCCACGTGGCCCGCCGCCGTCTCTCTCTCTCCGCATGGCCCGGAGACCGGATCGGGCCCTTGCGAGCCGTCTTGCCGCCGCCGTCTGGCCGCTCCCGAGTCGGTCGCTCGCTCGTCCGGCCACGCACGCTGCCGCCGCCCGGCCGCGGCCTCCTCCGCCTCTCCGCCCGCGCCCTCCGCCTTCCGCTGCTTTTCGCCCGCGCGGCCATTGACCCGCCGGCCAGCTCGCCTCGCCGAACGCACTCTCAGCGCGCCCCGTCCTCGCCCCGACAAGATCCGACGCCCCCGTGTCGACCCCGGCCGGATCCGCCCGTCCCCGGCCGTCTCCCTCCTGTCCGGAGTCTTATCCGGCCACCGTGCAGCCCGTCTCCGGCGAGCTTCGAAGTCCGTGCCCTGATCTAGAACGAGGTTGACTTTTTCTCCTTCCCCGAAATTGACTGTCCCCGGAATATTTTGATATTATCATGCCATGTTCATCGCATCGTATCTCTGCATCTGTAGCTCTGTTTTGCGCGTGTTACATGTCAAATTGTTCGTCTCAACGAGTAATTCATTTCATTCCATTGCATCATGTTCATTTGAGTTCATCTTGATGCCTGAATCATCGTTGCAAGAGTGCATGTTGCTGTTAATCTGCTGAAACTGTTATGACATGCTCATTTGTCATTTTTGCCATGTTTGATGTGTGCATCCTATAAGGTTGATGTCTACATGTGTTTTGTTATATGCCATGCCATCTTTACAGCGGTGTATGCCATGTATTTTTGTGATCAATGTGGTGACTAGCACAAGCATGTAAACTAGGCCTCGTGATGTTGCTGATTCCAGTCCTTGTTCTGCTGTTATTTTTATGCCATGTAAACTTGATGCTACAGAGAGATCCATGTTTATTTTGAGATACTTCAGTAAGGATGTTTTGTACATATGGTTATGTTCTATCCATCCATTCCCCTGGTTGCATTTATAGCTTGTTGTAGATTGTTCATATCTTGCTCCAAAGTTGCTAAATGATGTTGCTGTCAGCCTGTTAACATGAAGTTCAATGTTGCCATGATTGTTGTTAGTGATCCATGCACCCTATGAACTTGTTCTTGCCATTCTGTTGCTTGCCTTTCCAGGCCATGTATTGCTCTGTAGTGAGTGGTTCAAGCTCATCAACATGCCTAATTGTTGTTCCTCCCATATATGAATCTGTCATATAACTTGCCATGTTTACATGGGTGCCATCATATCTTCTGATCTTTTTTGGCTCATGGTCAGTAAGGGACTTTTTTCTATGCAATTAGCAGATTCATGCCATGCCTTTTTTTCCATGATAAGTTCCTGTAACATGTCGTTTGATAGCTCTAAACATTGCAACCTGATGTTATTTCTGCTAAAGTCTGAAACTGTTATTATTTGCAATCTTGCCATGTGTGTTTGAGCATGTTCTAGTGTTTTATGGAGATAGCTCAGTGTTCATGTTTTGTTATGCTTTACCTGTACATCATGTCCATGCCTTTTGTTTTTATGTTAAGGTGCCGTAGCATGTTGTTTTGATGCTTGCAATATGCCTAGTTGCTGTTTTGGACAGATTGTTGCTATGACTTGTATAGAGTGTATGTGTTGAACCGTTGCTCCGTTTTGAGTGTGCTCTATATCAAACTTGCTTAGAATTGCTTGTAGTTTCATATTATCATGTTGCATCCTTGTTTTGAGGTGTTTGATTGATGTTTGTATGCATTTTGCATCAATGCCATGTTTAACTTGTTTTGCCCATATCTTTTAGGTCGTAGCTCCGAACTAAATGGACATTATATGTAACTTGACTAGAATCTCGTGTAGATCATCGTGGTGCATTTTAACTTGCTGTTTAACAACTTGAACATACAGTTTATTCAGATCTGGACCAATTTCGAAATGTGCATATGAGGACTTACCGGAATTGTTATATGTTGTTCCCGGCCTCATTTAAACTTGTCTTGATGTGTTGCTCTTGTTTGCATCACCTCTTGCCATGAGTAGCTTCATGTAGCCTTGTCATGCATCATGCTTGGTGTGCATCATGTCTTGTTCATGTGTGGTGTGTTTACTATGTTGTGTGCTTCTTCTCGATAGTTCCTGTTTCGTTGCGATCGTGAGGATTCGTTCATCTACGCTTGGTTCGTCTTCGTGGCTTCTTCCGTTCGTCTTCTTCATGGACTCGTTCTTCTTCCTAGCGGGATTTCAGGCAAGATGACCGCTACCCTGGATCTCACTACTATCATTGCTATGCTAGTTGCTTCGTTCTATCGCTATGCTGCGTTACCTATCTTTTGATCGTCAAGCCTCCCAAATTGCCATGAACCTCTAACCTTTGACACCCTTCCTAGCAAACCATTGTTTGGCTATGTTACCGCTTTGCTCAGCCCCTCTTATAGCGTTGCTAGTTGCAGGTGAAGTTGAAGATTGCTCCATGGTGGGCAGGATTTTGTTGGGATATCACAATATCTCTTATTTAATTAATGCATCTATATACTTGGTAAAGGGTGGAAGACTCAGCCTTATGCCTGGTGTTTTGTTCCACTCTTGCCGCCCTAGTTTCCGTCATACCGGCGTTATGTTCCCGGATTTTGCGTTCCTTACGCGGTTGGGCGATTTATGGGAACCCTTGACAGTTCGCTTTGAATAAAACTCCTCCAGCAAGGCCCAACCTTGGTTTTACCATTTGCCTCACCACCACCTACTTTTCCCTTGGGAGTCGCTCTCGCGAGGGTCATCTTTATTTTAGCCCCGGGCCGCTGCTTGTCTAAGTGTTGGTCCGAACCGAGTAGATCGGGGCCCCTCGGGAAACTCGAGGTTTGGTTTTACTCGTAGGATGTCTCATCCGGTGTTGCCCTGAGAACGAGATATGTGCAGCTCCTATCGGGATTGTCAGCGCATCGGGCGGCTTTGCTGGTCTTGTTTTACCATTGTCGAGATGTCTTGTAAACCGGGATTCCGAGTCTGATCGGTTCTTCCTGGGAGAAGGAATATCCTTCGTTGATCGCGAGAGCTTATCATGGGCTAAGTTGGGACACCCCTGCAGGGTATAAACTTTCGAAAGCCATGCCCGCGGTTATGTTGCAGATGGGAATTTGTTAATGTCCGGTTGTAGATAACTTGACACCAGATCCAAATTAAAACGCATCAACCGTGTGTGTAGCCGTGATGGTCTCTTTTCGGCGGAGTCCGGGAAGTGAACACGGTTTCCGGGAAGTGAACACCTCTTGATCATTGCTAGCTTCACGACCGTTCCATTTGCTCTCTTCTCGCTCTTATTTGTGTATGTTAGCCACCATATCATGCTTAGTCGCTGCTGCAACCTCACCACTTTACCCCTTCCTTACCCATTAAGCTTTGCTAGTCTTGATACCCATGGTAATGGGATTGCTGAGTCCTCGTGGCTCACAGATTACTACAACAACAGTTGCAGGTACAGGTTATGCGATGATCTTGACGCGAGAGCGATGTTTGCTTGTTTTGGAGTTCTTCTTCTGCTTCTTCTTCGATCAGGGGATAGGTTCCAGGTCGGCAGCCTGGGCTAGCAGGGTGGATGTCGTTTGAGCTTCTGTTTGTGCTTCATCTGTAGTCGGATGTTGATCTTATGTAAGATGATGTTGTATTCATGTGGCATTGTATGCCTTATGTATGTATCCCTACCTATTATGTAATGTTGATGTAATGATATCCACCTTGCAAAAGCGTTTCAATATGCGGGTCTATCCTTGGTGGAACCTTCGAGTTCCTTTTGGATAGGGTCGCATATTGGGCGTGACAGCTAACCGTGCCATGTTTGCATGATGAAGCTGTGTGGCTAGTGGGGTGTTTTCGACCGACTGGCTGGGTCCCGAGGTCGAACCATAGGTACTACGCCCGACATAAAGATATTTTTACACGCACATTTTTCCTCCGTGCCGAGACGTGGCACACCCTACCGCGTGGTTTCGGGGTCCTCCCGGGTGGTGCACGCATATATTCTTCCTGACGTGGGACGCCCTACCGCGTTTTTTCTGGATCCTCCTCGATCGTAGCGCCGAAGCAACTAAATGAGTCGTCAAATCACGAAAGACCACCTTTCCCGCTGAGTACATCAGTGAAGCACGGTGGCTAGCTAGTTGGGCTAGTTCGACCGATTAGCTAGGCCACCGCCACATTTGTTTTTTCACCCCTTTTTTTATCTACTTGCCGGCAGGTAAATTTAAATATCCAACGCAGCGTTGCTCTGGTGTTTGGGTGCGGCAGGATTTTAAATTTTTTGATCGACGGGAGCAGGCGCGGCAGGATTTTAAATTTTTTTGATTGACGGGAGCAAGCGCGGTAGCAATTAGTCACGATGACTCCGCCTGTGAAAACCCACTGCTCCCTGATGTGAGAAGTCGTCGACTGGTGTTTTACCGTGGTGAAAACCAAAAGATTCCCCGCTCCTCAGCTGGCTCCCTCCGCCTTCCCATAGATTGCATTGCCTTTCAGACGTTTCGCCCCCTTTGCTTCCTCTCCCCATTTCTTCTACCTGGTGCCATGGCGGCGCAGCAGATCACGAAGTCCGAGGTGAGGCGCCTGACACAAGAGCTCCATGCCAAGGATACGGAGCTTAGGGCCAAGGACGTGGAGCTCCGTGAGCTCAAGGAGGAGAGGAGTGTCATGCTCCTCCGTTATGTGCGGGAGTTCACGGAGCATCAAAAGCGGCAGGCGTCCACCACAAAGATGCTCGAGGTGACGGCGGCGTTGCTGCAGAAAGCGGGAGATACGATAGGCTGTCGGGGAGCCAGCCGAGCGCGAGCGGGCCGATCGTGACGAGGTCCAGGATCGCCTCAGCCACTTGGTGAACCAAGTTGCCACGCATGTGTTGCGGCTGCGCGATGCCTACCGTCGTGCTAGCGCGACGATGCCGGCCGTCGGGCTAAACCCGTTTGACCACCCGGTCGTCTTCAACGAGCTGCGGCTTCCTGACTTGGTCTCCTTCTTCACCTATATCTCCGAGGAGCTGAGCCGTCTCCGCGTGATGGTGGGGGCTGAGCTGTACAAGGAGGGGTTGCGCGCTGCCGTCGCCGTTGTCGAGCGAATCCTTTCAGGGCTCCGTCACCGAAATCCATTCGTGCTATTGGACGCCGTCTTTGACGAGCTGGCTCCCGCCGATCGGGAGCGGGCTCTACGGGCGGTTGCACCCTGCATCACCAACATCGTGCGCCTCGAGAAGCAGAGGGACTTCGGTGGTGTTTAGGCGCCCTCTGCATGGGCATGTCCATGTCTCGGCACAACATGACCGTTGGATCAAACTCAGACGGTGCAGATCTGTCACTGTAGCACAAAGCGTGTGGGTGTGTTTGGTTGCATTCTCATCTCAATATAGTTGTTTCCTCTCCGTGTATTTTTGTCAACCTACTAGTGTGGACTCATGCACCCTTCATGCACTCTGCCAAACACCCAAAAGTGGGTCGAGAAGGGAACTTTTGCTCCCATCCTGCACCCTTCATACACCCTGCCTAACACTATAGGATGTGCTTCATATGGTTCATGTTTCGTGGAGTACTGTAGCACTGCATCTCCGTACTTGTGGACCTAGTTCTGTTAACATTGATCTCACCGTTCATTCTCGACCGGACAGTACAAAAAGCGGTACTATGTTACATATAGGAGTAGTTGACATGCGCACAACACAGCAACAAGATTGTGTAGTACTGACGTAGGAGTATGAACCACTGCACATGCCTAGTAGTAGGAGCACTGTGTATGTTCAAGTGGCTGCCGTGTTTTGCACTCCTCCGTCATAAGAGTGGAAACGCTTGCTGTAATCATTTTTTCTTCATAATGAAAAACAGTGGACACGCTCTACCGTGCGGATCCTCCTCCAGCCATGCACTAAATTACTCACTTTCACGGCGTGGGACAGCCAAAGACTGGGTCCAACAGCCATGCACTAAATTACTCCGTAGTAGAGTGACGGTAGACTACCCTGATCGAACCGCCGCAGTAATGCCCAATGAGCCTTCAAATCACAAAGCCTGCTCCTTTCCAACAAAGAAGTTGGACGGACGAAGCAACCATCATTTCACTCTTCTCTCAGCTTCCTCTCTTGAAGAAAACCCCCACTTGCTTCGCTTCTCCCTCATCTCGCTCCTCATTTCACTCTTCTCTCTCAGCTTCCTCTCTTGGATGGATGCCGGAGCACCGCCGACGTGATGTCTATGGCTCGCCAAAACCGTCGAGGCTCATGGTATGAAGAAGCGCAAGCACCCGCCGAGACTACATCAGACAAGCTCAAAGCCATCGCCTGTCCAAGCCCCCTCTCCGTGATCCCTCATTAAGCAAGTCCAGGTAATGTCTCTTGTTGACGATCTTTTTCTCGATCTTGATCGTGTTCTTTCATCTAACACGCAGATTAGTAATCGTAGTACAACTTTCGGGTGATATTGCATGTGATTTTAGTGTGCCAAATGACGGTTCTAAATTCCTCTTTTGACCAAAACATGCGAGAGGTTGACACCGATTTCTTATAGATTACTTTCAACTATTTCCTCTGTCCCAAATTTCTTGTCTTAGATTTGTCTAGATACGGATGTATCTAATACTAAATGTGACTTGATACATCCGTATCTAGACAAATCTAAGACAAGAATTTTGGGACGGAGGGAGTACTTTATGAACATCAATGCTACCTTTTAAGAGGGTATATTTGCCTCAAGAATTTGTGTTATGGATATTGCATGTAATCCCTCCGCTCTCATGCCTTTGAAGACATGTTCTAGTGTCTTTGTTCACTCATTTCGTATGTGATATGTAGTCATATATGGAGTATAATATCGAAAATCATCTTATATTTCTGAACGGAGGTAGTAATTAAATATGGTTTCTGTTTGAATTAGAACCAGGTCCGCGGTGGAGATGAAGTTCTCGAAGTCATGCCGTGTGAACTGGAAGACCTGATGATGAGTTCTACTCCTGAACAATCTAGTTGTTGTGTCCTTGTCGCCACGTGTCCTGAACTAGTGTTTTCCTGTAGCATTGTTGTCAGGCGTGTTCTCGAGGCTGTACTTGACCACAACAATTTCCTGGTTGTGCCTTCGATTACGAAGGGTGTAGTTCTTGTAAAGCTTCCCAACAAATCTGATGCGGCCTGTCTTCATCATCATGTTTATGAGTGGAAAGACCAATCTGTTAGGTTCGCCAAGGTTGACAAGATGGTGATGGTGCATGTAGACATCTCACACGAAGTCCATGGCCTAGTCGGGCTTATGCGGGGTTCATCCCGTAGGTCGCTGGCAAGAAATAGTCTGAGAGTTTAGTTGGTGCAACTTTGCTTGTCTGTAGTAAGTACTATTGTTCAAGACATGATTTGTGTTTGTGAACCTCAGATTGTTTATTAGTACTGCCGCTTTTGGTGTGTGGTCACCCCGAGAACGGTCTATGTTAATGTCTATCCACTCAATATAGTCTGTACATTTTGAAGTATCCAGATCATATTTTTTGTGAGGACGGTTTATCAATTATGGTTACACTCCAATATCTGTATGCATTGCAGGGTTTATCGCACCCACCAGGATTTCTAGTCCCATGGATGTTCGGTCCATACGATTTGTCACGACCTTTGGACTGTCCTGCTTGTGGGAGTAGGCAGGGCCCCTACATGCCACGCGTAGTTGGACGATCAATCTTTTGTTTAGTACTTCAACATAGTGATTTCCTGGTAAGGATTCACTCGTGTCACATCAAGTAAATCTTATTGATTTACTGTCTAAATATTATTGATTTAATGTCATGTTTTCTTTCTTTTCCTGCAATTTTACGATGCAGGTTTTGCCATGTGACATTCATCATAGAATAAACCGTTTGGTTTGCTCTACGATGGCTATTTTTGCAGGTCTTACTTCTTATGTCATGTCAATAACGAAGGCACTGTCCATCACTTATATTACTGGAAAAAAATGGATCAGTCTGTTGTCTAAGTACAAGCTGAATCCCTATGATGAACTGCAGTTTGGTTTAACAAAAACGCCATAATTAGTCCTTCTCGCGTTTAAAATAAATGAAGAAAAAACTGGATCACGGTCACGGATCCTAGTCAAGTTAGAAAGCTGATCATAGCAGACCAGACACTATCGCCTCTGTCTCGCATAGATCAAGCACCGCAGCTGTTTCTAGCACCGACAGCAACAACAGCTCACTCGATCCAAATTGAGGATTGGGAACCGACCACGCCACGGATCAGCCGATCTACCGGAGGATCGGGCATCGACAATGCACCAGCTCTACAAGGAGCACCATCTCCGCAAGATGGCAGTGCTTCGCACTGCACCAACACTTGCACTTGCATTTGGTCTGGCCCGTGCAGTTGCACCGACAATAGACTAGTCTGCAGTTCGCACTTCATATACCAAAGTCCTTACAAAAACCGACATGTCCACCTTCTTGGCAAGCATTGGCCGCCCAAGTGCTTCGTTCTTTTTTCTTTCCATGTTGTTTCACATGATTCACTGTGTTGATCTAACTGTTTGGGTATGTCTTCTTATTTTCAAACAGAGAATTCCTAGAGCAACGAGGGAGTCGTTCAACAATCTGGGCGACCGCGACCAAGTTTCTCTTACCATGCGCAGCCTTGGTGTGAATGAACCTGCTCAATATACCGTAAGTACAAAGGATGGTCGCATGATGATTGATGCTAAAGGATGGTCAAGGTTCAAATCTAAATCATATCTTGCGGGAGGGGATGTTGTCAAAATCGAACTTTCTCGGCAAGGAGAGCTGGTCCAAATCAACTTTGAAATTCTTCAGTAGCAGCACGCAACTGCCGAACTGATCTATCCTCCGAGAGATTTTGATGTAATAATCTGGCATGGTGAAATAAGTGTCCTGTGTGTATAAGTAGTATGATAGTATTATTTATCACATGGTATATCGTTGATAGAATTGCAACTCTAATTGCTGGTTAGGAACCGCTGCTCGATTTCATTCCAACAATGGCCGCGCTTTATTCAATTTTGTGTATTCACCTTATGACAAAGATTCAAAACCAGCGCAGATCGATCGCTTGCAATATGAAAAGGGCTGAGGTAGAAACACATGGGCCCCCAAACATGCAGGGTCGGCTCATGCGCCCAAAGTCCGTAACCGTGAGCCTATCTCGAGTATTATATTCTCACTGAACCCCCATAAAAAAGCTGAACCCCCATAATGCCCGTATGCTATGTATGAGTATATTTCGGCAAGGTGAGCCTGTGATATAAAAGATTTGTATATTTCTTTATAGAGGGAGTATCTCTCAAAAAAATATATTTATGTGTAACTAGTTACTCCCTGTCTTTCTACTTCCTTTCACGATATGTGGGGCAACCGCAACGGGTCCACGTGCCGTATGCACAAATTTGAGTGCACAACTTCACGGTAGACACACCCCGGTCGAAGCGCCAGCAAGAATGCCCAATGAGCCGTCAAATCACAACCCCCTTTCCAGCTTTAGAAGTAAGTCGGACGGACGAAGCGGCAATATTTCACCGGGCCTGAATCCCTTCTCCCTCGTCTGCTTGTTCAGAGAAAACCCCCGCTCGGCGATTGCATAGGGTTTTCTCATGGAACCAGGTACGAATTCTTCATCCATCCCCGATAAATCCAAGTCCCTTGGTCGCAGGTAATCCTAGGATGGCAGCCGCCGCCGTTGATGCATTTTTCTTCGTACTGAATCTAGTGTGTTTCAGTTGCAGTGCCCAAAGTGCGAGTACCCTATAGATTTCTACGCCCACGGCGAGACGCCACACTTGTTCCTTCTCATCCTACCACAGCATTTTGAAACGCGCACAGTATGTTCCTAGAATCCTCTTCTCTATCCGGGAGGGTGGGTTTTTTTTGAACATGCTGTGTTCTCATATTATTTTTCCTACAAAGGTATTATTTGCTCTGCTGTAACACATGTACTCAAGATGCTCGGCCTTGCCATAACTGAATACACTAGTTTAATGGTCACAGTGAAGATAATCCATGGATATTGCTTCCGAGTTGGGTTCATGAACCAAGAAGATCGCTGCTTTTTTTATGGCCGAACATGGATAAACTTTCTCAAGTGTTACGGACTGAAAGTTGGCGCATGAATGTTGATGGAAATAATGTAACCTGGTCTCATCTTCACCGCGATCTTCCACCCGACGCTGCTCCAATTGTTCATCCATGTTAGTTTTGTATCCGGTTCTTGCTTGTTGCCTCGATTACTTCTTAATCCACCTATTCTGTCTAACTAATCACAATTTAACTTTAGAAGTAGCAACGAATATCTCACGAAGATGCTACTTCTAACTAATATTGTCTTATAATTGGTGGCACGTGTAGGTTTTTTCAGAGTTAAGCAGTCTGCTCGTTTGTTACTCTGTAATAACTCGGCTGTTACTAATGGCAATCAAGTTGATCGGATCGACATCCACATGTTCCTACACTTTATTGATCGTCTTGAGGTCCTTGTGGGGCGTTTCAATGGTGGAAGGCCACGTGGGATATGTGTGCCACTGCTGCACTCGTTGAACAGGTCCAACTGTGTTGACAAACTTATGGTACGAGCTGTTTTCTGTTATATATGGTGTTCATAAACTATTGCTTATACACAGTTTTATATCTGTGATCTTCTTGAAACAGGAACTGCCGAGTTCTATTGTTCCTATACAGATGCTCCCACCATGGTCGGGTCAGACTTGCGCTTGGTCACAACATGATGTTTATGTCGACCTACTCAATTCCCCTTGGAGGCGAAAAGATACTTATTTGTGGGTGGTCTCAGATAATGAAGGCCCGTCCATCTTGGAGAATAGGACAGAAGAATATGTTCATGCTTTTCCATGGCTCTAAAGCGAATATCCTGTTTATTGACCACATTGCGATATGAAGCCGCTTTCAGAAGGTTGTGGATGCGCGGGGTGGCGCCTGGGCCTTGTCCTGGGGCTTGGCAGCCTCACCCTTGGTTAACTGTAGGCAAAGTAGCACTGTTCGAGGCGTGCTTTGTACGGTTGAACCTATATAAGTACTCCTACTGCTTTCAGCTTTGGTTGTTAAGTGCCCCTGAAGGTTTCAGTTAAGGTTGTTAAGTGCTCCTGCTGCTTTTACAGTCTGTCGTCTTTCTTCAGTCCTGTCTTCCTCCAGCCGCCAAAACCAAACCAGTGCCGGCGGGGCCGCCTGCTTCCGCCTCCCACGGCTGGTTGCGCCAACAAGACGATCGTCAGCCCCACCGCCTCCTAAATCGTTAACGCCGACGTCCTCCACGCTTTGGTGCGCCACAAGGCCGCCCTCTCGCATTGTCAACATGGTCAACAAACAACAGGAATCAATGTATCACGTGGAGAGGATGACAAGAGGGGCCCACCACGTCAGCGTATGGAAAATAAAATGCTTCCTCCTAGTGTTTTCCTGACATATGGGACCCACGACATTGTGAGCATATATAGTCAATAGACAAGAGAACAGCACAAGATCGGCTGACACCTGGGACGTAGCTACTCGAGCAGTATTTTTTTGTTTGGTATTGTTGACGCGGAGTGGGGTTTGAACTGGGTTGTGGCCCGTCTAGCCCAGGCTTATATTTTATGTTCACCATGTGACCAGCCCAGCTATTTTTTCTTTATGCAAATGAGCCCAGTTTATTTTTTCTGAAGAATACCCAATCCAAGCCTACTTATTTTTGTACACCTTGAAAGTAATATGAAATGGGTTGTAAATATAAAAACATATGACAAATTGGCAATTACTTTATAATTTCTGATTTTTCTTCACATTTACAGATTCCTATTTCACTAGGCATTAACCTAATTCAAATATATCTTCAAATTACTTTAAATCTGGCTCGACATTTCGGTATTAAAAATAGTTTGGAACACACAGAAATATGCGAAATTGGCCCTGGCCAACCAAAAAAAACAACTGCAATAAATTGCATAAGAAGGTGCCATGAGCTATATATAAATTATTAAAAAAAGAGGGAGTGGTCTGACTTGTGGGCCTGTTTAGTTGACGCGTATGCATGATTTTTTTAGTTATTATATACTACGTCAACAAACAATTCTAGCAGACGAACTGCTGGATGTCAATCCAACGGCCGTGTTTCTTCAATCTCGATCTTCTTGCTCCAAATTAGCAAAGACCAAGGGACCGCCTGCTCCCGCCTCCCGTGGCCGGGCTATAGCCACAGGCCTTAGCGCCCTACTACTCCCACCGATGGCTGTGGCATCCTCTACTCACCCACACCCTCGTTATTTTATGGCGCGACGGCAGCCTCACACCACAAATTAACCGATGAACCTCAGACTCCTCTCCGCTGGCTTCCACTGCCTTGTCTTTCCGGCTCTGCGTCAGTCCCTTCCTAGGCCTCGCCGTCCCACCGCCGTGGTGCTCTCGGTGCGGCGTGGTCAATGTGGTTAACGATCGACTTCCATCGGAAGAGTATCAGACGTGGAGAGGTCGACACCGGTCCACGGCAACCGCAAGGAAGTGCCTCCTTATTACGTGGAAAATAATTATTCCTCCACCGACATCCGGGACCCACTCGGATAGGCCACCGATTTCGCAGAAAAACACGGTTCCTCCGATCACTGGGACCCACATGTGTCGGGCCACCGTATTTCACAAAAAATGTTCCCCGCTTATCACCGAACTCCACCGGAAGTGCCTCCTTATTACGCACAAAAAATGAATAACCCTGCTAGCTGGGACCAACCTTGGTGGGAGGCTGACTTGTGGGCCTACTAAGTTGACTTGGACGGAGGCCTTTGTCAACTTTAGTCAATATATGAACGATTCTAGCTCTAGTGATCATACGATGTCCATCCAACGGCCGTAGTGCTTCTTCAACCTCTGGTCTTCTTGCTCCAAATACCGCAGCACCGGTCGTGCCGCTCGCTCCCGCCCATGGCCGGTCAGGATGCCATGGAGGCCTCATCGCCCCCTACTACTCCCACCGCTGCCAGGCCATCCCTCTACGCACCCACACCCCATGTTATTCTGCCGCGACGGCAGCCTCACACCGCAGCCGAACGAGTGAACCCTCATACTCCTCTACGCGTGGGCATCCACTATCGCGTCTTCTCCATCTCCGCGTCGTCCCCTTCCTAGGCCTCGCCGTCGTCCACCGCCCTGGTGCTCTCGGCGCGGCGTGGTCAACATGGTCAAGGAATGGCTTCCATCGGACGTGGACCGTACGTGGAGAGGCTGAAAGCTGGGTCCACGGCCGCAGCAAGGAAGTGCCTCCTTATTACGCGCAAAATAATTATTCCTCCACCTGACAGCAGGGACCCACCGGACGGGCCACCGTATTTCGTCAAAAAAACGTTTCCCCCTGTCTGCTGGGACCCACCAGCTACATCTTCGAACGCAAGGAAGTGCGTCCAAAAAAACGATTCGCCCCCCTGACTGCTGGGACCCACCAGCTACATCTTCGAACGCAAGGAAATGCGTTCGGGCAAAAAAACAAACGATTCGCCGACCGCCGGGACCCACCAGCTACATCTTCGTAGGCAAGGAAGTGTCTGACAGTCGGGACCCACCTGGTCGAAGCGTACGTACCGTTGTCATTCTGGTCGTGAACGTGTACTTACATACTGGTCGATGTAGAGGCACGCACGTGTCGTAGTAGAGGCGCGCACGTGTCATAGTAGAGGCGCGCATGTAGCATGTACACGTACGTACAGGGGCGAGGGTGCAAGAAAGAAAATGCGGCCACGTACGTACATACAGGCAGGGTCTCGAACGCCTACTCGCGCATAAGTACATGGCTGGGTCGGAATGGAGAAACAGCGTCGTCGTCGTGTTCATGGGGAGGCAACGGACTGCGTCGTGTTCATCGGGAGGCAACAGAACGCGTGGGAGCCAACCAGCTGGGGCGGAACGAAATGCGTGGTTGTGTTCATCAGGAGGGCTTGGACGGAACAGCGATGGAAACGAGGCCTGGCGTACCGCACAACGGAGGAAACGGCCTTGTGTTCGACCGGCCACGTTCAAAACGGGGTCCTGTTGATCGGGAGGGGCCTAGCGTGCATCAAGAACAGAGAAACGGACCTCCTACGGTCGGAACGGGGTCCTGTTGATCGGGAGGGGTGTGGCGCATCGCAAGACGGACGAAATGCAGACCTCCCTACGGTCGAAACGGGGTCCTGTTGATCGGGGTGTGGCGGATCGCAAAACGGATAAACGGACTTGTGTTGGAGCGCCATCGTCGAATCGGGAGGGTGTGGCGTACCGCAAAACGGGACTCCACGGGATACTGTTCATCTCCACCGTCGACCTCCTCCAGCCTCCACGGGCTCGTATTCATCCAGCCTCCACCGCGCGCTACTCCAACGGCTACTATTCAACCACCCCTCAACGGGCATCCCTCCACCATCTACTGTTCATCCAGCCCTCCACACCACGGTGTCCTGTTCAACCACCCCTCCACGGCCACCCCTCCACCATCTACTGTTCATCCAGCCCTCCACACCACGGGTTCCTGTTCATCCAGAGGCAATGCCACCGCTCACTGTTCATCAAAACCCCCCGCAACGCTCACTGTTCATCCAATCGATCGGCTTCAGTTAGCAGCAGTCGCGAAGGAATCGCTCCATCGGGTTCAGTTAACAGCCATCGATCGATCCCTCGGGTTCAGTAACGCGTAGCCTGTAGTGTAATTGCTTGGGTTCAGGTAGAGCCCAACGCCTCGCTTGGGTTCAGTTAGAGCCAACGCCTCGCACACACGCGCATACGTACGAGAGAAACGCGCATCGCTCCGCCCCCGACCTCCCACCGTAACCGGCAACTCCCCGAAATTTTCCTCCCCCTCGCTTCTACCACGGTTTTTTTGTCATGGACGGCCCAAATAATGTCATGCAGCTGCGTCTCCGGCCCGCCCAAGACGAAAAGCCCATTTTCTGTCATGATTTTTTGTCATAGAAGTAGGAGCCCACCACATCTATGATGATACCGGGTTTTGTCACAATTATCGTCATAGAAGTGTCATATGTATGACAGAATTTTTTTTCGTTCGGCCCAAAATGTCACGGATGTGTCTTTTTTTTGTAGTGCTATCATTTGAAGCACAAGAGAAAGGAGTTCATCATCAACACACCATCTATTACCTTTTGGAGAGTGGTGTCTCCTAGATTGGTTAGGTGTCACTTGGGAGCCTCCGACAAGATTGTGGAGTTGAACCAAGGAGTTTGTAAGGGCAAGGAGATCGCCTACTTCATGAAGATCTACCCTAGTGAGGCAAGTCCTTCGTGGGCGATGGCCATGGTGGGATAGACAAGGTTGCTTCTTCGTGGACCCTTCGTGGGTGGAGCCCTCCGTGGACTCGCGCAGCCATTACCCTTCATGGGTTGAAGTCTCCATCAATGTGGATGTACGATAGCACCACCTATCGGAAGCACGACAAAAACATTCGTGTCTCCTATTGTGTTTGCACTCTTCAAACCCTTCCCTTTACATTGTTGCAAGTTGCATGCTTTACTTTCCGCTGCTCATATACTCTTTGCATGCTTTCTTGAATTGTGATAAGATTGCTTGACTTGTGCTAAGTTGTTAAAATTTTCCAAGAAATAAAATTGGGAAAAGGTTAAGTTTTTGTTTGGTCAAGTAGTCTAATCACCCCCCCTCTAGACATACTTACGATCCTACAAACTTCCACCATTCCATTTATTATGACATGCATCATTATTGTCATATTGCTTTGCATGATCATGTAGTTGACATAGTATTTGTGGCAAAGCCACCATTCATAATTTTTATACATGTCACTCTTGAGTCATTGCACATCCTGTTACACTGCCAGAGGCATTCATATAGAGTCATATTGTTCTAGATATCAAGTTGTAATATTGAGTTGTAAGTAAATAAAAGTGTGATGATCATCATTATTAGAGCATTGCCCCAGTGAGGAAAGGATGATTGAGACTATGATTCCCCCACAAGTCGGGATGAGACTCCGGACGAAAAAAAGTGGCAAAAAAAAGAGAGGGCCCAAAAAAACAAATACAAAAAAATGAGAGAAAAAGAGAGAAGTGGCAATGCTACTATCCTTTTACCACACTTGTGCTTCAAAGTAGCACCATGTTCTTCATAGGGAGAGTCTCCTATGTTGTCACTTTCATATACTAGTGGGAATTTTTCATTATAGAACTTGGCTTGTATATTCCTATGATGGGCTTCCTCAAATGCCCGAGGTCTTCATGAGCAAGCAAGTTGGATGCACACCCACTTAGTTTTCAGTGAGAGCTTTCATACACTTATAGCTCTAGTGCATTCGTTGCATGGCAATCCCTACTCACTTGCATTGATATCGATTGATGGGCATCCCCATAGCCCATTAATTTGCCTAGTTGATGTGAGACTTTCTCCCTTTTTTGCCTTCTCCTCAGAACCACATTCTATTCCACCTATAGTGCTATATCCATGGCTCATGCTCATGTATTGCATGAAAGTTGAAAAGGCTTGAGAACATTAAAAGTATGAAACAATTTCTTGGCTTGTCATCGGGGTTGTGCATGATGAAATACTTTGTGTGGTGAAGATGGAGCATAGCCAAACTATATGATTTTGTAGGGATAACTTTCTTTGGCCATATTATTTTGAGAAGACATGATTGCTTTATTAGTATGCTTGAAGTATTATTGTTTTTATGTCAAATGATAGACTATTGCCTTGAATCACTCATGTCTTAATATTCATGCCATGATTAGATTATATGATCAAGATTATGCTAGGTAGCATTCCACATCAAAAATTATCATTTTTATCATTTACCTACTCGAGGACGAGCAGGAATTAATCTTGGGGATGCTGATATTTTTGGGACTAATATTTTGGAACTTTACATACTTTTGGAACTTTTTATACTATTTTTGGGACTAACATATTGATCTAGTGCCCAGAGCCAGTTCTTGTTTGTTGCATGTTTTTTGTTTTGCAAAAAATCCATATTAAAGGGAGTCCAAACGCGATAAAAAGTTACGGAGATTTTTTTTGGAATATATGTGATTTTTGGGAAATAAGAATCAGCGCGAGACGATGCCCGAGGGGGCAACAAGGCAGGGGGCGTGCCCTAGGACCTTGTGGTCACCCCGTAAGACGGTTGGTGCCCTTCTTCGGCCGCAATAAAGCTAATATCCGGATAAAAATCATGTTAAAATTTTAGCCCAATCGGAGTTACGGATCTCCGGGAATTTAAGAAATGATGAAAGGCCAGAATCTGGGAACGCAGAAACCGAAGGAAACAGAGAGAGAGAGAGAGAGATCCAATCTCGGAGGGGTTCTCGCCCCTCCGCCGCCATGGAGGCCATGGACCAGAGGGAAAATCCTTCTCCCATCTAGGGGAAGGTCAAGGAAGAATAAGAAGGAGGGGGCTCTCTCCCCCTCTCTCCCGGTGGCGCCGGAACGCTGTCGGGGCCATCATCGTGACCGTGATCTACACCAACAACTTCGCCACCGTCATCACCAATGTAAGAGCATATTTATCCCTTAGTAGTTTTGGTGATTGATGACAATGCTTTTGCAGACTAATCCTGTGCATTGAGCATTTCAGATATATCATGTCTAAATGCAAGACGATTTGGTGCCCCTCAAAGACTATTGAAGACGGCGTTTCTCTACGTTTCTTTTTGGTGGATTTGAGTCGTAGGAAAGCCGTACTATTAAGAGGGGGTCCGCATTGGAAAGGTTTGGGTGGAATCATCATGTACACGTATGTTCCTTTTTGCACCCCTTTCCTTTGACTCTTTGGAGCATCCTCCATCTCTCCGTGTCTCTACAAAATGAAGGACTCCTAGTGTTGCTGAACTAAGGCAGGCGGTACTGCTGCTCTTTCGAGCGGTACTACCGCAGGCCCTTGCGGTAGTACCGGCCTCCAGCATGGTAGTACCGTAGGTGCTCACGGTAGTACTGCTCCTTGGAAGCGGTAGTACCGTGGCCTCAGGCCAGGCGCAGCTGCTCGAGCGGTAGTAGGGGCTGATGTAATATTTTACATCCGCGCCCTACGCGGTAGTACCGCTCCATGGGCGCGATAGTACCGTGGGCTCTGGCCACGCACAGCAGCATGAGCAGAAGTAGGGCGGATGTAATTCTTCACATCCGCGCCCTATGCAGTAGTACCGCTCCAGGCTTGCGGTAGTACCGTGTCGGATTTTTGCATAGATCAAAACTCAGTGAAAGTTGTCACGGATGTATTTTTATATGTATGTGCCTTCTCAGCCTAGACTATTCCTGCCTTGCGATAGTACTGCCAGGGGGCGCGGTAGTACCGTGCCGGCGGTTCTACCGCTCCCTACCTTAGCGCATCAGGATTGGTCTTAGCCCCTGTCGTGACAGCGGTAGTACCGCGGTTCTCCGCGGTAGTACCACAGGCCCTTACGGTAGTACCGCTTGTATGATGCGGTAGTAACGTGTGTCGCAGGCTAAGTTGGTGGATAACGGTTGGATTTGTCCCTTGACTATAAAAGGGGAGTCTTCTTCTCTGAGTTGACCACCTCTTCCACCTCCAAGCTCCATTGATGCTCTAAGCTCCAGTTTCACCCGATCTCTCTCCCTAGCCAATCAAACTTGTTGATTCTCTAGGGATTGGTTGAGAAGGCCTCGGTCTACACTTCCACCAAGAGTAATTTGATTCCCCCCACTAATCCCTTGCGGATCTTGTTACTCTTGGGTGTTTGAGCACCCGAGATGGTTGAGGACACTGCGGAGCCATAGTCCATTGTGGTGAAGCTTCGTGGTGTCCTTGGGAGCCTCCAATTAAGTTGTGGAGATTGCCCCAACCTTGTTTGTAAAGGTTGTTGGGGAACGTAGTAATTTCAAAAATTTTCCTACGATCACGCAAGATCATGGTGATGCATAGCAACGAGATGAGAGTGTTGTCTACGCATCGTGAGACCCGCAACGGAAGCGTTGACGCAACGTAGAGGAAGTAGTCGTACTTCTTCACGATCCAACCGATCCAAGTACCGAACGTCACGGCACCTCCGAGTTCTGCACACGCTCAGCTCGATGACGCCCCTCGAACTCCGATCCAGCCGAGTGTTGAGGGAGAGTTTCGTCACAAGACGACGGCGTGGTGACGATGATGATGTTCCACCGGCGCAGGCTTCGCCTAAGCTCCGCCACGGTATTCTCGAGGTGTAATATGGTGGAAGGGGCACCGCACACGGCTAAGGAACGATCTCAATGATCAACTTGTGTGTCATGGGGTGCCCCCGCCCCTGTATATAAAGGAGGGAAGGGAGGGCTGGCCGGCCAAGGAGAGGTGCGCCAGGTGTCCTACTCCTACTAGGAGTAGGATTCCCCCAAATCCTAGTCCAACTAGGGTTTCCCAAGTGGGAAGGGAGAGAGGGGCGCCTCCTTCTCCTAGTCCTAATAGGACTAGGGAAGGGGGAAGGTGCGACCAGCACTTGGGCCCCTTTTCTCCTTTCCACTAAGGCCCATGTTGGCCCATTAGCATTCCGGGGTTCCAGAACCTCCTGCATTTGGTAAAATTCCCAATTTCACCGGAACACTTCCGATGTCCAAACATAGACTTCCAATATATGAATCTTTATGTCTCGACCATTTCGAGACTCCTCGTCACGTCCGTGATCTCATCCGGACTCAACAACCTTCGGTACAGAAACATCATAAAAACTCATAGTAACTGGCCATCAAACGTTAAGCGTGCGGACCCTACGGGTTCGAGAACTATGTAGACATGACCGAGACACCTCTCCGTCAATAACCAATAGCGGGACCTGGATGCCCATATTGGCTCCTACATATTCTACGAAGATCTTTATCGGTCGAGACCGCATAACAACATACGTTGTTCCCTTTGTCATCGGTATGTTACTTGCCCGAGATTCGATCGTCGGTATCCAATACCTAGTTCAATCTCGTTACCGGCAAGTCTCTTTACTCGCTTCGTAATACATCATCTCACAACTAACACATTAGTTGCAATGCTTGCAAGGCTTATGTGATGTGCATTACCGAGAGGGCCCAGAGATACCTCTCCGACAATCGGAGTGACAAATCCTAATCTCGAAATATGCCAACCCAACATGTACCTTCGGAGACACCTGTAATGTACCTTTATAATCACCCGATTGTTGTGACGTTTGGTAGCACCCAAAGTGTTCCTCGTGCAAACGGGAGTTGCATAATCTCATAGTCATAGGAACATGTATAAGTCATGAAGAAAAGCACTAGCAACAAACTATACGATCAGGTGCTATGCTAATGGAATGGGTCATGTCAATCAGATCATTCAACCAATGATGTGATCCCGTTAATCAAATAACAACTCCTTGTTCATGGTTAGGAAACACAACCATCTTTGATTAACGAGCTAGTCAAGTAGAGGCATACTAGTGACACTCAGAGGTTTATGTATTCACACATGTATTATGTTTCCTGTTAATACAATTCTAGCATGAATAATAAACATTTATCATGATATAAGGAAATAAATAATAACTTTATTATTGCCTCTAGGGCATATTTCCTTGATCTCCCACTTGCACTAGAGTCAATAATCTAGATTACACAAGAATGATTCTAACACCCATGGAGTCTTGGTGCTGATCATGTTTTGCTCGTGGAAGAGGCTTAGTCAATCGGGTCTGCAACATTCAGATCCGTATGTATCTTGCATATCTCTATGTCTCCCACCGGACCAAATCCGGATGGAGTTGAAGGCGTCTTTTGATGTGCTTGGTTCTCTTGTGAAATCTGGATTCCTTTGCTAAGGCAATTGCACCAGTATTGTCACAAAAGATTTTCATTGGACCCGATACACTAGGTACAACACCTAGATCGGTTATGAACTCCTTCATCCAGACTCCTTCATTAGTCGCTTCGAAGCAGCTATGTACTCAACTTCACATGTAGATCCCGCCACGACGCTTTGTTTGGAACTGCACCAACCGACAGCTCCTCCGCTTAATGTAAATACGTATCCGGTTTATGCGATTTAGAATCGTCCGGATCGATGTCAAAGCTTGCGTCGACGTAACCGTTCTGA
This sequence comes from Aegilops bicornis, assembly GCA_021605145.1. Classification (NCBI taxonomy): domain Eukaryota; kingdom Viridiplantae; phylum Streptophyta; class Magnoliopsida; order Poales; family Poaceae; genus Aegilops; species Aegilops bicornis. The sequence continues at coordinate 718,819,596 of CM038671.1, forward strand.
CGAAGTTCTTTGTCACCGCCATAAATGAGAAACATATCCTTAGTCCTTCTCAAGTACTTAAGGATGTTCTTGACCGCTGTCCGATGATCCACTCCTGGATTACTTTGGTACCGCCGCCAAACTTACAAAGAAGGCACACATCAGGTCTGCAGTACACAGCATTGCATACATGATAGAGCCTATGGTCTGAAGCATAGGGAACATCTTTCATTTTCTCTCTATCTTCTGCGGTGGTCGGGCATTGAGTCTTACTCAACTTCACACCTTGTAGCACCGGCAAGAACCCTTTCTTTGCACGATCCATTTTGAACTTTTTCAAAACTTTATCAAGGTATGTGCTTTGTGAAAGTCCTATTAGGCGTCTTGATCTATCTCTATAGATCTTAATGCCCAATATGTAAGCAGCTTCACCGAGGTCTTTCATCGAAAAACTCTTATTCAAGTATCCCTTTATGCTATCCAGAATTCTATATCATTTCCGATCAAGAATATGTCATCCACATATAATATCGTAAATGCTACAGAGCTCCCACTCACTTTCTTGTAAATACGTGCTTCTCCAAAAGTCTGTATAAAACCAAATGCTTTGATCACACTATCAAAACGTTTATTCCAACTCCGAGAGGCTTGCACCAGTCCATAAATGGATCGCTGGAGCTTGCACACTTTGTTAGCTCCCTTTGGATCGACAAAACCTTCTGGTTGCATCATATACAACTCTTCTTCCAGAAATCCATTCAGGAATGCAGTTTTAACATCCATTTGCCAAATTTCATAATCATAAAATGCGGCAATTGCTAACATGATTCGGACGGACTTAAGCATCGCTACGGGTGAGAAGGTCTCATCGTAGTCAATCCCTTGAACTTGTCGAAAACCTTTTGCAACAAGTCGAGCTTTATAGATAACATTACCATCAGCGTCGGTCTTCTTCTTGAAGATCCATTTATTCTCAATTGCTTGCCGATCATCGGGCAAGTCAACCAAAGTCCACACTTTGTTCTCATACATGGATCCCATCTCGCATTTCATGGCCTCAAGCCATTTTGTGGAATCTGGGCTCACCATCGCTTCTTCATAGTTCGTAGGTTCATCATGTTCCAGAATATGACTTCCGTAATAGGATTACCGTACCACTGGGTGCGGATCTTGCTCGTTGATCTACGAAGTTCTCAGAGAAACTCGATCTGAAGTTTCATGATCATCATCATTAGCTTCCTCCCTATTTGGTGTAGGTGTCACGGAAACTGATTTACGTGATGTACTACTTCTCAATAAGGGAGTAGATACAGATTATCTCATCAAGTTCTACTTTCCTCCCACTCACTTCTTTTGAGAGAAACTCTTTCTCCAAAAGTTTCAATTTAGCAACAAAAATCTTGCCTTCGGATCTGTGATAGAAGGTGTACCCAACAGTCTCCTTTGGGTATCCTATGAAGACACATTTCTCCGATTTGGGTTCGAGCTTATCAGGTTGAAGCTTTTTCACATAAGCATCGCAGCCCCAAACTTTCGTAAAGCGACAACTTTGGTTTCTTGCCAAACCACAGTTCATAAGGCGTCGTCTCAACGGATTTAGATGGTGCCCTATTTAAAGTGAATGTAGCCGCCTCTAAAGCATAACCCCAAAACGATAGCGGTAAATCAGTAAGAGACATCATAGATCGCACCATATCTAATAAAGTACGATTCTGACGTTCGGACACACCATTACGTTGTGGTGTTCCGGTGGCGTAAGTTGCTTGAAACTATTCCGCATTGTTTCAAATGTAGGCCAAACTCAGAACTCAAATATTCTCCTCCACGATCAGATCGTAGAAACTTTATTTTCTTGTTACGATGATTTTCCACTTCACTCTGAAATTCTTTGAACTTTTCAAATGTTTCAGATTTGTGTTTCATTAAGTAGATATACCCATATCTGCTCAAATCATCTGTGAAGGTGAGAAAATAACGATATCCGCCACGAGCCTCAACATTCATTGGACCACATACATCAAGATGTATGATTTCCAATAAATCATTGCTCTCTCCATAGTTCCGGAGAACGGTGTTTTAGTCATCTTGCCCATAAGGCACGGTTCGCCAAGTGCCAAGTGATTCATAATCAAGTGACTCCAAAAGTCCATCAAGATGGAGTTTCTTCATGCGCTTTACACCGATATGACCTAAACGGCAGTGCCACAAATAAGTTGCACCATCATTATCAACTCTGCATCTTTTGGTTTCAACATTATGAATATGTGTATCACTACTATCAAGATTAAGTAAAAACAAACCATTCTTTAATGGTGCATGACCATAAAAGATATTATTCATATAAATAGAACAACCATTATTCTCTCGATTTAAATGAATAACCGTCTCGCATCAAACAAGATCCAGATATAATGTTCATGCTCAACGCTGGTACTAAATAACAATTATTTAGGTCTAATACTAATCCCGAAGGTAGATGTAGAGGTAGCGTGCCGACTGCGATCACATCGACTTTGGAACCATTTCCTACGCGCATCGTCACCTCGTCCTTAGCCAATCTTCGCTTAATCCGTAGCCCCTGTTTCGAGTTGCAAATATTAGCAACAGAACCAGTATCAAATACCCAGGTGCTACTGCGAGTATTAGTAAGGTACACATCAATAACATGTATATCACATATACCTTTGTTAACCTTGCCATCCTTCTTATCCGCCAAATACTTGGGGCAGTTCCGCTTCCAGTGACCGGTCTGCTTGCAATAGAAGCACTCAGTTTCAGGCTTAGGACCAGACTTGGGTTTCTTCTCTTGATCGACAACTTGCTTGCCGTTCTTTTTGAAGTTTCCTTTTCTTTCCTTTGCCCTTTTCTTGAAACTAGTGGTTTTGTTAACCATCAACACTTGATGCTCCTTTTTGATTTCTACCTCCGCGGCTTTCAAAGATCGCGAAGAGCTCGGGCATTGTTTTGGTCATCCCTTGCATATTATAGTTCATCACGAAGCTCTTGTAGCTTGGTGGCTGTGATTGGAGATTTCTGTCAATGACGCAATCATCCGGAAGATTAACTCCCAGTTGAATCAAGTGATTGTTATATCCTGACATTCTGAGTATATGCTCACTGACAGAACCGTTCTCCTCCATCTTACAGCTATAGAACTTATTGGAGACTTCATATCTCTCAATCCGGGCATTCGCTTGGAATATTAACTTCAACTCCTGGAACATCTCATATGCTCCATGGTGTTCAAAACGACGTTGAAGTCCCGGTTCTAAGCCGTAAAGCATGGCACACCGAACTATAGAGTAGTCATCAGCTTTGCTTTGCCAGACGTTCACAACTTCGGGCGCAGCCCTTGCACCAGCACGGCACCTAACGGTGCTTCCAGACGTAATTCTTCCGTGCAGCAATAAGGATAATCCTCAAATTACGGACCCAGTCCGTGTAATTGCTGCCATCATCTTTCAACTTTGCTTTCTCAAGGAACGCATTAAAATTCAACGGAACAACAAAGACGAGCCATCTATCTACACATCATAGACAAGCAAGATACTATCGGTACTAAGTTCATGATAAATTTAAGTTCAATTAATCATATTACTTAAGAACTCCCACTTAGAAAAATATCCTCCAATTCTCTAAGTGATTGCGTGATCCATATCAACTACACCATGACCGATCATCACGTGTGATGGAGTAGTTTCAATGGTGAACATCAATATGTTGATCATATCTACTATATGATTCACGCTCGACCTTTCGGTCTCCGTGTTCCGAGGTCATATCTTATATGCATAGCTCGTCAAGTATAACCTGAGTATTCTGCGTGTGCAACTGTTTTGCACCCGTTGTATTTGAACGTAGAGCCTATCACACCCGATCACGTGGTGTCTCAAAGACGAAGAACTTTCATAGCGGTGCATACTCGGGGAGAACACTTCTTGATAATTTAGTAAGGGATCATCTTATAATGCTACCGTCAATCAAAGCAAGATAAGATGCATAAAGGATTAACATCACATGCAATCAATATAAGTGATATGATATGGCCATCATCATCTTGTGCTTGTGATCTCCATCTCGGCACCGTCATGATCACCATCGTCACCGCGCGACACCTTGATCTCCATCGTAGCATCGTTGTCGTCTCGCCAAACTTATGCTTCTCGACTATCGCTACCGCTTAGTGATAAAGTAAAGCATTACAGGCGATTGCATTGCATACAATAAGCGACAACCATATGGCTCCTGCCGATTGCCGATAACTTCGGTTACAAAACATGATCATCTCATACAATAAAATTCAGCATCATGTCTAGACCATATCACATCACAACATGCCCTGCAAAAACAAGTTAGACGTCCTCTACTTTGTTGTTGCAAATTTTACGTGGCTGCTACGGGCTTAAGCAAGAACCAATCTCACCTACGCATCAAAACCACAACGATACTTCGTCAAATAGACTCCGTTTAACCTTCTCAAGGACCGGGCGTAGCCACTTTTCAGTTCAACTAAAGTTGGAGAGACAGTCTTCCACAAGCCATCTATGTGCAAAGCACGTCGAGGGAACCGGTCTCGCGTAAAATGCAGCGTAAGGTTGGTCTGGATCGTCTGTCCAACAATACCGCTGAACCAAAGTATGACATGCTTTGGTAGGCGGTATGACTTGTATCGTCCACAACTCACTTGTGTTCTACTCGTGCATATCATCAAACCATAAAAACCTAGGCTCGGATGCCACTTTGTAGGGGAACGAAGTAATTTCAAAAATTTACCTACGATCACGCAAGATCATGGTGAAGCATATCAACGAGATGAGAGTGTTGTCTACGTACCCTCGTCGACCAGCAACGGAAGCGATGACGCAACGTAGAGGAAGAAGACGTACTTCTTCACGATCCAACCGATCCAAGTACCGAGCGTCACGGCACCTCCGAGTTCTGCACACGTTCAGCTCGATGGCGTCCCTCGAACTCCGATCCAGCCGAGTGTTGAGGGAGAGTTTAAATCGACCTGACGGCGTGGTGACAATGAGGATGTTCCACCGGCGCAGGCTTCGCCTAAGCTCCGCCACGGTATTCTCGAGGTGTAATATGGTGGAAGGGGCACCGCACACGGCTGAGAACGATCTCAATGATCAACTTGTGTGTCATGGGGTGCCCCACCTCAGTATATAAAGGAGGGAAGGGAGGGGCTGGCCGGCCAAGGAGAGGTGCGCCAGGGGTGTCCTACTCCTACTAGGAGTAGGATTCCCCCCCCCCCAAATCCTAGTCCAACTAGGTTTCCCCAAGTGGGAAGGGAGAGAGAGGGGGGCGCCCCCTTCTCCTAGTCCTAATAGGACTAGGGAAGGGGGGAAGGTGCGGCCAGCACTTGGGCCCCCTTTTCTCCTTTCCACTAAGGCCCATGTTGGCCCATTAGCATTACGGGGGGTTCCAGTAACCTCCGGTGCTTGGTAAAATTCCCAATTTCACCGGAACACTTCCGATGTCCAAACATAGACTTCCAATATATGAATCTTTATGTCTCGACCATTTCGAGACTCCTCGTCACGTCCGTGATCTCATCCGGGACTCCGAACAACCTTCGTTACAGAAACATCATAAAACTCATAGTAACTGTCATCGAAACGTTAAGCGTCACGGACCCTACGGGTTCGAGAACTATGTAGACATGACCGAGACACCTCTCCGGTCAATAACCAATAGCGGGACCTGGATGCCCATATTGGCTCCTACATATTCTACGAAGATCTTTATCGGTCAGACCGCATAACAACATATCGTTGTTCCCTTTGTCATCGGTATGTTACTTGCCCGAGATTCGATCGTCGGTATCCAATACCTAGTTCAATCTCGTTACCGGCAAGTCTCTTTACTCGTTCATAATACATCATCTCACAACTAACACATTAGTTGCAATGCTTGCAAGGCTTATGTGATGTGCATTACCGAGAGGGCCAGAGATACCTCTCCGAGCAATCGGAGTGACAAATCCTAATCTCGAAATATGCCAACCCAACATGTACCTTCGGAGACACACCTGTAATGTACCTTTATAATCACCCAGATTACGTTGTGGCGTTTGGTAGCACCAAAGTGTTCCTCGTGCAAACGGGAGTTGCATAATCTCATAGTCATAGGAACATGTATAAGTCATGAAGAAAAGCACTAGCAACAAACTATACGATCAGGTGCTATGCTAATGGAATGGGTCATGTCAATCAGATCATTCAACCAATGATGTGATCCCGTTAATCAAATAACAACTCCTTGTTCATGGTTAGGAAACACAACCATCTTTGATTAACGAGCTAGTCAAGTAGAGGCATACTAGTGACACTCTGTAGGTTTATGTATTCACACATGTATTATGTTTCCTGTTAATACAATTCTAGCATGAATAATAAACATTTATCATGATATAAGGAAATAAATAATAACTTTATTATTGCCTCTAGGGCATATTTCCTTCAAAGGTTCAGTCGCCGCCTCCAAGGGCACCAATAGTGGAATCACGGCGTCTCGCATTGTGTGAGGGCGTGAGGAGAATACGGTGGACCTAGTGGCTTCTTGGGGAGCATTGTGCCTCCACACTGCTCCAACAGAGACGTACTTCCCTTGAAAGGGAAGGAACTTCGGTAACACATCCTCATCTCCATCGGTTCCACTCTTGGTTATCTCCTACATTTACTTGTGCAATCTATATTGTGTTATATCCCTTGCTTGCTTGTGTGCTTGTTGTTGTTGCATCATATAGGTTGCTCACCTAGTTGCATATCTAGACAACCTACTTTGAATGAAAGTTTAATTTGGTAAAAGTAAGCTAAAATTTGTTAGTTTCCTATTCACCCCCACCCTCTAGTCAACTATATTGATCCTTTCAATTGGTATCAGAGCCTCATCTCTTAATTAAGGGCTTTACCGTACTAAGAGTATGGTTGACACCATAGACGGTGAGGAGGAGCACCCCGGTGTGAATCCTTCTTCATCTACGGCCGATGGGGGAACCTCGGTCTCACGTGAGGAGTTCAATGTGGCTTTGGAAACACTGAAAACCTCCATGACGGTCGAGGTCTTCTTAAGAACTTTCTTGATGGTCTTAAACTGTCCATCGCACCTTTGGAAGTGGTTGAACCCACTAACAAGGTGACAGATGCTAACTCCGACAAGGGGGGAGCTACTAGTGAAAAAGTTCCTTCGGCTAGTGGTAAAAGTGGAAATGGCATCTATGCCCATGTTGAACCACCTCTTACTTATGGAGGGCTGGTTCCCTCCACTCATTTAAATCATGCGGGTTCACCTCCTAAGATTGTGAAAAATGAGGATTTTGACTCTTGGGTCTTATCGCTATAAATGTCATTTAAACCATGTTAATACTAAACTTTGGAGAATTATTGAGCAAGGTTTGTATCCGCATGACCCAAGCAACTTTACCCCGAGAGAAGCCGCAGATCATCAATTCAATGAGAATGCCCTCTTCATCATCCAAGACGTAATTCCTTCCGAAGACATTGCACATCTCCGACCGTTCACCGTGGCCAAGGAGCATGGCACCATGTTGTTTCTCTTTACAAGGGAAGCACAAGCATTCAACGCTCCAACTATGAAGTGGTGCAAGATGAAGCCGATGAGTTTGCAATGAATGAAGATGAAGAACCTCGTGAGCTTTACCGGAGATTAACCACTCTTGCGGTCTCTCTCCGAGATCATGGGAGCAAGGATACGGATTATAATTGGATCAAGCGCAAATTCCTCAAGGCCATGATGCCTTACCACAAGGCCATGTCCTCCGTCATCCGTCAAAGGCCGTACTTCCACACCTTGTCCTCAAGTGAAGTGTTGGATGAGTTTGTGGCGATGAGGAACTTGGAAAAGACCGCCGACAATGCGGTGTTGCGTTCTCAAAGAGCAAAGAAGCCCAACCTTGCCTTGAAGGCCAAGGCTAGTGTTGAAGAAGAGGATGAAGAGGAAGATGAGGAGAGCAACCCCGAAGATACGAGATATGATTACCATGAGCACATGGCTCTTGCTTCAAGGTAATTTTGGAGCAAGAAGAACTCAAGGCCCAATTTCAACAAGAACAACTCTAGTGTCTTCAAGGGCAAGCAACGTGTGAGAACATGTTACAATTGTGGCAATGTGGGTCACTTTGTTGCGGAGTGCCCTTACGAGAAGAGGGAAGACAATGGTGGCAAGCTCATCCGAAAATACAAAGCCAAGTCCTTCCCGAACAAGAACAACTTCACCAAGAAGACTTCAACCAAAGGGTTGGTGGCTCAAGAAGAATACAATGAGGATGATGATGAGGAGGAGGATGGTGAAGCCATGGCCATGGCCTCCGTTGTCATTGCCAAAACTCCACGGGCGTCTCTCTTCGATTCTCCCAGTGAGAACATCACCGCCAAGTGCCTCATGGCCAAAGCCACCAACAAGGTAACCCCCAACATCAAAACAACCATCATTACTAATCTGCATTGATGAAAATGAGGTGTCTAACGAGGAAGTAAATGAATTTGAGTCCTTTATGTGTAAGCTCAAGGGCAAATCCAAGAAGCACTTCATTGCTCTCTTGGAACAACTTGGTGAAGCCAATGACATGATCGAGGCTCATGAAGAAACCATCTCTAAGATGGAAGGTCATAGTCGTGACTATGCCGATGAGATATCAGATCTCTCTAATGCACTTGAGAAAGAGCGTGTTCATCGTTTGGCTCTTGAGGAGTCACACAACGATGACCATGCTAAATTAAAGAAAGATCTAGATCATGCTCTTGTTGTATCTCGTGTGCTCGACTCCGAGAAGGCTAAACTTGGGGTTGACCATGCTAGACTCAAGGAGGAGTTTGATGTACTTGACAAGGCTCACAAGGCCTTGAAGGGTGCTCATGCTAGCCTCAAAGAGTCTCATGATCAACTCCAAGTGAAGCTAACCAAGGAGAAAGCCACTTTTCCACATATGGTCTTAATTGATAATGCAAATGCTACTAATCCGTGTTGTGAGCCTATGCATCTTGTGGAGGAGAATACCAAGTTGAAGAAGCAACTTGAGAAAGGCCTTGTCTCTTGCATACAAGTTGAGAAGAATCTCAATGACCTTTTGAGCATTAAAAAGGAAGTCGTGGCCAAGAAGGTAGTTGGGTTCGCACCCAAGTCCAAGAACAAGAAGAAGAATGACTAGACCAAACGACCTCCTCCTCTCAAGCAAACTTTTATTAAGGAGGGATAGGGTGTTTCTAAGGAGAAGAAGAACAATGTGAAGGGTGGTGATGTCAAAAAGGGCGATGCCACCCCTTCCAACAAAGCCGACGACTTTAACCCTTCGTATGTGTTGTGTCATGCTAGTGATGGGCATGTTTATGCTAAATTTGTTGGTTCTCCTTATGAGTACATTGAATGGTCTATTTGGGTTCCTAAGACCCTTGTTACTAACATCAAAGGACCCATTACAAAATGGGTACCTAAAACAAAGTATTGATCTCTTGTAGGTGTTTGCTTCCGGTGGGGGATCATGGTTGCTCGATAGTGGAGCCACAAATCATATGACCGGAAGCAAGGACTTGGTGGTGGACGTTCACAAGATCCCATCTATGCCGACCAATGTCGAGTGGGGTGACGCCTCGTCTTCTAAGGTATTGGGTCTTGGCAAGGTTGTCATTTCTCATGATCTCACGATCGAGAAAGTCATGCTTGTTGAGTCCCTTGCATACAATTTACTTTCCGTTCGTCAACTTGCACTCATGGTGATGCGGAGCATCCCTCGTCCATCCACATGGACACGCCATCACCATCGCAAGCACCGAGAGGACCGGTGACAAGAGCACGTGCACGCAACATCGACAATGAGGTGAATTCTTTCCTCTTCGAGTCTCGTTCGGAATTGCATATGAATCGAGTCCTACCTCAAACGGAGATGTTATGCTTTCTTAGGTACTTGGGAGATCGTCACGAGGAACACAGAGGGAAACACCAAGTTCACCCGGAGACACATGCACCTACGGTCGAGGAGAAGATGGAGAGGAGAGACAAGAGAGAAGACGGTGAAGGCACAAGTACCTGGACACCCCGGGTGCCCGGTCCTCCTTCCCCCGGGTGCCCGGGCCTCCGGCCACCACCCCGGGCAGGCCCTCTGCATACCCCGGGTGCCCGGCCCCATGTGCCCCAGGTGCCCGGCCAAACCTGGGAGGCGCCCCGGGTACCCGGCCAACTGGCCCCGGGTGCCCCCCCCCACGCGCTGGGAGCTGCTGCTCCACTCCTGGGTGCCCGGGGCACCACACCCTGGGTGCCCGGTCCCCTCCAGCCGGCCACCGGCCCGGTCCGGGTGCCCGGCCTCCTCCTGGCGTGGCCCAGCCCCTCCACCGGGTGCCCGGGCCATCAACCCCCGGGTGCCCGGCCCAGCTCCAGCCGGCCTCGGCCTTGTCCGGGTGCCCGGCCTTTGCAGCCCCGGGTGCCCGGACCTCCTCCGCGTGCCTGCGTGCACTTTTGGGATTTGGTCCCTTGTATCCCCCTCTTCCTCTCATTTCGTCCCTAGACTATATAAGCACCTCCCCTAGCTCATTTAGAGGATAGCTAAGAATAGACACAAATCATAGAGCTTAGATCATGTATCTCCCCTTGTGGGTTTCCTCCTAAGGGAGAAGGATCCCTAGGATCATCAAGCCCTCCTAAGGGAGAAGGATCCATAGGATCATCAAGCCCTCCTAAGGGAGAAGGATTCCCCAAGTGAATCATCAAACCCTCATCTCCTTCATAGGATTTGGGATGAACTCTACCATGTATCTTGTTTCCCTTTGATTGTTCATGTACCTTGTTGATCTTCTGTGTTTGTTGGTCTAGTGGATGTGTGATTGGACTTGTTCTTGAGTGTTTCTCTAATTTTCTCTCTTGTGTTCATCTTGTTCTTGGGGATTCCCCCTCCAATTCGTGAATGATCTCCATTTAGGGTTTCACCCTACAACATCTTGGTATCATGAGCCACGTTTATCACAAAATTGAAGCCTCCCCTCTTTGTTTTGTAGCCCAATTTTGTGTGTTCTTCCCCAATTTCGAAAATTCCCCACCAAAAATAGCCCCAAATTTTTTTGTGATTTGTTGGTTTGATAAGATTTTGTTGGAATTGATCCATGGATTTGCTTGGTTTCAAGTGGATCTAGCATTCCCCCATCCATCTCCACCTTTCCCTCCACGAAATCCACCAATTTCTTCCATTTTCCCACGAATTTCCGCCCAAATATGTCAACCCCGGGCACCCGGACCTCAAACCCCGGGCACTCGGACCCCCCGTGCAAACCCGCTGACCACCCCGGGTGCCCGCACCCCAAACCCCCGGGCACCCGCACCCCCGGGCTGTTTTTCCCTGGACCACCCCGGGTGCTCGCACCCCCAACCACCGGGCACCCGCACCACCCCGAATCAGCTCAACACCATCACCATTTCGGCCATAACTTTCACTCCCGAACTCTGATTTGGGTGTTCTTTGGCTCGCTGAAAAGCTAGCAACGTGCCCGAGCTGCTTATATTATTTTTACCACCATTTGAATCCATCAAAAATTTGGCATTTTGGCATCTTTTCATAGGCCATCCACCATATCGTCCACCATACCACCATCGCTTTCCGCAACTTAACCCATTTTTTATCCATATAGCATTTGTGGTTGCCCGAGTGGTGACTTGAGTATCCTAAGGTGTTTCGGCTACTTAGGGATGGTTGCTTCATCATCAACCACCACCACCACTTCCACATTGCTAATGCCGGAACCACCAATGCATTCCGCTACCACCATTTGACATTTTCCTTGAGATTTTGAATTCGCGGTTTTTTACCATTTCGTAATGTGTTTCGGATACTTAGGGACGGGTCTACATCATCTTGGTATCTACATCAAGAACTCCGCCACTCATCATCGCCACGAGGTCGTCATCGACATCGACCACTTCACCATTTTGACAACCTAACCGTAAGCAAGAATGGTAACCTCCGTATCACCTTGGTATCGTGGTATCCCTTCATTGTACATTCTTGCCATTACATTGTTAACCCTTTAGCCCATTTTGCGTCACTTTCCTATTGAGACTAGCCATTGAATATTGCCGGCAACGTTACTTGTGCACATTAGTGATCCATACCTTCCATTGCATACATACCATATCATATTGGTACCATCTTGGTATCATCATATCATCCCTTGTGTCACAAGATTGTTCCTGCATATACACAATTGCTATCTTGGTTTGTGCATTTCACATAAGTGGCCATATCAAAAAAAAGAATAAGCTTTTAAGCAAAAGAGAGCAAAGATCTTGTGAGAAAGAGCCATAGCATCATACCACATTGCACATAAGATTGTCATATCCGATCATCGTGGATCACCTTCAGAACAACATCGGGAACATCATACACATAGCATACTTGGGATCGAAAGCTCATACATTTTGCATCTTATAGTTTGTGCACAAGTGTCGTATCCGCCTATTGAGCAATCGTGCTAGCGTCTCTCTTGAGTTGTGCAACACGAGCGTTTCCCGTGGTTTCCACATTTTGTGCTCATTCCTTGGTTGCACGACCCCATTTATCTATCCGTGTGTGTGTTTCCGTGTGCCACATATTGCTATTGGTCTACTTGTTTCACTTGCGAATTTGTGAATCTTTTCCAACATTATTGAATCTTGCTAACATTTTGCATCAAATTTTTGTGCCACTATCCTCACCGAGCTCCACCATAAGCTTTACTTGATAGGTGTGAGTGAACAAGTCCGGTACCAATTCCACTATTCTTTCATCTCACATTGAGTGAAACGGGATACATCCTCAACTTTGGGAAAAGGTAACTTGGTATTGTTTATCTCATTTCCTACTCATCTCTACTCGAGTCTTGTGATGGATAGGCAAGGCATTTCATCTCTGGTCTTCCGCGACAACGACAACGCGAACAACTACATCACCAAAACATCCATCTTCAGACTACAACAAGCAATGCAAGGCATTGAGCGACTCGCCATCAACATTCGCCAAAACGAAGCAAGGATAAGGGACTACCTCGACACCAAGTTGGCCGAACAAAGGGATCAAGTACGAGACATGATGTCCAACTACAAGTCTTCTTCCCCTTCGTCATCTTCAAGGCGGCGGCGCTCAAGTGGCCAATCTTCGGAACATCATCGAGCTCAAGCACTACAACACCATCAAGATGAAGATGCTCGTGATGCGTACACCTACAAGTCTGAAAAAGCTCTACATCAAGCTACGGCTAGACATCATGAGCACAAGAGAAGACCGCGAGACAAGCACCACCAAGACGGAGCTACGACCACTTCGGCATCTTTGCCAAGTGTTCTCAAGGCATCTTCGCCTTTGGACGTACGGCCATCTTCGGCCTTCATCCATGACGAGAGTGATGATGTGCCATCTTCGGCCTTCATCTACGGCGACGACTACAAGATGGTTGAGCATGGGATTTTCCCTTCGACCACGGCGACGTATGATGACTTCAGTGACTTGTGCCACCATATTGAGAGTGAGCGTGACTTCACCACTAGCCCCATATATGATGAGTTGCCACGATTCCCATGTGAGGAGAGCCACCAACACCACCACTTGAGTAATTTGAGTGACTCCACCATATGTGACATTGAGTGCACCTACCTTGAAGGAGTGAGTGAGCCACCACCACATCGAGAGAGTGAGGTAGTTGATACGGCATGTGAGGCCATTTCGATTTCTAACAACTTAACCTCTACCTCTATTGTGTCTTCTCATTTGGTGCTAGGTCCCATATATGATGATGCGTCGATCCGCGATGACTTCATCCCTCCTATGGACAAGACGATGGCCATGGTGGACTATGATGCACCTCCCATATGGTTCCATCATGATGATGATGTTGACCACGCTTTGGTCTTTCCCACCTCACCTACACCACTTGAGTGGAACGAGAAAGGTAACATAGGTGAAGGTGATGCTCTTGTCCCACTAGTGGACATCCTTGGTATTGATTCCTTGCATGATGTTGATCCACCTATTGGCATGCTTCATTCTAGTTCGACTTCCCCATGCGATGATTTACCCATTTATGATGAGTTTGATGATTGCCATGTGGAGTCTATTAGTTGTGATGCCATGTTACATAGGATTTCTTGTAATAATTCTCTTGGTCACATCATGTTTGACAATCTTCTTGACTTTTCATATGCTATGCATGAGATCAACAATATGTCATATTTGCAATCTCATCTTAGTGACTATGCATATGCCATCAACATAAACCCAATTTGCACATATGGCATAGACGACAAGCCCTTGGTTATTGGCATTTGTTTTTCTTGTGATGATATTGATATGCTTCCTTTGCATTATTTATCTCATATGCCATGCCATGTCCACCTAGCTTCGGATATGCATTGTTTTGAATGTTCTCCATTTTCTCCATATGATGTTTCCGCTATTTCTCATGAGGAGACCCCCATAGTTTCCTCATACATTTTAGGAGATTTTGATCAATCCTATCCTTTGCATGATCCCAATACTTGTGTGCACCATATGCTCCCTATGAATGAAAATGCAATTGGCGTGCCATATACTTGTAGGCTAGATTTGCATCCCCATTATGTCACACATAACAACTATTCTTTCATGATGGATGACATGTTCTTATACCATGCATCAAATTTCTTTGAGCGATGCTTATCTTGTACTAACTCACACGTGCACATACACATCATGATAGATGATGTGTACATTTACCACGAACACAATTTCTTTGGTTTGTGTCTCTTTTGTGTAGGTACCCATGAATACTTGTCAACCTCGGAATCCCATGAGTTGACAAAACGAGCTCTCGAGAGCAACGATGACTTGGGATTCCATGGAGTGTCTTTCCCACCGCTCTCTTCACACAAGGACTTCGTGCATTTCTTCTACATGGCCGTCACTTGGTTATGGGTTATTTACCACTTCTCACTTTATGACCATATTGCCATGTTCACTTTGCATGATATGCTCATTCCTATGCCTTTGCCATGCATTTGTGACCCATGCTTCGCATTACACATGATGATTGATTCTACTACGTGCATGTGTATTTGCAAGCTTGGTGGAGATATTGCTTGTTATTGCCATGTTTGCTATGTGCTCCATTCATATGATGATATCATGCTATACAATCGTGCTTGTGAGATGCCATGTGCATTGCCTATGCCTACTCTTTGCTCACATGACATGATTGCCATGATTTCCTCTAGTGTGTTGCATCTTCGCTCCACTAGTTTGCACGACTTGATTTCTATGCTTTCTCATGTTGCATCCACTTCTTGGATTACTTGCCCATATTACATGTTTGGTTGCAACAATGTCATTCCTTCACATATGCCATGTCCCATTGATTGCTACATGCTTGCCTTGATTGCCTCACACATGATCAACAATTCCTCTTTCTATTGTGTTGAGTGCCACACTATTTTCACTATACCATGTGCACATTATGATCGAATTGTCTTGCACTTACCCCATGTGTTTAGACATCTTATCTTATTTGGTGTTGTGAATGACTCTTATGCCTACCATAGACCATTCATTGAGAGTCTTCTGCATGCTTACTATGACATTGAGGTAGGTGCTTGTTCACTTGTCCCACATATTAGCACCTTTACCTCACCCTTGCATGATCGTTTCCATGATGCTTCTCCATATGATAAATTTATGTGCTTACATGCTATGCCACACTCCCTTGTCAAACCATATGCTATGCTTGATGACGACACTTGTTTGGTGAATTACCTCTTGAATGCTTGGTTTTGCTTTAATGCCAACCACATTTGTTTTTCCAAGTGCTTGTTATCTTTTCTCCTTTTGAAGGAATTACAAGATGGTGCGACATTGGGGAGTGACCACTTCGAGCTTCAACACGATACGTGCTTGGTGGTTGTCCACTTCGACACGGCGACGCCATCTCTTTCCCATGGTGATGAAGATCACGATCCATGGACGGATCTCTCCCAGGGGGAGATGATGTAGAGCATACCTTGTCCATCCACATGGACACGACATCACCATCGCAAGCACCGAGAGGACCGGTGACAAGAGCACGTGCACGCAACATCGACAACGAGGTCACTTCTTTCCTCTTCGAGTCTCGTTCGGAATCACATATGAATCGGGTCCTACCTCAAACGGAGATGTTATGCTTTCTTAGGTACCTGGGAGATCATCACGAGGAACACAGAGGGAAACACCAAGTTCACCCGGAGACAAATGCACCTACGGTCGAGGAGAAGGAGAGGAGCGACAAGAGAGAAGACGGTGAAGGCACAAGACCTGGACACCCCGGGTGCCCGGTCCTCCTTCCCCCGAGTGCTCGGGCCTCCGGCCACCACCCCGGGCAGGCCCTCTGCATATCCCGGGTGCCCGGACCCATGTGTCCCGAGTGCCCGGCCAAACCTGGGAGGCGCCCCGGGTGCCCGGCCAACTGCCCCGGTGCCCCCACCCCAGCTACTGAGCTGCTGCTCCACCCCCGGGTGCCCGGTCCACCACACTCCGGGTGCCCGGTCCCCTCCAGCCGGCTACCGGCCCGTTCCGGGTGCTCGGCCCCTGCTAGCCCGGGTGCCCGGCCTCCTCCTGGCGCGGCTCAGCCCCTCCACCGGGTGCCTGGGCCATCAACCCCCGGGTGCCCGGCCCAGCTCCAGCCGGCCTCGGCCTTGTCCAGGTGCCCTACCTTTGCAGCCCCGGGTGCCCGAACCTCCTCCGCGTGCCTACATGCATTTTTTGGATTTGGTTCCTTGTATCCCCCTCTTCCTCTCATTTCGTCCCTAGACTATATAAGCACCTCCCCAAGCTCATTTAGAGGATAGTTAAGAATAGACACAAATCATAGAGCTTAGCTTATGTATCTCCCCTTGTGGTTTTTTTTTCCTCCTAAGGGAGAAGGATACCTAGGATCATCAAGCCCTCCTAAGGGAGAAGGATCCATAGGATCATCAAGCCCTCCTAAGGGAGAAGGATTCCCAAGTGAATCATCAAGCCGTCATCTCCTTCATAGGATTTGGGATGAACTCTACCATCTATCTTGTTTCCCTTTGATTGTTCATGTACCATGTGGATCTTGTGTGTTTGTTGGTCTAGTGGATGTGTGATTGGACTTGTTCTTGAGAGTTCCTCTTATTTTCTCTCTTGTGTTCATCTTGTTCTTGGGGATTCCCGCTCCAATTTGTGAAAGATCTCCACTTAGGGTTCCACCCTACAACACATGGGTTTTGCCACATTCTTTGATATCGATATCATGGCCCTCTTATGGAGCAAGACTCTTAAAGTAGCCTTTGTTGGGCATGTCAAGAATGGTCTTTATGTGATTAACTTTTCGGAGCGACCCACTAAGACCGCGACATGCCTAATGGCTAAAGTTGATGTGGGGTGGCTTTGGCATCACCGTTTAGCCCATGTTAATATGATATCTTTGCAAAGTCTTCTCAAGGGGTACCATGTCCGAGGACAAACAAATGTTAGCTTTGCCAAAGATCATGCTTGCAGCGCTTGTATCGATGGAAAGTTACATGAGAAGGCTCACCCTCCCACGACTATCATCTACTCGAAGAGACCCTTGGAGCTCCTTCACAAGGATCTCTTTGGGCCTCCATCATTTGATAGTCTTGGGGGTATAAAGTATTGCTTGGTGATTGTTGATGATTACTCAAGGTACACTTGGGTCTATTTCTTCAAGAGGAAGAGTGAAACTCAACAAACTGTCATCTACTTTGCAAATGAAGCTGAATGTCAACACGATGCAAAGATCTTGACAATAAGAAGTGACAATGGCACCGAGTTCAATACCTACTCCTTGGATGAGTTTCTTAGTGATGAGGGGATCAAGCATCAATATTCCGCACCATACACCCCTCAATAAAATGGTGTTGCAGAGAGGAAGAATCAGACATTGATGGATGCAGTAAGGACCATGATGGCGGAGTTTAAGTCTCCTTACAACTTTTGGGCTGAATCCATTAACACCGTGTGTCACGCATCCAATCGGCTCTATCTCAGTAAAGGCTTGAACAAGACTCCCTATGAAATACTCACTGGTAACAAGCCCAACCTCAAGTACTTCGGGGTGTTCGGTTGTAAGTGTTTCATTCTCAAGAAAGGTGTTCGTTTGTCTAAATTTGAGGCTAGAGCTCATGAGGGCATATTTGTTGGTTATGCTACAAACTCTCATTCTTACATTGTCCTCAACAAGTCCATGAGACTCATTGAGGAGACGTGTAACGTGGAGTTTGACGAGAATAACGGCTCCCAAGTGGAGCAAAGTGGTACGTGTGATGTAGGTGATGAAATTCCTCCCCAAGCCATAAGAAGAGTGGGTGTTGGTTATATCCTACCCATTGAGGAACCCCTTGTGGCCAAAGGAGAAGGACAATGCTCCACTCAAGTGGAGCCATCACCGACCCAAGACCCACACGCTTCCGGAGAACAAAGTGAAGGCCCTCAACCAAGTGAACAAGATCAAGGGCAATATCAACCTCAAGATGGTGGTAAGCCACCAAGTGATGCCCAAGGTCGACTTCTCCCTTCCGAGCAAGTTCAACATCAAGAGCAAGCTCAAGACCAAGAACAAGCTCAAGACGGCGCTCAAGATGATCAAGTTTCCGCTCCTCTTTTCACACCTAAGGAGGAATTAGAGTGTCATGCTGCTAAGATTGCATCCAAGCTCACAACCAAAGGTCATCTCATGAAGAATGTGCTTCGAAGCCTAAGAAAGGGGGTAAGCACTCGTAGACAATTAGAAAACTATTGTGAACATCATCACGTGTTTGTTTCTTGTGTCGAACCCCAAAAGGTCTATGAGGCGCTCGAGGATCCGGATTGGCTCAATGCCATGCATGAAGAATTCAACAACTTCGAGCACAACCAAGTGTGGAGATTGGTGCCAAGGCCAACGGGGAATCATAATGTCACTGGAACCAAGTGGATATTCAAGAACAAGCAAGATGCTCATGGGACCATTGTTCGCAACAAGGCTCGTTTGGTGGCACAAGGCTACTCCCAAGTCGAGGGTATCGACTATGGTGAAACCTTTGCTCCCGTTGCTCGCCTTGAATCTATTCGTTTGTTGATTTCTTATGCTTCTCATCATAACTTCAAGTTGCAACAAATGGATGTGAAGAGTTCTTTTCTTAATGGTCCTATTAATGAGTTGGTATATGTCAAACAACCCCTAGGGTTCGAGGATCCCTATTTCACTGATCATGTGTACCAACTCGACCAGGCACTCTGTGGCCTTAAACAAGTCCCGCGTGGCTTATGGTACCCAAGAGGAGCCAACTTCAATCTTTTGGGCAATTCAGACTCAGATTGGGCGGGAGAAAAAGTGGATAGGAAGTCCACCTCTGGAGGGTGCCAATTTCTTGGTTGCTCTTTGGTGAGTTGGTATTCCAAGAAACAAAGTTGTGTGTCTCTCTCGTCCACCGAAGCAGAGTATGTGGCTGCCGGGAGTTGTTGTGCTCAACTTGTATGGATGAGGCAAACTTTGAAGGAGTACGGTGTCACTTGTGATGAAGTGCCTCTTTGGTGTGGCAATGAAAGTGCATCAAGATCTCTCTCAACCCGGTGCAACACTTCAAGACGAAGCATATTGAGATTCGGTATCACTTCATTCAGGATCACATTAGGCGAGGGAGATCAAGATCAAGTATGTCAACACTCATGATAACCTTGCAGATATTTTCACGAAGCCCTTGGATGAAGCAAGATTTTGCGAGTTAAGGCATGAGCTAAATATCATTGATTCAAGCAATGTAGCTTGAACCCTTGCACACCCCACCATACTCAACTTGATGTCTTGTTTAGGTGTAGGCATGGACATAGGGGGAGTGTTGTTCTCTCAATGAACTCTCCCTCCCCCATTATGCATAAATTGATCAAATCTTTCACATTAGCCATTTTTGATGGTACATGTGCTTCAAAGACAAGTTTTGGTCATGGGCCCAAGGATAATTCTTCGCGGTGCCATACCAATTGACTCAAACATATGTGGCTTCAGCCACCGTCCTCTCCTCTTGAGAGGTCGTTGCTTGTGCTTGTTCCTTGTTGTCTTTTGCCTTCTTGTTTTGTCGTGGTTGTGTCTACGTTGCCTCGTGGGTGTGTGTGGTTGTGTGTTCATTTGCGTGAAGGTTGCGTTGCAAAGGTTGTTTTCCTCTCTTGTTTGTGAAACTTGCATTTTCTTGGGTCTATGGTACTACCGTGGCTTGCCACGGTACTACCGCAGGAGCTGTGCACGGTACTACCGCAACCAGCACGACAGTAATTTTTTTACTGCCGCTGGACGAGCGGTACTACCGCCCAGCATGCGGTACTTCCGCCTAGGCGGTACTACTGCAATGACACGCGGTACTACCGTGCAGTTGTGAGTGCGTGGGGGTTAAGAGCGGGCAGGGGGAGTTCTAACTCCCCCAGACCCATTCAACTCCTTTTCCCCATGTCGTCTCTCTCTCTCTCTCCTGCCCAAGAACGGCGCTGGAGGACCTTGCCGGATCTTCGTCTCCGGCCGCTCTCCGCGCATTCCGACCGGTGGGATCGTTCCCCACCTCGCCCTCTTTCCATAGACCAAGGTTTCTCCCCAAATCCCTCACTCATTGCTTCGTTGTTTTGTCTCTAGGTTTTTGGGGAGATGCGTGTTGTTCTTCAGATTTTAGGCCAAATCTTTGAAAGAGTAGGATGGAGGAGAGTAGTAGTGCTATAGAAATGCTATTTGGTTTGTTGCCCATGGAATTGTTGATCAACCGTAGTACCGCTCCGCTGTTGTGGCTGTGCCCATATCTGATTCACCCTGGATCTAACCCCGAGCGGTACTACCGCACCTCCCTTGCGGTACTACCGCTCTGACCGTCGTCGCCTCCTACGGTACTACCGCTCTGACCGTCGTCGCCTCCTACGGTACTACCGCTCCTTAGGAGCGGTACTACCGCGTGGGGCGTGGAAGTAAAATTTTACTTCCGCTCCAGGCATGGTACTACCGTGCCATCCTGGCGCAGTACTACCGCGGCTGGAGTAGTAGTAAAATTTTAGTTTCGCACAATGGTGCGGTACTACCGTTGCAGTTGAACCTTCCCTGTGGCAACTACCCAATGTTATTTCTACTTGTTTCATTTGTTTTGTTGTGGTCTTTGCATTGATCCTTCTTGCTTCTCTTGCGTGTTCTTGTGTTGTGTGTCATAGGTGGTGGCTCCGGTTCCAATGTCCGTTGGTCGAATCCTGTCCGTGACACGGGCTCGAAGCGCCAACGCAACCAAGATGAAGCTCCAGAGGCCTCCAATGCCCCCCAATGCAGAACCAAGACCACCGCCGCCAAGCTCAAGGAGCCAACAATGGGCATGGATGGCTGAGTATGTCACTCGAAGGAAGATCAACCCCTATGTGAATCCCCGTGCAAACTTCAGAGGAAATGATTTGTTCTGGACCAAGCAGCAGAATCTTATCTATCTGGATGTGATCAAGGCCAAGAAGAACATCTACGTGGACGTGCACTGGATTGACATGAATCATATGAGGCAGGATAAGCACCGTGTTTACTTTGGTGAGGCTTTGGACCTGGTGGAGCAATTTGTCATTGAGCACTTTGAGGGAGTCCCGGATTAGGGGGTCCTCGGACAGCCGGACTATATACTTATGCTGGACCGTGTCCGGGTGGGACTCTCCTTTGCGTGGAAGGCAAGCTTGGCAATTCGGATATGTAGATTCCCTTCTCTGTAACCGACTCTGTGTAACCCTAGCCCCCTCCGGTATCTATATAAACCGGAGGGTTTAGTCCGTAGGACAAGGACAATCATAACCATAGGCTAGCTTCTAGGGTTTAGCCTCTACGATCTCGTGGTAGATCAACTCTTGTAATACTCATATCATCAAGATCAATCAAGCAGGAAGTAGGGTATTACCTCCATAGAGAGGGCCCAAACCTGGGTAAACATTGTGTCCCCCGCCTCCTGTTACCATTAGCCTTAGACGCACGGTTCGGGACCCCCTACCCGAGATCCGCTGAATTTGACACCGACATCAGTGCTTTCATTGAGAGTTCCATTGTGTCCTCGAAAAAAGGTTTGATGGCTCGCCTTGTTATCAAGGACTACATCACCTCTGGGGGAGCCCTGGCTTTAGGCCAAACCCTCCTACTAGGCAGCTTCGTCATGAACGCCTGTTGTTGTCGTCGTCAAGCGATGACCTCTCGGGTCATCAAAAACAGCCTCCACGTCAGCTTGGAATACGCCGAGTGGATGGATCCAATGGAACTTTCGTCTTTGAAAGAGCTCTTGGATCGCATCACCGCCTTGGGAGTCGCTATGGACTATGATCGGATTGGGCTAAAACCCGATCAAAGAGAGATTAACTCTCCGCCGGTCACCCATCAAATAGCAGTAGTGGAGGAACAATGCAGCGATTCTTCCTCTATTTTGAGAACGAACTATGTCCGTATTCTCGAGCTCTCTGAGCCGGATACCCGCTTGCGTTAGGACATGACCCAAACTCTGAACTTAGAATCGGACAACGGCCAGAAAAATTGGGCAACATCCCGGAACCCGAGCTACCAAGTTCTGAAGTTCCTCTGCCCCTGGATCTCGGATTGGGTCAGGGTTCGGACTTAAATCCACCCACCCACCTAGATACAAGTGATGCGAGCCCCTCCAGTTCATCTCTCCTTGCTACTCTCCGTCTTCTTCTCGGCCGCTAGCCATCCCCATGGCCCCGCCGAAGAGGTTCTCGGGCGCAGAGAAAGGGAAGGCTCGCCAGGAAGGGCCCGACTCTCCTCCGGCCAAGCGTGGCCGGGGCTGCCCTCGCAAGCACCCTACGGCCCCTGTCGGCATTCTCGGAACGGGGGTACCCAGACTTGCCTGCCTTCGGCCTGCGGCGTGGCTCAAGGAGTGGCCCAGTATGGCCCATCTTCATCAACACACGCTCAAGACCCTCACGAGGGGCCAAGCCTCGCAGGGCAGATGAAAGGAGGCTTCCTCAGGCACGGCCTCGTCAGGCAGGCTTGCGAGGAGGCGGAGAGATCAAGGCGGGGTACCTCACGAGGTGCCCGTGACGCAAGCCATGACGACCAAGGCCAGGCGGGCACCAGGCAGGCACCGGCCTGCACAGAGTCCTTGTTTCCCCTTTGGTGCAAAGGGGGCAAGCGCAAGCAAGGGAATCAAGCAAAGGCAACCATTTCGGTGCAACAAGACCAAGGCTAGGAGGACGGCAGAACGGAGGTCATCATGGAGCCCAAGCCGGCGTCATCGTCAGGGTCTTTGGCAGGCGAGGACCAACTTTAGTCAGGATAAGTGTACTAGATGTTCCCCTTCAAAATGGCCAATTGTTGGCGCCCTTCCCGCTCAATATTTGGGAAGAGGCCCGGGGCCTTTGCCTATAAATAGGACTAGCCACCCACAGGGTAGAGAGATCGGATGCACATCTGAGACACAAAGATAGAGGCGACCGAACTCCCCCTAGCAGTTCATCGCACCAACCAAGAACAGACCCTCACGAGGCTGTTCTCCCCTTGTACTGTTCCTCATCAGCCCCAGAGGCAATCCACCACACCACAAACTAGAGTAGGGTATTACACCACAATGGTGGCCTGAACCAATATAAATCTCGTGTCCCTTGTGTTGTTCTTCGTGTAGTTTTAGATCCAGGCGAGGCGGTGAGACACGGGTAGGCTGGGGGTGTGATCTCCGCGTGCACCCAGTGTTCGAACCTCAAGGGTCTGCCGGAACCCGAAATCCGACATTTGGCGCGCCAGGTAGGGGGTGTGCCGGAATCTGCCTTCCGTCGCCTCGTGTTTCACCGCCCGTCCCATCCATGTCGACGACGTCAGCGCCAAGGCCGAAGCGCCGGGCTGCTCTCGCCACTCGCGTCGCCCAGACGGCACCCGTCGGCCGGCGCCCCCGCCGTTCCCCATCGCCTGCCGTCAACGCCGCCACCGGCCCGGCGGGGAACGAGCAGCAGGCGTCATCCCTGCATCCTTCAGTGCGGCGAGAAGGCCACACCGCCACCCCGTCGCAGACTCCGCCAGCTCCTCGTCCCACTCCCGTCGCGTTCCTGCGAACGCGCACGCCGCGCTACTCCTGGCACGGGAGCTCCTACACTACCGTCCCGTGAACGACCTCTACGACGAGTGGCTCGCCCGCATCACCAAGCTCATCAGCGCCGCTGGGGGCTCCCCTGCACCATCCCTCTCATTGCACCGCGCCCCGCCCTGCGCGGGCGACGAAGCTCCGGGGGCGCCTCAGCCGCCTCCCCCTCAAGAAGGCACGTGGCCCGTGGGAGGAACCCACTCCGTCCGGCGCCAGCACAGCAAGAGAAGAGCTGCCAAGAGATCCCTCGTCCCCAAGAGGCTGCCCGCGTGCTCCCCGCACTGGCCCGGCACGAACGCGCACCCGTTCCAGCGCATCAAGACCCCGCGTTGCACCTAGTTGCAGCGCACAGAGACCCGCAAGATCAAGCTCTCCGTCACCAAAGGGCTCCCGCGGCCACTGCAGGCTACCGTGCCTTCTCCGCCGAGCTGTGCAGTGTGGCCCCGACAAGTTCAAGCCAGACTTGCCCCCACGCTACGATGGCACGGCAGACCCTGCTGAGTTCCTCCAGCTCTACGAGCTGGGCATCGAAGCCGCCAACGGGGACGAGAAGGTCATGGCGAATTGGTTCCCCATGGCGCGCAAGGATCGGCGCTGCACTGCTCTGCACGATATCCTCACAGGGCGAGATGCGCACCGATTCATCGCCAACTTCCAAGGCACCCGCGACCGGCCCCCAGCCATGAGGGACTTGCGCCACATCAAGCAGCAGCCGGGAGAGACCCTGCAGAAGTTCATCCAGCGCTTCAACAGCGCTCGTCTTAAGATCCCAAAGGTGTCTGAGGAGGCCATCTCTCAGCCTTCTCCGTCGGCGTGCATGACGTCAAGATGAAGGAGGAGCTCGTGATCCATGAAGACATGTGCACCTCCCTGGAGCTATTCAATCTGGCGACCAAGTGTGGTAGGGCTGAGGAAGGGCGCCTTTCCCTCCTCGAGCTGCCAGCGGCTGACCCAGAAGAGAAGAAGCCCAAGGCCAAGGACGTGAAGCGCAAGGGGGCTGCCATGCTTGCAGCAGAGCCAGACACCAAGTGAGGCAGGGATCAGCCTGAGTCATCCAAGGGCAGCCAGTACTGCGTGTACCACGACCTCCACAGCCACAACACCAACGAATGCCAGGAGCTCAGGGCCATGCGAGACGTGCGCGCTGGCCGATGCCCCGAGCGTAGCGACAGGGGCTATGGCCGAGGAGGAGGAAGAGGTGGAGGACGATGGGGAGACCGTGGTCCTCGCCAAGGGTGGCGTGACCGACCTCGCGAGGACCGCTGGCAGGACCAGCCTCGTGAGGGAGGTTGGAGGGACCCACCTCGCGAGGGGGGTTGGAGGGATCAGCCTCGCGAGGATCGCCGACAAGGCAATGCAGGCCTCCCTCCTCTGCCACCACATCCAAGGAGGAATGAAGACCATCACCAGGACGAGGGGGCTGGAGGCTTCCAGGAGCCGCGCGCAATCGCTTGCATCTTGGGCGGCGCACAGGCCCCGGCCTCTCAGCGCATCTTCAAGCAGTTTGCTCGCGAAGTGAATGCAGTCCTCCCCAAGCTTGAGGCCACACGCCCTCTCAGGTGGTCAGCATGCGCTATCACGTTCAGCTCAGCGGATCAGCTCAAGTGCGCAGCCACAGCAAGAGTCCTCCCGATGCTTTGTTCCCCAATCATCAGCAATGTGAAAGTCACCAGGACCCTCATCGATGGTGGAGCAGGGCTCAATGTCCTATCCGTCGAGACGTTCAACAACCTCCAAGTGCCATACAATCAGCTGCAGCCAACCAAGCCTTTCTCAAGAGTCACTGATGGTTCCACGGTTCCGATAGGGCAGGTCCGCCTTCCAGTTACCTTCGGGAAGCGCGACAACTACCGCACCGAGCTTATTGACTTTGACGTCGCTCACATCCGCCTACCGTACAATGTCATCCTCGGGTACCCCGCCCTGGCCAAGTTCACGGCCGTGACCCATCACGGCTACAATGTCCTTAAAATGCCAGGAAGCGGTGGAGTCATCACTGTGCCTTGTGAAGAGAGAGACGTTGTGTGTTCTCTGGAACGTGCTTTCCAAGCCGCATTGATTGAAGACCCAGATCACATGAACGGGAGGCCTCCCGAGGCTGCTCCTAAGAAGAAGAAGACGTCGCCTGGCCCGACCCCTCGGGAGGCAGGCCCCTCAGGGTTCGCGCCTGTTCGAGGGGCACCTCCTTCTGTCGCATAGGAAGGCGCGCCCGGCGCCCTCCTCGAGCAGGGCTCAGGGGCTCGCTTCTAGAGGGACATCGACTTTACTAAGATCACGAGGGAGGCGCTCGGGCACCACTTGGAGGCGTGCCTCAACGCATGTTTCCCTTAGGAAGGAGCAAGGCAAGGAGGGCCAAACCCTCAGGAGTTCGTCAACGAGATCATTCAGGAGCTGCAGGAGTCAAGAGTCATGAGTGGCAGCCGCCGCTTGCCCGCCGTAGCTCCCCATCCAGGCGAGGATGGTGGGCTGCGCGTCTGCATCGACATACTGGGACTCAACTGAGCCACCTCTCAGGAGCGCCTTTGGCCCTCACGCGTGGGGCGTTGTGAAGGTCCACCCCACAGCTA
Source organism: Aegilops bicornis (assembly GCA_021605145.1). NCBI lineage: Eukaryota > Viridiplantae > Streptophyta > Magnoliopsida > Poales > Poaceae > Aegilops > Aegilops bicornis. The sequence continues at coordinate 718,846,229 of CM038671.1, forward strand.
TGTTCGCATGCCTTACGGCCTGCCAAACGCGGTTGCTATGCGTCAGCGCCTCATGAGGGGCATCTTGGAGGCTCAGGCGGTCAGGCATTCTGCAGTCCTGGCAGAGATGGAGATGGTCCGCGAGGAGCCGCCAGCGCCTCCAGAGCCTCCCGAGGCCCCAGGGCCTGGGGGCTCGTGAAGATCGTCTCCCGCAGCGCACGCCGTCCGCTACTTCATCATCCCTCCATCTTCAGCGTCACCAGGTGACATCCTTTGAGTTTCATTTTCAGCTGGGAGCGCCCCCAGGGCTGCATCATTCCCAGGCCGCGTGGGTTCGTCCCTGCGGCATGTATCCCTTTAGTTCATGTTTTTAGCTTACCTTATCGGGGCGCCCCTCGGGCCGCATCATCCCCGAAGTTGCTCGGGCCCGACCCAGCGGTGATCGTCTTTTTCTACGTCTATCTAAATGGATTTGCTCCTTCATGGCTAACATGCTTGACCTAATCGCCCGCTCGATTGACACCAACTGATGGAGCTGCTCCCTCACGGCACGACGCTTGCGCATGGGTCCGTCCCTGCAACGTTGACAAACCTGGACGGCTGAGCTCTGGCCGCGGCAACCCCGCAGGGCGCCACCTCACCAAGCCTTCAGTGCCTCGTCACCTTCCTAGAGCAACCAGCAGCTAGTCGGCAATTGTAATGGCAAACCCTCGCTTTTCTCATGATGAACTCGTAGGATCGTTTTCAGGAGCAACGTCCGGCGAGGCCTTCGCGGCGTCTCCTTCGCTCTCGTCCACGTGAACCACTTGCACGTTAAAGGGGGGGTACCTGAGCTCGCGACTCATGGGCTCTTACTGGCTCTCCAGCCCTCACCCTCTGGCCTTGTCCACGGCATCGCGACCTGGCATACCAGCGACGGCTGAGCCCGCTTGAGGGCCGGGACCTGAGGACGTAGAGCACGAACGGGAGCAAAGGCGAGAGGAAAGAGACACATGGGGACCTCGCCAGGAAACTCCTCGGCTGCCAACGCGCGGGCCCGGCGCCGCGCCAAGGAGTGGTTTCTCACCCCGAGAGAAGTCATCCTCCGGAAACACTAGCTGTCACAGCACCAACCCCGCACCTAAAGCAGTCCTGCTTTGGTGACGTCGCGCTCCTTTCTCACCGAACGATGGCTGCTTGGGCGCTAAAGGGGACCTCCAAAGCATCGCAACTCAGGGGCTCTTACTGGACCCCAGGCCGCTCACCTCCTGGCCTTGACCACGGCATCGCGACCTGGCATACCAGCGACGGCTGAAGCCTGCCTTGGGACCGGGACCTGTCAGCGCAGAGCGTCAAGTCCTCGCGAGGTTCGAAAGGAGGAACTAAGCTAAGACGGGACGAGCATCCCTCACCACTTCCTGATAAGGATCATATTAACAAATGGAACTACAAGCACCTTACAAACCCCCGCGGGGTGTGTTCTTCGATTCCTCGCAGGGAACAGAAGGAGCTGATCCTAAAGAGTGCTAACTACGCGCGCCTCCGCAAGAGACGCCATCATCAACAGTGGGTCGTCAGCCACCGGCGCCAACCCCATACAGATCAGTGGCGACGGCGGCCCGACGAGCCCGCCCTGCTCCTGGAGTGACGCAAGCTCGGGGGCTCATAGCTGTCGTCGCTCGTCTCCGGGGTCGCGAGGAGCTCGGCGGAGTCGCTGGATCCTCCGACACCTCCGCTACCTGAGGAGCTGCTGGGGAAGCGGTTGACGAGCCTAGTGCTCGCTGCAGCAGGGCCCCGACCACCTTTCTCAGGGCAGCACTCCAGCCGGCGTCCCTCCGCGTCGAAGACCTTGAAGAACATCAGGGAGGTGCCATCGTACTCGAGGTGGATTGCGAGGGCGCCACCCGTCCTGCCGACCCGGGCGATCTCGCCCCAGCCACGGGTCAGGTAGACCCTTCCCGGAGCGACGACCTCGACCTCCACTTCGGTCGCAGGGGCACTGCAGTCAGCATGCTGCAGCCAAAGCTCGATAGGCCCCCTCGGCGGGATCTCGAAGGCGAAGGAAGGAGGGAGGCGAATCCAGGACCGAGGAGGCATGCGGCGTGAAGCACGAGATCACGAGAAGAGCCTTCGGTGTGAACTCCTGGAGGAACGACGTGCACCACCGTGACCCGCCGGCGGCAACGGCGCCTCTGGCGATGCTGCTTGGCGCCAGCACCTTCAAGGCCCTCGATCCGGGCGTACAAGGGCAGTGGGAATCCCGGTGGCGGCCGCTCGAACCATGGCCTCGACACCTCCTGCCAAGCACCTCCTTCCCCGTGGCAAGAGGCGAGCCGTTTCTTCGAAGGAAGCGGGACATGACTCTCTCGGGGGGCCTTCCCCTTCAATTCGGTAGAAAACCGACGGATCAGTGCCATTGGCGAAGGGAGGAGCAAGGACAAGGAGGAAGACGAAGAGTAGCAGGAAGAGATGGATTGGAAGGGCTCGCGCCGTTTCGTACATATAGCCGAGGGAGGCCAACCGACGGCCTCCATGATCACAGGTAATCATGACCCATTTTTGCATGGAGGGACTTGTCAATTCATGCAGTTACCGAGGCGTCGTGGGGGAGCCAGGACGCCCACATCCAATCAACCGCCATGCAGCGCCCAGGGCCGCAGGCTATTGGGGCCCGCGGCACTTCGCACTTGCCTCTTCGCTTCTCTGCTAAGCCAAGTCCAAGCGCGCCTTGGGCCCGGGGGCTACTGTCGGCGTTTTGGGAACGGGGGTACCCAGACTTGCCTGCCTGCGGCCTGCGGCGTGGCTCAAGGAGTGGCCCAGTACGGCCCATCTTCATCAACACACGCTCAAAACCCTCGCGAGGGGCCAAGCCTCGCGGGGCGGACGACAGGAGGCTTCCTCAGGCACGGCCTTGTTAGGCAGGCTCGCGAGGAGGCAGAGAGATCAAGGCGGGGTACCTCACGAGGTGCCCGTGACGCAAGCCATGACGACCAAGGCCAGACGGGCGCCGGCCTGCGCAGATTCCTTGTTTCCCCTTTGGTGCAAAGGGGGCAAGTGCAAGCAAGGGAATCAAGCAAATCAAGCAAAGGCAACCATTTCGGTGCAACAAGACCAAGGCCATCGGGATGGCAGAACGGAGGTCATCGTGCAGCCCAAGCCGGCGTCATCGTCAGGGTCTTCGGCAGGCGAGGACCAACTTTAGTCAGGATAAGTGTACTAGATGTTCCCCTTCAAAATGGCCAATTGTTGGCGCCCTTCTCGCTCAATATTTGGGAAGAGGCCCGGGGCCTTTGGCTATAAATAGGACTTGCCACCCACAGGGTACAGAGATCGGATCCACATCTGAGACACAGAGAGAGAGGTGACTGAACTCCCCCTAGCAGTTCATCGCACCAACCAACAACAGACCCTCGTGAGGCTGTTCTCCCCTTGTATTGTTCCTCATCAGCCCCAGAGGCAATCGACCACACCACAAACTGGAGTAGGGTATTACACCACAATGGTGGCCTGAACCAGTATAAATCTCATGTCCCTTGTGTTGTTCTTTGTGTAGTTTTAGATCCAGGCGAGGCGGGGAGACATGGGTAGGCTGGGGGTGTGATCTCCGCGTGCACCCCAGTGTTCGAACCTCAAGGGTCTGCCGGAACCCGAAATCCGACATTACCCACATTAGACAACAATCCCAAGAGACAGTACATCACTTTTGGGCCAGATTCCTCCTTGTAATGAGCAAGGTCAAGGACTGTCACGAGGAGGACGCAATCTCATTCTTTTGCAAAAATTGCACGGACAAGGGAATCCTGAACGCCATAAGTCTCCGTGACATATCACACTTTGCTGACTTTGCGGCCATAGTACAGAAGTATTGTGCGATGGAAAGCGCCTGGAAAACCCAGACAAAATTCTGGGATCCCCCAGCTCTCAATAAACCCCCCGTCCGAACCAAAAGGGTGCACTCTCGCAGGTCACCTGATCCAATTACAAAGAAACCAAAGCCAACTACAGGGCGTGGAACCGTATTGGAGGGATGGCTCAACAGGCCATGCAAAATACACACCACGCCGGATACCGTACAAACACACAGCCTTAGAGCATGTTGGATACTTCGGCAGGTGGCCAAGAGCAGCGAGGATCTCCTCATTAACAACACCACAGAGCATCATCCCGTAGAAAACAACAATACAGTGTTGACAGTCTTCGAGACTTTCGCCTCGAATAACGGGCGCAAGAGAGCACTCCGCGGCCTCGCTGAAGTCTCCCATGTTGCAGCAATAAATCCCTGGAACGACACAGCTATAACCTTTAATACCAGTGACGAACCTCAATTCCGAACAGTCCGAGCACCAGCCACTTTGGTCCTTAGTCCAATTGTGGACGGCTTCTGGCTTACTAAAGTGCTCATGGATGGCGGCAGCGGACTAAACCTCATCTACGAGGAAACTCTCAACAAAATGGAAATAGACAAGAGCCGCATTGAGCAAAGCAGCACGACCTTCCGAGGGATTACCCCTAGTAGGGAGGCATGATGCGCGGGAAAAATCACACTATATGTGGTATTCGGCATGCCGAAAAATTACAGGTCCGAAGAGATAACATTCCAAGTGGCCCCGTTCAATAGTGGATACCACACCCTTTTAGGATGGGACACATTCGCAAGCTTCCAAGCTATACCCCATTATAGGTACATGAAGCTGAAGAAGCCCGTGCCCAACGGAATCATCAATCTAGCCAGTGATCCGGACATAGCACTTCGCGCCGAAAACAAAACCACCGCCCTGGCCCTTGAGGCATTATCCGAAGCCCTCGCGGCCGAAGAATTAACTACATTACGCTCCACAGTGGATAGGGACGACGTGATACTCGATAAACGATCCAAGTCCACCTCTTTCAAACTAGCGGACGAAATCGTTAAATTCCAAGTCCACCCAACGGACTCCACAAAAACAGCAGCCATCGGGGCATAGCTGAACCCCACAACTGACGCTGCACTGCGGGCGTTCTTACGCGAGAACTAGGACATCTTCACCTGGCACCCTTCAGATATGCCAGGGATCGCACGCAGGCTGGCCGAGCATAGCCTCAATATATTGAAGGGATACAAGCCGGTCAAGCAGACACTATGGCGCTTTTCAGAGCCTAAACGGCAAGCTATGTTAGAGGAGCTAGCCAAGTTACTCGAAGCTGGATTTATGAGAAAAATAAAACACCTGGACTGGCTAGCAAACCTGGTGATGGTACCAAAGAAGGATCAATCATGGCGCCGATGTATCGATTTCAAGGACCTCAACAAGGCCTGCCCCAAGGATCCCTTCCCACTCCCCCGCATCGATCAAATCATCGACGCTATCGCAGGACACGACTCATTGTGCTTCCTCGATGCATACTCCGGATACCATCAAATCAATATGGCGGAGTCTGATCAAGCCGCTACGGCATTCATCACCCCCATACGGCCCTTTCTGCTTCAACACAATGCCTTTCGGGCTCAAAAACGCTGGTGCAACCTACAAACACATGATTCAGACATGCCTGGAAAAACAAATAGGCAAAATAGTTGAGGCATACGTGGACGATGTGGTCATCAAGACCAGACACATCAAATCTTTAATAGACGACCTGAGGCTCACGTTCGACAACCTCCGAACATATGACATCAAGCTCAATCCGAAAAAATGCGTTTTTGGCATTCCTGCCGAAAAGCTCCTGGGCTTCATCGTTTCCAATAGAGGAATTGAAGCAAACCCGGCTAAAATCCGAGCTTTGTCGCAGTTGGCTACCCCAACAGACCTCAATAAAATCCAGAAATTAACTGGATGCATGGCTGCCTTAAGCCGCTTTATCTCCCGATTGGGAGAAAAGGCACTACCTCTTTATCGCCTTCTTCGATGCACCGAACACTTCGAGTGGACGGATGTGGCTACGGCCGGACCGGAATAAATAAAGGCCCTCTTGGCTAGCAACCCAATCCTGGCCGCACCGAAGATCGGCAAACCCATGCTGTTATATATAGTTGCAACACACCAAGTTGTAAGTGCAGTGCTTGTCGTCGAACAAGAGGAGGACGGACATAAGTTCCCGCTCCAAAAGCCGGTATACTACGTATCCACTGTCCTCACACCATGCAAGTAACAGTACCCACATTATCAAAAGATAGCATACGCGGTCTTCATGGCATCCCGGAAACTACGACACCACTTTCAAGAGTGTTCAATCACGGTGGCCTCAGAAGTACCACTCAACGATATAATAAATAACCGCGATGCCACGGGCTGGATTGCTAAGTGGGCCATCGAGCTCCTCCCATGTAGCGACCCGACCCAAAATCGGTCAAGTCTCTGTGTCTGTACCATCCCAAGATCATGCTGGCACACACAGTACATTGATGAAATAATCAAAGTTCAATCACACCTGAATTTATTACATGGTTCTTATATCGAGTCTTTATTACAATAGAATAAATTCGGCCGAAGGCCAACTCATGCGAAATGAACTAAATAAAGCTGCGGAAGCGTAGAAGAATATCGAGTCCATCCGACTCCAAAGGGCAATCGCCAAGCGCGGATCGTAGCCTCACTCCTGATCGGAATACTCCTCTGCAACATAAGACGTTGCAGCCGTGTAGGTCAGCATTTTGAATCAGCATGCAAGTCATGAAGAGAGAATAACAATAAAAATTACTAACTCTATATGCAATTTGGCTGTGGGGCTCTAAGTTTCATTGTTTTGCGAAAAGCCAGTTTTTCCCTACAATAAGGACTTGTTTGCAAATTGCTACAAAATGTTGGTAATTATTGAGATGGTTCCGCCAACCAATGTCTCATTCCCAATTATTAAATAATCCCTCAATTAATTTATTAAGTTTGGTGTTGAGATATCCGAAATACTTCCAAGTTCCAGAGGCTCAAATTGTCCGTAACCGGGGACACGGCTAATCGATTAGATCTTTGCTCTGCAGAGGTTTGCGCACATTACCCGCAAGAATCGTTCCCTCCTTTTAAGTCTTCGCACTTCCTGGTGTTTGAAGATGGGATGAACGAAACAGGGTCTTCCGAAGAGTTCCTCTGGCCACTGCCGGTACCCATCCAATCCTACCGTTCTTCTACATCTCGTAGCACCGTCAGCCAGTAGTCACAACTAGGGTTGACCAAGCCAGAGCCCATAATGGCTTGCGGCTGCACGTAAGCTTCCGGTCAATGGGGTATCCATCCGCTCTTCGTGGCTGGGTGAAGCTTTCGCAAGATGTCATGGCGCTTCTCCATGCATCCCGCCAACCACTGGGTTCTGCAGGTGCCCACAACCGTCCTCCACCCAAGAGTGAATTTTGAAGTCCATCTTGATCTTGAAGTCATGGGGTTGTCATCATCTTGACTCTCACATCTCCCTTATGAATTCACTCAACCAACCCCGTCTACGAGCATAGCAAAATAAACTACTTCGTCCCGGGCAATGGTGACAAGGGGAATTGGGCTCATCCTACCTCATGATACTACTCAAGAACATAACTCCAAATTCACCTACTGCATGCATGGTGGGGAGGTATAATACTAATGCAATAAAATCATAGGTATTGTAAAAAAAATATGATCAATGACTTGCCTTGCTGACGATCTTCGAAAGCTAGGGACTCGTGGTAGCAAGCTTCGCACTCCGGAAATTCTACCGAGACAAACAACAATCATAATAAGCATACAACATATGATCACTTAACATAATAGCATACTAACATAACACACAAAACAAACGAATCAAAGCCCAAAGAAAAACTCGAAGAAATCCAACTCAATGTTTTCCTACATCAAGCAACAACTAAGAATAGTTTTACATAACTAAATTTTTCTTAACAGAACCTAAGCATGGGTTTTTTGTTAATTAACAGAAAAGAATTCATCATGCAACTAGGAGCAAAAAGAATCACATTAAAATCTATTATAGAACTCCTATTATGCCTAAAACAGTTCCTAGCAAGAAAAATAAAATAAAAGTTTTATTTATTGCAAATAAAAGTCCATGTTCTGAAGTTACAGAAACTAACCTAAAATAAACTATCACATAAGAAAAATAAAATTATTTGCTATATGAAACTATAGGAAAACAGTAGCTAGTTAAATAAATAAGAACCACGTGATTCTGATTAAAACTATTTTTTTTATTAGATCTAAAATACCTAAATAAATTTCTACGGTTAGGCAAGGTCAAAACAAAGTTGTGACAAAAAGAATCACTAAAAAATAATATTCCTAACTCATTTTATAGCAGAATTACTATTCTGTCTAAATCTAAAATAAAACAATTTTAAATAATTTTAACATGGCTAATTATATTTTCTTCAGAAACTACAATAAATTTTCAAACCAACAAAAAAAGAATCACTTAAAAATATTAAGTATATTAAAAGATATGAATTTTACAAAACAGAAATTATTCTGTTAAAAACAGAAACGAAAAATATTAACTAAAAAGAAAAACTGGCTAATGGGCCTATCTAACGCTTCGGGCGTAATATAACTAAAACGCTCCGTAGGAATAAACCGCTTCTGCCCGGTCTAATCTAACCTAACTAAAACCAAAACTAAACCGGAACTAAACTGTAACTAGACCGGCTATTATTAAAAAAACCGTACCCCTTCGGGATCTAATCTAGACCCTACGTCTAGATCGGACGGTGGGGAAGATTCCGGCGACGTACCGCGGGGTCGATGGCGACGGCGGCTCGGGCGGTGACGGTGCGGTGGTCTCCGGTGGTCGGGGAAGTCGGCGGAGGTCTCCGGCGGGTGCGGCGGAGCAAGGGGATCTCGGGGGTGGTGTCGGGCGAGCTCGAGGGGTGCTCGAGGGGTTCGGGGCAGGGCAATGGCGCGGCGGCAGCTCGGGTGCTCCGGCGAGCGTATGCGGCAAGAGAGAGGGGTCGGGCGAGGGGGCGAGGGGGAAAACGGGGCGAGGGGAGGGGTATATATAGGGGGGGGGACGACTTGGACGAGGGGGCGCTCGAGGCGAGGAGATCGGGAGGATCCCGGATCTCGCGGGATTCCGGCGAGCGGCGGCGGTTGGCGTTGCTTGCGCGAGGGGACGGAGGAGGGGTGGGGGTCCACCGTCGGTGAGAGAGGAGGCGTTCGGTCGGGCGACCGTCACGGAAGAGGTTCGGCTGGGCTCGGTCGGCCGTCGGCTAGGCTCGGCTTAGGCTATCGGCTGGTTTACGCCTGGCCCGATGGCTCGGTAGCGGGCGCCTCGGCTGGGCTACATGAGTCGGCCTGGCTGGCGCCTGGGTCTATTTTCTATTAATTTTTTTGAATACTTAGAGAGAGAGAAAAAAAATATAAATATAAATATTTTATATAGGACATATATATATATCAAAATGATCAGGGGAATATTCCCTATAATTTGAACATTTTTCCAGGGGCAAAACTCAAACTTTATAAAAAATTATTTTTCTAAAATTCCAAATAAAATTCAGATTTGAATTCAAACTTTTTGGCAATGCTTTTCATCTGACATATTTGGAGTGTCATGTTTACTCCGCTCATACTTTATCTCAAGTATTTGTCAGGCATTGTTTTTGCAATAATTTTCAAATGCCAAGTTGAATTCAAATTCCAACAACTCCAAAAACTTCTGAAACTTCAAATGCCACTCAAATTCAAACAATATGCATAGATGCTTAGCTATAATTGTAAAACATTCCAAATAGGAAATTTGGGATGTTACATCCCATTCGACATTATATATAAACCACGGCGAGCCATTAAATCGCAAGTACAGGCTGACTTTGTCGCCGAATGGACAGAAGCCGAACTCCCTAAAGAGTACGGCACATACTCCAATTGGATCATGCACTTTGACGGCTCGAAGATGCTGGCTGGTCTAGGAGCGAGCGTTGTCTTGGCATCCCCCAACAGAGATACATTCCAATACGTACTACAAATACTATACACAGACTCCAACAATGCAGCCGAATACGAGGCTCTGTTGCATGGTCTTCGGATGGCAGTCTCCATGGGCATTCAACGCCTAGAAGTGCGCGGGGATTCAAACCTCGCAATATCTCAGATAAATGGAGACTTCGACGCCAAGAACCCGAAAATGGCGGCTTACCGTAATGTCGTCCTCAAAATGTCAGCTTGATTCAAGGGGCTTGAATTTCATCATGTGGTTCGAGAAAACAATCAGGCGGCGGATATCCTCGCCCGCATTGGCGCGAAACGTGACCCTGTCCCACCCAATATCTTCCTAGAAAGGTTGTTCAAGCCATCCGTGGTGTGGCAAGGGGAGACTGGCAATACTAGTATGGATCCGACCACAACCCCAGATCCCGAACACACTGACATAATCGGAGGCTCCGCCACCGAAATAACACCTTTGGCCCATCTAATCATGGCGGTCATCGCCCCGTGGACCAAACCCTTCTTAGCCTACCTAAATAGGCAAGAACTCCCCGAGGACCAAAATGAGGCACGTTGCATTGTGCGGCGCTCTAAAGCCTACAAGGTCCGCAAGGGAGAGCTTTATAAGAAAAGCGCTACTGGAGTACTTCAAAGATGCATCTTCGAAGAGGAAGGACGACAGCTCTTGGCCAAAATTCATGCTGGACTCGGCGGCCACCACGCTGCAGCTCGGGCCCTTATAAGCAACACCTTCTGTACAAGTTTCTACTGGCCGACAGCCCAAGAAGACGCACAGGACCTCGTCCAACATTGCGTCACTTGCCAGCTCTTTGCCAACCAAAGCCACATGCCACTCACCGCTCTCCAAACAATCCCCATAACTTGGCCCTTTGCAGTCTGGGGGCTCGATATGGTCGGACCCCTTAAAGGAGGAAGCCATAAGAAAAAATACATGTTGGTCATGGTGGATAAATTCACCAAATGGATAGAGGCCAAACCAGTTAAAATGGCCGAATCCGGACCAGTGATACACTTCATATCAGGGGTTGTGCACCGTTATGGTGTCCCCCACAACATCATCACCGATAATGTCTCCAACTTCATAGCCGGCGAGGTGAAAACTTGGTGCGGCAACATGCGCATTAAGCTCGATTACGCCTCCGTCTATCACCCCCAAACAAACAGTCAAGTCAAACGAGCAAATAGTCTTATCATGAGCGGCATCAAACCCAGACTAGTGCGATCTCTGAAGGAATCAGACACGCACTGGGTCGAGGAGCTCGACTCTATACTATGGGGGATGCGGACCACGCCAAATCGCACTACCGGATACACACCATTCTTCATGGTGTACGGCGCAGAGGCAGTATTGCCCTGCGATATCATTCATGACTCACCTCGAGTGCACATGTACGAAGAGAGAGAAGCCAAATTTGATCGGCAGGACAGTTTAGATGCCCTGGAGGAGGAGCGCGACGTCGCAAAGGCCCGTTCCGCATTCTATCAGCAACAGGCTCATAGCTATCAAAGTAGAGAAGTATGGGCCAAAACTTATAACGTTGGCGAACTCGTTCTACGCCTACCGGAGAAGAAAAAGGACAAGCTCAAGCCCAAGTGGGAGGGTCCCTTCATCATTGATAAAGTTCTCACCGGAGGAGCATACCGCCTGCGTGATGCATCAGATAACTGACTCGAGCCGAACCCATGGAATGCGGCCAGACTCCGAAGATTCTACGCCTAGCGCCGAACTCTGTGTTCGTCTCCTTCCCTCCGCCTTTTTTATTTTATTTATTATATCCTCTCTTTCTCTCTAGGGCTCTAAGGCTTTAAGTGTAACTCGACTACACACTCTTGACGCGCTAAATCATCAAGTTTGCGCGCTCACTATACCTGGGGGCTTCTTTTACAGAAGCTTAATATAATTACCTTCAGGGCATCATGCCCACTACATATGTATCACTTTTCCATATGTACCTTTTCTTCACCATTACATGCATCGATATGACTTAAGTTTTGGCCAAGCTGGGTTGCTTGGCTCCTGTGTTTATGCCCTACGTTCCCGTTAGTTCGGCTAGGGCATAAGGGGAGTACCTCTGCGATTGTTACTGCCGGGTACGCCGGACGTGTCCCTTAGACTGGGTGAAGCCAAAAGCTAGCGTTCTTAAGGGAATATTCGGTCGGTGAACTAAATATGTTTCTTACCTATTACAATACAAACCCCGGATGTTTTATATCTCGCATCTCTATTCGCAGATGCGGACATGCACATTAATGCATGCGTACCCGATGAAAGGAACCCTTAACGGAACTATTCTCCTGGAAGATGTTTCTTACTATCCATGTAATATAACATAGCTAGTTGGGTACTTGTCTATTCAAGCAAGTATGACCCCTGCGCCTGGTTTCCACGCGTACCCCGTTTTACATAACTGAGCGGGTATTCGGAAACACTCCGAACTGTCGGGTCCGTAGGCTAAAGCGAAAAGGTCCGCCATGACAAATGCTTAATAATCCGGCTAGAGACAAAATATATCAATTGAAGTACACAGTCACTTAGACCTACATACTTCTTCTTCTATGCATCCAACGGGCTGTCTAGCCTACAATCCTGTTGGGAATACTTTGCGGCTAATCCTACCTGGTCATTGATGTCTATAACACAACCTTCTTCTTGTAGACATTGTTGGGCCTGCAAGTGCACAGGTTTGTAGGACAGTAGCAAATTTCCCTCAACTGGATGACTTAAGGTTTATCAATCCGTAGGAGGCGTAGGATGAAGATGGTCTCTCTCAAACAACCCTGCAACTAAATAACAAAGAGTCTCTTGTGTCCCCAACACACCCAATACAATGGTAAATTGTATAGGTGCACTAGTTCGGCGAAGAGATGGTGATACAAGTGCAATATGGATGGTAGATATAGGTTTTTGTAATCTAAAAATATAAAAACAGCAAGGTAACTAATGATAAAAGTGAGCGTAAACAGTATTGCAATGATGGGAAACAAGGCATAGGGTTCATATTTTCACTAGTGCAAGTTCTCTCAACAATAATAACATAGATAGATCATAAAACAATACCTCAACATGCAACAAAGAGTCACTCCAAAGCCACTAATAGCGGAGAACAAACGAAGAGATTATGGTAGGGTACAAAACCACCTCAAAGTTATCCTTTTTGCTTTATATATTCAAGAGTCCAGAGTAAAATAACACGAAGCTATTCTTTTCGTTCAATCTATCATAGAGTTCATACTAGAATAACACCTTAAGACACAAATCAACCAAAACCCTAATGTCACCTAGATACTCCATTGTCACCTCAAGTATCCGTGGGCATGATTATACGATATGCATCACACAATCTCAGATTCATCTATTCAACCAACACAAAGTACTTCAAAGAGTGCCCCAAAGTTTCTACCGGAGAGTCAAGACGAAAACGTGTGCCAACCCCTATGCATAGGTTCATGGGCGGAACCCGCAAGTTGATCACAAAACATACATCAAGTGGATCACGTGATATCCCATTGTCACCACAGATAAGCACGACAAGACATACATCAAGTGTTCTCAAATCCTTAAAGACTCAATCCGATAAGATAACTTCAAAGGGAAAACTCAATTCATCACAAGAGATTAGAGGGGGAGAAACATCATAAGATCCAACTATAATAGCAAAGCTCGCGATACATAAAGATCGTGCCACAGAGAGAACATGAGAGAGAGAGAGAGAGAGAGATCAAACACATAGCTACTAGTACATACCCTCAGCCTCGAGGGTGAACTACTCCCTCCTCGTCATGGAGAGCGCCGGGATGATGAAGATGGCCACCGGTGAAGGATACCCCTCGGGCAGGGTGCCGGAACGGGCTCCTGGGAGGTTTTTGGTGGCTACAGAGGCTTGCGGCGGCGGAACTCCCGATCTATCTTCGTATTCGATGGTTTTAGGGTATATGGGAATATATAGGCGAAAGAAGTCGGTCGGGGGAGCCACGAGGGGCCCACGAGACAGGGGGGCGCGCCCTCCTATCTTCTGGCCTCCTTGAAGCTTCCCTGGCTTGTACTCCAAGTCTCCCAGAACATCGTTCCAAAAATCACGCTCCCGAAGGTTTCATTCCGTTTGGACTCCGTTTGATATTCCTTTTCTTCGAAACACTGAAATAGGCAAGAAAACAGCAATATGGGCTGGGCCTCCGGTTAGTAGGTTAGTCCCAAAAATGATATAAATGTGTAAAGTAAAGCCCATAAACATCCAAAACGGGTAATATAATAGCATGGAACAATCAAAAATTAAAGATATGTTGGAGACGTATCAAGCATCCCCAAGATTAATTCCCACTCGTCCTCGAGTAGGTAAATGATAAAAACAGAATTTTTTATGTGGAATGCTACCTAGCATAATTCTCAATGTAATTTTCTTTATTGTGGCATGAATGTTCAGATCCAAATGATTCAAGATAAAAGCTTATAAAACATAAAAAAAATAATGCTTCAAAGCATACTAACAAATAATTATGTCCTATCAAAATAGCATAGCCAAAGAAAGCTTATCCCTACAAAATCATATAGTTAGGCCATGCTTCATTTTCATTACACAAAATACTCCCATCATGCACAACACCGGTTTCAGCCAAGCAATTGGTTCATGCTTTTTAACGCGCTCCAGCTTTTTCAACTCTTACGCAATATATGAGCGCAAGCCATGGACATAGGGTGGTATATGGTGGTGGTTGTGAGGACAAAAAGGGAGAAGATAGTCTCACATCAACTAGGCGTATCAACGGGCTATGGAGATGCCCAACAATAGATATCAATGTGAGTGAGTAGGGATTTCCATGCAACGGATGCACTAGAGCTATAAATATATGAAAGCTCAACAAAATAAACTAAGTGGGTGTGCATCCAACTTGCTTGCTCATGAAGACCTAGGGCATTTTGAGGAAGCCCATCATTGGAATATACAAGCCAAGTTCTATAATGAAAAACTCCCACTTAGTATATGAAAGTGACAACATAGGAGACTCTCTATTATGAAGATCATGGTGCTAATTTGAAGCACAAGTGTGGTAAAGAGGATAGTAGCATTGTCCCTTCTCTCTTTTTCTCTCATTTTATTTTTTTCTTCTCTTTTCCCCCCTTTTTTCTTCTTTTTTCCTTCTCTTTTTTTCCTTTGGCCTTTATTTTTTTTGGCCTTTCTCCCTTTTTTTTCTTTTTTTTCTTTTTAAAGTCTGAAGTCTCATCCCGACTTGTGGGGTAATCATAGTCTTCATCATCCTTTCCTCACTAGGACAATGCTCTAATATTGAAGATCATCACACTTTTATTGATTTACAACTCAAGAATTACAACTCAAAACTAGAACAAGATATGACTCTATATGAATGCCTCCGGCAGTGTACCGGGATACGCAATGAATCAAGAGCGACATGTATGAAAATTATGAAGGTGGCCTTGCCACAAATGCGATGTCAACCACATGATCATGCAAAGAGCAATATGACATTGATGGAGCGTCTCATAATAAACAGAATGGTGGAAAGTTGCATGGCAATATATCTCGGAATGGCTATGGAAATGCCATAATAGGTAGGTATGGTGGCTGTTTTGAGGAAGGTAAATAATGGGTGCATGATACCGGCGAAAGTTGCGCGGTATAATAGAGGCTAGCAAAGTGGAAGGGTGAGTCTGCGTATATCCATGGACTCAAATTAGTCATAAAGAACTCATATACTTATTGCAAAAGTCTACTTTCCCTCGAAGCAAAGTACTACTACGCATGCTCCTAGGGGAAGGGTTGGTAGGAGTTAACCATCACGCGATCCCGACCTCCACTCATAAGGAAGGCAATTAAAAGAGCACCTCATGCAACAAATTTGTCACACAACTTTTACCATACGTGCATGCTACGGGACTTGCCAACTTCAACACAAGTATTTCTCAATTTCATAATTACCCACTAGCATGACTCTAACATTACAACCTCTATATCTCAAAACAATTATCAAGCATCAAATTGATCCTAGTGTTTTATGCACTTTCTATGATAGTTTTTATTATACCCAACTTGGATGCTCATCATTCTAGGACCAATTTTATAACCATAGCAAATACCATGTTGTTCTAAAAGACTCTCAAAACAATATAAGTGAAGCATGAGAGACTAACAATTTCTACAAAATTAAGCCATCGGCGTGCTCTAAAAGATATAAGTAAAGTACTAGTGCAAAAACTATCAAGCTCAAAAGATATAAGTGAAGCACATAGAGTATTCTAATAAATTCTAATCAAGTGGGCTTATCCCAAAAGGTGTGTACAGCAAGGATGATTGTGGAAAACTAAAAAGCAAATAATAATATCATACACGACGCTCCAAGCAAAACACATATCATGTGGCGAATAAAAATATAGCTCCAAGTAAAGTTACCAATGAATGAAGACGAAAGAGGGGATGCCTTCCCGGGGCATCGCCAAGCTTAGGCTTTTGGCTAATCTTGAATATCTTGGGGTGCCATGGGCATCCCCAAGCTAAGGATTTTGCCACTCCTTATTCCATAGTCCATCAAATCTTTACCCAAAACTTGAAAACTTCACAATGCAAAACTCAACAGGAAATCTCATAAGCTCCGTTAGTGAAAGAAAACAAAACCACCACATAAGGTACTGTAATGAACTCATTATTTATTTATATTGGTGTAATATCTACTGTATTCAAACTTATATATGGTTCATACCCTCTGATACTACTCATAGATTCATCAAAATAAGCAAACCACACATAGAAAACAGAATCTATCAAAAACAGAACAGTCTGTAGTAATCTGTATCAAACGAATACTTATGGAACTCCAAAAATCCTATAAAATTAGGAAGTTCTAAGAAATTTGTGTACAAATCCAGATAAAAAAGAATCAGATCATAAGCACGTTTCTGTGAATTAACAAAACTAATTTACTATGTGCAAAAGTTTCTGATTCTCAGCAGGATTAACACAACTATCACCGTAAGATATCCTAAAGGTCTTACTTGGCACTTTATTGAAAAAAAGCTATAAAACATGATTACTACAGTAGCATAATCATGTGGACAAACAAAAACAGTATGGGTAAATGTTGGGTTGTCTCCCAACAAGCGCTTTTCTTTAATGCCTTTCTAGCTAGGCATGATGATGACAATGATGCTCACATAAAAGATAAGGATTGAAACATAACGGGAGCATAATGAAGCATATGACTAGCACATTTAAGCCTAACCCACTTCCTATGAATAGGGATTTTGTGAGCAAACAACTTATGGGAACAGTAATCAACTAGCATAGGAAGGCAAAACAAGCATAACTTCAAGATTTTAAGCACATAGAGAGGAAACTTGACATTATTGCAATTCCTACAAGCATATATTCCTCCCTCATAATAATGTTCAGTAGCATCATGAATGAATTCAACAATATAACCATCACCTAAAGCATTCTTTTCATGATCTGCAAGCATAGAAAATTTACTACTCACCACATAAGCAAATTTCTTCTCATGAATAGTAGTGGGAACAAACTCAAAATAATTATCATGTGAGGCATAATCCAATTGAAAACTAAAATCACGATGACAAGTTTCATGGTTATCATTATTCCTAATAGCATACAAGTCATCACAATAATCATCATAGATAGCAACTTTGTTCTCATAATCAATTGGAACCTCTTTCGAAATAGTGGATTCACCACTAAATAAAGTCATGACCTCTCCAAATCCACTTTCATATTCATCACAATAAGATTCAACATCTTCCAAAATAGTGGGATCACTACTTCCTAAAGTTGACACTCTTCCAAACCCACTTTCATCAATATAATCATCATAAATAGGAGGCATGCTTTCATCATAATAAATATTCTCATCAAAACTTGGGGAACTAAACATATCATCTTCATCAAACATAGCTTCCCCAAGCTTGTGGCATTGCATATCATTAGCATCATGGATATTCAAGGAATTCATACTAACAACATTGCAATCATGCTCATCATTCACATATTTTATGCCAAGCATTTTATAGACTTCTTCTTCTAGCACTTGAGCACAATTTTCCTTTTCGTCATACTCACGAAAGATATTAAAAAGATGAAGCGTATGAGACAAACTTAACTCCATTTTTTGTAGTTTTCTTTTACAAACTAAACTAGCGATAAAACAAGAAACAAAAAGATTAGATTGCAAGATCTAAAGATATACCTTCAAGCACTCACCTCCCCGGCAACGGCGTCAGAAAAGAGCTTAGTTTACGGGGTGTGAGTGCCGCTTCTAAGCCTACCGAACAGCGGCGCCGAAAAAGAGCTTGATGTCTACTACACAACCTTCTTCTTGTAGACGTTGTTGGGCCTGCAAGTGCACAGGTTTGTAGGATAGTAGCAAATTTCACTCAACTGGATGACCTAAGGTTTATCAATCCGTAGGAGGCGTAGGATGAAGATGGTCTCTCTCAAACAACCCTGCAACCAAATAACAAAGAGTTTCTTGTGTCCCCAACACACCCAATACAATGGCAAATTGTATAGGTGCACTAGTTCGGCGAAGAGATGGTGATACAAGTGCAATATGGATGGTAGATATAGGTTTTGTAATCTGAAAATATAAAAACAGCAAGGTAACTAATGATAAAAGTGAGCGTAAACGGTATTGCAATGATAGGAAACAAGGCATAGGGTTCATACTTTCACTAGTGCAAGTTCTCTCAACAATAATAACATAGATAGATCATATAACGATCCCTCAACATGCAACAAAGAGTCACTCCAAAGCCACTAATAGCGGAGAACAAACGAAGAGATTATGGTAGGGTATGAAACCACCTCAAAGTTATCCTTTTTGCTTTATATATTCAAGAGTCCGTAGTAAAATAACACGAAGCTATTCTTTCCATTCAATCTATCATAGAGTTCATACTAGAATAACACCTTAACACACAAATCAACCAAAACCCTAATGTCACCTAGATACTCCATTGTCACCTCAAGTATCTGTGGGCATGATTATACGATATGCATCACACAATCTCAGATTCATCTATTCAACCAACACAAAGTACTTCAGAGTGCCTCAAAGTTTCTACCGGAGAGTCAAGACGAAAACGTGTGCCAACCCCTATGCATAGGTTCATGGGCGGAACCGCAAGTTGATCACCAAAACATACATCAAGTGGATCACGTGATATCCCATTGTCACCACAGATAAGCACGGCAAGACATACATCAAGTGTTCTCAAATCCTTAAAGACTCAATCCGATAAGATAACTTCAAAGGGAAAACTCAAGTCATCACAAGAGAGTAGAGGGGGAGAAACATCATAAGATCCAACTATAATAGCAAAGCTCGCGATACATCAAGATCGTGCCACAGAGAGAACACGAGAGAGAGAGAGAGATCAAACACATAGCTACTGGTACATACCCTCAGCCCTGAGGGTGAACTACTCCCTCCTCGTCATGGAGAGCGCCGGGATGATGAAGATGGCTACCGGTGAGGGGTCCCCCCTCCGGCAGAGTGCCGGAACGGGCTCCCGAGAGGTTTTTGGTGGCTACAAAGGCTTGCGGCGGCGGAACTCCCGATCTATCTTCGTATTCGATGGTTTTAGGGTATATAGGAATATATAGGTGAAAGAAGTCAGTCGGGGGAGCCATGAGGGGCCCATGAGACAGGGGGCGTGCCCAGGAGGGTGGGCGCGCCCTCCTATATCCTGGCCTCCTCGAAACTTCCCATGCTTGTAGTCCAAGTCTCCCGGATCATGTTTGTTCCAAAAATCACACTCCCGAAGGTTTCATTCCGTTTGGACTCTGTTTGATATTCCTTTTCTTCGAAACACTGAAATAGACAAGAAAACGGCAATATTGGCTGGGCCTCCGGTTAGTAGGTTAGTCCCAAAAAAGATATAAATGTGTAAAGTAAAGCCCATAAACATCCAAAACGGGTAATATAATAGCATGGAACAATCTAAAATTATAGATACGTTGGAGACGTATCAGTCATATACCAGACTAACGGGAATCTCTTTCCCATCTGACCCTACAGGTCCGACCAGGGCCATGTGATTCGGATCGAGCTTGGTGTACCGTGTTTTTACCATGGCCCAAGCTTCCCTCGCACCTTGTCGACAAGCAGATATCTTCCATAATCGGAAGCGCCGCCGCGCTCCCTTGAGCAGTTGTACAAGCTCTCCCATGCTTCCTGGCAGGGAGGCGGATGGCCACAAGGCCTTAGCAATACCCTGCATCACCTGCCGAAGTTGTTCATGCAGTTGTGAAAGCTCTTGCAGAAGATCACCGATCCTGGCATCTCCTCTTTGGGACGACCAGTCAGTATACCTACAGACATAACTCTGTTAGCCCGATTCTTCGCCGAACTATATAAAGGTTCGTTTGAGCACATACTAAAAATGCCGCGTTGAAGCCTCCTATTCTCCTTCACGGAGTCAGCAAGCTGGGCCCGAACATCTTTCAATTCCACGCCCAGCTGGGTATTGGCATCCTGGAGATCGTTTTTCTCTCGCCTGACCCGTGTAAGTACACGCTCGCCAGCCTCTAGTTGTCGTGGAGATCATTGTTCATCCTCTTGTGGGATCTCCGGATTCACTCTGGGATTGCCTGCGGAATCTATTGTTAGATTTGCAAACATGCTGAATACTAGCTGGTACATGTAATTACGTTTTCTATCGATCGAGAAAAATATTACCAGATGAGGCCTTCTTGGATTCCTCCATTTCGGCAGCGGCGGCCCTTAGCTGGGCCTTACACTCCTCTAGTTCTTGAGACAAATGGGTATTCTTCTCTGTAAGAACCTATTCATACAATGATCCTTAAATCAGCTGTACCAACTGTTTCAAGTCTCAGCGGCTACTGATATACATAATTATCAGATTTTGCTTACCCGTATATCCTTTAAATACTGGTTTGTGGATCTAGCAAGCCCATCTTGAGCAGCTCGGATGTACGCGTCTCCCGAATTGAAGGCATTGAAAGCCTCTTCGGAAAAATTAGGATCGCAGAGTGCGGCCCGCCGACGCTAATGATTCATAGCACTCTCCACCTCGGAATTTGTAGCAGATATTCTATCTGCATCCTCTGTAGGAGGATCGTCCCGTGTAGTCCCCATGTTAGCCTCCACCCTCGAGGCCGGTTCTGGAGTCCGACTGCTAGAGGCGTGATGGGCAAGATCCCTGGATATAGTCCGGTGAATACTCTTTCTGCCAAGACACAGTGGACATTGTTATATTTTAAGATAACAATCACGGAGCATGTTTTAAAATCATACCTCTTCGATGGCGGCTCGACCCTGTTCGCTTTCCTTTTAAGCCTACCCGGCTTGGGGGACTATCGTTCATGAGTCACCACGGGTTCGACATGACGCGCCGATGGCCTTCCCTGTAAAGCATGATACATGTGCGGTGGGTAAGGTGTAAAAAGGGGATCTTTTTCGGAAGTTAGGTCTCCTGTTTTACTTACATATGATGCAGGGAGAAGGCCGGGATAGTCGGCAATAATGGACACCAAGGTGCCATCACAGCTTGCCTGGTAAAACATCATGTCGATGAGCTCCACAAATATGTCCGGATCTTCTTCAAGTCCGGGGTCGAGGGCCCGGTCGTGGTCCTCTGGCTGTGGAGGCGTGCTGTGGACCTCCCTCACAGCTTTCCGTAGTTCCTGTTATGGACTAGCAAGGTAAAGATTTGCGATGAAAGACTGCGGGAATGAACAGAGTTGAGTAAAAGATAGCAACTCACTCAGCTAGGGGGGTTGTCCCGTGGCTTAATGCGGATGAACTCCTCTTCTTCTCCTTTATATAAATCGGACAATATTTTCGCCAGAGCGGCGGCGGAGTCCGGACCTTTCCGACCGCAGCGGGTGGCATCATCTTGTCCATTGAAGTGCCACATGGGGTGGCCCCGATACTGGAGTGGCTGCACCCCCCGCATTATGCATATTGACATGACCTCGATTGTTGTCAATCCAGATTTGGCAAGCGTTTTTATCCTGCCCATCAGTTGAAGGACCTCTCTTCCATCTTCCTCCTTGGGGCTCCGAGGACGCCAGCTACATCGATTCTTCAATGGGGAATTTGTGAACTCAGGAAGACCCATTCGGATAGGGTCATGAAGGGAGACGTCCTCTATATAAAACCACTCGGAGGGCCAATCTTCGGATGTCTTCTTCGGAGTGCCGGACAGGTATCCGGTCCCGGCGATGCGCCATATTTTGGCTCCGCCCACTTGGAATATCAATCCCTCCTGATTGCGAGGGATGAGGCAGAACAGCCTCTTCCATAGCTCGAAATGAGCTTCGCAACCCAGAAATAACTCACAAAGGGCGACATAACCTGTGATGTGCAGGATGGAGGCAGGGGTAAAATTATGCAGCTGGAGGCCATAATACTCCAGGAGCCCGCGGAGGAACTGATGAATTGGAAATCCGATGCCCCTCAGCAAGTAAGGGACAAGGCACACCCGCTCCCCTCTGGATGGGTTGGGAAAACTCTCGGCTTGCTCCCCGCCGTCACAAGTGGCCAATCCGGCTCGAACAGGGACAAGATATGCAAGTAGGAGAAACCCCTGGGTCCGCAACTCCACCAATTGGTCGTGGGATACGACACACTTCTCCCAATCACCTGGCTTAGTGCTATAGGAGCGAGAGGAGGAGCTGCGGTGGTCGGCCGTGATGGGATGGTTTTTTCGGGCGCGCTCTAATGAATTCTTGGTTGGGGAAGATGGTGTGATTTGGATCTGAGGATCCCCGTCTCTTTAATAGATGATTTACTTACATGGTCAGGGTGGCAAGTGTAAAAATGCCCCGACTTCTCGCATTCGCTCGACACGTGGAGACTGACATTATTAAGGTACAGAAGCCGATGAGCACAACATTAAATGGGAAGTCGGACACTACTCGTTACAACAGGTACTCTGGAGAATTCAGAGAAGAACCCGCCTTGCAATGCCGAAGACAATCTGCGCGCCGGACTCATCGTCATTGAAGCCTGGTTCGGGGGCTACTGAGGGAGTCCTGGATTAGAGGGTCCTCGGACAGCCGGACTATATGCGTATGCCGGACTGTTGGACTATGAAGATACAAGATTGAAGACTTCGTCTCGTGTCCGGGTGGGACTCTCCTTTGCATGGAAGGCAAGCTTGGCAATTCGGATATGTAGATTCCCTTCTCTGTAACCGACTCTAAATAACCCTAGCCCCCTCCGGTGTCTATATAAACCGGAGGGTTTAGTCCGTAGGACAAGGACAGTTATAACCATAGGCTAGCTTCTAGGGTTTAGCCAATACGATCTCGTGGTAGATCAACTCTTGTAATACTCATATCATCAAGATCAATCAAGCAGGAAGTAGGGTATTACCTCCATAGAGAGGGCGCGAACCTGGGTAAACATCGTGTCCCCCGCCTCCTGTTACCATTAGCCTTAGACGCACAGTTCGGGACCCCCTACCCGAGATCCGCCGAATTTTACACCGACATCGGTGCTTTCATTGAGAGTTCCGCTGTGTCGTTGAAAAAAGGTTCGATGGCTCGCCTTGTTATCAAGGACAACATCACCTCTGGGGGAGCCCTGGCTTTAGGCCAAACCCTCCTACTAGGTGGCTTCATCATGACCGCCCGTTCGACCGTCGTGCCGACGATGACCTCTCGGGTCATCAAAAACAACCTCCACGTCAGCTTGGAATACGCCGAGTGGATGGATCCAATGGAACTTTCGTCTTTGAACGAGCTCTTGGATCGCATCACCGCCTTGGGAGTCGCTATGGACTATGATCGGATTGGGCTAAAACTCGAGCAAAGAGAGATTAACTCTCCGCCGGTCACCCATCAAATAGCAGTGGTGGAGGAGCAATGCAGCGATTCTTCCTCTATTTTGAGGACGAACTATGTCCGGATTCTCGAGCTCTCTGAGCCGGATACCCGCTTGCGGGAGGACATGACCCAAACTCTGAACTTAGAATCGGACAGCAGGCTAGAAAAATTGGGCAACATCCCGGAGCCCAAGCTACCAAGTTCTGAAGTTCCTCTGCCCCTGAGTCTCGGATTGGGTCAGGGTTCGGACTTAAATCCACCCACACACCCAGATACAAGCGATCTTTCCCACATTAGACAACAATCCCAAGAGACAGTACATCACTTTTGGGCCAGATGCCTCCTTGTAATGAGCAAGGTCAAGGACTATCGCGAGGAGGATGCAATCTCATTCTTTTGCAAAAATTGCACGGACAAGGGAATCCTGAACGCCATAAGTCACCGTGACATATCACACTTTGCTGACTTTGCGGCCATAGTACAGAAGTATTGTGCGATGGAAAGTGCCTGGAAAACCCAGACAAAATTCTGGGATCCTCCAGCTCTCAATAAACCCCTCGCCCGAACCAAAAGGGTGCACTCTCGCAGGTCACCTGATCCAATTACAAAGAAACCAAAGCCCACTACAGGGCGTGGAACCGAATTGGAGGGATGGCTCAATAGGCCATGCAAAATACACACCACGCCAGATACCGTACCAACACACAGCCTTAGAGCATGTTGGATACTTCGGCAGGTGGCCAAGAGTGACGAGGATCTCCTCATTAACAACACTGCACAACATTATCCAGCAAAAAACAACAATACAGTGTTGACAGTCTTCGAGACTTTCGCCTCGAATAACGGGCGCAAGAGAGCACTCCGCGGCCTCGCTGAAGTCTGCCATGTTGCAGCAATAAATCCCTGGAATGAGACAGCTATAACCTTTAATGCCAGTGATGAACCTCAATTCCGAACAGTCCGAGCACCAGCCACTTTGGTCCTTAGTCCAATTGTGGATGGCTTCCAGCTTACTAAAGTGCTCATGGATGGCGGCAACGGACTAAACCTCATCTACGAGGAAACTCTCAACACAATGGAAATAGACAAGAGCCGCATTGAGCAAAGCAGCACGACCTTCCGGGGGATTATCCCTAGTTGGGAGGCATGATGCGTGGGAAAAATCACACTCTATGTGGTATTCGGCATGCTGGAAAATTACAGGTCCGAAGAGATAACATTCCAAGTGGCCCCTTTCAATAGTGGATACCACGCCCTTTTAGGATGGGACGCATTCGCAAGCTTCCAAGCTATACCCCATTATGGGTACATGAAGCTGAAGATGCCCGTGCCCAACGGAATCATCACTCTAGCCAGTGATCCAGACATAGCACTTCGCGCCGAAAACAAAACCACCGCCCTGGCCCTTGAGGCAGTATCCGAAGCCCTCGCGGCCGAAGAATTAACTACATTACACTCCACAGTGGATAGGCACGACGTGATACTCGATAAACGATCCAAGTCCACCTCTTTCAAACCAGCGGATGAAATCGTTAAATTTCAAGTCCACCCAACGGACTCCACAAAAATAGCAGCCATCGGGGCATAGCTGAACCCCACAATCGATGCCGCATTATGGGCGTTCTTACGCGAGAACTAGGACATCTTCGCCCGGCACCCTTCAGATATGCCAGGGATCCCACGCAGGCTGGCCGAGCATAGCCTCAATATATTGAAGGGATACAAGCCGGTCAAGCAGACACTACGGCGCTTTTCCGAGCCTAAAGGGCAAGCTATGGTAGAGGAGCTAGCCAAGTTACTCGAAGCCGGATTTTTCAGAAAAATAAAACACCTGGATTAGCTAGCAAACCTGGTGATGGTACCAAAGAAGGATAAATCAAGGCGCCGATGTGTCGATTTCACGGAACTCAACAAGGCATGCCCCAAGGATCCCTTCCCTCTCCCCCGCATCGATCAAATCATCGACGCTATCGCAGGACACGACTCATTGTGCTTCCTCGACGCATACTCTGAATACCATCAAATCAAGATGGCGGAGTCTGATCAAGCCGCTACGGCATTCATCACCCCCATATGGCCCTTTCTGCTTCAACACAATGCCTTTCGGGCTCAAAAACGCTGGTGCAACCTACCAACACATCATTCAGACATGCCTGGAAAAAAAATCGGCAAAATAGTTGAGGCATACGTGGGCGATGTGGTCATCAAGACCAGACGCATCAAATCTTTAATAGACGACCTGAGGCTCACGTTCGACAACCTCCGAACATATGACATCAAGCTCAATCCGGAAAAATGTGTTTTTGGCGTTCCTGCCAAAAAGCTCCTGGGCTTCATCGTTTCCAATAGAGGAATTGAAGCAAACCCGGCTAAAATCCGAGCTTTGTTGCAGTTGGCTACCCCAATAGACCTCAAGCAAATCCAGAAATTAACTAGATGCGTGGCTGCCTTAACCGCTTTATCTCCCGATTGGGAGAAAAGGCACTACCTCTTTATCGCCTTCTTCGACGCACCGAACACTTCGAGTGGACAGATGCGGCTATGGCCGGACTGGAAGAAACAAAGGCCCCCTTGGCTAGCAACCCAATCCTGGCCACACCGAACATCGGCAAACCCATGTTGTTATATATAGCTGCAACACACCAAGTTGTAAGTGCAGTGCTTGTCATCGAACGAGAGGAGGACGGACATAAGTTCCCGCTCCAAAAGCCGGTATACTACGTATCCACTGTCCTGACACCATGCAAGTAACAGTACCCACATTATCAAAAGATAGCATACGCGGTCTTCATGGCATCCCGGAAACTACGACACTACTTTCAAGAGTGTTCAATCACGGTGGACTCCGAAGTACCACTCAATGATATAATAAATAACCACGATGCCACGGGCCGGATTGCTAAGTGGACCATCGAGCTCCTCCCATTCGACATTATATATAAACCACAGCGAGCGGGCGTTGTCTTGACATCCCCCAACGGAGATACATTCCAATACGTACTTCAAATACTATACACAGACTCCAACAATGCAGCCGAATACGAGGCTCTGTTGCATGGTCTTTGGATGGCAGTCTCCATGGGCATTCAACGCCTAGAAGTGCGCGGGGATTCAAACCTCACAATATCTCAGATAAATGGAGACTTCGACGCCAAGGACCTGAAAATGGCGGCTTACCGTAATGCCGTCCGCATTGGCTCGAGAAAACAATCAGGCGGCGGATATCCTCGCCCGCATTGGCGAGAAACGTGACCCCGTCCCACCCAACATCTTCCTGGAAAGGTTGTTCAAGCCATCCGTGGTGTGGCAAGGGGAGACCGGCAATACTAGTCCGGATCCGACCACAACCCCAGATCCCGAACACACTGACATAATCGGAGGCTCCGCCACCGAAATAACACCTTTGGCCCATCTAATCATGGCGGTCATCGCCCCGTGGACCGAACCCTTCTTAGCCTACCTAAATAGGCAAGAACTCCCCGAGGACCAAAATGAGGCACGTTGCATTGTGCGGCACTCTAAAGCCTACAAGGTCCGCGAGGGAGAGCTTTATAAGAAAAGCGCTAACGGAGTACTTCAAAGATGCATCTTCGAAGAGGAAGGACGGTAGCTCTTGGCCGAAATTCATGCTGGACTGGGCGGCCACCATGCCGCAGCTCGGGCCCTTATAAGCAAGACCTTCCGTACAGGTTTCTACTGGCCGATAGCCCGAGCAGATGCACAGAACCTCGTCCAACATTGCGTCGGTTGCCAGCTCTTCGCCAACCAAAGCCACATGCCGCTCACCACTCTCCAAACAATCCCCATAACTTGGCCCTTTGCAGTCTGGGGGCTCGATATGGTTGGACCCCTTAAAGCAGGAAGCCATAAGAAAAAAATACCTGTTGGTCATGGTGGATAAATTCACCAAATGGATAGAGGCCAAACCATTTAAAACGGCCGAATCCGGACCAGTGATACACTTCATATCAGGGGTTGTGCACCGTTATGGTGTCCCCCACAGCATCATCACCGATAATGTCTCCAACTTCACAGCCGACGAGGTGAAAACTTGGTGCGGCAACATGCGCATTAAGCTCGATTACGCCTCCGTCTATCACCCCCAAACAAACGGTCAAGTCGAACGAGCAAATAGTCTTATCATGAGCGGCATCAAACCCAGACTAGTGCGATCTCTGAAGGAATCAGACACGCACTGGGTCGATGAGCTCGACTCCGTACTATGGGGGATGCAGATCACGCCAAATCGCACTACTGGATACACACCATTCTTCATTGCGTACGGCGCAGAGGCAGTATTGCCCTGCAATATCATTCATGACTCACCTTGAGTGCGCATGTACGAAGAGAGAGAAGCCGAACTTGATCGGCAGGACAGTTTAGATGCCCTGGAGGAGGAGCGCGATGTCGCAAAGGCCCGTTCCACATTCTATCAGCAACAGGCTCATAGGTATCAACGTAGAGAAGTATGGGCCAAAACTTATAATGTTGGCAAACTCGTTCTACGCCTACCGGAGAAGAAAAAGGACAAGCTCAAGCCCAAGTGGGAGGGTCCCTTCATCATTGATAAAGTTCTCACCGGAGGAGCGTACCGCCTGCGTGATGCATCAGATAACCGACTCGAGCCGAACCCATGGAATGCGGCCAGACTCCGAAGATTCTACGCCTAGCGCCGAACTCTGTGTTCGTCTCCTTCCCTCCGCCTTTTTTATTTTATTTATTATATCCTCTCTTTCTCTCTAGGGCTCTAAGGCTTTAAGTGTGACTCGACTACACACTCTTGACACGCTAAATCCTCAAGTTTGCACGCTCACTATACCTAGGGGCTTCTTATACAGAAGCTTAAAATTACCTTCAGGGCATCATGCCCACTACATATGTGTCACTTTTCCATATGTACCTTTTCTTCACCATTACATGCATCGATATAACTTAAGTTTTGGCCAAGCTGGGTTGCTTGGCTCCTGTGTTTATGCCCTACGTTCCCGTTAGTTCGGCTAGGGCATAAGGGGAGTACCTCTGCGATTGTTACTGCCGGGTACGCCGGACGTGTCCCTTAGACTGGGTGAAGCCAAAAGCTAGCGTTCTTAAGGGAATATTCGGTCGGTGAACTAAATATGTTTCTTACCTATTACAATACAAACCCCCAGATGTTTTATATACTGCATCTCTATTCGCAGTACGGACATGCACATTAATGCATGCGTACCCAGTGAAAGGAACCCTTAACGGAACTATTCTCCCTGGAAGATGTTTCTTACTATCCATGTAATATAACATAGCTAGTTGGGTACTTGTCTGTTCAAGCACTTATGACCCCTACGCCTGGTTTCCACGCGTACCCCGGTTTACATAACTGAGCGGGTATTCGGAAACACTCCGGACTGTCGGGTCCGGAGGCTGAAGCGAAAAGGTCCGCCATGACAAATGATTTACAATCCGGCTAGGGACAAAATATGTCAATTGAAGTACACAATCACTTAACCTACATACTTCTTCTTCAATGCCATCCAACGGGATGTCTATCCTACAATCCTGTTGGGAATACTTTGCGGCTAATCCTACCCGGTCATTGATGTCTACTACACAACCTTCTTCTTGTAGACGTTGTTGGGCCTGCAAGTGCACAGGTTTGTAGGATAGTAGCAAATTTCCCTCAACTGGATGACATAAGGTTTATCAATCCGTAGGAGGCATAGGATGAAGATGGTCTCTCTCAAACAACCCTGCAACCAAATAACAAAGAGTCTCTTGTGTCCCCAACACACCCAATACAATGGTAAATTGTATAGGTGCACTAGTTCGGCGAAGGGATGGTGATACAAGTGCAATATGGATGGTAGATATAGGTTTTTGTAATCTGAAAATATAAAAACAGTAAGGTAACTAATGATAAAAGTGAGCATAAACGGTATTGCAATGATAGGAAACAAGGCATAGGGTTCATATTTTCACTAGTGCAAGTTCTCTCAACAATAATAACATAGATAGATCATATAACAATCCCTCAACATGCAACAAAGAGTCACTCCAAAGCCACTAATAGCAGAGAACAAACGAAGAGATTATGGTAGGGTATGAAACCACCTCAAAGTTATCCTTTTTGCTTTATATATTCAAGAGTCCGTAGTAAAATAACACGAAGCTATTCTTTTCGTTCAATCTATCATAGAGTTCTGTCGGTGTTCTGGGAACGGGGGTACCCAGACTTGCCTGCCTGCGGCCTGCGGCGTGGCTCAAGGAGTGGCCTAGTACGGCCCATCTTCATCAACACATGCTCAAGACCCTCACGAGGGGCCAAGCCTCGCGGGGCGGACGACGGGAGGCTTCCTCAGGCACGGCCTCGTCAGGCTGGCTCGTGAGGAGGCGGAGGGATCAAGGCGGGGTACCTCACGAGGTGCCCGTGACGCAAGCCATGATGACCAAGGCCAGGCGGGCGCCGGCCTGCGCAGAGTCCTTGTTTCCTCTTTGGTGCAAAGGGGGCAAGCGCAGGCAAGGGTATCAAGCAGAGGCAACCATTTCAGTGCAACAAGACCAAGACCAGTAGGACGGCAGAGCGGAGGTCATCGTGGAGCCCAAGCCAGCGTCATCGTCAAGGTCTTTGGCAGGCGAGGACCAACTTTAGTCAGGATAAGTGTACTAGATGTTCGCCTTCAAAATGGCCAATTGTTGGTGCCCTTCCCGCTCAATATTTGGGAAGAGGCCCGGGGCCTTCGCCTATAAATAGGACTAGCCACCCACAGGGTAGAGCATCAGATCCGCGTCTGAGACATACAGAGAGAGAGAGGCGACTGAACTCCCCCTAGAAGTTCATCGCACCAACCAAGAACAGACCCTCGCGAGGCTGTTCTCCCCTTGTACTGTTTCTCACCAGCCCCAGAGGCAATCCACCACGCCACAAACTGGAGTAGGGTATTACACCACAATGGTGGCCTGAACCAGTATAAAACTCGTGTCCCTTGTGTTGTTCTTCGTGTAGTTTTAGATCCTTGCGAGGCGGTGAGACATGGATAGGCTGGAGGTGTGATCTCCGCACGCACCCCAGTGTTCTAACCTCAAGGGTCTACCGGAACCCTAAATCCGACATTTGGTGCGCCAGGTAGGGGTGCGCCGGATTCTGCCTCCCGTCGCCTCATGTTTCGCCACCCGTCGCACCATCGTCATCATGTCCGGCGACCCTACGGGTAATCCTGATCCCTGGGCGGCGTGGCCTGCCCACGCAGAGCCGCTTGCCCAGGGCGACTTCAACCCCGTGCCCTAGGCAGCCCGTGGTCCGCAGGGCGCTGCGGGCCGTGGGCGACACGGTTAGACGACACAGGCTCTCACACCGCGGCAGGTGCGGTCGGCAGCGAGGGCCTCAAGCCACGCCGCAGCCACGGCGCCGTACTCACGGCGAGAGCAGGTGAACTCAAGGGCCACGCTCACGATAGCTCGAGAACTACTGCAATGCAGGCTCTAGAGGGCGTCCGCGACGTGCTACTGGAGCGGGTGGCAGAGCTCCTGGGCTCCACCGCCTCGGGGGCTCACCCCTTCTGCACCCAGCTACCGCCTCAGGCTCAAGGCGGATCGCACGGAGGCCCCACGCGCGCCCGCACGGCTCCAAGCGGATTCCAGGGCCACTCCAATGCCAACCTGGCCGTCAGCGCCTGGCCACCAACGGTGCCGCCTCCGCCTCCAACCAGCGAAGGGGGGTCCACCGCAGCCCACGGTCCCGGTGAGCCGCTGCGCTACCACTCCCAGGTTGGCACCATGAGCAGAACTACATGGCACATGGGGCACTACGGCGAGGCATTCGGGGCGGCGGCCCCGGAGGCGTATGTGCCCCACATGATTGATCAAGGACACGCACAGGAGGAAGACCATGGGCAGTTCCTCGGCCCAGGCTGGGGAGAAGAAACACCCGAGGCTGAGCTCTTTCAGGAGCCCAGGGAAGGCCCCGTCGACCGCGCCGGAGGCAGCGACTATCGGGTACCGCTAATCCCTCAGGAACAGGCATACGCTAACCATGGATGGCAGGAGGTACAGGTCGTCGCAGCGGGTGGCTGCCCCAATCCAGCAGCTCCCCACCCCTCAGGAGGAGGGCTCCGGGGGCTGCAGGAGAGGGAACGAGATCCGGCCTCGCCCACGCGGCGCTCAGAGCAAGGCGTCCTCAGGAGGTAGGCCCTCTGCCGGGGAGGTGCCCCAGGGCCTACCCCCGGCAGAGGACCCGTGGTCGTCGGGGGAACTGCTGGCGACCGCTCTACCCATCGGCGGCGTCCTCGGTCTCCGGCCGTCGTAGGTGGTAATAGAATGTGGCGCAAGGCGGGGCCCTTGTCTGGCGATATGAAGCAAGGCCGGTACCTCTGAAGAAGGCCCAGTGCCTGTGAAGCTCACCGCCCCGTGACACTCTCACATAATAATGAGTGGGGCTGTACACGCCCCGGAGTCTCCGGAGAGCCGCCCTCGGGCCTCAGGGGCTCCCGCCCACGCCCAGTGGCAGCACTTAGCTCCGCGCTGGTGAGAAAACGTCGAAGACTAGACTAGGTGCCGGACGCGCCTTTCTCTGCTTTTCTTGCTTTTCCCCTTGGTTGTTGCTTTTCCCTGTTTGGATCTAAGTTGAATTTGAGCTTGAAACTTGCGTGTGTCTAGGGAAGGGGTGTTTAGTCTCGTTCGAGCAATCTCTTGCATTCTGGTTGCCGCTTTGCGTCCGTCCAAGCTTCAGCTACCTCCCCTCGCGAGCCCCTCGCGAGCCGGGCCAGGCCCAGCATGAACGCAGCCCAGACTGCCGTCGGCACGCCCCCTCAGGAGGTTCTCCTTGCAGGTTCGACAGGCTCGTTCAGGAGACACTCAGGACACCACGGACCTCCACAGGCTAGCTCGAGGCCCACGCGGGTCGAAGGTAAACAAGCCAGTCGGCTCGCCATGAACCCGCCGCCTGGCGCGGGCACACGGGTGATGTCATGTCTACAAATACGCTAACTGCAAGTTTTTACACGAGGGGCTCCCCCTCCCAAAATGCTCTTACAACCTCCTGGGCCAAGCCCGAACTCTCTTTGTGCAGGGTAAAAACAGGAACAACACACGGTCAATCGGATAAATCCCCCAATGCATCCCCGGGGACGCCTCCGGAGTCGCCACTGGCGTCGCTGGCCTCGTCGTCACCTTCTACGTCACCGCCATCAGCACCTGGGCCATTCACCACTCCGCCCTCACCAGCACCTGGGCCATTCACCACTCCGCCCTCATCAGCGGCTACAACCACACCATCGTCATCAGCGCTGAAGGCCCTGACAAGGGCGCCCACGTTGTCTTCCACCCAACTCGCCAGATTGTCCCGGATTGCCAAGGGTACCGGTGCGATGGCGGCATCGAAGTCGAAGTGGGGGTCCATGTTCTGAAGGTGACTGAAGACATGAGAAAAAGCACGCCCTAGTAGGGCACGGCTCCTCTCCTCCACCAACCTGTCGGCTCTACCCGAACGGGCCTCCAGCTGCGTCACCACATCAGTGAAGAACTGAAGGTTGCCAGCATAGTTAACCACGCGAGGCTCCCCAACGGCTGCCTCGCAGATGATACCCAAGGCCGTGTTAGCTCTTTCCCGGAGCTCGCTGAGCATGGGGTTGTGCACGTGCTCCAGGGTCTGCTGCTGGCGTATCTCGTCCTCGTTTCGCCGCGCAACGGCCTCAGCCGCGTCCACCCTTTGGTGGAGAAGAAGCACCTTGGCGTGGGAGGAAGCCAGTTCCGCCTGTGTCGCGCCAAGGGCGGCCCCAGCAGCGTCCGCATGCCGCATCACTTCATCCAGCTTGGCATTCAGGGCGGCGGTCCTGCCCTCTGCTTTGACCTGGATCAGCTCTAGCCTTTCCTCGAACTCGCGCTCGAGGATCGAGCAAGCCACCGCCACCCGGCGATCAACTTCATCTGAGGCTCGGGCTTCCCTCGCGGCGACATCATCCTCCGCATGTGCCACCAGGCGCTCCCTCGTCTCCAATCGCTCGAGTTCCAGGGTGCGCTCGGTGGCCTCCAGCCTCAGTGCCTCCTCACGTTTCTGAAGCTCTGCCCGATCGACCGAGCCCCCCTCCATCGATGCAAGGGCCGCCTCATGCAACTCCATCTGTTGCTCCAGGGAGCTACTCCGGGCCCGGAGCTCCCACGCCCGCTCTTCTGCGACCCTGCGCCGCTGGTTGGCCTCTTGAGCCTCCTCGACAGCCCGGGAGCAGGCCTCCCGAGAAGCTGCCGGCGACGCCTCGGCCTTCTCGTCGTCGAGGCCACACGGGTGGCGTGCAAGGGCAACGGCCACCCTCAGCTTGCGCCTCTCCTCAGCTAGGCGCAGGCCCTCGGCCTCAAGGCGCGCGTCCTCGTCAGCGAGCTCTGCACCAAGCTGGCTCACCACGTCCGCCGCCCTCCGGAGGAACCCTTGGCGGAGGGCGCGCGCTCCCGAGCGCGCTCAAGCACGTCTTCCGCATCACCTTCTGCCTCGGGCACGCGAGGAGGGCCATGGATCAGCACTCCCCCGCTGGGCAGGGGCTGGGGGCTCGCGCCCTCGCGACAGCCGGACGCGCCTCGCCAGAAGCCTGGCCCGGAGCTAGTTCGCCCTCCAAGGAAGATCACAAGGCCGACCTCAGCCAGTCACTGTCCACAACCAGTCGAAGAGCCTAGGGCAGGCTGGCTATGCCTCGGGAGGGCTGGTGAAGGATGGTCACGAGATGCACAGAACCAAGACGCATCACAGGATGGCCCGCCTCTCCAACCGGCCTCACCGCAAGGGCAGTGCTTGAGCTCGGGACGCTTGGGGAAGGTGGAGAGGGCGAGGCCTGGAGGGATGGCTCCTCAGCCATCTCCGTGAACTTGGCAGGAAGGGCCCTGCAGGGCAATGATCAGCTGAAGCAGCAAGAAAGTAAGGAACAGAGAAAGGGAAAGGCTTACTCATCAATGGCGAAGTACTTCCTGCGCTTCAATAGGCGGCAAGGGTAATCATCACCCAAGGCCTCCATTCTCTTTCGGAGAGCCTCGAAGTCCATGTGGAAGCGGCCCAGGAGCTCGGCGCAAGGGTCAGCCCGCGACGAGGAAGAAGCGCCAATATGACCGGCGTCGGGGGCATCGCCCAGGGACACGCCGCCGGACGCCGCGCCAAGAAGGGTGGCCGGGGCCTCTGCCACGGGAGCCGCAGGCCGCGGCTCGGTACCTTCAGCCGCCGCAGGGCGGGTCTCAAGATCTGCCGCCTCAGGAGTACCGCGTGGCGTCATCGTCCCGACGGTGGCTCCCTCAGCCCCCGACGCCCTTTGCCTCCCAGCTCCACCACTTGAGGAAGGACCATCGTGGGCAACCGGAAGGGCAACCACCACAACTGGGTTCTCGTGAGGTCCCCTGAGGCCTGCAGGGCGCAGCCCCCATTCATCGAAGCTGGGCATCTGCTTCACAAAATCATCCCTGTTTGAGCAAAGGTACAGCAGGGCGCCCCCATGCCGGATGCTGCCAGGGGAAGGGTCCCCAGTCAGGATCATGAGAATCTTCCTCAGCACTTCAGGCGTCAGATCTTCCTCTTGGAGCCTCATGCGGTCTTCGCGCCCCCCGAAGGCCCACATCCGGTGGGAATGACGCTGGAGAGGGGCAATGCGGCACAGGAGGAACTCCTTCACCACCTTGCGTGCCGTCACACCAAGCGCCCTCAAGTACGCGAAGCGATGCCAAACGAAGACGAGTCGGGGGCTCGTGAGCGTCTCCTAGCCCCAGCCCGAATTGGGGATAGCGGGCACGGTTGGCTCCGAAAGTAGGGGGCTGGGCACCCCGGCATCCACGTACAGCCACCGCTCATGGAACCCGGTCGCGGGCGGAGGAAGGCTGAAATCGATTCCCGAAGCCGCTGTTTCTGGTGCGGCAAGGAAGCTCACGCACCCCGAGCATTGGGTGGGATCGCTGAGACGCAGAGAGAAGAAGTGGTGCAGCAAGGCAACTGAAGGAGGAATGCCCATCATCGCCTCGGAGACAAAAGCGAAAACGGCAAGAAGAGTAATGGATTCAGGACCCAAATTCATCATGTGGA
Organism: Aegilops bicornis; assembly: GCA_021605145.1. Lineage (NCBI taxonomy): Eukaryota > Viridiplantae > Streptophyta > Magnoliopsida > Poales > Poaceae > Aegilops > Aegilops bicornis. Next base: position 718,881,922 of record CM038671.1, read on the forward strand.
TCTGGTAATGAGAAAGCACAGTGTTCAAGAAATTGGAAAAGGGGGGAACCAGTCCTGCCCACAGAGCGTCGGCGAAGTACCGGACCTCGGTGACTGTTCTGTCAATGGAGAAGTGAGACGCGGGCCAGACCGTGGTCCTCCCGCAGTCGTTGAAGATGGTGGCGATGGCAGAGGTGACCTAGTCCGAGCCTTCCCGGTTGAGTATGATCGACCGGTCGACAGCAGGAGCCACCGACGGCGACGGGCGGGGCGAGGGCACAGGCTTTGGCCCTTTCCCCTTCTTTGTCGGAGCCATGGCAACAGGAAGGGAGAGGATGCGAGATTGGATTGAAAGCGGAGGCTGGAGCTCGAGAGAAGGAAGAGCAGGAGGTGCGCGGGCGGCGAGAAGAGGGGAGACTGTGTGTAACAGCGGGTCCGCCTAGCCGAGCGCAAAATAAGGAGACGTGGGGGAACAGGGATGCCCACGTCCAATCAACCGCCACGCGGCGCCCAAGGCCGCAGGCTATTGGGGGCTCTGGCGCTTCGCACTTGCCTCTTCCCTTCTCTACTAAGCCAAGTCCAAGTGCGCCTTGGGCCCGGGGGCTACTGTCGGCGTTCTGTGAACGGGGGTACACAGACTTGCCTACCTGCGGCCTGCGGCGTGGCTCAAGGAGTGGCCCAGTACGACCCATCTTCATCAACACATGCTCAAGACCCTCGCGAGGGGCCAAGCCTCGCGGGGCGGACGACAGGAGGCTTCCTCAGGCACGGCCTCGTCAGGCTGGTTCGCGAGGAGGCGGAGGGATCAAGGCGGGGTACCTCACGAGGTGCCCGTGACGCAAGCCATGACGACCAAGGCCAGGCGGGCGCCGGCCTGCGCAGAGTCCTTGTTTCCCCTTTGGTGCAAAGGGGCAAGCGCAGGCAAGGGTATCAACCAAAGGCAACCATTTCAGTGCAACAAGACCAAGACCAGCAGGACGACAGAGCGGAGGTCATTGTGGAGCCCAAGCCAGCGTCATCGTCAAGGTCTTTGGCAGGCGAGGACCAACTTTAGTCAGGATAAGTGTACTAGATGTTCCCCTTCAAAATGGACAATTGTTGGCGCCCTTCCCGCTCAATATTTGGGAAGAGGCCCGGGGCCTTCACCTATAAATAGGACTAGCCACCCACAGGGTAGAGCATCGGATCCGCGTCTGAGACATAGAGAGAGAGAGAGAGGCGACTGAACTCCCCCTAGCAGTTCATCGCACCAACCAAGAACAGACCCTCGAGAGGCTGTTCTCCCATTGTACTGTTTCTCACCAGCCCCAGAGGCAATCCACCACGCCACAAACTGGAGTAGGGTATTACACCACAATGGTGGCTTGAACCAGTATAAATCTCGTGTCCCTTGTGTTGTTCTTCGTGTAATTTTAGATCCTTGCAAGGCGGTGAGACATGGGTAGGCTGGAGGTGTGATCTCCGCGCGCACCCCAGTGTTCGAACCTCAAGGGTCTGCCGGAACCCTAAATCCGACAAGTTCATACTAGAATAACACCTTAAGACACAAATCAACCAAAACACTAATGTCACCTAGATACTCCATTGTCACCTCAAGTATCCGTGGGCATGATTATACGATATGCATCACACAATCTCAGATTCATCTATTCAACCAACACAAAGTACTTCAAAGAGTGCCCCAGTGTTTCTACCGGAGAGTCAAGACGAAAATGTCTGCCAACCCCTATGCATAGGTTCATGGGCGGAACCCGCAAGTTGATCACCAAAACATACATCAAGTGGATCACGTGATATCCCATTGTCACCACAGATAAGCACTGCAAGACATACATCAAGTGTTCTCAAATCCTTAAAGACTCAATCCGATAAGATAACTTCAAAGGGAAAACTCAATTCATCACAAGAGAGTAGAGGGGTAGAAACATCATAAGATCCAACTATAATAGCAAAGCTCGCGATACATCAAGATCGTGCCACAGAGAGAACACAAGAGAGAGAGAGAGAGAGCGAGAGATCAAACGCATAGCTACTGGTACATACCCTCAGCCCCGAGGGTGAACTACTCCCTCCTCGTCATGGAGAGCGCCGGGATGATGAAGATGGCCACCGGTGAAGGATCCCCCCTCCGGCAGGGTGCCGGAACGGGCTCCCGAGAGGTTTTTGGTGGCTATAGAGGCTTGCGGCGGCGGAAGTCCCGATCTATCTTCGTATTCGATGGTTTTAGGGTATATGGGAATATATAGGCGAAAGAAGTCAGTCGGGGGAGCCACGAGGGGCCCACGAGACAGGGGGCATGCCCAGGGGGTGGGCGCGCCCTCCTATCTTCTGGCCTCCTTGAAGCTTCCCTGGCTTGTACTCCAAGTCTCCCGGATCATGTTCGTCCCAAAAATCACGCTCCCGAAGGTTTCATTCCGTTTGGACTCCATTTGATATTCTTTTTCTTCGAAACACTGAAATAGGCAAGAAAACAGCAATATGGGTTGGGCCTCCGGTTAGTAGGTTAGTCCCAAAAATGATATAAATGTGTAAAGTAAAGCCCATAAACATCCAAAACGGGTAATATAATAGCATGGAACAATCTAAAATTATAGATACGTTGGAGACGTATCAGTCATATACCAGACTAACGGGAATCTCTTTCCCATCTGACCCTACAGGTCCGACCAGGGCTATGTGATTCGGATCGAGCTTGGTGTATCGTGTTTTTAACATGGCCCAAGCTTCCCTCACACCTTGTCGACAGGCAGATATCTTCCATAATTCGAAGCGCCGACGTGCTCCCTTGAGCAGTTGTACAAGCTCTCCCATGCTTCCTGGCAGGGAGGCAGATGGCCACAAGGTCTCGGCAATACCCTGCATCACCTACCGGAGTTTTTCATGAAGTTGCGAAAGCTCTTGCAGAAGTTCACCTACGGATACTGGCATCTCCTCTTCGGGACGACCAGTCAGTATACCTACAGACATAACTCTGTTAGCCCGATTCTTCGCCGAACTATATAAAGGTTCGTTTGAGCACATACTAAAAATGCCGCGTTGAAGCCTTCTATTCTCCTTCACGAGTCGACAAGTCGGGCCCGAACATCTTTCAATTCCACGCTCAGCTGGGTATTGGCATCCTGGAGATCATTTTTCTCTCGCCTGACCCGTGTAAATACACGCTCGCCAGCCTCTAGTTGTCGTTGAGCTCGTTGTTCATCCTCTTGCGAGATCTCCGGATTCATTATTGGATTGCCTGCGGAATCTATTGTTAGATTTGCAAGCATGCTGAATACTAGCTGGTACACGTAATTACGTTTTCTATCGATCGAGAAAAATATTACCAGATGAGGCCTTCTTGGATCCCTCCATTTCCGTAGCGGCGGCCCTTAGCTAGGCTTTACACTCCTCCAGCTCTTGAGACAAATGGGTATTCTTCTCTGTAAGAACCTATTCATACAATGATCCTTAAATCAGTTGTACCAACTATTTCAAGTCTCAGCGGCTACTGATATACATAATTATCAGATTTTGCTTACCCGTATATCCTTTAAATACTGGTCTGTGGATCTAGCAAGCCCATCTTGAGCAGCTCGGATGTACGCGTCTCCCGAATTGAAGGCATTGAAAGCCTCTTCAGAAAAATTAGGATCGCGGAGTGCGGCCCGTCGAGCCGATGATTCATAGCACTCTCCACCTCGGAATTTGTAGCAGATATTCTATCTACATCCTCTATAGGAGGATCGTCCGGTGTCGTCCCCATGTTAGCCTCCACCCTCGAGGCCGGTTCTGGAGTCCGGCGGGTAGAGGCGTGATGGGCAGGATCCCTGGATACAGTCCGGTGAATACTCTTTCTTCCAAGACACAGTGGACATTGTTATATTTTAAGATAACAATCACGGAGCATGTTTTAAAATCATACCTGTTTGATGGCGGCTCGGCCCTGTTCGCTTTCCTTTTAAGCCTACCCGGCTTGGAGGACTCTCGTTGATGAGTCACCACGGGTTCGACATGACGCGCCGATGGCCTTCCCTGTAAAGCATGATACATGTGCGGTGGGTAAGGTGTAAAAAGGGGATCCTTTTCGGAAGTTAGGTCTCCTGTTTTACTTACATATGATGCAGGGAGAAGGCTGGGATAGTCGGCAATAATGGACACCAAGGCGCCATCACAGCTTGCCTGGTAAAACATCATGCCGACGAGCTCCACATATATGTCTGGATCTTCTTCAAGTCCGGGGTCGAGGGCCCGGTCGTGGTCCTCTGGCTGTGGAGGTGTGATGTGGACCTCCCTCACAGCTTTTCGTAGTTCCTGTTATGGACTAGCGAGGTAAAGATTTGTGATGAAAGACTGCGGGAATGAACAGAGTTGAGTAAAAGATAGCAACTCACCAAGCTAGGGGGGTTGTCCCGTGGCTTAATGTGGATGAACTCCTCTTCTTCTCCTCTATATAAATCGGACAATATTTTCGCCAGAGGGGTGGCGGAGTCCGGACATTTCCGACCGCAGCGGGTGGCATCGTCTTGTCCATTGAAGTGCCACATGGGATGCCCCCGATACTGGAGTGGCTGCACGCCCCGCATTATGCATATTGACATGACCTCGATTATTGTCAATCCAGATTTGGCAAGTGTTTTTATCCTGCCCATCAGTTGAAGGACCTCTCTGCCATCTTCCTCCTTAGGGCTCCCAGGACGCCAGCTACGGCGTTTCTTCAATGGGGAATTTGTGAACACAGGAAGACCCATTCGGATAGGGTCAGGAAGGGAGATGTCCTCTATATAAAACCACTCAGAGGGCCAATCTTCGGATGTCTTCTTCGGAGTGCCGGGCAGGTATCCGGTCCCGGCGATGCGCCATATTTTGGCTCCACCCACTTGGAATATTGATCCCTCCTGATTGCGAGGGACGAGGCAGAACATCCTCATCCATAGCTCGAAATGAGCTTCGCAACCCAGAAATAACTCACAAAGGGCGACATAACCTGTGATGTGCAGGATGGAGGCAGGGGTAAAATTATGCAACTGGAGGCCATAATACTCCAGGAGCCCGCGGAGGAACTGATGAATTGGAAATCCGATGCCCCTCAGCAAGTAAGGGACAAGGCACACCCGCTCCCCTCGGGATGGGTTGGGAAAACTCTCCGCTTGCTCCCCGCCGTCAAAAGTGGCCAATCCGGCTCGAACGGGGACAAGATATGCAGGTGGGAGAAACCCCTGGGTCTGCAACTCCACCAATTGGCCGTGGGATATGACGCACTTCTCCTAATCACCTGGCTTAGCGCTATAGGAGCAAGAGGAGGAGCTGCGGTTGTCGGCCATGATGGGATGGTTTTTTCGGGCGCGCTCTGATGAATTCTTGGTTGGGGAAGATGGTGTGGTTTGGATCTGAGGATCCCCGTCTCTTTAATAGATGATTTACTTACATGGTCAGGGTGCCAAGTGTAAAAATGCCCCGACTTCTCGCATTCCCTCGACACGTGGAGACTGACATTATTAAGGTACAGAAGCCGATGAGCGCAACATTAAATGGGAAGTCGGACACTACTCGTTACAACAGGTACTCTGGGGAATTCAAAGAAGAACCCGCCATGCAATGCCGGAGATAATCTGCGCGCTGGACTCATCATCATTGAAGCCTAGTTCGGGGGCTACTGAGGGAGTCCTGGACTAGAGGGTCCTCGGACAGCCGGACTATATGCTTATGCCGGACCGTTGGACTATGAAGATACAAGATTGAAGACTTCGGCTCGTGTCTGGGTGGGACTCTCCTTTGCGTGGAAGGCAAGCTTGGCAAATTGGATATGTAGATTCCCTTCTCTATAACCGACTCTGTGTGACCCTAGCCCCCTCCGGTGTCAATATAAACCGGAGGGTTTAGTCCGTAGGACAAGAACAAGCATAATCATAGGCTAGCTTCTAGGGTTTAGCCTTGATACGTCTCCAACGTATCTACTTTTCCAAACACGTTTGCCCTTCTTTTGGACTCTAACTTGCATGATTTGAATGAAACTAACCCGGACTGACGCTGTTTTCACCAGAACTGCCATGATGTTGTTTTATGTGTAGAAAACAAAAGTTCTCGGAATGTCCTGGAAATCCAGAGAGGCACTTTTTGGAAAATATAAAAAATATTGGCGAAAGAATCAAGACCAGGGGGCCCACACCCTGTCCACGAGGGTGGGGGCGCGCCCCCTCCCCTTGGGCGCGCCCCTTGTCTCATGGGCCCCCTGGACCTCCACCGACCTCAACTCCAACTCCATATATTCACGTTCGGGGAGAAAAAAATCAGAGAGAAAGTTTCATCGCGCTTTACGACACGGAGCCGCCGCCAAGCCCTAATCTCTCTCGGGAGGGATGATCTGGAGTCCGTTTGGGGCTCCGGAGAGGGGGATTCGTCGTCGTTGTCATCATCAACCATCCTCCATCACCAATTTCATGATGCTCACCGCCGTGCGTGAGTAATTCCATTGTAGGCTTGCTGGACGGTGATGGGTTGGATGAGATTTACCATGTAATTAAGTTAGTTTTGTTAGGGTTTGATCCCTAGTATCCACTACGTTCTGAGATTGATGTTGCTATGACTTTGCTATGCTTAATGCTTGTCACTAGGGCCCGAGTACCATGATTTTAGATCTGAACCTATTATGTTTTCATGAATATATGTGTGTTCTTGATCCTATCTTGCAAGTCTATACTCACCTATTATGTGTTATGATCCGACAACCCCGAAGTGACAATAATCGGGATACTTCTCGGTCACTTCTCGGTGATGACCGTAGTTTGAGGAGTTCATGTATTCACTATGTGCTAATGCTTTGTTCTGGTTCTCTATTAAAAGGAGGCCTTAATATCCCTTAGTTTCCGCTAGCACCCCGCTGCCACGGGAGGGTAGGACAAAAGATGTCATGCAAGTTCTTTTCCATAAGCATGTATGACTATTTACGGAATACGTGCCTACATTACATTGATGAACTGGAGCTAGTTCTGTGTCACCCTATGTTATAGCTATTACATGAGGAATCGCATCCTGCATAATTATCCATCAATGATCCATTGCCTACGAGCTTTTCACATATTGTTCTTCGCTTATTTACTTTTCCGTTGCTATTGTTACAATCACTACAAAACCCAAAAACATTATTTTTGCTACTATTACCATTATTATCATACTACTTTGCTACTAAATACTTTGCTGCAGATACTAAGTTATCCAGGTGTGGTTGAATTGACAACTCAACTGCTAATATTCAAGAATATTCTTTGGCTCCCCTTGTGTCGAATCAATAAATTTGGGTTGAATACTTTACCCTCGAAAGCTGTTGCGATCCCCTACACTTGTGGGTTGTCAAGACTAATTTCTGGCGCCGTTGCCGGGGAGCATAGCTCTATTCTCTGAGTCACTTGGGATTTATATATGTTGATCACTATGAAGAACTTAAAAGACGACAGAACCAATATTTTTCCCTCAACTACGAGGGTAGGTAAGGAACTGCCATCTAGCTCTGCACTAGATTCTCCTTTTGTTATTAGTAAACTTGCGACACCTAAACCTGCTACTGCTTTGAATTCTGATATGTTGCATGCTATTGATGATGCCACTTCTGCTATGCATGATACTTATGATGAAACTACTTCTGTGCGTGATACTACTTTGCCATTAGGTGAATTTCTTGATGAACAACTTGCTAGGGCTAGAGAAAACGAAATTATTCAAGATGCTATTATTGATGATAGTGATGATGAAGGTTCTCCTAATGATTATGAATTGCCTGTTGTTCCTGAGGGTTATGTTATGGAAGAGGAAGCTGCTACAGCTATCTTTGCTTGTAGAGATAGATATGATCTTATGAAACTATGAGCTAAATGGAAGCAGCAGTCTCTTAAAGCTAGAATGAAACCTGGCCCTGCTTTTGCTACTTCACCTATTTTTGTTAATGATAAGGATTATGAATTCTCTTTTGATCCTGAGATTATTACTTTAGTTGAATCTGATCCTTTTTATGGCCTTGAATCTGAAACTGTTGTGGCACATCTTACCAAGTTGAGTGATATAGCCACCCTGTTTACTCATTGAGGGAGTCCTGGACTAGGGGGTGTCCGGATAGCCGAACTATCATCATTGGCCGGACTCCAAGACTATGAAGATACAAGATTGAAGACTTCGTACCGTGTCCGGATGGGACTTTCCTTGGCGTGGAAGGCAAGCTTGGCAATACTGATATGTAGATCTCCTACCATTGTAACTGACTCTGTAACCCTAGCCCTCTCCTGTCTATATAAACCAGATGGTTTTAGTCCATAGGACGAACAACAATCATACCATAGGCTAGCTTCTAGGGTTTAGCGTCCTTGATCTCGTGGTAGATCCACTCTTGTACTACCCATATCATCAATATCAACCAAGCAGGAGTAGGGTTTTACCTCCATCGAGAGGGCCCGAACCTGGGTAAAAACATCGTGTCCCTTGTCTCCTGTTACCATCCACCTAGACGCACAGTTCGGGACCCTCTACCCGAGATCTGCTGGTTTTGACACCGACATTGGTGCTTTCATTGAGAGTTCCTCTGTGTCGTCGCCTATAGGCCTGATGGCTCCTTCGATCATCAACGACAACGTGGTCCAGGGTGAGACTTTTCTCGCCGGACAGATCTTCGTATTCGGCGGCTTTGCACTGCGGGCCAATTCGCTTGGCCATCTGGAGCAGATTGAAAGCTACGCCCCTGGCCATGAGGTCAGATTTGGAAGCTTGAACTTCACGGCCGACATCCGCGGAGACTTGATCTTCGACGGATTTGAGCCACAGCCGAGCGTGTTGCACTTTCACGATGGGCATGATCTAGCCCTGCTGCCAGACAGTGCCCTGGAGGCCACGCAAGAGTCCGCTCCGACCCTTAACTCGGAGCCGACTGCGCCAATCGAGGATGGGTGGCTAGACACCGCCTCGGGGGTTGCTACCTCTACGGCGATGGAGCCGAATACCGACCCAGTCCCTTGTAAAGCTCGTGACTCCGAGGTGCCGGACTCCTCGCCGGTCTCTGAACCTCCCGCGCCCCTACCAATCGAATCCGATTGGGCGCCGATCATGGAGTTCACCGCTGCGGACATCTTTCAGCACTCGCCTTTTGGCGACATCCTGAATTCGCTAAAGTATCTCTCGTTATCAGGAGAGCCCTGGCCGGACTGCGGTCAGGACGGTTGGGATGCGGACGACGAAGAAATTCAATGCCCACCCACCACCCACTTCGTAGCCACAGTCGATGACTTAACGGACATGCTAGACTTCGACTCCGAAGACATCGACGGTATGGACGACGATGCCGGAGACAACCAAGAACCAGCGCCTACGGGGCAATGGAAAGCCACCTCGTCATACAACATATACATGGTGGACATCCCAAAGGATGGGAATGGCGAGGGAACAGCGGAGGAAGACCCCTCCAAGAAACAGCCTAAGCGCCGGCGTCAGCGGCGCCGCTCTAAATCCCGCCACAGCAAGAATGGAGATTCCGGCACCGGAGATAATAACACCCCAGACAGTGCCGAAGACAACCCCCTCCAGCAAGATTCAGCACAGGAGGATGCAGAAGCCATCCCTCATGAGAGAGCGGCAGACGAAGAGGTAGAGGACGATAATTACATGCCTCCCTCCGGAGACGAGGCAAGCCTCGACGACGACGAATTCGTCGTGCCTGAGGATCCCGTCGAACAAGAGCGTTTTAAACGCAGACTTATGGCCACAGCAAGCAGCCCCAAGAAAAAGCAGCAACAGCTTAGAGCTGATCAAGATCTGCTAGCCGACAGATGGACCGAGGTCCTTGCGGTCGAAGAGTATGAACTCGAACGCCCCTCCAAAAGCTAACCCAAACGCAAGCTGCTGCCCCGATTAGAGGAGGAAGCATATAAACCTACATCACCAGCACACAATACGGCCGACCGGCCACCTCGTGGCCGCGACAGAGAGGCCTCTAGGCCCTCCACTAAAGTCGTACCCCGGCACCGCTCGAAAAGCACAAAGCCACGGGGGAATGCGCCGGACTTGCGAGGCATATTGGAGGATAAGGCAAGACAATCAAGATCGATCTACGGATCGCGTGGGCGCCCCACGATGCGCGACGATGACCGTCGCGCCGGATATAGCAACTCCGGCCGGGCCGAACACAGTAGACAAAGCTCGCTTGAGCTACGTCGTGATATAGCCCAATATAGAGGCGCCGCACACCCACTATGCTTCACAGACGAAGTAATGGATCATCAAATCCCCGAAGGGTTTAAACCCGTGAACATTGAATCCTATGATGGCACAACAGACTCCGCGGTTTGGATCGAAGACTATCTCCTTCATATCCACATGGCCCGTGGCAACGATCTTCACGCTATCAAATACCTCCCACTCAAGCTTAAAGGCCTAGCTCGGCATTGGCTTAACAGCCTGCCAGCAGAATCAATTGGGTGTTGGAAGGACCTGGAAGCCGCATTCCTTGATAACTTCCAGGGCACATATGTGCGACCACCAGACGCTGATGACCTAAGCCACATAATTCAGCAGCCAGACGAATCGGCTAGACAATTCTGGACACGGTTCTTAACCAAGAAAAATCAAATCGTCGACTGTCCGGATGCGGAGGCCCTTGCAGCCTTCGAACACAACATCCGCGACGAGTGGCTTGCCCGGCACCTAGGACAGGAAAAGCCGAAATCCATGGCATCCCTCACATCACTCATGACCCGCTTCTGCACGGGAGAGGACAGCTGGCTAGCCCGCAGTAACAACCTCAACAAAAATCCTGGCAGTCCGGATACTAAGGACCGCAATGGCAGGTCACATCGCAACAAGCACAAACACCGCATTAACGGCAATAATACTGAGGATACGGCAGTCAACGCCGGATTCAGAGGCTCCAAACCCGGTCAGCAGAAAAAGCCATTCAAAAGAACTACTCCGGGTTCGTCCAATTTGGACCGAATACTCGACCGCTCGTGCCAGATACACGTCACCCCCTAAAAGCCAGCTAATCACACCAATAGGGGTTGTTGGGTATTCAAGCAGGCAGGCAAGTTGATTGCCGAAAACAATGACAAGGGGCTGCATAGCGATGACGAGGAAGAGACCCGGCCGCCGAACAATAGAGGACAGAAGGGTTTTCCCCCACAAGTGCGGACGGTGAACATGATATACGCAACCCACATACCCAAACGGGAGCGGAAGCGTGCACTCAGGGACGTATACACGATGGAGCCAGTCGCCCCAAAGTTCAACCCATGGTCCTCCTGCCCGATCACTTTTGATCGAAGGGACCACCCCACCAGCATCCGCCATGGCAGGTTCGCCGCATTGGTTTTAGACCCAATTGTCGATGGGTTTCACCTCACCAGAGTCCTGATGGACGGCGGCAGCAGCCTGAACCAGCTTTACCAGGATACAGTGCGCAAGATGGGCATAGACCCCTCAAGGATTAAACCCACAAAGACGACCTTCAAGGGCGTCATACCAGGTGTAGAGGCCAATTGTACAGGCTCAGTTACACTGGAAGTGGTCTTCGGATCACCGGAAAACTTCTGAAGAGAGGAGTTAATCTTCGACATAGTTCCGTTCCGCAGCGGCTACCATGCACTGCTCGGACGAACCGCGTTTGCAAAGTTCAATGCGGTGCCGCACTACGCATACCTCAAGCTCAAGATGCCAGGCCCTCGAGGAGTCACCACAGTCAATGGAAACACTGAACGCTCCCTCCGAACGGAGGAACACACAGCGGCTCTCATGGCGAAGTGCGAGCAGCCTCTTAAAGGCAATTCTCGAGTCCAGCCGTTAAGCGACGGACCGCTAAGCGCGCCGGAGTAACCTACAACAAGACCACTGCACGCTCCGAAAGCACGCATAGCAATGCGACCCCAACCCCAGCCCTCGCAAAATTGCAAGACCAAGATTACAGACATCATTACGCTCTGGAGATACCATGGGCGTAGGGGAGGGGCACGACCACGGCAGGCCCAGAGTGCGGCTCAACCACACCAGGGGCTCCCAAGTGTGTCATCCTTTTTCTTTCTTTTTTTTTCTTTTCTTCTTATCCTCAGGACTCCATTTACCAGAGGCCCTGTCCGGCAGCATACCTGCCGAACTCACGATGCAACAACCAGGGAAGGAGAAGAGCTACGACGCGAATCCAGGTGGTCTCCATTAAGAGCATTATACTTGTTTTATATACGCCATTCCGCAGCCTACCCCTGGAGGGGGACATGCTAAATAGTCACATCCCTTGCTTATCGCACTATTTGTATCGTTCTGCATTCATGGCAGCATTTTTTGAATAAACAATGCATTGCTTTTTGCCTATAAATTGCATTCCTTTCTTATACATATGTTCATTTATGACATGTTGCATCCGTACACTTTGGTACGGCCAAATACACCAGGGGCTTAAGTTCCCCACATTATGGTGTGATAAGTCCGAACACTTTCACAAGTGCGGCACCCCGAACTTATAGCATTATATGCATCGGCTCCGAATCATGTCTTGGGTCAATAGTTGGGTTTGCCCGGCTCCCATGTTTTGGTACCTTACGTTCCATTATATCGGCTAAGGTAGCGCTGGGAGAACCACTGCGATTGTGCCCCGGTTGAGCTGGGCGAGCACCTTAGTGGAGAAAGCTAAAACTGACTGTCATGACAGGCGAGAGCGATGTCATTCGAGAGGTTTTTTCGAGTCCCTAAAGACTTATGCCGCTTAGAGCGAGGAACCGGCTTTGTCCGGCCCAGGCGTGGATAGCGCCCCGAATTCGGCCTTCCGAACACTAGGGGCTTCGCCAAAATTTAAAATTATAGAATTCTATGGCTAAGTGAGAGTGTTCAAGCACTATAAGTCTGGTTGCCTTGTTCATTGTGTTGAGCGCCTCCCTAGATGGACCCAAAAATGGGAACAAGAGCTCTCAAGTGTATCCCGAACACCCCAAAGACTTTTCGTGGCATGGGGGCTGAAGCCGACGACTTGCCATCTCTCAGATTTGATAAACGGCCGCACAGAAGGTAATATTTTAAATTAACAAGGGTTGCTTAGCGCACATGAACAAAGTTTTCAGCGCACAGGATAACAAAATGCGAGTCTACTCAAATATTACATCTTTGGAGCACTCACCCGCAATAATGCGGGCACCCTTCAGGACATCCTTATAATACATATCGGGTGTGCGATACTCCTTGCCCGGCGATGGCGCGTCCGTCACAAGCTTCTTAGCATCCATCCTGCCCCAGTGCTCTTTACCACGGGCAAGGGCCCAACGGGCACCTTCAATGCAGGCGGAGTGCTTGATGACTTCAACCCAGGGACACGCATCCACCAGCCGCCGCACCAGGCCGAAGTAGCTCCCAGGCACGGCCTCTTTGGGCCATAGCCGAACTACAAGGCCCTTCATGGACTGTTCGGCCACCTTGTGGAGCTCAACCAGCTGCTTTAGCTGGTCGCTATAAGCACGGATGTCCGGCCTCAAAGATATCGAGACCGTAACACCTTCTCCGTCGAGCTCCCCTCCTCGGCTCTGTAGAAAGCGGCAGCATCGTACACGCTACGGGGCAGATCTGCGACTGCTCCTGGAGAGCTCCGAATTCGGGTAAGTAACAGGTAATTCACTTTTACATGCTTGCTTTGCATGAAGAATGCCTTACCCGCCGCTATTTTCTTCAATGCCTCGATTTCCTGGAGGGCCTTGTGGGCTTTGGCCTTAGCGGCTTTGGCACTCTCAAGAGCCGACGCAAGCTCGGACTCTTGAGTCTTCAAGTCATGCTCCAAACTCTCGTGTTTTTCCACGAGAGCCTGGAGCTCTTGTCGTACCTCCGCCACCCGCGCCTCCTGCTTCTCTCGCTCGGCGCGTTCCGCAGCCGCATTGCATTCGGCCACGGACACCGCCTCCTTCAGGGTCGCCACCTCGTTCGTAGCCCCTGGAGTACCCATGTTATCCTTGTCATTTCTCTTGCAACCAAATCCTTTTCTGTAAGGTACAACTGTAATAAGGTGTTACTCACCTTCCTTGTCCTCGAGCTGCTTCTTGGCACGGCCGAGCTCACTCTCGGACCGCTCGAGGCTCTGCTTCAAGGGATTGACGTCCGAAGTCAGTGCGGCAGAGGTCAGCAGCGCAGCCTGCATTCCCATATTGACATATTTTTTAAGACTCCTGCGTATATCTTTTTAGATCCTCAGTCCGGCTTTTCTTTCCGAACACCGAACCGAGCATCAGGGGCTACTGTCTATGCGGTATTATATTACATATCTCAAAATTCTTACCTCAAAGCCTGTTAGAAGGCTGCTGCAGGCTTCGGTCAGCCCGATTTTGGTGAGCTGAACCTTCTGAATCACCGCACTCATGACAGTGCGGTGTTCCTCTTCGATGGAAGCGTCGTTGAGCGCCTCCAGCAAGTTATCCGGCACCTCCGGTTGGACAGAGGCCGCCGGCGTCACAATCTTGCCCTTCTTACAAAGGGGCCGCCCGCCGGACTCCGGAACCACTGAAGGTTCCGCTGCGGAGTCCGGTCCGAAGTCCGGGAGGTTGCCCTGCGGCACCTCCGGGGCCTCCTCTTCCTGGTGGGTCCCTCTCTGGGATCCCTCCTCGCCGTCGTCAGCGTCGCGGGGGGAGGAGGCGGCCGGAAGTGAAGTGTTATTCACATCCGACATACCCAAGGACCCGCTCGACGAAGCGGGAAGATCATCCTTGGGCGGACTACAGGGTTGTATGCGGCGTTAAAAGATGCTATGCGACAAAAATAAAATTATGAGTTATTCAGGAGTCCGGATACTTACGATCTCGCCAGGGGCTTGGCCCTTGAGGGCCACTCCTCGTCGCTGTCGTCGGCGTTGGCAGAACAGTCCGGGGGAAGGGTCCTTCCCTTCTTGGACCCTTCGGCCTCCCTCGTTGGGGAGGCCTTCCTCTTCTTCTCTCCCCCCGCTGGGGGAGAGGCCTCTTTCTTCTCCTCCTCGTCCTCGTGGGAGGAGTCAGCCTCGGAGTCATCGGATGATGAATCCGATAACACCTGACGCCGGGAACTCCTCCGGGTTCCCGGGGCCTTCTTCTTGGCCTTCTTCTCCGGCACTACGTAAGGTGCCGGAGCCAGCAGCCCTGTCAGACGGGCATCCGCTGGGTCTTCTGGAAGAGGAGCCGAAGAGCTAACCTGTCCGGATGTCTCCTGCCAGGCCTGTTAAAGGTATTGGGAGTTTAGATCCCACATAGAGTCAAACTATGAAAAGCAAGTGTCCCATAAAGGATAACATGGCTTACCTCGCCAGCCGGACGCTGCGAGCTGAATCCGCGATCTTCGGTAGCGGATGCGGGAGCCTCGGCGCCCTTGAACAGCACCCTCCAGGCCTCTTCGTACGTAGTGTCGAAGAGCCCGCTCAAGGTCTGGTGCCGTGCCAGATCGAACTCCCACAAGTTGAAGTCCCGCTGTTGGCAGGGGAGAATCCGGCGGATGAGCATGACCTGGATTATGTTGACAAGCTTGAGCTTCTTGTTCACCAGGGTTTGGAGACAGGATTGAAGTCCGGTCAGCTCTTCCGAATTACCACACAGAAGGCCCTTCTCTTTCCAGGAAGTGAGCCGCATGGGGATGCCGGATCTGAAGGGGGTCGTTGCCCATTCAGGGTCATGCGGCTCGGTGATGTAGAACCACCCCGATTGCCACCCTTTGATGGTTTCCACAAAGGCGCCCTCGAGCCAAGTAACGTTGGGCATCTTGCCCACCATGGCGCCTCCGCACTCTGCTTGGCTGCCCTTCACAACCTTCGGCTTGACATTGAAGGTCTTTAGCCACAAGGCGAAGTGGGGCTGGATGCAGAGGAAGGCCTCGCACACGACGATAAACGCCCAGATGTTGAGGATGAAATTCGGGGCCAGATTGTGGAAATCCAGGCCGTAGTAGACATGAGCCCCCAGACAAAGGGGTGGAGTGGGAAGCCCAGTCCGCGGAGGAAATGGGGAAGGAATACCACCCTCTCATGGGGCCTGGGGGTGGGGATGAGCTGCCCCTTGTCGGGGAGCCGGTGCGTGATGTCGCTGGACAAATATCCGGCGCGGCGCAGCTTCTTGATGTGCCCCTCCGTAACGAAGGAGGCCATCCACTTGCCTCCCGCTCCGGACATGGCTGGAGAAGGCTGAGGTGAGATGTGCGTACTTGGGCGCTGGAGCTCGAGTGCACGGAGATGGATAAGCAAAGGAGGAAGAAGGCGTAGGTAAAAAGGTGGATCCCTATCCCTTATATATGGGCGGGCAAGACTATGCGTCCCCACCAGCCCGGTAAAACTCGCTTATCTCCCAAGCGCCACAATCAATGGCGCGGTTGGGTTACCCACGTCCGTATTGATGAGAATCCCGGAATAAGGGGACACGATCTCTGCTTCGACAAGACGTGCCAAGGAAACCGCTTCGCTAAACGCGCTGAGGTGGAATAATAAAAATGATTCGAGTAAAGGCTTGGCCGTGGTGTGACGTCACGCCACGAAATACATCAGCAGATTGAACTTGTGTAAATATTATTCTCTCTATAGTGGTATGTGGAATTTATTTTGCAGAGCCGGACACTATCTTGGTGTTCACAATCTTCTATGAATTATTCGGAGGAGGAACCCGCCTTGCAATGCCGACGACAATATGCGCGCCGGACTCGTTGTCATTGAAGCCCTGGTTCAGGGCTACCGAGGAGTCCTGGACTACGGGTGTCCGGATAGCCGAACTATCATCATTGGCCGGACTCCAAGACTATGAAGATACAAGATTGAAGACTTCGTCCCGTGTCCGGATGGGACTTTCCTTGGCGTGGAAGGCAAGCTTGGCAATACGGATATGTAGATCTCCTACCATTGTAACTGACTCTGTGTAACCCTAGCCCTCTCCGGTGTCTATATAAACCGGAGGGTTTTAGTCCATAGGACGAACAACAATCATACCATAGGCTAGCTTCTAGGGTTTAGCCTCCTTGATCTCGTGGTAGATCCACTATTGTACTACCCATATCATCAATATCAATCAAGCAGGAGTAGGGTTTTACCTCCATCGAGAGGGCCCGAACCTGGGTAAAAACATCGTGTCCCTTGTCTCATGTTACCATCCGCCTAGACACACAGTTCGGGACCCCCTACCAGAGATCCGCCGGTTTTGACACCGACACTCATGATGATAAATCTCGCTATTTTTATATCCTTAAGATATTTCCGTTCTCATTAAAGGGTGATGCTAAAACTTGGTATAATTCTCTTGCTCCTGGTTGTGTGTGTAGTCCCCAGGATATGATCTATTACTTCTCTGCTAAATATTTCACTGCTCATAAGAAACAAGCTGCCTTGCGGGAAATATATAATTTTGTGCAAATCAAAGAAGAGAGTCTCCCACAAGCTTGGGGGAGGCTTCTCCAGTTACTTAATTCTTTCCCTGATCATCCTCTTAAGAAAAATGAAATACTTGATATCTTTTATAATGGACTAACCGATGCTTCCAAGGACTACTTGGATAGTCGTGATGTTTGTGTTTTCAGGGAAAGAACAGTCGACGAAGCTGAATTACTATTGAATAATATGTTGACTAATGAAAATAATTGGACTCTTCCTGAGCCAATTCCCGAGGCAATTCCTGAACCAATTGAGCCAACTCCTGAGCCTATTCCTAAACCCACTCCGAAGAAGAGAGGTGTTTTATTTCTCAGTCCTGAAGATATGCAAGAGGCAAACAAATCAATGAAAGAAAAAGTTATTAAAGCTGAAGATGTTAAGAATTTACCTCCTATTGAAGAAATACATGGTCTTAATATACCGCCTGTTGAAGAACCACATTGTCTTGATAACCCGACACGGGTAGTAAAGGTAAATTCTCTCTATAGATATGATAAATTTGAAATTCCCTCTACTAAATTTCATAGCCCATGCTTAGAAGAATTTGATGACTTTATGGCTAGACAAGAAAGTTTTAATGCTTATGTTGGTAGAGAGTTAAAGAATAATGCTTTCGAGATAGGACGCGTGAGCGATAATATGGCTAGAGTTAAAGGTGAACTCAAACTCGTTAGCAAATATGCTTCTATGGTTGCTACTCAAGCTGAGCAAGTACTCAAAGCTCAAAATGATTTGCTTGATGAATTAAATAATAAAAATGACTTTGCTGTTAGAGTGCCTACTAGAACTGGTAGAATGACTCAGCAACCTTTGTATCCTGAAGGCCACCCTAAGAGAATCGAGCAAGATTCTCAGAGAAATAATTTAGAGGCACCTAGTTCTTCTAAAAAGAAGAAAAAGAAAAATGATAGGACTTTGCATGCTTCTAGTGAACCTCAGTAGACACACACGAGAATCCTAATGATATTTCTATTTACGATCTTTGAAACACAATCAGGTGATGAACATGAACCTAGTGATAATGTTAATGATAATGTTCATGTTGATGCTCAACCTAGCAAAAACAATAATGTAGAGATTGAACCTGGTGTTGATCTTGATAACCCACAATCAAAGAATCAACGTTATGATAAGAGAGATTTTGTTCCTAGGAAGCACGGTAGAGAAAGAGAACCATGGGTTCATAAACCCATACCCTTTCCTCCTAAACCATCCAAGACAAAGGATGATGAGGATTTTGAGCGCTTTGCTGAAATGATTATACCTATCTTCTTACGTATGCGCTTAACTGATATGCTTAAGGTAAATCCTTATGCTAAGTATATGAAGGATATCATTACAAATAAAAGAAAGATACCTGAAGCTGAAATTTCCACCATGCTTGCTAATTACACTTTTAAGGGTGGAATACCAAAGAAACTTGGAGATCCGGGTGTGCCAACTATACCATGCTCCATTAAAAGAAATTATGTTAAAACTATTTTATGTGATCTTGGAGCCGGTGTTAGTGTTATGCCTCTCTCTTTATATCGTAGATTTGAATTGAATAAGTTGACACCTACTGAAATATCTTTGCAAATGGCTGATAAATCAACTGCTATACCTGTCGGTATTTGTGAGGATGTGCCTGTTCTGGTTGCAAATGTCACTATTTTAACGGACTTTGTTATTCTTGATATTCCCGAGGACGATAATATGTCTATTATCCTTGGTAGACCCTTTTTGAATACTGCAGGGGCTTTTATTGATTGCAACAAAGGCAATGTCACCTTTCATGTTAATGGTAATGAGCATATAATGACCCACAAGTGTAGGGGATCTATCGTAGTCCTTTCGATAAGTAAGAGTGTCGAACCCAACGAGGAGCAGAAGGAAATGATAAGCGGTTTTCAGTAAGGTTTTCTCTGCAAGCACTAAAATTGTAGGTAATAGATAGTTTTGTGATAAGATAAATAGTAACGAGTAACAAGTAAATAAAGTGAACAAAGTGCAGCAAGGTGGCCCAATCCTTTATGTAGCAAAGGATAAGTCTGGACAATTTCTAATAATGAGAAAGGAGCTCCCGAGGACACATGGGAATTATCGTCAAGCTAGTTTTCATCACTTTCATATGATTCGCGTTCGGTACTTTGATAATTTGATATGTGGGTGGACCGGTGTTTGGGTACTGCCCTTACTTGGACAAGCATCCCACTTATGATTAACCCCTATTGCAAGCGTCCGCAACTACAAAAAAAGTATTAAGGTAAACCTAACCACAGCATTAAACATATGGATCCAAATCAGCCCCTAACGAAGCAACACATAAACTAGGGTTTAAGATTATGTCACTCTAGCAACTCATCATCTACTTATTACTTCCCTATGCCTTCCTCTAGGCCCAAATAATGGTGAAGTGTCATGTAGTCGATGTTCACATAACACCACTAGAGGAAAAGACAACATACATCTCATCAAAATATCGAACGAATACCAAATTCACATGACTACTAATAGCAAGACTTCACCCGTGTCCTCGTGAACAAACGTAACTACTCACAAAGCATATTCATGTTCATAATCAGAGGAGTAATAATATGCATTAAGGATCTGAACATATGATCTTCCACCAAGTAAACCAATTAGCATCAACTACAAGGAGTAATCAACACTACTAGCAACCCACAGGTACCAATTGTGATTTCGATACAAGATTGGATACAAGATATGAACTAGGGTTTTGAGAGGAGATGGTGCTGGTGAAGATGAGATTGGCCCCCTCCCGATGAGAGGATCGTTGGTGATGACGTTGGTGATGACGTTGGTGATGATTTCCCCCTCCCGGAGGGAAGTGTCCCCGGCAGAACAGCTCCGCCAGAGCCCTATATTGGTTCCTCCAAGGTTCCGCCTCATGGCGGCGGAGTTTCGTCCCGTAAGCTTGCCCACGATTTTTTTTCAGGGTAAAAGCTCTCATATAGCAGAAGATGGACACCGGAGGCCCACCAGGGGGCCCAGGAGACAGGGGGCGCGCCCAGTAGGGGGGCGCCCCCCACCCTCCTGGACAGGGTGTGGGCCTCCTGATGTATTTCTTTCGCTCAATAATTCTTATTAATTCCAAAAACATGTTTCGTGGAGTTTCAGGATTTTTGGAGCAAAGGTCAGAATAGGTTTCAATGTTTGCTCCTTTTCGGCCAGAATTCCAGTACCAAGCATTCCCCCTCTTCATGGTAAACCTTGTAAAATAAGAGAGAATAGCCATAAGTATTGAGATATAACATCTAATAACATCCCATAATGCAATAAATATTGATATAAAAGCATGATGCAAAATGGACGTATCAACTCCCCCAAGCTTAGACCTCGCTTGTCCTCAAACGGAAGCCGATATTGAAAAGTATGTCCACATGTTTAGAGATAGAGGTGTCGATAAAAATAAAATACGGACATGAGGGCATCATGATCATTCTTATAACAGCAACATATATAGAATTTGTCATACGATTTCTTATGCTCAAGTAACAATCAATTCACAATGTCAAGTATGGTTCAAAAACTTCATTGGGAACTAACAAACTATAATCTCGATCCTTTGAAGCAATTGCAATTTATCATAACATCGAAAAGAGTCAACAACAGAGCTTTTCAAAGAAGTTCACATACTCAACTATCTTGTAGTCTTCTACAATTGCTAACACTCACGCAATACTTGTGGTTATGGAGTTTCAATGGGACACTGAGAAAGATAGGGGCTTATTGTGTTGCCTCCCAACGTATTCACCTTTAGGTGATGTCAACAATAATAGCCCATGCTAACTTACATCCAATTGGATATATATATCATGATCTTTCAAACACAAAGAGCTTGCCAAAGGATAAAATGAAAAAGGGAAAGGTGTGGATCACCTTGACTCAAGCATAAAGTAAAAACATAAAGTAAAAGATAGGCCCTTCGCAGAGGGAAGCAGAGGTTATCATGTGCATTTAGGGTTGATGCACAAAATCTTAATGCAAAAGAACGTCACTTTATATTGCCCCTTGTATGTGGACCTTTATTATGCAGTCCGTCGCTTTTTTTACTTCCACAAAAGATCGTACAAAGCTTATTTTCTCTGCACTAATAAGTCATACATATTTAGATAGCAATTTTTATTGCTTGCAACATGACAACTTACTTGAAGGATCTTACTCAATCCAAAGATAGGTATGGTGGACTCTCATGGCAAAACTGGGTTCAGGATATTTGGAAGCACAAGTAGTATCTCTACTTGGTGCAAGGAATTTGGCTAGCATGAGGGGGAAAGGCAAGCTCAACATGTTTGGAAGGTCAATGACAATATACTTTAACTGAGACGTGCGAAAACATAAACCATTACATTGTCTTCCTTGTCCAACGTCAACCCTTTTAGCATGTCATACTTAATGAGTGCTCCCAATCATAAAAGGTGTCCAAGATAATATATTTATATGTGAACCCCTCTTTCCTTATCACTTCCTATTAATTGCAACGATGACCAAAACTACGTTTATCAACTCTCAACAACTTTTATGCCTCATACTTTCTATGTGTGAAGTTATCACTATCCATAAGATCAATATGAACTCTTTTATTATTTCTACTTTCTCAAGATCATAGTAACATAGCAAAGCCCTGGACTCAATACTAATATTTATTATAGATAGCTCACGGACTCAATTACAAAAAGACATCACAAAGCAAAACTCAAAACTACTTGATATCAAAACTTCAATCTACTAGATCAAGATACTATTAAAAGGATCAAACTAAATAAAACGGTAAAGATAGGAGTGTGATGGTGACACGATACCGGGGCACCTCCCCCAAGCTTGGCAGTTGCCAAGGGGAGTGCCCATACCCATGTGATTATGTCCTCGGAGGTGGTGAAGTAGGATTTGTTGATGATGTAGGCTTGTCGTTCGTCTTCCAAGGCATAGGCTCTCCATCATAGAAGGATGATCGAGTCTCCAGGATCCTTAAATCTGCAGCCAAACTCATCCTCTTGAATCTATATTCATACTCACAGTTTTGGTTTTGCAGGTCATAGATCTGGGCTTGGAGGTGCTCGATTTTCTCTTGAAGCTTGAAGATGGTCTCCCCAATGACTTTGGCTTCCAGCTTGTGGTTGTTGGTGAACTCCGTGATCATCATCTGGTTGACGTTGAGTCCACGCTCCACCATCCCTTGGCACTTGAAAACTTGTTGCTCCACGGCTTCGAGCTTTGTCTCCATGCTTCCGGTACGCCTTGGTCCCTCCACATCGCGGATGTGCAGCACCCCCTCACGCATTTCAATGGTTTGAGGGTGTTGCAGCACCTCCGCGAGATAGGGGTCGATAACCCTCTCAAAAAACTTGTCCTTGGGAGCGCTTGGAGACGACATGATGCTCTAGATCTGAAACAGAAACAGCTCAAAACAAAAAGAGAGGATATTTGTGTGATACGGTGGTCAAAACCTTCGGGAGTATATATAATGAATTTTTACCGACCCAAAGACGTAACGTGCAAGAAAACGGAGTCTGGTAGGCACACGAGGTGCCCACGAGACATGGGGCGCGCCCAGTAAGGGTGGGCGCGCCCTCCACACTCGTGGGGGCCTCGTGTCCCTTTCAGACTACTTCTTTCTTCCGAAAATTCTTAAATATTCCAAAACTGATAAAAATTGCCATTGGAATTGTTTTGGAGTCGGTTTACTTACCGTACCACATACCTATTCCTTTTGAGTCCTGAACGCGTTAGAAAGTATCCCTTATGTATTCCTCCGGGGTTACGATTTCAATAATATTAGTTTCAACATTGATAGGATTACTTGAAATATAATATTTAATTATTTGACCGTTTACCACCCTCGGACTTGTGCCTTCGAAGTTGTTGATTTTTATGGCACCAGAACGATAGACCTCCTCGATAATGTAGGGACCTTCCCATTTAGAGAGAAGTTTTCCTGCAAAAAATCTTAATCGAGAGTTGAATAATAACACATAATCTCCTACGTTAAACTCACGCTTTTGAATCCTTTTATCATGCCAACATTTGTCTTTTTCTTTGAATAGCTTGGCGTTTTCATAGGCTTGGGTTCTCCATTCATCAAGTGAACTAATATCAAACAACATCTTCTCACCGGCAAGTTTCAAGTCATAGTTGAGCTCTTTAATAGCCCAATATGCTTTATGTTCAAGTTCAAGAGGTAAATGACATGCTTTTCCATAAATCATCTTATAAGGAGACATACCCATAGGATTTTTGTATGCAGTTCTATAGGCCCATAATGCATCAAGTTTTTTGGACCAATTCTTTCTAGATCTATTCACAGCTTTTGCAAAATTAATTTGAGCTCTCTATTGCTCAACTCTACTTGACCACTAGACTGCGGATGATAGGGAGATGCGATTCTATGATTGACATCATACTTAGCAAGCATTTTACGGAAAGCACCATGAATAAAATGTGAACCACCATCAGTCATAAGATATCTAGGGACTCCAAACCTCGGAAAAATAACTTCTTTAAGCATTTTAATAGAAGTGTTATGATCAGCACTACTAGTTGGAATAGCTTCTACCCACTTAGTAATGTAATCAACAGCAACTAAAATATGTGTATAACCATTAGAGGCAGGAAAAGGTCCCATATAATCAAAGCCCCAAACATCAAACGGTTCAATAACAAGAGAGTAATTCATAGGCATTTCTTGACGTCTACTAATGTTACCTATTCTTTGGCATTCATCACAAGATAAGACAAACTTACAAGCATCTTTGAAGAGAGTAGGCCAATAAATACCAGATTGTAGTACCTTGTGTGCAGTTCTATCTCCAGCGTGGTGTCCTCCATAGGATTTAGAGTGACACTTGCATAGGATCTGTTCCTGTTCCTGCTCAGGCACACAACATCTAATAACACCATCTACTCCTTCTTTATAAAGGTGTGGGCCATCCCAGAAGTAATGTCTTAAATCATAAAAGAATTTTTTCTTTTGCTGGTATGTGAAACTAGGGGGTATAAATTTAGCAACAATGTAATTAGCATAATCAGCATACCAAGGAGCAGTATGAGAAGCATTAATGACCGCTACTTACTCGAGATTCGATCATCGGTATCTCAATACCTCGCTCAATCTTGTTACCGGCAAGTCTCTTTACTCATTCCGTAATACATCATCCCACAACTAACTCATTAGTTACAATGCTTGCAAGGCTTATAGTGATGTGCATTACCGAAAGTGGGCCAGAGATACCTCTCCAGGCAATCGGAGTGACAAATCCTAATCTTGAAATACGCCAACTCGACATGTACCTTCGGAGACACCTGTAGAGCTCCTTTATAATCACCCGATTCACGTTGTGACGTTTGGTAGCACACAAAGTGTTCCTCCGATAAACGGGAGTTGCATAATCTCATAGTTGTAGGAACATGTATAAGTCATGAAGAAAGCAATAGCAACATACTAAATGATCAAGTGCTAAGCTAATGGAATGGTTCAAGTCAATCACATCATTCTCCTAATGATGTGATCTCGTTAATTAAATGACAACTCATGTCTATGGTCAGGAAACACAACCATCTTTGATCAACGAGCTAGTCAAGTAGAGGCATACTAGTGATACTATGTTTGTCTATGTATTCACACATGTATTATGTTTACGGTTAATACAATTCTAGCATGAATAATAAACATTTATCATGATATAAGGAAATAAATAATAACTTTATTATTGCCTCTAGGGCATATTTCCTTCACAAATGAGGCCTGAATGTATCCGTGTCGACTATTGTCTGATCAATCGCTAAGCCTACAATTTTAGGAGCTAGGGCTATTGGTCGATCGACGAGGGATAAGTATAAGCGTACCATGAGCTCATCAGCCCCAACGTTTCTCTTCGGTGAGTGTTTTGCAAGTACTATAGCTCGCATACGGTAGCTAGCCTACTAACACCAAGAATCATCAAACAAGCCCTGCTGATATGATAAACAGTTCAAACTTACATCTAAGCATGCCATGTATTACATCAAAAGCTGGTGAGGATACATATGTTTCCATAACTTGGAGAGGGTTCGCATGATTCACTATCAAACAAAAGTAGCAAGTACCACCCACACAAGACAGTGCACTAGCCCTAAGATGGTTTGATAACACACATTGTTCTGGTAATTAAACACAGGGCAATGCAAACTACCCTGAAGGATTAGCGCGAACAACTATTTCTTGTCATCGATCTCTCGGGCAATGACCACAAAGACGGACAGCGGCATGGGAATCGATTTTGGGCGATGTCAACAGGATCGACCACGACATCGAATCGATCTACAGGCGATGTCCACAGGATGGACAGCGGCATCGAATCGATCTCCGGCAATGCCAACAGGATGGGCCGCGACATCGGAATCATCAAGGGCGCCCACCGCACCTGCACAACCCTAACATATTAGCAAGCACATTGCAAATAATCAAAAACCACAACTATGGTACTAAGCCATTATTTTTTACCTTGTGCAGCTCACCGGGGGATCTCATCCCTCCGGGGGCCATCTCCTCGTCCTCGATGGGGGCCATCACCTTGCCAGGGGAACACTGCTTCTCAACGGTGACTATCTCCTCAAACTCGGCCTTGAGCCTCGCATAGGTGGCCATCATAGTTCTTGGGGTAGGCACGGTGGGGCCCTTGCTGTTCTTCCAACTTTCTTTGAGGAGTTCGTCCACCAACGTCGTCAACTCTTTGGCCAGTGCTTGTTTGTTGGAGTTCTTCGTCTCCATGGGTTGGCCCGCCAACATCGTCAACTCGTTGGTCGGTGCTCGCTTCCTAGAGATTGCTGTCTCCAGTGGGTTGTCCGCCGGCAACTCTTTGCCTAGTGCTCCAGGACCCATCAATGAACTGACAAGCAAAAAGCAATCGAAAGGAAACCACAATCGCGATGAAAACGGGAAAATAATAGGATGTGAGAATCGGTCGGTGCTTCGCAAAAAGAAGATTCTTGGAATAAAAATATAGCAGCATAACTGATTCGTCCACCTTTCCTGCATCGGTCCAGAAGAAAAATGGCAGAAGTGAGTAGCCTGGAGTGAGGTTTTCTTCAAGAAAGGGAAGAAAGGGCTTGAACGAGCGTTCCAGTGAAACGATGGTTGCTTCCTCCAGTCCAACTTGGAGGCCACCTTACCACTGCTGGTAAAGGTGTGGGTTTTGTGATATGACGGGTCGTGACGGCCACACCGGGGTGACAGGTCAGTCTCGACTGTAGCACCTCGCTATGATTTGGTGGATGGCATGCGGGCGCGGATGCTTTGAAATGTCCCGCATGTAGATAGAGCGGCTAGTCATATAGGAGTGCTCAATATTGTGCACCGCGACCAAGGCTGAGAGGAAAACGAGAGAACTACGTAATTAATGCATGAGTTTAATTAGGGTAGTTTTGTAAAGTACGAGATACATTCCTCCAATCGCAAAATGCCTTGGTTCATGAGATTTGAGCCCTATAAACCAGAAGGAAGGGAGTACTACACGCGGTGTAGTCTAGTCACTTGTTGAAAATTCTAGAAAGGCAAATACTCCTTTCCGGTTTACAGGGCTATACTACTCCCTCCGTCTAGGTGTGTAGGTCATCTTACGAAAACCAAATAGTCCCAAAACACTTAAGCGCGGTGCATTAACTTCTACCTTGTTTCTTGTTTCTTGACATATCAACCAATAAGAGATGATAGGTGTGCATGCTTTTAATGACTTGCAATGGCTAGTTCATTGCATGCAATGCTATTAATTAGCAAATAAACATTGGTGACCCCAGGAGGAAACAGTGCTAAGCGCGTGGAACTATGCAGAATGAGTATCAACCAATGGATGATGGAGTTTAATTGTTAAACAATAGTAATTTTGTCTCATGCAAGAGCCTGCTAGTATATCGTGCTCCAAGGCACCGCACCACGCGAGCGTTCACAACTGCCACGTTCGGGTTGCGCTTGGCTCTTCGCCTCTTTGAGAAGATGAACAATGATGTTACTCCTACTTCTACAGTATCGAATCCACTGCTGCATGTCCGTCCACCTCGTGCGGGAGGGATAGCGTGTAGCGAAAGCTTCTACTTACTACTCCTGCCTTTGCATCTATGACAGGTGGGCCCAACAGGTGGTTGGCCCTCCTGTCATGCAGCCAAAGGCAGGTTCAGTTAAGGCACCGGAGCTCAGTCCGCGAGGGAGAGGGCGTTGTAGTAATCAAATTTCTCGATCTTGTTCGAGTTTACGCGACACATCAAAGCACTGCACTCGATATGAGTCTTTTTACACATTTCAAATGGACTACTTCGTATGTAGACATATTCTGCTTCGTATGTAGTCACTTGTTGCAATCTCTAAAAAGACTTATATTTGGAAACGGAGGGAGTACAACGCATGCATGCATGCCGTGACTTTCCTTTTGATACTTGCATGTGTTGATTCGATGCACCTTGCCAAATTTTGACTATAAATTTAACAAACCAAATTTTCATGCATGTCACAAGAAATTACGGGGCTGTTTGGATTGTGACTATGTTTGTCTTATGTTGCCACATTATTTTTCCCCCACTTGCCACACTTGCCTAACCTGAGTTGCTCAAATTGTTAGACACACTTTGGCTTGCCTAAGGGAATCTTGCCATAATTTTTGTGTCTATGACATGTGGGGTTCACTACTAAAAAAATCTTGTCTTAGGTGTGGCTAATAAAAAAGACTTATATTTAGGAACGGAGGGAGTAGAAAAAATAAATAATAATGCATGTTGGGGCAACCCACGTTTCCGCTAATTTTAGCCATGGGCTTGTTCACAATTTTTACGAGGGGGTGGTTGTTCATTTAATGGAGGGACTTGTAGTACCAGACTTGAACCATACAAAGTGCGACACTATAACACCACTTGGAACAAGCGGGTAGCTATCTCAAAAAACAATCAACAACTAAAAAACCGCTACCTGGCATGTAGTAGTACACAATTTTAAACGATTTTTTTTGATGGAGTGAAAAGGTAAAACTACCCTACTACGTATATATAGGTCGGAGCCTCCGCGCTTGCTTTCTAGGGTTGCTCTATTCGCACACTCTCATCCTCTCCAGATCTAAACAAGATAGGGGTAGTAACACTGTCTTTCTCCCTTCGAAAAAACTGGCTTTCTATCCTCACCGCTGGTTACAGATCCGGACGTATCCCCCTTCGCCGGTGAAGGGGAGGAGGGGCAGCGCTTAGACTGTCGTCGACAGCGAGGGAGGAGACCCACTACCGGCCGCACTGTTATCTCTGGCCGAGCACCGACACGGGAGGTCCTCCGATCCCTTCGTCGTTGCCTGTGGGCGGATCCGGCCTCCCGCCGCCCACCTATCCACATCCCGATGACCTTCAGGTATATCTTTGTTCGAAACCGCCTTAGCTCTACTTCCCCAGCTAGCTGCGTTGCTGCATGTGCATCATTTTCTACCTCTCAGCCCCTCTCGATCGGATGGTCCAACGTCACCTATTTTTTTCTATTGTTAGAGGTAAAGCTACTTCATGGAGTCGAATCTTGTACTCCCTCCGTCCGAAAATACTTGTCATTGAAATGGATGTATCTAGATGTATTTTAGTTCTAGACACATCCATTTTGATGATAAGTAATTCCGATTTAAGGAGTACTTGGTTCAAACAAGAAATAAAGTGGGTGTGGGGGAATTTAGTATGTACATCGTACTTGGTACAAACAAGAAGGAAAGGGGGTGAAAGTAGTACAGACTGGTCATCCAACCGGTCTCTTGGTTGAAAAGGGAAATATAGGGGTAACGCTGTACACAGTGGTATGACCAGGACTAGATTTTCTATCCACACATAGGAGTAGGTGGCTAGAGTGAACAAAAATGGGAACAACCCAGATATGTTTCTTGGATGTTTGTTTCCCAGGGCAACAAACTGTGAATTACCACTTTATGCCCCTTTTTACGTACATGGTGCTGGACTGCTGGTGCACCCACTGTCCCATGCCCTTATACCAAATATTTAGTTGTTCTTAATCTAATGTCCCTGGTAAAAATGAAGCCATGCCACTGTTATAAGCCATGACAAGTTTAGCCAAATGTTTTTGCATGTAATTGTTTGAGACCGACTGTTTCTCTGCACCTTTTGTGCAAACAGGATATCCAACTCACCTAGTTGCTGTTGTGACCTTTTGGTGCACTGCACAAAACTCTTCTTAAAAGAAGTGACTTTTGTGTTGTTTAACTGGAATGTCAGAATGGAACAGTTGGTTCATTTCGGTGGAACTGCGCAAAGGGAGATCTATGTTCCAATCCTCATCATCCTTATTGGCGCCACAACTTCCTTTAGGTAAGAATGATATTTAATGCATTTGTTCATCTCTATTTTCCAACTGCCATGAGAAAATAATGCTATTTTTTACTAGTACACTTGTACTCCCTTACTGACAAAACCAATTCTGAATTAGAAGGCCAATCATGTACTTGGTTTCACCAACTGGTGAGGAGAAAGAGAAACAGAGCATGAAGAGGAAGAAGAAGAAGAATAAACAATGCCAAGGCGATCTTGCTGAAGCCAGAGGCCTCAGTCGAGGCCATTCAAGGGCTCCGGCAACGACTACCTTACATGTGAGACGATCCTCCAGGGAGCCGTTCCACTTCTGCTGTCTCACTTAATTAATTAGGAGTACTTAAGTACCACTAATTTATTATCGCCTAATTTTCTGTCGGAGTTAAACAAATCTTTAGTAGGACCCTATGTTGAATCATGTACGTGTGTATGTTTGTCTATGGAGGTGAATCATGTGGTGGAGCAGGAGGGAATATTATTAGTGTCATGACATAATAGTGCTATTGTTTTGCATGTCAATTTATTGCCATTGGTTCAATGAGGCAATGTTTTGCGTATTGTCCATCATGAATTTGATGCTACTGTTTGAGTAATATGCTATAATGTCTTCCTATCCTTTCTCACTAAGCTAATGAAGGTTTCACCTTGTTCCTACTTGTGCAAACAGGGATCATGTTGTGCCAATCATACATTTTAGTGGAACTACACAAGACAATACAATGAACTGTATCCCAGCCAGTGCTTCAACTCTGCTGGAGGTTCTTGATAATCTTTCGATATAATCTCAGCACTTGTAAACAAGAGTGATTTCAACCATACATTTGAAGTGCACAAAAAATATATACTATTGTGTGATTCCAGCGAGTGCTTTATCATCTCTTATGGGACTACATGAATAAGCTTTTTTTCTCAGGTTGGTACGGGCCTAAGGCCTTCATCCATATTAGTTTCTTTGTCATCTCTATTTGTATCGTACTCTTGTCATGAGAAACTCCTTTATCTTTGCACGTTAAAGTTTTGCAACCTATGATAAATGGCAATGCTTTGAGTGTTGAGCTAATTGGCACTGATTAAATAAACTAATACCTCTCTTTAAGCAAGACTACTATGTTACTAACTTTACCCATTAAGATAATGATGGTGCTTCTATTTGTTAGTGTATGTTTCATCAACTAGTCCCACTATTACAGTAATCTCACTCTGTCAATATATGTGCCAACAGGGATGCTCGATTTTGGTGGAACTGCACAAAAACTTTGGGTGCTTCATTGCCTCGACAGCTTCCGTCCTTTCCTGTCAGTCGCTAATATCGGCTTGCTTTCTTCCTTCGCTGTTGTCGGTGTACTAGAGTAGGGATACCCTAGTATCCCGAACTTGTGCATGGGCAGTTGCAGCACCCCGCGGCGAGGCTTGCCGCGGTGACCGCCTAGCTCCTCCGTGGTTCCTTTGGAGCCATTCCAGAAAAAGTATTTAAGCTAAGGAGACAAGGCCCCGGCAAGAGGAGCTTGCCGGGAAGGCCAACCAAAGCACCTAGGAGACAAGGCCCCGGCAAGAGGAGCTTGCCGGGAAGGCCCGGTGGGCGACAAGCTTAAAGCGCGACAAAGGCAAAAAACGCAAGGCGCTTGCCGCGGCAAACTACCAATCTGCAACTGCGCTCCAGCTCATCCACCAACGTGTCGCCCTGGGGCCTTTCCAGGCGCGCGTGGCGAGAGGCTGTGCGTCCAGCGGAGCGCGGTGGCAAGCGGTGCTGACAAGTTTGCCATTGTGGCAAGCGGTGGCGTCCCTGACGGTCCCTTTCTGCATTGTTTAGTCGACTTAGACGGGCATTTAATGCCTTTGTCCCCTGCCGTCAGGGTTAGGTATGATCCACTGTACAAGTAGTTGTACCAACCGCAACACATTTTCCGTTTTTTCCCTTGACTACGTTGCCACCTGTCGGTGACCCCTTGATCATATAAAAGGAGGCCCATGCGCAACGCAGGAGGGGGTTCGGTTCATTCGAAACCAGAGAACACCCACGCTAGGTCTTGTAGCTCTCGGCGCTCCCTAGCAAGAACACAATACAATCAGACAAGCAGCAGTAGGAGTATTATCTCTCCGGAGAGCTCCGAAGCTGGGTAAACTGCTCGTGTGCTTCGCCTCGATCCGCTCTTCGTCGATCTCCGCTCCCCTTGAACCGAAAGGGCTCGGTCCGCCGGTCCCATAGGTGTTCGTGGGTGCGATCAGCTTCCCGACATCTTTGGCGCGCCCGGGTAGAAGCGTCGAGGCTGTGTGAACCTGATCCGGCGTTCACACGAGCAACATCTTCGTTTTCTTCATCAACATGCCACCGAAGAAGAAGGCTTCGGCGGCAACTGCTCCGTCCACGTCGAACCCACCACCACCGGAGCAAACAAGTGGGGGGTAGACGCCGGCGGAAGAACGGGCGTCGACGAGGGAGCCCAGGGTGCCGCCAAGTCCAAGGACAAGGCTGCGTAGACCTCGGCGTCCGTACATGCACCGCGCCCATCTCAGGAGGCGCGGGACCGACAGCATCATGGTACTCGCAGTACCATACGTTCGTTGGGCCAAGATCGAGCTGGTGGATCCAGGCACGCTCAAGACCAACATGCGCGCCAACTGGCTGGTGCGAGTGGGGCACGCGATGCGCTGGGCGAGATCTTGCTCCTTCTAACGTATTTAGAAGTCCGAGCATATCCCGCTCCTCGCACCGTTCGCCACTGCCGCCCACCACTCAAGCAGAAGCTCTGGCGCGAGCTCAACTGCTCCTGGATTACCCCCCAACGGCGGACAAGGTCGACGAATGGAGGGCCACCATTCAGAGTCTCATCGGCTTTGCCAACGGCGACACTCCGCGGCAACCAAGTGCATCACTGCCGCGGCAGGATGACAAGGCACGAGCCGGTGGCGACGAAACCTGTGGGGGTGCAACCACCAGGCACTCTCCACCCCGAAGGCCAAGATTGCCGACTCGCCGGATCTACCTCGACAGCGACTCCACCGCGTCATCGGATCCACGAGCTCGTCGCGATCAGCGCCAAGTTCTTCACGAACGACAGCAAGAAGACGCTCGAACTCGCATCGAGCGCCGACGAGAAGCGCGACGTCAATCCGACCAGCGCGCTGGGCCCTCTGTCGACATGCATGCACCGGGGAACGAGGCGACTTGCCGTGTCATGCGGTAGGTTGCCCTGCGTTCACTCGTGAGCTGCGGCAAGTCCGATAGCTCCAGCAAGAAGAATTTCAAGCCAGATGTACCAGAAGTATGATGGCAAGGCGCACCCGTCGGAGTTCCTCGGCATCTACACCATTGCGGTGCGAGGCTGCGGGGCGAGACGACAAGATTCGCCAACTACTTCACCGGTGCTCAAGCCCAATGTCAGATCTTGGCTCATGCACTTGCCGGACAACTCCATATCCTCTTGGATAGATCTATGCCATCAGTTTGTCGGCGCCTTCACAGGTGGCCACAAGCCTCATGGCCAAGAAAGTGACCTTCATCTGCTCGCCCAGAAGGAAGGAGAACCCCTGCGCAAGTACATTCAAAGATTCAGCCGTGTATGACACAACATCCCGAGCGTCCACCACATCGCGGTAATCAGCGCGTTCCATCAAAACGTGCGCAACCGCAGGATGCGGGAGGAGATGGCGATGTGCAAAATCAGAGACGTCAGTGAGCTCTATGCCCTGGCTGACAAGTGTGCACGTGCTGAAGAAGGGAGAAGACTCCCCGGAGAGAATGTAGAAGCAGCAGGATCTGATAGTGAGGAGACTGCCCCGGCACGGAAGAGCCGGCGGCGAAATAACAGAAAGAAGAAAGGCAAAGATGTGCTAGTTGTCGAGCAGTCCGGCAACGGAGGTGGCGCCAAGAAAGCTAAAGTTGGTGGCTCCGGCAAGGAGGTTGCCGCGGGCGCCAACTGCCAGGCTGTGGTGGTCGCCGACAAACAGGACAGCTCCAACAAGCAGTACTGCAAGATCCACCGCACCAAGGGCCATGACCTCCAGAGCTGCAAGAAGGTCGAGCAGCTTGTCGAACAGCAGAAGGCTGAGTACGAGCGGCGCGACAAGGAGAAGGCCTAGGAAGGTGCTGGAGGAGCTAGCAAGAAACGCCCCGGCCGGGGAGGACGCCGCGGCAAGGAGACAGACCTCCCCGCGGCCGCCATAAGGATGAAGATGAAGACGACGACAATGAAGACATGGATGATGACGAGACTGATGAGCAGGAGTTCCAGAAAGCCACAGAGATCTTGTGCGTTGACGGCGGTGCTTCTCTGCATACTTCACACCACCAACTCAAGCAGTGGATGCGGGAAGTCAATGCGGCTGAACCACCCGTCGAGTCATGCAAGCCTCTGAAATGGTCCAGCACGCCTATCATCTTTGACATTGAGGACCACCCTGATCGCATAACTGCCGTCGGGTGCTTGCCGATGCTGGTTTCACCAACTATCCGCAACCTCAAGGTCACTAAGATGTTAGTTGACGGCGGGGCCGGCTTGAACCTGATCTCCTCAGCGGTACTCCAGAAACTTCAGATCCTGACAATGAAGCTCGAAGAGACCGCACATTCCAAGGAATCAATCCGGGAAGGAGCAAGCGAAGGGGAAGATCACGCTGTTCGTGACATTTGGCGTGAAGCTGAACTTCAGGACTGTGAGGGTCACTTTTGACGTCGCTGATTTTCCATTGCCTTACAATGGGATACTTGGCCGTCCAGCACTCGCCAAATTCATGGCAGCCTCTCACTATGCATACAACATGCTGAAGATGCCCGGCCCGATAAGTGTCATCTCTGTCCCTGGCGACAAGAAGGATGCCCTTATCTGCGCCGATAAGATCTACCGGGAAGCAGCAGCTGCAGCCGATCGCAAGTCACTTGCCGCTGAAGCTCCTGGGGGGAAGAAGAAGACCAAGTCTGGCAAGAGTTCTGATGCCCACTCCGGCAAGCGCACCTTTTCGGAGTGCTGCACTACC
This sequence comes from Aegilops bicornis, assembly GCA_021605145.1. Lineage (NCBI taxonomy): Eukaryota > Viridiplantae > Streptophyta > Magnoliopsida > Poales > Poaceae > Aegilops > Aegilops bicornis. The sequence goes on from CM038671.1 coordinate 718,916,531, forward strand.
GTCGAGGACGCGCCATCGAGCTCCACCGGCAAGTGTAAGAAGACGATGGCAGCTCCAGAGACCAAGAAGGTGTCCGCCAAGGAGGACGGCACTGGTGGTACCTTCACCATCAGTGCCACTCTCGACCCCAAATAGGAAGGCGCGCTCGTTGCTTTCCTGCGGGCGAACGTCGACGTGTTTGCATGGCAACCGTCTGACATCCCCGGTGTTCCCAGGAAAGTAATCAAGCACCATCTTGCCGTCTGTCCTCATGCGCGGCCCGTCAAGCAGAAAGTCAGGAAGCAGGCAGTGGAGCGCCAAGAATTCATCACAAAAGAAATCAAGAAGTTGGAAGCAGCAGGCCTTGTCAGAGGAGTGCTCCATCCTACGTGGTTGGCCAATCCTGTAGTCGTGCGTAAGGCAAACGGGAAATGGAGGCTTTGTATCGACTTTACCGATGTTAATAAAGCTTGTCCCAAAGACCCATTTCCCTTGCCACGTATCGACCAGATTGTTGACTCCACGGCCGGATGTGACTTGCTTTCATTTCTTGATGCATACTCAGGATATCATCATATCTTCATGGCAGAAGAGGATGAGGAGAAAACCGCATTCATCACCCCATGTGGCACATACTGTTTCATACGAATGCCTTTCGATTTAAAGAATGCTGGTTCAACATTTGCAAGAGTAGTCCATCACGCTTTTGAGCCACAAATACACAGAAATGTGGAAGCCTACATGGATGACATAGTGGTCAAAAGCAAGGACAGGGCAACTCTGATTCAAGATTTAGACGAAACCTTTGCAAATCTGCGCAAGATCAACTTCAAGCTCAACCCCGAGAAGTGCGTGTTTGGAGTCCCCTCCGGCAAGCTTCTCGGGTTCTTCGTGTCTCAGAGGGGAATTGAAGCCAATCCCGACAAGATCAAGGCCATTGAGCGGATTGAAGCACCAAAGTGCGTCAAGGATGTACGAAGACTTGCCGGATGTGTGGCTGCTCTCAGCAGGTTTATCTCTAGGTCTGCTGAGCGCGCCCTGCCATTTTTCAAAATATTGAAAAAGGCAGGTCCAATGAAATGGACTCCGGAAGCGGAGGCTGCGCTGCAGGACTTAAAGAGGTACCTGTCCTCCACTCCAATACTTGTCGCACCTAAGCCACAAGAGAAGTTGCTGCTATATATAGCGGCAACCAATCAAGTGGTTAGTGCTGCGTTAGTAGAGGAGAGGGAGGCGGATGATGAGCCGGCAACCGTGGCAGAGGCATCCAGCGACAAGCAGGGGCTTCACCGACAAGTTCTGGTCCCGACAAGGATGGATCTGCGCAGGAGCATGAGAATATGCAGAAAAGGATGGTGCAGCGCCCGGTTTACTTTGTCAGTTCCCTTCTGCAAGGGGCTAGGTCAAGGTACTCTGGTGTGCAGAAGTTGCTTTTCGGCCTTCTCATGGCCTCGAGAAAGCTGCGCCATTACTTCCAAGCACATGAGATCACAGTTGTCACTCGCTTTCCGCTGAAGAGGGTACTGCAAAATCCGGAAGCAACAGGCAGGATTGTCGAGTGAGCACTGGAACTGTCAAGCTTTGGCCTCAAATTTGAGAGCACTTCAACTATCCAAAGCAGAGCCTTGGCAGAATTCATAGCAGAATGGACGCCAACACAAGACGAAGAAATTCCAAACTTGAAGCATCCCCGTCAAGGAAGCAAGCAAAGAGTGGCTCATGTACTTTGATGGTGCCTTCTCGCTATAAAGCGCCCGGTCTTGAGCGTGCTACTTATCGCACCCACCGGAGAGCACCTCAAGTACGTAGTCCAGATGCACTTTCCCAAGGAGCAAGCAACGAACAATACTGCAGAGTATGAAGGTTTGCTTGCCGGTCTCAGGATCGCAGCGGACCTTGGGATCAAGAAGCTCATTGTCAGGGGTGACTCACAGCTTGTCGTCCGCCAAGTGAACAAGAATTATCAGAGTCCGTTGATGGAAGCTTATGTTGATGAAGTGAGGAAGCTAGAAGAGCACTTTGACGGCCTACAAATGGAATATATTCCAAGAGCTCAGAATGACATTGCTGATGGCCTGTCGAAGTGCGCCGCACTTAAGTTACCTGTGGAACCAGGGATCTTCGTGCTCAAGCTGACTCAACCAACTGTAGCATCATCAACTGGACAGAACAAGAAGATGAAGTTGGTTTTTGGTGACTACTTTCCGGCAGAGCTCCCTGAAGCCGCCGCCAAGAAGGTCCCCAAGATCAACACCGATACTGCTGAGGAGCAGTCTGCTCCGACAAGCCCAAGGGTTCGTTTCGTTGAAGCAGACGCTCCCGACAAGTTTTGCTCCGGTAAGCTTGCCAGGGAACGTCAAGCTCCGGCTGAGCCGCAGGTTCTTGCCGTAGAAGCAGATGTTCCCGCAGCAGCAGATGTGCCTTTAGTCCTTGTTGTCGAGCCGCAAGCTCCAGCATGGGCACAGCAGATCGTCCGTTTCCTTCAGACAGGAGAACTTCCCAAAGAGCAAGAAGAAGCGGAAAGAGTAGCCTGGCGGTCAAGTATGTATCAGTTTGTCGACGACACCGCATGTAAGAAAGACTCAACGGTGTGAAATTGAAGTGTATTCACCGAAGATGGATGTAAGCTGTTGGCAGAGATACATGGAGGCATATGTGGTCACCACATTGGCGCAAGAGCACTTGCCGGCAAAGCATTCCGACAAGGTTTCTTTTGGCCGACAGCCCTCCAGGATGCAACTGCACAAGTAACCAAGTGTGAAGCGTGCCAGTTCCATTCCAAGCAGATACGCCAGCCAGCTCAAGCTCTCCAGACGATCCCTTTATCCTGGCCATTTTCGGTCTGGGGGTTCGACATCCTCGGCCCCTTCCCCCAAGCAGTCGGGGGCTTTGAGTACTTGTACGTCGCCATCGACAAGTTCACAAAGTGGCCGGAAGTGGAAGCAGTGAGGAAGGTGACAGACAACGGTCGTGATCAAGTTCTTTAGGTCGATTGTTTGCCGTTTGAGTTCCTAACAGGATCATCACCGACAACGGTACACAATTCACGAGTCGCACCTTCATGCGATGCGTCCAAGATCTTGGCGCCAAAGGTTCTGCTTCGCTTCATTGCTCATCCGAGAAGCAGCGGTCAAGCGGAGAGGGCGAATCTTTGAAGTGCTGCGAGGGCTCAAGACCAGAACTTTTGACGGGCTGCACAAGTGCGGAAGAAACTGGATTGAGGAGCTGCCGGTGGTTCTTTGGTCGATCAGGACGACGCCAAATCGAGCCACTGGCTAGACACCTTTCGCTCTAGTCTATGGAGCAGAGGCAGTTCTCCCCACGAAACTCGTATACGGGTCGCCTCAAGTGCTCGCTTATGATGAGCTTGAGCAAGAGCAGCTGCGACAAGATGACGCACTGCTCCTTGAGGAGGACCGTCTTCAGGCCGCTGTACGAGCTACTCGTTACCAGCAAGCTTTGCGCCGCTACCATAGCCGCAAAGTTAGTGCCAGAAGTCTCGAGGAAGGCGACCTTGTTCTTCGCTGCTCAGTCCGCCAAGAATTCCAACAAGTTGGCCTTGAAGTGGGAAGGCCCTTACCGGGTGAGACGAGTCACTAGGCTGGCGCTGTCATGCTTTGAGACCGAAGATGGCATTCCGGTGAGCAACTCACTGAACATTGAACATCTTCGTAAGTTTTACCCAGAAGGCGCGGTTGCGGAACCTGTTCCGGCAACCACCTTTTGTACAAGTCTTGCCAATGTTGCATGTAATCCTTTGTACAAAGCCGGGCGCAGACCCCGTGCATCAGTAAAGCTCATGTGCTTCGCGCATCTTGTCAATTCCATGCTTTCTACGTTATTTTTGCATGCATTATCTGACATTTTGTGCAGCACCTCCACCCGGTAAGCAATAATGAGCTGTAAGGCCCCATATCTTTATTTTCTCTTCTTTCTCTTTCTCAAAGAAAGGAAGGTTCACTCACCCACAAGTTAGCCGGGGGGGGGGGGGAAGGAGAAGATAATGGTGTGGGCCAGGCATCGTTCGTTTTGCCTTACCGGGAAGCAAACGACAGAAAAGCTAGGTTGCCAAAGTTTGAGCAATCAGTTTTAAAATTTTTTAAGTTATCTTCCTTGAACGACCGTACTTTGTATGGAAAACCTGTGCGCGGAGGAACCAACTCGTGGCTAGTTGCGCCCTTACTTTGTTTCGAGTCCGCTCAACAACTTAAGTGAGCTGCAACTAGTTGCGACAAGGTTGCTTGTCGGAAGCGGCACCGCCAAAGAAGCTCTTGACGTTCAAGACTCGGCCATGACAAAGGTGTCCGCGTCGACAAGTTCCCTAGAAGCGTAGGGCAAAAACATACAAAGGAAGGACTCAAGTAAAGGAAATAACATAGAAATCCCTAACTGAAATAGTGTTATATTACAAGATAGCTTGTCGCAGCTCTAATAGATTGTTCTCATGACATGATCAGCAGCGACAAGAAAGAGATAAAACGGGCGGCCTAATCTACGCGGTCGCCATCAACCCTCTTGATCCCGCTCACCCTGTCCACAATGGGTGCGACAAGGGCCTTGAGCGCTTCAACATCAGCGTTCGGCGGCAAGGACTTGAGGACGTTGGCGAAGCTAACGCCTGGATTGCGGAAGGCCACCTTCATCAGCACCTTCTGAAGAGCTCCCGCACAGATTTGGCGCGACTCATCGGCCAGCTGCTTTGGGATCTCTTCCCGGAGTCGTTGGAGAGCCGTCACCACGCCCTTGAAGAACAAGCTGAGCTTGGCGCTGGGTTGGAGGTGCTCGTCGGAGGAATACCCGAGATCCACCATCCCCAGCTCCATCAGCTCCCTGTCGATGGCGGCGGCAATATTCACGAGACCCTCGGTCCAGTGCTCCACGTTCTCCCTGAAGGTGTTCTGGGCGGTCGTGGCACTCGTCAGCAGCGCCTCGTCGGCCTTGATCTTCTCCAACAAGGCCACCTCCCGCTCCTTGGCGCTGTCCAGCGTCTGCATCAAGGTGGTCAGCTTCCGCTCCAGATCCGCCTTGGAGTCCTTGGCGGCGCCGAGCTCCTTGCTCCTCTCGGCGAGACGGCCCTGCAGCTCGCCAAGAGTGTAGGCGTCCTTCTCGCGCTCGTGCTTGAGTGCAGCAAGCTCCTCGCCGCTCTTCTAGAGGTTGGCCTCCAGCTGCGTCACCTTCGTCTCCAACTCCTTCTTAGCGGCCTCGGAAGCTGCGGCAGCATCCCTCGCTTCCTTGAGAGCTCCGCCAAATGTTTGCTCGCGCGCGGCAAGCTCTTCCTCATGGCTGTCAAGATTGATCTTCCGTTGCGCCAGCTCGCCTTCTTGCGCAGACAACTTCTCGGCAGCAAGCCGCTGCTGCTCCTCAACCTCAGCCTTCTCGAGGATGAAGGTTGTGCGCTCCTCAGCCAGTCGCTCCCGCTCTTTTGCCACGCTCCGGAGAGCTTCTTGGTTGATGCCCCGGAGCTCCTCCGCGCGCTTCTCTATGTCTGCTCCCGCCTTCGCGACAAGCGTTTCCCGGGATTCCAGCTTGGCTTGTCGGGTGCGGTAGAGCAACATCAGCTTCCACAACAGCTGCTCCTCCTCAGACTCACCGCTGCTGCTGCTTGGCGCGTCGACCAGCGTCAGCCCAGCGGAGGCGAGCAGCTCTTCGTCAAAGGTCTCTCCTTCGACCGGCGCCCTGGAGCTTGACGCCCAGGGGAGCTTGATGAAGACGCCATCACCGGCCTTCAGATAGGCGGCGGGCTGAGGCTCTTGAACTGGTCTTTGCGGCAGCGGCAATGGAGGGATCGGCGGTCGGTGTAGCGCTGGCGCTCCTGCGCCTCGAAGTCGTCGGTCGATCGCGGACCCCTCGCCAGCTTCTGCGGCGGCAGCCTTGGCGGTCTCTTCGCCGGCAGGCTCGTCAGCGCCGGCTTCCTCCTCGGCGACAGCGACGTCGTCAGTGTTGCCGCGCACGCCTTCCTCGCCGGCGACTTCGGTGTCCATCGGCTCCGTGGCAGATGGATCTGACGGCCAGAAAATGAAGAAAAATCAAGCAGGTATTCAAAGAGAAAATCAGAAGAAAAAGAACACAAGGGCAGCTTACAAGCAAGAGGATTACCTGCGATGGGATCTGCAGCCGCGGTCTCAGCTGCTAGAGGGTCGCTGGTGCCATCTCTTGCCGGAGAGCCGTCCCTTGCCGGAGAAGCCTCCCTTGCCGGAGAGCGCTCCCTTGCCGGGGGATCCTCCCTTGGCAGAGTAGTCGAAGCAGATGGCATGTCAGGAGCGGCTTCAGGGCCCTCCTGGTGGGGCTGCTCTGCTCCTACACAAATCAACAGTCAGATATCAGCAAATAAAGAGCACCCATGCACGCCTAACAGCAAGAAGTAAACCATATACTTACGCTGGGGGCTGCTTTGGGGAAGGGTTGCCGGGTCCGGCAAGGTGGTCTCAGACACACCCCTTGCCGCCGCGGAGGGTTCGTCCTCAATGACAATCACCGGGACCTTGGCTCTCTTCGACGCTCTCTAGGCCAGCGTCCTAAAAAGGAATGGGTTCAGAATGAAGCAAATCAGGTACAAGACAAAGCAACAGAATGAAGAATTACAAGTACAGCAACAAGATCTTACTCTTCTTCTTCCTCGGAGCTGAGCGCGGAGAGATCGAATGCTGGTTCACCTCCGGTGTGACGAGCTGGAAGAGTAGGTTCCCTTGGCCGCTTGGCGGGTGCAGGAGCTGTGGTCCCAGTAGGCCCCGCTCCAGTTGCTGCAGCGGCGTGAGGTGCTCCCGCGGCAACAGTGCTTGCCGCGGTGGAGCGCGTCGCGTGGCGCGACGGCTGTTGGCCCGTCTGTCGCCCCGCCACTTCCCCGGCCTTGCGGAGACGCCTTCTTGGTGGAGCTGTGGGCTCCGCTCGCGGCAAGCTACTCGAAGGTGGGGAGGAGACGCCCTCGGCAGGCTCGTTCGGCTCAACTTCGGGCACGGCATGCTCTTCCTCGCCGGCAAGCTCCTCTCGATCGACAAGGCTTGCCGCCTCTGCTGCCTCTGCCTCCTCCACAGTAAATCCAAACTTCGCCATGCGGCAGCGTGCTGCCGCCTCTTCTTGGCGGCGTCGCTGCATCTAAATCATCGATGGTGTCGCGGGTGAGGCCTTTCTGCTCGTCGGGGCGGATCGGCACTTCTTCCAAGCTATCGAAGAACTGCCGCACGACGTCATCCGCGGGCTCTTGCCAAGTTGGAACAATTCCATGCGAGTCGCACAACGACATCATTGCACGGATGCGGTCGAGTGAGGAATTGTTGCACAGCGGGACGACGCCCCTAGGCAACCTAAACCATTCGGGATGATCAGGGTCATGCTTGAACAGCTGCAAGAGCATCGCGTCAAGCTCCAAGACGGTGAAGTTGAAGTTGAGGCCCGGGCGCAGCCTCATGATGTCTGCCGCGTTCTGGAACTCCCAAGAAGGTCTCCTCCTCTCCTGCAAGGGGGCGATGCGGCGGCGAAGGAAATCTGCACCAACTGCGCCTACAGTGAGTCCGGCAAGCCTGAGGCACAGGATTCGGGTAACGGCAATCTTCCGGCGCCAAGTTGCTCCAATCGTTGCCGCGCACTATTGGGGTTTGGCGCTGGGCGGTGAATGGCTGCGGGTTCTCCTCTACGATCCAGCACCAGTCTGCCCTCCACTCCTCCCACTTGCTGCGGAGCTCTCCTTCCAGATAGGCTTCCTTCTTGCCGATCCTTGAGATCCAAGCGATTCCTCCGGCAAGAGGTTCTCCTCTCTCTACTCGAGGCATGAAGAAATGGCGGAAGAGGGCTACGTTTGGGTGGACTCCGACAAAGTTTTCGCAGAGATCTGCGAAAACTGCCATGGTCAGGACAGCATTGGGGTGAAATCAAGGAGGCGAAACCCGTAGGTGTTCATAATATCGCAGAAGAATTCAGAGAAGGGCGGGCAAAGCCCGCAATAGAAGAAGAGCGCGAAGAAGGGATACCTGCTCGGAGCCAATTCAGATGCGGCGGCTGAGAGTACCATCGTGCTGGATGCGCGTCTCCGTCGACCCGGAAGAGGTAGTACCATTCCCTCGGCTCCTTCAAGGCGGTGAGGGGGAAGATGGCCCGCTCCTTTCGCGGCGCCCATGAGCAGCTCTTTCGGCCGACTTCACACCCTTCCCCTTGTCGGCTTTCGGAGCCATGGCGGAGGTGGTGGGGGAAACCGACGGCGTTGGTGATGCTGGTGGCGATGGGGGGCAGAGCGCTGCTCTTTTTTTCAGCCTTGGGAAGAAGGGGGAGCAGCGGGGGTTTTTCGAGATTGGACAGCAACTGCCCCTGCTTCCTCTGCTTATAAAGAGGGAGGGGGCGGACGTTCCGCTTTTCCTAATAAAGAAACCACCCACGATCTCCCCCACGACGCCGCGTTCGATGCGTGCCGTTCGTGGGGGGCGTGGTGGATCCGGAGCGAGTTATGGCGTAACCAAGGCCGGTGTGCCCGTGCCTTGTTTTGGGCCTGGCCCAACAGCGCTCGGCACCGTGTATGGCCTAGGACCGGGGGCTCCTGTCGGTGAACTAGAGTAGGGATACCCTAGTATCCCGAACTTGTGCACGGGCAGTTGCAGCACCCCGTGGCGAGGCTTGCCGCGGTGACCGCCTAGCTCCTCCGTGGTTCCTTTGGAGCCATTCAAGAACAAAGTATTTAAGCTAAGGAGACAAGGCCCCGGCAAGAGGAGCTTGCCGGGAAGGCCCGGTGGGCGACAAGCTTCCGGGCGCGACAAGGCAACAACCGCGGCAAGGCGCTTGCCGCGGCAAACTACCAATCTGCAACTGCGCTCCAGCTCATCCACCAACGTGTCGCCCTGGGGCCTTTCCAGGCGCGCGTGGCGAGAGGCTGTGCGTCCAGCGGAGCGCGGTGGCAAGCGGTGCTGACAAGTTTGCCATCGTGGCAAGCGGTGGTGTCCCCAGCGGTCCCTTTACGCCTTTGTTTAGTCGACTTAGACGGGCATTTAATGCCTTTGTCCCCTGCCGTCAGGGTTAGGTATGATCCACTGTACAAGTAGTTGTACCAACCGCAACACATTTTCCGTTTTTGCCCTTGACTACGTTGCCACCTATCGGTGACCCCTTGATCATGTAAAAGGAGGCCCATGCGCAACGCAGGAGGGGGTTCGGTTCATTCGAAACCAGAGAACACCCACGCTAGGTCTTGTAGCTCTCGGCGCTCCCTAGCAAGAACACAATACAATCAGACAAGCAGCAGTAGGAGTATTATCTCTCCGGAGAGCTCCGAAGCTGGGTAAACTGCTCATGTGCTTCACCTCGATCCGCTCTTCGTGCGATCTCCGCTCCCCGCCGAACCGAAAGGGGCTCGGTCCGCCGGTCCCATAGGTGTTCGTGGGTATGATCAGCTTCCCCGACAGCTGTCAGTCGCTTCGCTTATCTCAGCTTCCAGTCAAAGGAAGTAGTAATTGATATGCTACCTCACACAGGTTGGTACTGGTCTTTATCCTGATTATTGTGCTTGTCATATGTACTGGTAATTTGGTATTGTGCTACTGTTTGCCGATTTCATAAAGGAGTAATTTGGAGCCTGAACTCGCAGGCAAATCATTACATCAGGTGATTTCAGTAGAACTGCACAAAATGATCCGATGGACCGGTACTTATGTTGCTGCTATGTACTCCAAAGTTCACTCGGACAAGCATCGATGTTGACAAGAAGAAGTGCCTATATTCATTCGAGTATCAACCGGCGTCAACCAATTGTCAAACCAAGTATTAGGAGAGTGAACGCCGAAAATATTGCTTGGTGCATAGCCTAGAAAAACACAGTCCAGTCTATGGTCCCAACTTGTGCCTTTTGGTTATCGGCACATATGGTAGCGAACTATATGGCATGGAGTCTAAAGATTCCAGACAAGTTGGTTGACGCATATATTCATCTCGGCACTTAATCAGTCTTGACGCCAAGGATGCTCCATTTCAGTTGAACTGCACAAAAATTTGGGTGGTTCATTTTCTCAACCGCCTCCTTTCTCTTACGCAATGTAGAATTTTGGCGAGATACGGGACCAAGATGAGCCAAGAACTAGTTGGATGAAAGTAGTGGCCAAGTTGCTCAAACCTCCCTCGGCACGAGGCCACTATTTGAGGATAAACCTACAAGCAAAGTTCAGATTGTTTGTGCTGCCTCTTATGTACTCGAAAGTTTACTCGTACAAGAATTACTTTTAGCAAGAAGTACCTCCGATTGAACATCATTTACCAGTCTGTACCCTAGGTAATTAAAGTTCGTCCATGGATCATATTGGCTGTGCTCTCAATCATTTGGATGCATAAAAATACTGAACATGTGTATATCTGAATCTGTTTGTGAATTATGTATAAATATTGTCGTGTGATCTATCAACCATTTGGATGCATAGATATGCTGAGCTTGTGTATATATGAATCTTTTGAGTTGTTCATAGTGAATGTTGGCTATGAATATGAACGTGTCCTGTGAACCTGAGTTTGATACGAATGTTTACCTTCTCTGTTGTATTTGTGTGTGAACTTGTTAGTATGCTTACTGTGGGGTACGTGACGTGCGGGTGTCAACGGCACACCTTCTTCTCGAGAAGAATTACACCTGCTTTGTTAGGGTAGCAACGGTGCATCAGCTCTTTTTAATCTTTTTATTACTCTGTCTTCCCCTCTCCCCCGCTCAACCCCTACCGTAATGTTTTCGGCCTCAAAACAAACATAGTATTGCGTTATTTTGGGGGCTTGATGAAAAATCGAGTGCTGGTTTTTGTAGGTTGGCCCGCCCAGCAAATGGGCTGCTGGTCCACCACGACGGACTGGGAGGCTAAAATACAAGTTGTATGTGTTGGGGAACGCAGTAATTTCAAAAATTTTCCTACGATCACGCAAGACCATGGTGATGGCATAGCAACGAGAGGGAAGATTGTCCGTCCACGTACCCTCGTAGACCGAAAGCGAAGCGTTATAACAACGCTGTTGATGTAGTCAGACGTCTTCACGATCCGACCGATCCAAGCACCGAACGACGGCACCTCCGAGTTCTCGCACATCGTTCAGCTCGATGACGATCCCGGACTCGATCCAGCAAAGTGTCGGGGATGAGTTCCACAAGACGACGGCGCAGTGACGATGTTGATGCTCCATCGACGCAGGGCTTCGCCTAAGCTCCGCGACGATATGACTTCTCCGGCGCAGGCTTCGCCTAAGCTCTACGACGATATGACCGAAGTGGAATATGGTGGAAGGGGGCACCGCACACGGCTAAGGAAAGATCCATAGATCAACTTGTGTGTCTTGGGGTGCCCCCTGCCCCCGTATATAAAGGAGACAAGGGGGAGGTGGCCGGCCCTAGGGGGAGGCGCACCAAGGAGGTGTCCTCCTCCTCCCGGGAGTAGGACTCCCCTCCAATCCTAGTTGGATTAGGATTCCGGAGGGGAAAGAGAGAGAGGGGCCGGCCCACCTTTCCTAGTCCTAATAGGACTAGGGAAGGGGGGGCGCCATGCCACCTAGGGCTGGCCCTCTCTCCTTTCCACTAAGGCCCACTATGGCCCATGTAGTTCCTGGGTTCCGTAACCTCCGGTACTCTAAGAATTCGATTTCACTCGGAACCCTTCCAAGTCCAAACATAGGCTTCCAATATATCAATCTTTATGTCTCGACCATTTCGAGACTCCTCGTCATGTCCGTGATCACATCCGGGACTCGAACAACCTTCGGTGCATCAATACTTATAAACTCATTATGAACTGTCATCGAAGCGTTGTTGCGTGCGGACCCTACGGGTTCGAGAACTATGTAGACATGACCTAGAACCATTCTCGTCAATAACCAATAAGCGGAACCTGGATGCCCATATTGGTTCCTACATATTCTACGAAGATCTTTATCGGTCAAACCGCATAACGACATACGTTATTCCCTTTGTCATCGGTATGTTACTTGCCCGAGATTCGATCGTCGGTATCCAATACCTAGTTCAATCTCGTTACCGGTAAGTCTCTTTACTCGCTCATAATACATCATCTCACAACTAACTCATTAGTTGTAATGCTTGCAAGGCTTAAGTGATGTGCATTACCGAGAAGGCTCGGAGATACCTCTCCGAGCAATCGGAGTGACAAAACCTAATCTCGAAATACGCCAACCCAACAAGTACCTTTGGAGACACCTGTAGTACTCCTTTATAATCACCCGATTCGTTGTGACGTTTGGTAGTACCAAAGTGTTCCTCCGTAAACGGGAGTTGCATAATCTCATAGTTATAGGAACATGTATGGGTCATGAAGAAAGCATTAACATACTAAACGATCAAGTGTTAAGCTAACGGAATGGGTCATGTCAATCAGATCATTCTACTAATGATGTGACCTTGTTGATCAAATAACAACTCCTTGTTCATGGTTAGGAAACATAACCATCTTTGATTAACAAGCTAGTCAAGTAGAGGCATAGTAGTGACATACTGTTTGTCTATATATTCACACATGTATTATGTTTCCGGTTAATACAATTCTAGCATGAATAATAAACATTTATCATGATATAAGGAAATAAATAATAACTTTATTATTGCCTCTAGGGCATATTTCCTTCAGCCTCCCACTTGCACTAGAGTCAATAATCTAGATTACAGAGTAATGATCCTAACACCCATGGAGTCTTGGTGCCGATCATGTTTTGCTCGTGGAAGAGGCTTAGTCAACGGGTCTGCAACATTCAGATCCGTATGTATTTTGCAAATCTCTATGTCTCCCACTTGGACTTGGTCCCGAATGGAATTGAAGCGTCTCTTGATGTGCTTGGTCCTCTTGTGAAATCTGGATTCCTTTGCCAAGGCAATTGCACCAAGATTGTCACCGAAGATCTTCATCGGTCCCGATGCACTAGGTATGACACCTAGATCGGAAATGAACTCTTTCATCCAGACTCCTTCATTCACCTGCTTCCAAGCAGCTATGTACTCCGCTTCACATGTAGATCCCGCCACGACGCTTTGTTTAGAACTGCACCAACCGACAGCTCCACCGTTTAATAAAAACACGTATCCGGTTTGCGATTTAGAATCGTCCGGATTAGTGTCAAAGCTTCTTGTCGACGTAACCATTTACGACTAGCTCTTTGTCACCTCCATATACGAGAAACATATCCTTAGTCCTTTTCGTATTTCAGGATGTTCTTGACCGCTGTCCGATGATCCATTCTGGATTACTTTGGTACCTTCCTGCCAAGCTTATAGCTAAGCATACGTCAGTGCAGTACACAGCATTGAATACATGATAGAGCCTATGGCTGAAGCATAGGGAACATCTTTCATTTTCTCTCTATCTTCTGCTGTGGTCGGGCATTGAGTCTTACTCAATCTTACACCTTGCAACACAGTCAAAAAACCTTTCTTTGCTTGATCCATTTTGAACTTTTTCAAAATTTTATCAAGGTATGTGCTTTGTGAAAGTCCAATTAAGCGTCTTGATCTATCTCTATAGATCTTGATGCCCAATATGTAAGCAGCTTCACCGAGGTCTTTCATTGAAAAACTTTTATTCAAGTATCCTTTTATGCCATCCAGAAATTCTATATCATTTCCAATTAATAATATGTCGCCCACATATAATATCGTAAATGCTACAGAGCTCCCACTCACTTTCTTGTAAATACAAAGCTTCTCCAAAAGTCTCAGAAACCCATATGCTTTGATCACATTATCAAAGCGTTTATTCCAACTCCGAGAGGCTTGCACTGCACCATAAATTGATCGTTGGAGCTTGCACACTTTGTTAGCACCTTTTGGATCGACAAAACCTTCTGGTTGCATCATATACAACTCTTCTTCTAGAAATCCATTCAAGAATGCAGTCTTTACATCCATTTGCCAAATTTCATAATCATAAAATGCGGCAATTGCTAACATGATTCGGACAGACTTAAGCATCGCTACGGGTGAGAAAGTCTCATCGTAGTCAACCCCTTGAACTTGTCGAAAACCTTTCGCAACAAGTCGAGCTTTATAGACGGTTATATTACCATCGGCGCCGATCTTCTTCTTAAAGATCCATTTATTTTCAATGGCTTGCCGATCATTGGGCAAGTCAACCAAAGTCCATACTTTGTTCTCATACATGGATCCCATCTCAGATTTCATGGCTTCCAGCCATTTTATGAATCTGGGCTCACCATCGCTTCTTCATAGTTTGTAGGTTCGCCATGGTCAAGTAACATGACTTCGAATAGGATTACCGTACCACTCACGGTGCGTATTTTACTCTGGTTGACCTACGAGGTTCAAGAGGTAACTTGATCTGAAACTTCATGATCATCATCATTAGTTTCTCACTAATTGGTGTAGTTGTCACAGGAACCATTTCTTGTGATGAACTACTTTCCAATAAGGGAGTAGATACGATTATCTCATCAAGTTCCACTTTCCTCCCACTCACTTCTTTCGAGAGAAACTCCTTCTCTAGAAAGGATCCGAATTTAGCAACAAAAATCTTGCCTTCAGATCTGTGATAGAAGGTGTACCCATGATCTCCTTTGGGTATCCTATGAAGACACATTTTTTCGATTTGGGTTCGAGCTTATCTGGTTGAAGTTTCTTTACATAAGCATCGCAGCCCCAAACTTTAAGAAACGACAACTTTGGTTTCTTGCCAAACCACAGTTCATAAGGCGTCGTCTCAACGGATTTTGACGGTGTCCTATTTAACGTGAATGCGGCCGTCTCTAAAGCATAACCCCAAAACGATAGCGGTAAATCGAAATCGACATCATAGATCGCACCATATCTAGTAAAGTACGATTCTGACGTTCGGACACACCATTTCTCTGTGGTGTTCGGGTGGCGTGAAGTTGTGAAACTATTCCACATTGTTTCAAATGTAAACCAAACTCGTAACTCAAATATTCTCCTCCACGATCAGATCGTAGAAACTTTATTTTCTTGTTACGATGATTTTCCACTTCACTCTGAAATTCTTTGAACTTTTCAAATGTTTCAGATTTGTGTTTCATTAAGTAGATATACCCATATCTGCTCAAATCATCTGTGAAGGTGAGAAAATAACGATACCCGCCGCGTGCCTCAACATTCATTGGACCACAAACATCAGTATGTATGATTTCCAACAAATCAGTTGCACGCTCCATAGTTCCGGAGAACGGCGTTTTGGTCATCTTGCCCATGAGGCACGGTTCGCAAGTACCAAGTGATTCATAATCAAGTGATTCCGAAGCCCATCAAGATGGAGTTTCTTCATGCGTTTTACACCGATATGACCTAAACGGCAGTGCCACAAATAAGTTGCACTATCATTATCAACTCTGCATCTTTTGGCTTCAACATTATGAATATGTGTATCACTACTGCCGAGATTCAACAAGAATAGACCATTCTTCAAGGGTGCATGACCATAAAAGATATTATTCATATAAATAGAACAACCATTATTCTCTGATTTAAATGAATAACCGCCTCGCATTAAACAAGATCCGGATATAATGTTCATGCTCAACGCCGCACCAAATAACAATTATTTAGGTCTAAAACTAATCCCGAAGGTAGATGTAGAGGTAGCGTGCCGACCGCGATCACATTGACTTTGGAACCATTTCCCACGCCGCATCGTCACCTCGTCCTTTGCCGGTGCTCGACTATTCCGTAGTCCCTGCTTCGAGTTGCAAATATTAGCAATGTAACCGATTATCAAATACCCAGTGCTACTACGAGCTCTAGTAAGGTACACATCAATAACATGTATATCATATATACCTTTTGTTCACCTTGCCATCCTTTTATCCGCCAAATACTTGGGGCAGTTCCGCTTCCGAGGTCGGTTTGCTTGCAGTAAAAACACTCAGTTTCGGGCTTAGGTCCAGACTTGGGTTTCTTCTCTTGATCAAGCAACTTTCTTGCTGTTCTTTTGAAGTTTCCTTCTTCTTCCCTTTGCCCTTTTCTTGAAACTAGTGGTCTTGTTGACCATCAACACTTGATGCTCCTTTTGATTTCTACCTCCTCAGCTTTTAGCATTTCGATGAGCTCATGAATTGTCTTAGTCATCCCTTGAATTTTATAGTTCATCACGAAGCTCTTGTAGCTTGTTGGCAGTGATTGGAGAATTCTGTCAATGACTCTATCATCCGGAAGATTAACTCCCTGCTGAATTAAGTGATTGTTATACCCTGACATTTTGAGTATGTGCTCACTTGTGAACTATTCTCCTCCATCTTGCAGCTATAGAACTTATTGGAGACTTCATATCTCTCAATCCGGGCATTTGCTTGAAATATTAACTTCAACTCCTGGAACATCTCATATGCTCCATGACGTTCAAAACGTCGTTGAAGACCCGGTTCTAAGCCGTAAACCATGGCACACTGAACTATAGAGTAGTCATCAGCTCTGCTTTGCGGGCGTTCATAACTTCGCTCAAGATTCTGCAGCAGGCTCGCTCACCAGCGGTGCTTCCAGACGTAATTTTTCAGGCAGCAATGAGGATAATCCTCAAATTACGGACCCAGTCCGTGTAATTGCTACCATCATCTTTCAACTTCGCTTTCAAGGAACGCATTAAAATTCAACGGAACAACGGACGAGCCATCTATCTACAAAGAAACATAGACAAGCAAAATACTATCGTGTACTAAGTTCATGATAAATTTAAGTTCAATTAATCATATTAAAAAACTCCCACTTAGATGTACATCTCTCTAGTCATCTAAGTGATCACGTGATCCGTATCAACTAAACCGTGTCCGATCATCACGTGAGACGGAGTAGTTTCAACGGTGAACATCACTATGTTGATCATATCTACTATATGATTCACGTTCGACCTTTCGGTCTCCGTGTTCCGAGGCCATATCTGTTATATGCTAGGCTCGTCAAGTTTAACCTGAGTATTCCGCGTGTGCAACTGTTTTGCACCCGTTGTAGATGGACGAGAACTTATCACACCCGATCATCACGTGGTGTCCGGGTACTACGAACTTTGGCAACGGTGCATACTCAGGAGAACACTTCTTGATAATTTTTAGTGAGAGATCATCTTATAATGCTACCGTCAATCAAAGCAAGATAAGATGCATAAAGGATAAACATCACATGCAATCAATATAAGTGATATGATATGGCCATCATCATCTTGTGCTTGTGATCTCCATCGCCAAGCTTACCGTCATGATCACCATCGTCACCGGCGCGACACCTTGATCTCCATCGTAGCATCGTTGTCGCCTCGCCAATCTTATGCTTCCACGACTATCACTACCGCTTAGTAATAAAGTAAAGCATTACATCGCGATTGCATTGCATACAATAAAGCGACAACCATATGGCTCTCGCC
This sequence comes from Aegilops bicornis, assembly GCA_021605145.1. Taxonomy (NCBI): domain Eukaryota; kingdom Viridiplantae; phylum Streptophyta; class Magnoliopsida; order Poales; family Poaceae; genus Aegilops; species Aegilops bicornis. The sequence continues at coordinate 718,933,837 of CM038671.1, forward strand.
AGCTTGCCGATAACTTCGGTTACAAAACATGATCATCTCATACAATAAAATATAGCATCACGGCTTGACCATATCACATCACAACATGCCCTGCAAAAACAAGTTAGACGTCCTCTACTTTGTTGTTGCAAGTTTTACGTGGCTGCTACGGGCTGAGCAAGAACCGTTCTTACCTACGCATCAAAACCACAACGATAGTTTGTCAAATAGACTCCGTTTTAACCTTCTCAAGGACCGGGCGTAGCCACACTCGGTTCAACTAAAGTTGGAGAGACAGTCTTCCGCAAGCCATCTATGTGCAAAGCACGCCGAGGGAACCGGTCTCGCGTAAAGCGCACGCTGCGTAAGGTTGGTCCGGATCGTCTCGTCCAACAATACCCGTGAACCAAAGTATGACATGCTGGTAGGCGATTGACTTGTATCGTCCACAACTCACTTGTGTTCTACTCGTGCATATGACATCAACGCATAAAACCAGGCTCGATACCACTGTTGGGGAACGCAGTAATTTCAAAAATTTCCTCACGATCACGCAAGACCATGGTGATGGCATAGCAACGAGAGGGAAGAGTGTCCGTCCACGCACTGTGAGACCGAAGCGGAAGCGTTATAACAACGCGGTTGATGTAGTCAGACGTCTTCACGATCCGACCGATCCAAGCACCGAACGTGCGGCACCTCCGAAGTTCTGCACATCGCTCAGCTCGATGACGATCCCGGACTCCGATCCAGCAAAGTGTCGGGATGAGTTCCACAAGCACGACGGGCGTGGTGACGATGTTGATGCTCCACCGACGCAGGGCTTCGCCTAAGCTCCATGACGATATGACTTCTCCGGCGCAGGGCTTCGCCTAAGCTCTGACGATATGACCAAGTGGAATATGGTGGAAGGGGGCACCGCACACGGCTAAGGAAAGATCCGTAGATCAACTTGTGTGTCTGGGGTGCCCCCTGCCCCGTGATATAAAGGAGCCAAGGGAGGTGGCCGCCCAAGGGGGAGGCACACCAGGAGTCCTACTCCTCCCGGGAGTAGGACTCCCTCCAATCCTAGTTGGATTAGGATTCCTGAGGGGGAAAGAGAGAGAGGGGCTGCCCACCTTTCCTAGTCCTAATAGGACTAGGGAAGGGGGCGTCGACCACCTAGGGCTGGCCCTCTCTCTCCTTTCCACTAAGGCCCACTATGGCCCATGTAGTTCCCGGGGTTCCGGTAACCTCCCGGTACTCTAAATTCCGATTTCACTCGGAACCCTTCAAGTCCAAACATAGGCTTCCAATATATCAATCTTTATGTCTCGACCATTTCGAGACTCCTCGTCATGTCCGTGATCACATCCGGACTCGAACAACCTTCGTGCATCAATACTTATAAACTCATTATGAACTGCATCATCGAAGCGTTAGCGTCAAGCGGACCCTACGGGTTCGAGAACTATGTAGACATGACCTAGAACCATTCTCGGTCAATAACCAATAGCGGAACCTGGATGCCCATATTGGTTCCTACATATTCTACGAAGATCTTTATCGGTCAAACCGCATAACGACATAATGCTATTCCCTTTGTCCTCGGTATGTTACTTGCCCGAGATTCGATCGTCGGTTTCCAATACCTAGTTCAATCTCGTTACCGGTAAGTCTATTTACTCGTTAACGTAATACATCATCTGTCAACTAACTCATTAGTTGTAATGCTTGCAAGGCTTAAGTGATGTGCATTACCGAGAAGGCTCGAGATACCTCTCCGACAATCGGAGTGACAAAACCTAATCTCGAAATACGCCAACCCAACAAGTACCTTTGGAGACACCTGTAGTACTCCTTTATAATCACCCGATTACGTTGTGACGCTTGGTAGTACCCAAAGTGTTCCTCCAGTAAACGGAGTTGCATAATCTCATAGTTATAGGAACATGTATGGGTCATGAAGAAAGCATTAACATACTAAACGATCAAGTGTTAAGCTAACGGAATGGGTCATGTCAATCAGATCATTCTACTAATGATGTGACCTTGTTGATCAAATAACAACTCCTTGTTCATGGTTAGGAAACATAACCATCTTTGATTAACAAGCTAGTCAAGTAGAGGCATACTAGTGACATACTGTTTGTCTATATATTCACACATGTATTATGTTTCCGGTTAATACAATTCTAGCATGAATAATAAACATTTATCATGATATAAGGAAATAAATAATAACTTTATTATTGCCTCTAGGGCATATTTCCTTCAGTATGGTGCAGAGGCAAGTAAAAACGCTATCCAGATCCATCCACTGAAGAAAAAAAATCGCTCCTAATGTGCTTCTTCAGTCGTGTCGCCGGCCTCCTCTTTAATCCAGTTCGCTCGGGGATCTGGTATCATTTTTTTCCCAAGGGCGAACAAGTATCAGCTAGGCCTAGGTTTTGTATTTTAACATGCGTAGCCCATGACATACAGAGACAGTGGTTTCAACTTATTTTTTGAGGTCCATACCGGCCTATGGGCTTTTTCTAAAAGTTCGGCAGCCCAATGTATTTTTTTAATAAAACGCAGGTCTCTGTTCTGTTTATCTATATATAAGAATAACTAGGAAACTTGACCGTGCGTTGCTACGGTTTGGACAGACAGTGGTTAGAAAGAGGAGGTGTGCACAGAGGACTTCCACCGAGTGTGTTTTTTCTCGACTTTGAAGCACATTCTTCAAGAGTTCAGTTACTAATTCAAAGGATTTTCGGGGTAAGAGCACACATGATGTTTTTTTGTCTGACTTCAATATGATGTTGTAGACCGGACCGTTAATATATAGTGATAACACATATCTCATCAGTTAATTAACCAGCAAACTAATAATAAAATTATCCATCGCAACTGAATCTTTGCTTAGTGTGTTGCGCCCACAGTTAGCTGTAATTTGCTCTATTCCAGCTTTTCTTTGAAAAAAATTGCAGGTAAGTTTTCTTTTGTTCTGGTTGCATATTTGTGTATTTCTGCCTTTTCCAGTCACACCTTTTTACCTTCTGTGGTGGCTCCATATTTTCATATTTCTTCCTGCCATTTATGTATTTTTTCTTTGTAACTGAGGCGAATCTTTAATTTTTTTTGTTGATACGCTTCATGACGCTTTTTTAGTTCTTCATTGGCGCCGTGCATAGTGCCCTCTATCTCTTTCCCTTCTTTGTTTCTTAGCTTTCGTGACTCGAGATTGCCATCCAAATTGCTTGCCTACATGTGAGTTTCTTATACTGTATGAATCTGTTGTTGATTAAAAACTGATATAATTTTTGCATCATAAATAGAGCATACGTACCTACGTATAAATAAATTTAATTATGTGGCCATGACATGTAAATGCCTATGTTTTAATGTTGATGATTTTTATGAACTCGTATAAATCTGGGTCAGCAACTCGTCGAGATAATTTATGTATTTACTTCATTTCCGCCATGTGTATGTCATAACCTGTGTAGTTAGTATGAGTACAACAAAAACACAAACAGATGCAAATCCGGTTTAAAAGAAAATGTAGAACCAAACCCGGCAATCGTGTGCATGACGAGAATCAAGCAATTTGATGGGGTGTGCGTCCTTCTTGAGTTATTTCTTTCTTACATATCTGGTTGAGCTAAATTTTGTGGGAACTGCTTGTTTTAAATCCCATGTCGCACGGGCGATGCATGTCTTCTGGGCCCACGCACCGCTGTCGTGCAACCTTATCTTTGTAGCCGCCTCCATCCCCCGATTCCCTCTCTCTTCTCTCCCTTATCTCTATCCAGCCACCACCGCCAAGGCAACTGCAAAAAAGTTTCATTCTAATAAAAAGATTAAAATTTAGAAATTTGTTTAATTACTTTAAAATAAAGAAATATTTGTGTTTTTTCTAAAAATAAAATATAAAACCGATTACTAGACTATTTAATGCACCACTACTCTTTCATCAGATGAAGGATGATAGGGTGGCTTCTTTACGTCCATACTTCATACTTCGAAAAGCGATAGCAATAATCCTGCGAGGCCGCTCTCTGACAGGAGCTCCGGTGCCAGGCTTCTATTATTAGAGAGTTTATGTCTTTGCCTCCTCTTTCCACTTGCGGGATTATTCCTTTGTCATGTTCCCATCCTTTGCTTGTTGCTTGTTGACTTCTGATGCAGCGAGCTTGTCAACGTATAAAAGTTGATGTTGTTAGACGCAAAGGAGTGAGGTGGGACTATTGTTACAGTTAAAACCTTGTTTAGTAATTTTCTCTCTCGGGGCCGCCAGAGTAGGCCGGGTGTGCTGGGCGCACATGGCCTGGTTCGTTCGCTCGGCGTGGCTTGGTGACGAGCGATGAAAATTAGCGTACGAAGTAAAACGACAGACGGATACGCAGGTAAAATAATACCACCTCGGATGTAGAAAATAATATATGTAAAAAAATTGAAAGCGTAAATTCATGGAAAGAAGCGTATTGTGACAGTGAACCCACGGAGTCAATCCATACTTTATTATTAGGGAAAAGATAATGCTGTGTCCAATTTATGTTTTCCCTTCTAACCAGATTATATATATTTATATTATTACTATTATCGTATATTTTATAGAGACTTATATATACATTATAAAAACATCTCATGTGTTATTAACTTATAAAAGTAAATGTTTAACGGAAGTTGGCAAGGAAAATCCTGGTTGTTTTTGACTCACATGCAAGGAAAATCCTGGTGATTGCGTAAAAAGCTTGCGAAGATTTTGAGGACCAATTTAATAATAACGCGCTCATTTTTATTTTCAGCAATAACTCGCTAATTTGTTAATTTTATATATATATATATATATATATATATATATATATATATATATAATGTGCCTCTCCTGTTTATTATTTTATATTAATTGCTCCTTCTAACATAACATTATATATATAACTTGAGACCACCTAATACGGTATTTCAAGGAAGTGCAAATGGGCTATGATTTCTTAGAAAATATAAATGGGCCTGATTGACGCGAAATTATTTGTTCACCCAGCCCAGCAAATGGACTGTACATTCTAGAAAACATGGGTTAAATATATGACACATTTTTGCAGGCTGACATGTGGGCCAATAGGTCAAGTTTCACGCAGTGGCGTTGTCAACTTGGTCAACAAATGATTGTGTCATCCACAGCCATTGGATTTACATCCAACGGCGGCATGCACCTTCAATCTCTCGTCTTCTTCCTCCAAAGATCGTCGGGACCGCTTGGTCCGCCTCCAATGACTAGCGGCTCTGCTTAGCACGCATCGCTGTGAAGCGCCACCCCACCGCCGGCCAGGTCAGAACGCCGGATTCGATCGCCAGTGTCCGCCAGCTTATTCGCCAAGATTGCCATGTCAAAGCTTGCGTGTTGCACTTTGCCATGTCATCATCTGCATTTCATATCATGTCATCTTATGCATTTCTTTTTGCATACGTGTTCGTCTCATGCATCCGAAGCTTTTCCCGTTGTCCGCTTTGCAATCCGCACTCCTATGTCTCCGGCGCCCCTTTTGCCTCTTTTTCGTGTGCGGGTGTTAAACCGTCTCGGAATGGACCGAGGTTTGTCAAGCGGCCTTGGTATAGCACCGATGAACCGCTTTGTCAAGTTTTCGTGCCATTTGAGGTCGTTTGGTACTCCAACGGTTAACCGGGTAACCGCAAAAAGCCTCTTTTGTTTGCAGCCCAACACCCTTCCAAAGTGGCCTAAAACCCACCAAACTCCCCTCCATGCTCTCATTGTTCGATCACGATCAAGGTGGCTTAAAAACCGCACCTCACTTGGACTCTCCTAGCTCCCTCTACCTATATAAACACCTCCCCCTCCAAAAAAATCACAGTCCAATTCCCCCCCGAAACCCTAAAATCTCCCCTCGCCGCCTCCGGACATGTCACGCGCCCTTGGGCAAACGTCTGCTTGCCAGCCCAATGGCAGCCACGTGGCAAACCACGCGCCCCCGCCGCATGACCCACTTGGAGCCCTGTGACCACTTGAGCCAGCCAGCGCCCGCTCGTCCGTCGCCCGTCGCCTCCCGTGGAGGCCGCGCCTCGCCCGGCTGCCCGCCTCCGGCATGCCTAGCTCCTTGCCGCCTCGCCCGCCGCCATACGCCTCCTCAGCCCGCCCTAAGCGCCGCCCTCGCCTCGTGGCGTTCCCCGTGCGCCCGACCCCCGAGCCCCGCCGCCACCTTGCCTGTCGTATGCCGCCTCCCGTGGGAGACGAGCTCCGTGATCGCCCCGCCCCTTCGGCGCCAGATCCGGTGAGGGGCCGCCGGATCCGGCTCCCGTGCTCCGCGCCCCCTCCGGCCATCCCCGCCATTTCCGGATCTCCCCGACGATCCTCGATTTCCGTGCGGTTGACTTCTCCCCCTCCAAAATCCACCAGTCCCCGAAATTGTTGCATATTTTGTTGCATTTTCATCGTATCATAACTCTGCATCTGTAGCTCCGTTTCGTGCGTGTAATATGTCATAATGTTCGACTCGAAGAGTAGATCATTTCATCTCATTGCCTCATTTTCATTTTAGCACATCTTGATGCCCGAAATGTTTTTGGAAGAGTGCTATTTGATGTTAGTTTTTGTTTCTTAACAGGACATGCACTTTTGTCATTTTTGCCATGATTGATGTGTGCACCCTATGGACTTGAGTTCTACATGTGTTTTGTAATATGCCATGCCATCTTTCCAGGGGTGTATGTCATGTATTTTTGTGATCTCTGTGGTGACTAGCACAAGCATGCAAACTAGGCTTCCTGAAGTTGCTGATTTCAGCCCTGTTTTTCTGATATTTTTATGCCATGTTAACTTGATGCTACAGAGAGATCCATGCTTATTTTGAGATACTTCACTAAGGATGTTTTGAACATATGGTTATTCTCTATCCATCAATGCCCTTGTTTGCAATTATGGAGTGACATAGCTTGAGTCAATTGAGCTCTACTTTTGCTGTAAAATGTTTCCTGGCAGGTTGTTTACATGTTATTCAATTTTGCCAAGGTTGTTGTAGTTGATCCAAGCATGCTATGTTGTTGTTATTGCCATGCTTAGCTTCATAATCTTGTCTTCTTACTGTGAATTGCCTTGCCATGGCATGTATTGCTCTGTGGTGAGTGGTTCAAGCTCACCAACATGCCTACTTATCGTTGTTCCTGCCATGTATGAATCTGTAATATAACTTGCCATGTTTACGTGGGTGCCTTCATATTTTCTGATCCTTTTTCGCTCATGGTCACTAAAGGACTTTTGTTCTATGCAATTAGTAGGTTCATGCCATGCCTTTTTTTGCCATGATAAGTCCCTGTAACATGTTGTTCCATAGCTCTAAACATTGCAACCTGATGTTATTTCCTGATAAGTCTGAAACTGTTATTATTTGCAATCTTGCCATGTCCTTTTGAGCATGTTCTATTGATTTCTGGAGTTAGCTCAGTGTCCATGTTTTGTAATGCTTTACCTGTAAATCATGCCCATGCCTTTTGTTTTCTCGTTGAGGTCATGTAGCTTGTTGTTTTGATGCTTGCAATATGCCTAGTTGCTGTTTTGGACAGATTGTTGTCATGACTTGTATAGAGTGTATGTGTTGAACCGTTGCTCCGTTTTGAGTGTGCTCTATATGAAACTTGCGTGATTTTGCATGCAGTTTCATATTATCATGTTGCATCCTTGATTTGAGGTGTTTGCTTGATGTTTGTATGCATTTTGCATCAATGCCATGTTTATCTTGTTTTGCTCATATCTTCTAGGTCGTAGCTCCGAATCTAATGAACTTTATATGTAACTTGACTAGAATTTCGTGTAGATCATCGTGGTGCATTTTAACTTGTTGTTTAACAACTTGAACATAAGGTTTATTCAGATCTGGAACAATTTCGAAATTTGCATATGAGGACTTCACAGGAATTGTTATATGTTGTT